>OU611911.1:8865842-9512790 GCA_914767705.2 Tenthredo notha | reverse complement strand
GAATGCCCCATATGCATAGGTAGCTGTGTGTATACATATATCTAGGTACAATATACGGACTGTCAACGATGCACTGAATCTCGTTTTCGCAACGGGCAATTTTCCTGTCTTCTACCTGGGCGATAGCCGGCAGCATAAGCTTCGGTTGCATGGGTTATACATACGATGGTCGACAGGCCGTGAAACAAACCCTATAAGAAAACCATAACCAGAAACAAGAAACCAGAAACGAGAAACGAGAACCAAGAAACCAGAACCGGAATCCCGACGCGAGAACGTCCTCGCGGACGTTCATGCGGGTGTAAATCAGGTCAGCAGGAGCGTAAAGCAAATTTGTTGCGACTAGAATGACACGCGTGTCATGAATCAATATACAATTCTGCAATACGCGGTAGATTTTGTGAAGAACTCGAATTTTTTTATCTCACTATAATCCAAGATTCTAGAAATCCGGATATCTGAAAACTAGAGCGAGCAATGATCGATAGTCTTCTCCATCTTCGTTCAATCACATCTACAGGGTGACCCAGAACCCATGGGCCACCTTGAATGGGCATATTCCCTGTCGAATTCTAAGACTAAAATTCCTATACGAAAACTCTCTAAGGCCAACTGTTCTCGAGTTATTTAAAATCGCAATTGACCTATCAGAGCGTTTCTCTATGACCGTAACTATGGAGCGAATGACCTGGACCGCTAAAACTATGGAGCGATTGACCTAGACGGCCCATAACTATATGGAGTGAATGACCCGGACGGCTAAAACTATGAAGCGGTTGACGTGAACGGCCAAAAACTATGGAGCGGACAACCTGGATCGCTGAAACTATGAAGCAGTTGACTAGAAAGACACTCTGATTGGTCAATCGCGATTTCTGATAACTCGAGAACCGTTGGCCTCAAAGAGTTTTCGTAGAGGAACTTTCGTCTCAGAATTCGACAAGGAATATGCCCATTCAATGTGGCCCGTGGGTTCTGGGTCACCCTGTATAATAAATTTGATCGATTGGATGATGAAAACTTTTATCATGTATAAAAAAAAAAGGGTAACTGGTGTTAAGCAGTTTAATAACCGTCTAACAATCACTAATTGCCCTCTTGTCTTGAGGTGTGTGTCGTCGTTGATAACTCCAAGGCCATTAAGATATTCACACACAGTGCGGTGAGATCGATTTATCATTATCATGGGTGTCTGAGCTTGACTTGGATCAGTTTCAAAAATGTATAAAATCCATCGCATGAAACGGTGGCGAAAGTTAAGTCAAGTTTTAAGAACAGGAACTAGGAAGCTAATAGGACAGCTACTACAATTTTATTCCATCAATTCTAACGGTGGGGATAATCCTGATCCTGATTCTGATCCTGATCCTAAGAAGGAACATGAGACCCCAATCAGTATCGAAATCGATATTCCTAAGACGACATTTGCATGATGTACTTCTTAGTTGTTCGACATTTAAGCATTATCCTTTTTGACACTGACACTGCATCATTAAGCTGCTGCTCCTGCTGCAAAAAATAAAATAATGAACACAATTCTAGGTCCAGCAGATTCAGATCTGAGTATAAGATCTGAGGCAATAAAATTCGGGCTAAATAAAATACGATCCTTCCCGATCATATTTCGATCCTTAAATCAAATTCTGTTCGTAGTTTTAACTTTTTAGATCTGCGATGGGTATTGAGCAATTGAAAAGACAATTCAAATACCACATCAAATAATAACAGATCATTGGCTTCAAAATCTTATTTTAATAAAGACAATAGATACTCGTGACAAATTTTCTTTCGTTTTTTTTATGTTTTTTGTACAACCGATCGTTCAGAACCTTTGAAAAGTATCTGCAATTCGAACAAAGGGGGCTGAAGGTATAAACTGAGAGATATATACTATGTGTCTATAACGTAACGGGGGACCGCTTCGTCATCATCCTTGTCTTGTCAAATGTAATTTTTTTTTATTTGTCATATCGCTGTCATGTTTGCGGATTTCTACATGACATTAACTGTCGCAATATATATTAAAACGGATTCTAAGAGACAAGAGATAATGAAAGAATATATAAGAATAAGAAAGAGGGTACGAAGACAGGCGAATACGTTCTTTATTGTATTTTCATATCTTTTTTTTTTTTCTTTCGTCTCTTACAATAAATTTGACTCATATTTTTAGTGCAAACATCGCGATGTGATGGCAATGTACTTTAAAACGTAGTAGAGTGTTTCTTTAAGAAAAATGTGACAAAGAAAGTAGTCATCCAACTTGAGGTATGCAATTAAAAGGTGGAATTAAAAATAGATGGAACCAACCAACCAAGGGACCCAATGGTGGCTTGGGGTAATAAATTACACTGATCGTTCTCCAGTACTCAACTTGAGTTGGGTTGGGTCTGTTAGATGTTAGCCGGGTTACGTTTCGTTGCTTTTGCCTTTGCCTTTGCCTCTGCCTCTGCTTTTGCCTTCTCTGCTTTTGCAGCTCGTAGATACAGGTATACATAGGATTGGATTAGATTAGATTCGGCGAGCCGCAAAAGGGTGACAAAAAAATAACATGGTATGAAAAATAAAATGAGAAAAAGAATGAAATTTGAAAAAAAAAAAAAAAAAAGGAAGGTAAAGTTACGTCGTATCGTAAGAAAACTTGCAGAGCTCTTAGATTTTGCTTCGGTTTTTTTATTTTTTTTTTAATCTCAGCTGCTCCTCTGGGCAGGAAGAACGTCAATTTGTTTTTTTTTTTTTGTTTTCTTTTGCCATCTTTTGCTTTTTTTTTCATACTGATCAGGCTGTATATCAACTCTAAATAAGATAGAGAGAGAAAGAGAAAAATAAAAAGCTCAAGTGTGGCTGCGATTGATCAATGGCTACGACATGCACGTTCCTCAATACTGTCGATAAGCTTTTGGTATAGCTCACTGCATCTGCGCAGATTTTTTTTTTTTTTTTTCTTTTTTTTTTCTTTAGATTCGATGTGTTATATAGGAAGAAAAAGATGAGAGAGGATATATTCTCACTGGGAAATAGAGAAAAAAATTAGAGTGAGGAAAGACAAATATTAAAGTACGTAGGCGGAATGAATAACGACGTTGGCAAATGTATGTATACACGAGTCAATTGGTAATAATGACTTTATGGTATCTGCTATGTAGGAGACGTTGGCAAATAGAATTTCGTTCATTTTATTGTATATAACATGAGAAACAGAGAAATATTTATTTTCAGTATTAAATAGACGAGATAAAAATCTTTGGCATATGTTAAATACACGGGGAGAATAGCGGTCTGTCATTTTTCCACGCGAATAGCGCGACAAATCGTATCGTCTACCATTAGCATAACTCGTCTGAGAACCAAGCGAACGGTGAGACAATATGTATCCTTGCTTCTGTCTCGGGTTGTTTTTTTTTTTTTTTTTTTTCCACTGATCACGGATACCTACTCCGTCTCGCACTTCGCATCAGGTTTTGATCAATTTCTAGCCACTTATTGTTATCACTTATTATCAATATTTCATGAATATTAACGATGGGTAAGAAATAGTCTAAGACCCCGATTCCTTTGTTCTTCACTTTTTCACGCGGAAATATATTTCTGTTTCAGTAAAATCACGTCCTATGTGACGATTCAGAGGTGTGAATTAGAATTAGCGCTTCCATATGAAATTCTGATTAGCGTCTCTATATCCTAATAAATTTTCAAATAAAAGTCTGCGAAAACCAACTCAATGATCAATTTTATTTTTGACTTAGATTTCATTCGTCAATTAGGTCACAAAACGATCTATTAAAAATTAAGGAGCTGTAAGTCGAGATCAGAATCACAAAGCCACTTCGAATTCTAGGATCCGGAAGTTCGAATTAAGATTTCAAAATTCTAGTTTGCGCCATAAGCTCATTCAAAACGAATATAACTCTCACTTGTTATATGCAAATGAGAATTTATGATTACATGCGCAATCCTATCCTCAAATTTTAGGACTCTGCAGGTCGGAGTCTCCAGTGATGATTATTAAAATGAAATTAGAATTTCTATTCCAACTCGAGAACCCGCATTAGTTTTTTCTGCAATCAGAGTATATCGACGCGAATAGGTCTTTATCGGCGATTTATATTTTCATTACACAGTGCTTCGGGTAAAAGGCTAAATATTGATATTTATGTAGTGTCTATAAATCCAGGTTCAAACTCTGCAGGCGTTATGTGGCAAGTGATCGATCAATCACTGTTCGATCTACGTCAGAGAATCTTAATGAATCTTGTATATATACGTATACGTATAATGTATGCAAGTTCGTTTATATCGAATTCTTTATGTCATTAAGTACAAAACCGAAACTTCAGCAATCCGATCATATTTTCTTCTAGTTTTTCTTGATTTTCGAAATCTATAATTACATTTTCAATTTCTCTATATAATATTAAAGTTCTGATAATAATGCATCGGACCAGGCGCGATATCTCAACGATTATATCAGATCGCGAGCTGCTGCATCACGGAATTAATTATACTACAGCTGCGTCAGACGCGGTAGATATAATAAATTTTAGCTTACGAAACTACAAAGAGCGATAAATTTACTTGTCTTATAGTCATTTGTAAAATTCGATTTCAACAAACCGTTACAGTTGTATACTGACATACATGTCACGCATAGTTTCAACATTAACATATAAATTATCTATTCGGTATAAAAAAGATATTCAAAATCTTGGGTCCCGGTTTTTCCCCCCCTCCTCATTTTCTTACAATCACTCCACTATTTTCTGAACTTTTCTCATTACAGAAACGTTGAGAAAATCTAATAAGTCGTATTTAAAAATGTAAATGACGGTGCCCCGTTTTTTTTTTTTTCTCCCTATTTAAATTTTTCTACCAAAACATAAAACATCCCAATCATTTTATCGCATAACTATTATAATTATAACTTTCTCGCTATAAAATTTACGACTTTTTCTTTCAGGCGAAGAGTTTGTTCAAGATTGCAAGGTCCTTCGTCGGTATCTCACCACCATCGGGGTCGGCAAATAAGGTATTGGGGAAAAAAACAAATAAAAAATATATATCTCAGAGAAAACGATTGGACAGGGGTTCCTGGTCAATTTTTTTTCTTTTAGACAAATTCTTCAAGCTACTTGTTGTCCTTACGTTTGAAAAAGAAACTTAAAAAAAACTTAAAAAATGATAAAAATTTGCGCAAAGAATTGACGAATGACGGTGTATCGGTAGCGATTTTCAAAGACCATAATTATTCGCATTTTGGGGCTGAAACCCTCCTCAAAAAAAAACGACCTTTAAAAACCCTGAATTTATTGTTTAGGCTTGTCTACACAGAATTCCCTACCGGTTTTTCCTGTTGTCCTGGATGGACGCAAGTAACACGTCTAAGTTTCGGCTGTAACAAACGTGAGTATAAATGATCCTAATATAATCTGTGTATATAAAAAAATAGATGAACAGATCTAATTTCGTAATTCCAAAAAATCTTCGAACTAAATATATTTATATCTGTTGCAACGGATAGGTATAGGAAGTTTATTTGATACGGCGTCTCTATAGATCGGTTGGCGTGCTTTTGACGCAATAAGATTGAAGAGAAATGATCATCTCGAAATCCATATGGCCCAATCCTCTCCCTTTTTTTTTTTTGTATTATTATTATTATTATTATTATTATAAGCTTCAGTCTGGTGTACCGCATGACGTCTGATCTAATTCGTGCAAAAATTTATCCATTATCTCGCATTTTATACTGCGCAGAATAACGTACCCGCTAACGCGAATTTAAATGCGACCCGGAAAGCTTGCTTGCAAGCGTTATATCCGAAGTTCTGCACCACGAGCTGTGCAGAGAATTAGCATAATCCCTTCGGACATGAAACAATCCTTTATGCAACTACGTACACCTAGCAGTATCAGACTCATTTCTTATATACATAAACGTAATGGACATGCACACATTTATACGATAAGTTGCGTTGGCACGAACTTCTATAGCATATGGGCATGGCCTTTCGCGCTTAACACGCATTTCTAACACGCGTTAAATCGCGTCATGATATCGGTACATGGTACATACATTTATTATTGTAGAGACGTGTTACTTTCAGACAAATTTTATATTAGCACTACGTACATATCTCCATAGTTCTATATTTAGATATCTTTGAATTGCGCATTAAATGGTACAAACGTATAATATGTACGTCTACATGTACGTATATATATATTTATATACATCAGTGTGAAAATACAGGTAAATTCCCTCGCGTATCCCGCTACTTCAACGAACAAGTAAATATACGAGGATAGAATACAGATAGAGACAATTAACGAGATCGCATATATTCTCCGAAATGATGATTATTATTATTCTTTTTTCTTAATCCGATAAAGTTGATCGAAAATTTTGCTTCATTTCACAAAATACAATCAATTAAAAATGGAAAAGGAGAAAAGAGATAGAGAGAAAGTGCGAAAATATTTGCGAAGACCTTTAATCCTGACAAAATAATTTATTTTTTAAACACCATCCTACTTTATACCTTATCCAAATAATTTTCTATTATACAGCCACCTGCCCTACGATCTGTTTGAACGGTGGAACTTGTATAGCTCCGGGTAAATGTACGTGTCCGAAACAATTTACCGGACAACAATGTCAATTTGGTAAGTTTCGAGGCTCTTTAGACCTCCTATACCCATTTTTTATATTTTAAATTTATTATTTAATATATATATATATTTTTTTTTTTCTCTATTTGGCAGATTTTTCATTGATTTTGCAAACAATTTTTAAACAGTTTTTCACAGTGTTTAGTTGTGATTCGAAGAGAAATAGAAACGGCAATAAGTTTTTCAAATTTTTCCAGATATATTCGTTTCAATGACAGTGAAAATTATTTGCACCAATTTTTTTTTTTCACTTTTTCTTCTGGGGGCTTGTGAAATAATTCTTCTGATATCTTAATCGCCGGATATACTAGAGACTAAAAAACCTTCGTCATCGGTATCGTATCTATCTTGTGCATCGTGCCATTGCTGGATACTTACATCCTCGCACATGATAGCGCATGCGAATGGGATAGCAATTAATAAACTTTATCGAGTTGTTTTCTCTAAATAACAAGCTCGGAGAGTTTTTAAGGGTAATTAAATCGATAGCTGGTGATATACAGGAGCGAGACCGAGTCTTTGATACCGCGAAGTCTGCAGGTCCCTCTTTTATATACACCCTTTTTTTATTTTTTATATTTTTATTACCAGTATTAAAAAGTCATTTAGACTTATGGTAGAATTAATGAAATTGATATATCGATGGGTTTTAAAAATTTGAAAAATTTCATCGATATAGAATGGTGATTGTTCAAACTGTAATAATGATCATTGATCATGACATATTGACTAAACTAAACCGTGAAAATATAAAGCGAACGCGAGCAGGTTTTTGCCAGAAATGAATTTTGCCATTTCACGGATTTACTCAAACCATCTTCTGCCATTCGACTACTAATAAATTTCGTATTAATCTTCGCAGATTATCGCGTTTCATAAATCTATACGATAGTCGCGGTAATTGCATCTCTTTCATTTTTTTTTTCCCCTATATCTTATCTACCTTCAACCTAATTGCCGCACGAATACTTAAAACTATACTAAGCCACGCGCTACTAAATTACTTGATCTATTCAATTTATAGCTTCGATGTTAAACAAGTATAATCTCTTTTATACCTACACCTGATTCTAAATTCATTATTAGAAGAAATTGGGAATAAAAACACCTTAACAGGTTTTTCTCGATTTTTTGTTCGATAAACGATATAAAAAATGGTATAAAAAAAAAAAAGAGTTTCTCCTTCTTCTATTATTTTATCTGAATATTATCCAGAGAGATTGACTAGAATTCAATCGACTATATATTAATTTATTATTTCAGCCAATCCCTTAGATAGGAAAATCTAAGAGAAATATCAATACTTATTTTCATCATACTAATTGCATCTGATTAATTAAAAATTATAGAGTTAAGTATACC
The DNA here is from genome assembly GCA_914767705.2 of Tenthredo notha. Lineage (NCBI taxonomy): Eukaryota > Metazoa > Arthropoda > Insecta > Hymenoptera > Tenthredinidae > Tenthredo > Tenthredo notha. The sequence goes on along the minus strand of OU611911.1, from coordinate 9,504,759 downwards.
GGGTAACCCAACGTTATATAGTTCGCGTGACTTTAAACCGTCGGAACTTTGTATTATTTATAATAATTATTTTGCTTAAGCTTATCCGTATACGTGTTTCGAATAGCTAGAGAACCTAAACTATATAGTAATAGAATATACAAGGTAATACTAAATCTATGCCAATTAATCTAAAAGCAAGAAGTAATTTCTTTTTTCCTTCCAACTTTTCATCCTATTTAACAAAATTTCATTTTTTTTCTTTTTTTCCTTTTTTTTTTTTTCCCAGACGTGGATGAATGCTCCACGGAAAAACCCTGTGACCAAATTTGCCAAAATACTTTCGGAAGCTACCAGTGCTTATGTCGAGCTGGTTATCAACTACAATCAGACAGACAGTCGTGTAGAAAAAATGGTATGTTTCATCAGTATTTATACAATCTTGATATATAAACTTACCAAATATATAATATATATATATATATATATTTTTTTTTCTCTCTGCGCTAGTGTGCTAATGAGAAGATACTATATCCAAAACAAAAATTCATTTAAAATGCTTTTTTTTTTTGCACAAGAAATTCAGTACAAAACAATTCGAGGTAGTTTTTTTTTATAAAAAAAAAAACTTATCACCACTAATTTATGATAATTAAATCGATGAAATTATACAAAACTTATATGGAAATGACAGGTGGGTGTAGTTTTTCAAATTTTCAAACACGACGCACTGATATTTATATGCAACTCACTCGCACTGAATTTATATTAAATTTTTTTGTTTTTTGTTTTTTTGTATAAAAAAATAGTGCCTCGAGAAAAAAAAAGAAAAAAAGACGCTTGAATATCCTGAGAAAGTTCAAGTTTTCTGGAATGTCTATACTGATTTTTTTTTTTTTGTTTTTTTTTTTTTTTTCCTTCAAACCGGAATGATAATTGAGAATTATCGCTGCTGCACACTAGACGCACTATAATCGCTGATGTATTTTATTTTTATTTTTTTTTTTTTTTTTTCGTAATTTAATCAGATGTATAAATTTATTGATTTTGTTTAATCTTTGATCAGACAGTGACGGCACAGCTTTTGAAGCTCGTGATCTCGAGGCGGACTACAGGCCGACTACAAGCAGAACGTCGACGGTTCCGCAAGGTTCTTAAAAAAAAAAAAAAAAAACACTTTTTACCAACTGGCTCTCGCCGATATTTAAGAGAAAACTAACCGGCATCTTAGAAACTATATGACTCCCACGCGACAAATTTAGACCTCCTTCATGTGGAGGAGGAGGCTGCAAACATTTAGTATATTAAAACGAAAATACTTTATACTTAAAGCGCTTGCGCGTATGCTATATACGAAATAATGCCATGCGTTTGTACTACGTATTTTATAAACCGCAAAATTATTCGCATTATCATTTTTTAGATATTTTTTTTATATCGTTTTACAGATACAGATAACGAAGTTGGCGACAGAGATTTCGACAAAGATTATGAATTCATTCTTAAACGAATCGCTAAATTGGAAAAGGTATTAGACTCGTTCGTATAGGTTTGTAGAAAAAAAATATTCTGCAAGGGATATAAAAAAAAAACTTCTAGTTTAGCTATTGCCGAAGTAAATTGGCAATTGGCAATTTTCTCTTTTTGAGGAAACATTCGATTTTGATTTTTTTTTGTCACATTTAGACAGACGTATTTTTCAATTAACTATATAACGATAAATTTTTTTGCATTTTTGCATCCAGCTAGTTGCCCGGAACAAAAGACGAGACGCCGGGGCGACGGAGATGAGTGCCAAAATAAATCTAGCGGTCGAAAACATCGGAGAAGTGAAGAGAGCCGTTGAAAGCGTGGTGAGTACCTAGTGAGTAGTTTATACATCGTGTTAAGGTGAAGTGAAACGTTTCAAGGCCACGGCCGGGTGCCTTTCACCGCGGTAAAACAGAGTACCGAACGTTTGGTACCTCGAGCCACCGCTAGATGGCGCAGTTACCGTACGTTTGGTACCTCTGCCTACCGCTAGATGGCGCAGCTCGCATCTTCCGATGCTTGCTACGCCAGTATATACGTACCCTAATACTCGCGATTATTTCGCGGCAGTGTTTATAAACACTGCAAGGCATGCAAATAATTGCATAAAATATTTACCCGAACAAATCGAGCATTATTTATGTACATCATGTGTACTACCAGTGAGTTGGACAAACGTCGCAGTGTAAAGCAACAGAAGTGGCCTGTTTTCGCTCTGGTGCAGAGCGATTGAGAAAAGTTGAAACTAACCAACCATGATATTTCTAACGTAGAGTTAGACATGATGAATTCAGAGAAAATTCCTAGTCAGAATTCTTATCGGTATGACAAGCAACCGTAGTTGCCCCTGGCTCTGGAGCAGAGCGATAGATATGCGTGAAAACTAATTCACTGTAATGTATTTAATCCGTTAGGATTCCTTCGACAATCAGTCGAGTGGCTCTCCGCTGGAGAGACATCATTAATAAATACAGAAAAAATCCCTGTTTCAAGATCCCATTGGTGTGACAAGCAAACCTTGATTGTTCCCCTCGCTCTTGTGCAGAGCGGTTGATAAGAGTGAAAACTAATTCACAATAATGTATTTAATCCGTTTGGATTCTATCGACAAATAGTCGAGTTCCTCTCCGTAGGAGACACTGCAAGAAAAACATTTCTTTATGCAGGTTCTATAACTAGGAATATAATCTATAAATCAATATTCTAAATCCGTTTGGATTCTATCGACAAATAGTCGAGTCGCTCTCCATTGGAGAGGCTGAAAGAAAAATATTAATTTATGCAGGTTCTATAACTAGGAATATAATCTATAAATCAATATTCTAAATCCGTTTGGATTCTATCGACAAATAGTCGAGTCGCTCTCCATTGGAGAGGCTGAAAGAAAAATATTAATTTATGCAGGTTTTATAACTAGGAATATAATCTATAAATCAATATTCTAAATCCGTTTGGATTCTATCGACAAATAGTCGAGTCGCTCTCCATAGGAGACACTGCAAGAAAAACATTTCTTTATGCAGGTTCTATAACTAGGAATATAATCTATAAATCAATATTCTAAATCCGTTTGGATTCTATCGACAAATAGTCGAGTCACTCTCCATTGGAGAGGCTGAAAGAAAAATATTAATTTATGCAGGTTCTATAACTAGGAATATAATCTATAAATCAATATTCTAAATCCGTTTGGATTCTATCGACAAATAGTCGAGTCGCTCTCCATAGGAGACACTGCAAGAAAAACATTTCTTTATGCAGGTTTTATAACTAGGAATATAATCTATAAATCAATATTCTAAATCCGTTTGGATTCTATCGACAAATAGTCGAGTCGCTCTCCATAGGAGACACTGCAAGAAAAACATTTCTTTATGCAGGTTCTATAACTAGGAATATAATCTATAAATCAATATTCTAAATCCGTTTGGATTCTATCGACAAATAGTCGAGTCGCTCTCCATTGGAGAGGCTGAAAGAAAAATATTAATTTATGCAGGTTCTATAACTAGGAATATAATCTATAAATCAATATTCTAAATCCGTTTGGATTCTATCGACAAATAGTCGAGTCGCTCTCCATTGGAGAGGCTGAAAGAAAAATATTAATTTATGCAGGTTCTATAACTAGGAATATAATCTATAAATCAATATTCTAAATCCGTTTGGATTCTATCGACAAATAGTCGAGTCGCTCTCCATTGGAGAGGCTGAAAGAAAAATATTAATTTATGCAGGTTTTATAACTAGGAATATAATCTATAAATCAATATTCTAAATCCGTTTGGATTCTATCGACAAATAGTCGAGTCGCTCTCCATAGGAGACACTGCAAGAAAAACATTTCTTTATGCAGGTTCTATAACTAGGAATATAATCTATAAATCAATATTCTAAATCCGTTTGGATTCTATCGACAAATAGTCGAGTCACTCTCCATTGGAGAGGCTGAAAGAAAAATATTAATTTATGCAGGTTCTATAACTAGGAATATAATCTATAAATCAATATTCTAAATCCGTTTGGATTCTATCGACAAATAGTCGAGTCGCTCTCCATAGGAGACACTGCAAGAAAAACATTTCTTTATGCAGGTTTTATAACTAGGAATATAATCTATAAATCAATATTCTAAATCCGTTTGGATTCTATCGACAAATAGTCGAGTCGCTCTCCATAGGAGACACTGCAAGAAAAACATTTCTTTATGCAGGTTCTATAACTAGGAATATAATCTATAAATCAATATTCTAAATCCGTTTGGATTCTATCGACAAATAGTCGAGTCGCTCTCCATTGGAGAGGCTGAAAGAAAAATATTAATTTATGCAGGTTCTATAACTAGGAATATAATCTATAAATCAATATTCTAAATCCGTTTGGATTCTATCGACAAATAGTCGAGTCGCTCTCCATTGGAGAGGCTGAAAGAAAAATATTAATTTATGCAGGTTCTATAACTAGGAATATAATCTATAAATCAATATTCTAAATCCGTTTGGATTCTATCGACAAATAGTCGAGTCGCTCTCCATTGGAGAGGCTGAAAGAAAAATATTAATTTATGCAGGTTTTATAACTAGGAATATAATCTATAAATCAATATTCTAAATCCGTTTGGATTCTATCGACAAATAGTCGAGTCGCTCTCCATAGGAGACACTGCAAGAAAAACATTTCTTTATGCAGGTTTTATAACTAGGAATATAATCTATAAATCAATATTCTAAATCCGTTTGGATTCTATCGACAAATAGTCGAGTCGCTCTCCATAGGAGACACTGCAAGAAAAACATTTCTTTATGCAGGTTCTATAACTAGGAATATAATCTATAAATCAATATTCTAAATCCGTTTGGATTCTATCGACAAATAGTCGAGTCGCTCTCCATAGGAGACACTGCAAGAAAAACATTTCTTTATGCAGGTTCTATAACTAGGAATATAATCTATAAATCAATATTCTAAATCCGTTTGGATTCTATCGACAAATAGTCGAGTCGCTCTCCATAGGAGACACTGCAAGAAAAACATTTCTTTATGCAGGTTCTATAACTAGGAATATAATCTATAAATCAATATTCTAAATCCGTTTGGATTCTATCGACAAATAGTCGAGTCGCTCTCCATAGGAGACACTGCAAGAAAAACATTTCTTTATGCAGGTTCTATGACTAGGTATATAATCTATAAATCAATAACCTGTATTCGTTAGGTGTCCATCGACCATTAGTAGAGCGGACAAGCGGCCAAAGTTTGGCTCGAAGTTGATCAATTAACATTGCAATATAGGCCACAACACAATACATTATTCCGTGAGAATCATTTCGAACACTACTCTACATATCGGAAATAAAATCTCAGTTTCGTACTGGCACTCATGTTTGAGGTTAGGAAGGAGTTTACTAGAAGCACGCTTGTAAATATAAATGAAATTGTTGGCAATAATAGCGATGTGTACTCGCGCACCTGTACTTCGCGGATACCTGTCATTCAAAGATTTTCCGACAGTTATATCATGGTCGTTGTACCAAACGCGATTTCCGACAACGAATCTTGACAGTTATCTCGTGTTTCCATGATTCTAGTACCGGCTGTCATCAGCGTTGCCAACCTGAAAGGTGGCGCTGATCGTACCAGGGGCGTAATAATCATCGTACCCAGGACAAAATTATAGTGCATTTCCAAATGTTAAAAAAAAACGATATTTCTGAGAAATTATTTCACGATTACACGTTATAACACTATTCGTGGTAGCATTTATCTTTTTTTGCCTTTCGGTTTGTAACGGCTCCCACATAATTACCTATTACTAGTTCTTGTATCATATAATACATCTTATGTCTCATGTATGTATCTCTTTTTGAACACCTTTGCTTTTTTACCTTTGTTCATCTTAATCCCTATTTATCGCATTTATCACATTTTTCAACTCTCCTTCCTTTTTTATTTTCTTTATTGTTTCTATTCCCTGTCCTGCTCCCAATACCCATCTCGCATCCCGATCAGACGGAAGGAATAGAGAAATTGCGTGAGTTTGAATTAGAAATAAAAGTACAAAATGAAAATAAGAACAAATCAAAAGCATGTTTGAAATGATTTTTTTAAAAGAATTTTTATTAGTAGGTATATAATATAAAATTAAATCATAGACAGACTATGTAGTACAAGTATGACAGTGAATCTAGCAGGTAATAGCTGGCAGGTAACACCCACTCATGAGCCCTAGCTTTTTATTTAGGGGTTGACCAAACGATAAAATGACAGAATCTATTTGAGAGAGATTTCTCAAATATATTCTGTGACATTTCGTTGTTTGCTCAACCCCTAAAAAAGAGCTAGGGCCCATGAGTCCGCATCACCTATTAGCTATTATCTGCTAGATTCACTGTCATAGTGAAGAAAAAAAAATTGTTATAATAGGAAGAAAAAACAAGATAATAATATATGTTTCTTATGCCCGGTTGCATGAACGTGGGTTGCCCGAAGGTTTATATAACCCGTAGGTTACTCCGCAGATACTACGAGCGAGCCACTGCTGCCTGTAAAAGGTTGAAGGAGTAGTATCTGCAGGGTAACCTACAGGTTATTCAAACTTTCAGGTACCCCACGTTTATGCAACCGGGCATTAGATAATAATAAAGATAAAATATATTAGAAAATAGAATAATAATAATAAAAAAGACATAATAATAAAATATATAAAACTCTGCGTCGTTAGGGTGTCCCGTATTTTCATTATTTTTAGCAATTTCAGAGCACGCCCCTTAAATCAATTTTTCATTTTGAAAAATGAGTTTTCCTGCAAAGAATAATTCTTCATCTCCATCATATGCGTGTAAGCACGAGATTTTTACATGCAAATCACACGGGATATCACTGAATTTTCAATGATAATTTTTCCAACATTACAAGTTGAATATGTCCGGGTAAAAAGTATAGGATGTTGGTGACGGACCATGTATTTACATGACAGAAATATTTATATCTGACGTAGGGTGGGGTACTTTGGTACCTCATACCACCACCATTAGCCCATCCTACGTCAGATGAAAATATTTTCATGTCAATACATCGTCCTTCAACAACATCCTGTACATTTCACTCAAAAATATTCAACTAGTGAAGTTGATAAAAATTATCATTGAAAATTCCGTGATATCCCGTGTAATTTGCATATAAAAATTTCGAACTTGCCCGCACATGATGGAGATGAAGAATTATGTTTTGCAAAATGAAAAATTGATTTAAGGGGCGTGCTCTGAAATTGCTAAAAATAATGAAAATACGGGACACCCTAGTGTTTGTTTTTATGTGTCAGTTGGCGGTGGAGCTGCTCTTCCCTTTTCAGGTTGAGGCGGCTTCTTCGGCCTCTCAAATCGCGCGAGCCGTGCCTCAATTCGGCGCTTCGCGATTGAGAGGCCTTTTTGAGCCGCCTCTTCTCTTTGCTTTTTAGAGCGAGCCTTCTCGTGAGCAAGCTTATTGCTAAGTTTACTCACGAGAAGGCTGCTCTGCAAAAAAAGGCATTGCTGCTTGAGCAGCTCCACCTGGTGGGGCTGCCACAGCGGCCCCTGCCCTGCCCACCCCTGCTGTTGTTCTTGCTGTTGCTGCTGCTGTTGTTCTTGCTGTTGCTGCTGTTCCTGCTGTTGCTGCTGTTCCTGCTGTTGCTGCTGTTCCTGCTGTTTCTGCTGTTCCTGCTGTTGCTGCTGCTGCTGTTGATGCAGCTGCTGTATTTGCTGTTGATGCAGCTGCTGTATCTGTTGTTGATGCAGCTGCTCTAGCTGCAGCGGCTGTTGTTGCTGCAGCGGCGGCGGCGGATACAGCAGCTGCAGATGTTGTTGCTGTTGTTGCTGCAGCGGCGGCGGCGGATACAGCAGCTGCAGATGTTGTTGCTGTTGTTGCTGCAGCGGCAGCGGCGGATACAGCGGCTGCAGATGTTGTTGCTGTTGTTGCTGCAGATGTTGTTGCTGTAGCCGCTGTTGCTGCAGCTTATACAAAAGTGTCTGCCGCTGCAGCTTTTGTTGTTGCAGCAGCTTATGTTGCTGCAGCACTATATGTGGCTGCAGCCGCCGCGACGGCGACGGCGGCAGCGGCGATGGCGGCAGCGGCGACGGCAGCGGCGACGGCGGCGGCGACAGCGGAGCCGGCGACGGCGGCGGCGGCTGCAGCAGCGGCAGCGGAGCTGGCGATGGCGGCGGCGATGGCGGCTGCAGCAGCGGCAGCGGAGCCGGCGATGGCGGCGGCGGGGGCGGCTGCAGCAGCGGAGGCGGCGGCGGCGGCGGCTGCAGCAGCGGAGGCGGCGGCGGCGGCGGCTGCAGCAGCGGCAGCGGAGCCGGCGATGGCAGCGGCGGGGGCGGCTGCAGCAGCGGCAGCGGAGCCGGCGATGGCGGCGGCGGGGGCGGCTGCAGCGGCGGCGGCAGCGGCGGCAGCGGCGGCGGCAGCGGCGGCAGCGGCGGCAGCGGCGGCGGCAGCGACGATGACGGCAGCGGCGACGACGACGACGGTGGCGGCGACGGCGACGGCGACGGCCTAGTTCGCGACTGCGACCGTGATCTCGTTTCCATCATCTGCATAATAAATTGATTATCAGACATCTTGATATACCTTCACTCACAATCTATGATAGTATGGTATTCATCATTGCTACAAACTGTGGCTACAGCGGAGAGTAGTACATGCGATGTCTGAATTATTATAACGAGGAGAAAGATGATTGATTCTAACCTATGCGTGAACTTTGAGTGATCATAGAGCCTTGTGCACTTCGAATTTGTGATCATTTCTTGCGACAATTGCGTATAGTTATGATATTAATCGAAATATACAACTATGGAAAATAAACAACAGGAAGCAATGTGCGATGAACAATGAATCAGGAGATGAAATGTAGGCCACGGTCATTTTTAGTTGAATATCTGTTGAAGCGAAAAATGCTTCAGGTTTTTTTTTTATGGGCACACCTCTTTGAAACTCAAAAAAGTTAAGCAGATACAATGTAAACAATTTTCAACAAATCTTAGATAATAAGCTCAACGGGATTTTTTCGATAGCAAAAATGAATTAAGGGGGTACATACACCTTTGCAATAATTTTTATCAAATTGCTACTACGCTCTGAGAAAACATTCTAGTGACTCAGTTTTTGTACAGTTGATTAGTGCTATTTTGATACATCGTTCATGATTTTTCCAGATTTTATGCCCTCCGCTGAATACAAATTCAGTCCATCGAAGAAAAACTAGTTGTCGTAGGCTACAGGTTGCTGCGTTGGATGAAATTTCTTCAACTTTTGAGGAAATATTCTGTATGAATGTAATTTCGGACCAAACCAATAATATTTGATACATTTAATTTTTAGACATAGAAATTTTTGGTTTCAAAACATTTTTTCCAGAACGATGAAAAAAAATTCTTACAATCAAAAATTTCTATGTCTAACACTTAAATTCATGAAATATTATTGGTTTGGTCCGAAATTACATTCATACAGAATATTTCCTCAAAAGTTGAAGAAATTTCATCCAACGCAGCAACCTGTAGCCTACGACAACTAGTTTTTCTTCGATGGACTGAATTTGTATTCAGCGGAGGGCATAAAATCTGGAAAAATCATGAACGATGTATCAAAATAGCACTAATCAACTGTACAAAAACTGAGTCACTAGAATGTTTTCTCAGAGCGTAGCAGCAATTTGAAAAAAATTATTTTAAAGGTCTATGTACCTCCTTAATGATAGCCTCACTTTGTAGTAGTGTCTATGGCATCGGCATTTGTCAGAAAATCGACAAATCATTTTTCTACGGGCAGACCAGACGTCGGTGCAGTTATTATTTATAATTCATCAATTAAAATATGAAGAAAAATATGTATTGAATCGACTTCAGTAATGAAGAAATAATATTTAAGGAATATGCATTCAATAAAATTGTAGTTACTATAAAAAGAAAATATCGATACAACGGGGGTATGCAATCCTGTAGACATTATCGAAAAGACTACAAAGTAATATCGCAATCTCTATGTAGACAAACCAAATAATGCTTTTTTCTTGTCTCAGAAAAGGTTATGATTCTACTGATTTTACTAAAATTGCACAAAAGAAACATTTTTCCGGTAGTCGGATTTACATCTATCTAATTCTCTCGTGCGGCGTAGGCAGAAAACCAAAGGCGACTAACACGCTAGACAGTTGCGGAGATTTATTTTTTCGTCTAAGCGTAGCAAAAATATTTCCGCATTTTGGTGTAAAACAAAATAAGTTTCATTATCATGTTTGATTCTACACCCTTTTAATAATTGATGACCCAATTGTAAATCGAACTTCTTATCTCCAAACAAAAAGACATGAATACGTACTTCGTTCCTGCCGCCACGGTTGCCGCCGCGATTGCCGCCGCTGTTTCCTCCTCTTTGGCATCCCCTTCCCCCTCCTCTTTGGCATCCCCTTCCCACCCCTCTTTTTCCCCCCCCTTGACCCCCTTTCTGTCCTCTATTGTTACCTGTAAAACCCATAAATAGTTAAAAATATGTATTAATTTCACCATACGGCCAATCCGTAGTCGCCCACCTCCTTTCGATACAATGTCACACATTTCGATTATTATCCGAGCCCAGGCGTCAGAAACGAAAAAAAGGCCAACGCTGCGCGAATTCAAATTCAATACCGAACACATACGTCCAAAAAAATGTTCGTTTTGTGCGAAAATAGAGTCTACAGATGGTTTTTACATTGTTACGAAAAACATTACATTATGAAAAATGTAAAAACCATCTGTAGACTCTATTTTCGCACAAAACGAACATTTTTTTGGACGTATGTGTTCGGTATTGAATTCGAATTCGCGCAGCGTTGGCCTTTTTTTCGTTTCTGACGCCTGGGCTCGGATAATAATCGAAATTTATGACATTGTATCAAAGGGAGGTGGGCGACCACGGATGGGCCATAAGTACCGAGTTATTTGTTGCACTATTTATTATAGAAAAGAAAAATTATTATTTTCCCAAAAAATATATTTTATGTGTTAGATAATAATAATAATATGTCGGACATAATTATATACAGATTGGCAGACACTTACCTCCTTGCTTTGCGCGTCCCATCGTGCTTCTGAGTTCTGTGGCAGTGAAATAACGACACTCTCTGAACTTGGAAAATAAGGGGAGTCTTCGTTCGAACAGAACAACCCCCTCCCTGAGGCTACACCAACACAGGCGCGTACCGCGTACGTGTGAGGCACGGCTACTCCTCCCGGCCGAGTCTCACGTACGCGTACGCGCCTGTGTTGGTGTTGCCACAGCGACTTGGTCGTCCTGTTTGAACGCAAACGCTCGGCACATACAGTACCGTGCATAAGTTCGGGATCACCTTCCGAATTCTCGATCGCGACAGAAAGTTGAATATCTCAGTCGGAAAAAATCGCAGCCAAATGGTCCAAGTAGCATTTGAAAGTGAAAAGAAACAGCTTCATTTCGCTTTATTCTTCCATTTTTCCACGATTTTTCCGCACTCGGTAGATAATCTTGAACATGACCGTTTTTTGCGATTTTCACACTATTCAAAAGTCATGTGTAATTCTTTGGGAAATGGGAATGAAATTTTGTTCTCAGTGGGACTTGAAAGTGTTGAGATTGAGCTGTGAGTTGGTTTTTTGAAAAAAAATTAGCGATTTTTTTTCGTCAAGTTATTCAACTTTTGATGCGGAACGTCAGTTTTTATAAAATGCGTCGGAACTCGAGAACTGTGAGGTTTCAGATAAAATGTCAAGATACGAAAAATGTGTATTCTTGAATTTCTAACTCGTGTGAATTTATTTTCGATTTTTTTCACTTCGTTCAAAAAATTATTTGATCATTCTCGTTCTTCGAATACAGTCGAGATCTTTATATATGTCGAGTCGTATTATTTGAGAAGTGCCCAAGTGTTTCAATGAAAATCCCGAGGGATTAGTAATTACACGTGAGAATTCATAGCTGGTGAATTCTGCGTCAATTCCATATTTGAAAAGTCTGATTTTTTTTTTAATTTGTTTAGCAGTTTTCGAATATTATTGTAGGCATATTAAACACGAACGGACACGTATTGCTTGAGTTGTCGATATCGTTATATTTTCGACTATTTACTGGGTATACACGTTCGAATTCGAAATTCATTGGTATTTTAATTTCATCAACTGAATGTATGTAAAAATTGAATGATTTTTACAAAAATTAACTCGAATCATTGATCCAGACTTTAAAAAACGTTATCGAATTTTCGTAACTTTTGGAGATTGATATTCTGAGCACTCAAGTGCCAAAAAGTGCTTATAAAAAAAAAGGAAAAATAATTTTCGAAAATCATAGCATTTTGAAATTCATTTTCAAAAACTTGAGGTTATTACGAAAATTTTGATCTAGTGCGAAATATGGCAAGATGTTTTTGAGACAAACGATAACAGTCTGTCCGAAGAGTGATATTGGTTCGGACGAGGGTGGTTTCAATTTTTCAATGATTCATCATTCGAATCTAGCAGATCGAAAAACCTTCGGCTTTATAAAATGTTCGTGAATAACAATCATTTGTATCCGATTTTCATGTCTACGTCTAGTCGAAGGGATGAAATAAATGTCAATTTTGAACTAGGTAGTTTAGAATCGAGAAAATCTTCATGTCACCGTAGTCAGGATAAACGTGCCAAATCATTTTCAGTCTGGAAGACCATACGAAGAGTGCAGTTAGATAAAAAATGTGAGGGTAGGAAAATTTGACAACTTGAATACATGAATAGGTACGCCATGCGGCGCGGTATATCCCGTACTTTTGACAGTGGCGCTCGTAAGAACACGTGACAACCAGCGTTCCCAACAGTGCGATAATTACCGTACGTGTACGATCTTTGATAGAGATTTCTCAAATACATTCTGGGACATTTTGTCGTTTGATCAACCCCTAAATAAACAGCTAGGGCTCATGAGTCAGTGTTACCTGCTAGCTATGACCCGCTAGATTCACTGTCATACTTGTACATATACTATCTGTAATTTAATTTTATATTATATAATAAAAATTCTTTCAAAAAATTCATTTGAAACATGCTTTTGATTTGTTCTTATTTTCATTTTCCACTTTTATTTCTAATTCAAACTCACGCAATTTCTCTATTCATCCGTCCGATCGGGATGCGAGATGGGTGTTGGGAGCAGGACAGGGAATAGAAACAATAAAGAAAATAAAAAAGGAAGGAGAGTTGAAAAATGTGATAAATGCGATAAATAGGGAATAAGACGAACAAAGGTAAAAAAGCAAAGGTGTTCAAAAAGAGATACACGAGTTAAAAGATATATTATATGATACAAGAACTAGTAATAGGTAATTATGTGGGAGCCATTACCTGCCAGAAGGCAAAAACAGATTCTTAAACACGAAAAATAGGGAATAAAAGAAAAATAGATGCAAGAGAGATGTTCCAAGAGAGATGTAAGAGAAATAGGAAATGGTATATGATATATTATGTGATATAGGAACCAGCATTATGCGAGAGCCGCAACTCGATTAAAGACGGCACTTTATAAGTACCTTGGAAACACCCACCCACTCTTACCCACCCACACTATCGTGTGAGTTCGTTTCCTTAGGTTGCAGCGCTCAATCTGTGCAACTTTTATACACATATCGACAGACGATATGGACTGCATCTGCGCGTATTGTCGCAGAATGTTAAATCATTCACAGGGGAATGATATTAACTTTCGATAACTCAACATTATCATTAAGAATTTTGAATCATTCATAGGGGAATGATATTAACTTTCGATAACTCAACATTATCATTAAGAATTTTCGATCATTCACATGGGAATGATATTAACTTACCATATCTTAACATTATCATTAAGAATTTTAAATCGTTCACAGGGGAATGGCATTAACTTACGATAACTCAACATTATCATTCAGAATTTTTAATCATTCACGTGGGAATGGCGTTAATTTTCGAGATTTCAATATTACTATTAAATGGTCTCGCATTATTTTCGCATCTCGCGAATAGACTTGCCTCGCAGGGTCGCCACCCAGTGCGATTGTCGTTGCGTAAGCCGCAGCATATACTCCACAGCTGTAGGGGTCGGGTTGCCTTGTAACAGGTTGTAGAAGTATACTTCCAGTATCGATATGCGGATATCGCTTAGAAATGTATCGCTTCTCTTCCCTGCTCAAAAACTCGTATTCACTGCGCACAAGACCATCGTAAATGTAAACATTACACGTGTCGTAATAAACGCAGCACCAGTGTCGGCAGACGTTACCGCCAATTATGTGTATATCCCTTCGAAGAGGGCTACATGGCTTGATGCAGTTATAATATGCTGTATAAGAAGCAGGATTGCAACGAAAATCGGTATTTTCTTGTAATATATTCTGAAACAAGTCGATGCTTGAGTCAGTCAATAAGTTTCTGGGCGACGAAACGTTCGCCTCGACTTGTTCGACCGTGATATCTCGGCGTACAATTTCGAGCATCTCGATAGCTTCGTCAGAAGCCTCATTGTCATCGTCAATTTCGATTGCTACCCAATCGACATCGACGGTGTTCTCATGACTCTTCGAACTTGGACCGGCCCTATTTATGGAATCAAGCGATGCAACTTTCATCTCTGCAGGCGGTTGCAAGGAGATCTTTGTCGATCTTGTACAGTTTTGTACATCGTCAGACTCACCAATAGAACGAGCACGTTTTTTTCGAAGCTCTGCAGCTTCTTGGGCTTCAATAATATACGTAGGATCGCGGATCCGCATGTTTCTATTCCGACGACTGTCTATAATTTCTGGAAGCAAACATTCCATGTAAAACCGACAGAGGAAGGGTTTCATTTTTGATTCCCAGAATCCATCGTCTCTGGTGACTTTCACGAGTTTTATATACGTCGCCAACTCAGTCGACGACCAAATCGCGAATTGGCAATAGTCACGCTTAGTTACGTGTAACTGACCTTGCACTTGGTAATAATACTTGTGATTCTTATTCAGAAGGTTCTTGTCCTTCTTGTCGAAAATAGTCCGAAGATTCGGCTTTTCGGCTATGGCCTTTTCCAAGTCAGTGTTCTGGGCTGAAAATGGACATTTTATTTCGACGATTCCATCGTCGTCTATCAGACCGTCTGGAGATGCTCCTAGATAGGGGATCTGTTGATCAATGAAAAGACCACAAGGAACGATTTTTTTCTTCAGTTCCGCTTCAACGTCTCGTACGGCGTTTTTCTCATTTGCAAGCCCATACTGAGTAGCAGTAACGTCGATTACCTTCGGGAACCGAATGCTCGCAACCATGTTTGCGCACGACGTGCCTGGCAACATACGGCATATCGGCCCGAATCTCGATGCTGTGATGATCTCAGTACGCAACTGATGCCACAGCTCAGAATCGCTCTGCGATATCGTATCTCGCTCGATCTGTCTCGCGTTTTTCTGGTACGACTTCAATTTTTCAATGTGTCGTTTAGCAAGAACATCGAATACCTCTTTGTCGATGTCTGGCTTTTTGGCAGACGGACCATAGTCCTTGTCAACGCCGCGATGACTTCGCATCCTGCGACTGCGTTTTTGCAACCTGCATAGGCGAGTACCGTAATTATTACGATACCTAGCCTGTTCCATTTTCGCTACTGCGATAGGAGTATAGTGTGTCACATGGCGATGTAACTGAGATAAAACCGAGTGGGTGTTGTATTGCACAACCGCTCCGTAGCATCTCATTTGGTACGAGTTTTTCATACAATGATTAATTCTTTTTCCAGAATTTAATTTGTTCACTATAGAATTGCACGCCTCTGCCGCATTGTTGGTAACATTTTTCAATAAGCTCTTGGCGTGACAACTCAAATAGCGCACTGCATCGTAAACGGAGGCATAAACTCCGGTTCGGTGAAGTTCCGCCAGCACATTCTTACCATTGGACTCAGATACACAGTCAAATGGCAGTGTGTGACAATTGGAGTGGTCACCGTACACATGAGAAAATATATTTAATATATCTATACAGAGTTTCGTTGTTTTTTCGTCCTCTGATATATTTTCCGCATTGCGGAGATCTCTCGCTTTCTCTACGTTGAGACGAATTTTTAAACCGCTAGAAAGTACGTAATGTCGGAATTGAGTGACGTTCTGTACTTCTTTTTGCGGGAGTTTCGCAAGCTTCGTGAGGGAAGCAGCTCTCAACTTGCGGCACAAGTTTCGAAACAAGTGATTATTACACTCGATTTTATCGACGACAACTCCGTATTCCGCGTACGGATTGTTATCTCGTATAGCTTGATGTACGCTGCTGTCTCCGTCCGCAATTAGCGTTTTATATATTAAACCGTTGCACTCAACGCTATTCCGGAAACCTTCGACAATAATGTCGGTTTCCATTGCGTTTGAGCTGCGGTCAAGCCCCCAGTTTTTGAAACAGGTGTGAGGCGGAGGCTCCTTATTCAGTTGCTCTGCTCTCGCGTGGGTTGCACAATACTTGTTGCGTACACCAACGAATAGAGCTAACTTGGTCTCACGACCAATGATCATGGCTGCACCCGATAGCGCATCATGTTTACCACCCGCATAGGAGCGTTTTGCCCAACAACCATCCGCAATTACGTCGATGTACGGGACACCGTTTATAACATGCCCCTTTCTTATGGCAATTTCTTTTTCCATGGCTACAGCTCGTTCCCTTTCAGCTTCGACAACTTCATGGAAGTTGTCAAACAGCGTATCCCGATAATGTCGGTAGGTTGGCGCGGACATAGCCGGGATTGCCATCGCGGCAAGTTGTTCTTGCAACGTACTATGGCCGGTACCCGAAGTAATTGTACCGCACACGGCACTTTGGTTTATCCCCATGATATTTTTGAGGTCGGGATCTGTCCAAATGCTGAACTTGTACCGACATTTCTGACACAGGAAATGCAGGTGAGTCCGCAAACCTTGATCCCATGATCTGACCAATTTCAGATCGCGAAAAGAACATTCCGACGAAACGGAATGGTTATCAAATTTTTCGTGCAACTGTTGCAGAAGATAACTTATATCGACAATGCGCCGACCTTCGATTTTGATCTCACGGACGTACTCGTTATCCGTGATATCATTTTCACCGACGAGCGCATTGTCGTCACTCACCGATACCGGTAAACTATTCATTTCCGCGACAATCGCGGTCTCTGAGGTCGCAACCGCGACGCTGGCTTGGCCATCATGTTTGACGATGGTCGTCTTCTGGCGTCTGAAACAGATCGTAGATAAGTATTTGCAGCAGGTTTCCAACGGGGTGTATAAAAAAGCGTAACCACCGGAAAAAAAAAATGTATATATTGAATTTAAATTCCTCGACTTCGGACGAATAAGTTGGAAGGTTAGACCAATCCTTGTTGAATTTGGAGAAAAAAAAAAATCTGGATTCCAAATAGAGCAGATTTTCCGATTCGAAGATCGTGTTTACGTGATCTACTATTACCAGTGGTTTACATATTACCTTCGCGATTGAATGAGTTAATATTTATGCCGGCTTATGAGGCTGAATCTAGCGGCCACTACCCCGTTGGTGAGCGATTACCAATATTTAATAATTTTCCAAAGATCGTCTCCCGGGACTTTTGGAATGTTTGTAATTGTTTGAATGTCAGTCGTGAGTATGTATACGAAATTTCGACTCGATATTCGCTTGCAATAACTACGCGTGTTCCGAGCGGCCGCTAGCTCCAGTCGCTAGATCCAGCCTCATTGCCGGCTCATTTCGGATTTCGACCAATTCAGGGTTTTGCAAAATTGCGTAAACTACGGAGAATAATAATGACGTGCACGTAAAAATAGTAATGGAATCGTGTTTGGATTTGCGCCCGTTTCATAAATGGAATGCTACAATGTATTCGACGTCGTAGGTATAGTATAGAACGCTCGACCTACACTGTGGCACGGTATTGATGAGGATTCTCAATAAGTATATGAGATGTTGAAAATCGAACGAAAATTTATGTATGCAGAAGAGTATATAAACAATCGTACTTACCTAGAAACACCAAACATTCGCTTTCGCGATTTTTTGTTTCTTTTGTTATGACTGTTCGCCATACTTATCGCAACCAGACAGGTTGACTTCTATATTTTTATATATATATATATTTACACTGAATAATACTAATTTTATCGCCTACACACACACACACACACACACACGTAGTATCACAAAAGAAAAAGTCAATCACATTCAATAATCACTGTCACATTCACTAATCACTGTCACATTCACTAATCACTGTCACATTCACTAATCACTGTCACATTCACTAAATACTTCTTTTTTTTTTTTTTTCACCCTTAATGGCTTATTTCCTCTTCGGAATGTAGCCTCCGTAGCCTCTTTTCACTAAATATGTCACATAAACAAAACGCGTTGCGCGGCTGAAGGCACGTGTGCTCTCGATTGTTCTTCCGCTCGTTCACTTCAGCTATCGGCGCTGCTGTCAACTATGAATACGTACTTTGCAGAAAATCGCAAGCTCACACTCGGTTAGTCCGCACGCCCTCACATGAATTAGATTCTTACAAGTGTTGAACGACTGCTAAATTAATTTTTTGGAGGGTGAGCAAACACGATTGCCGTTTATTACACGTAATATCCATATAATTTAACAGTCTTTCTGGATTTTGTCCGAAAAATGAACTATGGTTGGCTGCAGTTTTTGTCATTTGATCGAACGGACCGTAATTTTTTGTCTGAGAGTGAGCAAACGACCAAACATTACACTTTGTAATATTCAATCGCTGCCTACCATATCCGCGTAAAATGAATTGTTTAAACAATACGTACCTGGGATTCCGCGCGTGCGCGGGGCGGTTATGTTAGGACTTTTGTCCGAGGGTGAGCAAACGACGAGACTTAGCGGGATTGTTCGAAAAACTCCACCGAATGCATTTCGTGTCATTTCGGCATTTGCTCCTCAATCTAAAAGTGACTGGCCGTTTGATCAGATTATAAGAGCTGTAGTTAACCATAGGTTATCGTTCAAACGTAGTTCCGAAAGATTGTTAATTTATGGGTATGACGTGTAACGAACAACACCCATGTTAGCTAACCCTCCAAAAATTAATTTGGTAGTCGTGCAACGCTCCTAATTCATATCAGCGCGGGTAAACCTCCGAGCGCGCGCCTATGCTGCGCTTGCAATTCTCTGCGAACTGCATCTTCATCTCTCGGCTAAGGAGCAGCATCGGAAAGTGGTTGGAAACGACCCGATACGCGCGCATAATGTTAAAAAATTTTGCTAATCCTCAGGTGTATCTTCTCTTCGGAATGTCGCTATTATAAATTCAAGTGATAATATCTCTGTAATAAGAAATACTAAAGAAATTCTAGAGAACGGTAATGTAAGCTAATAGAAACTATGAGCTTGAATTTTAGACCTTGACGTAGTCCATATACGAGATCGTGATGAGTAATATGAATTCAAATTTTCAAAAAAAGACCCAACAAAGATGTTTTTACCATTTCATAATCATACATATAACGAACAAAATATGTTATGAATAATAGAATTACGAAAAAAAAATAAAAATTCTTTTGCTCCACCGTGAGAAGTTGGGGTTTTAGCTGAAAACAGGGCCTGACGAGAAATGGGCGTTGCGCTCTCAGATTTAGAGGGTGAAAGATGAATTTTCATTCTTTACATTGGATTTACGAAGGAGTATACCTTCTTTCGTGCCAATCTATGCCACCTATGCATATATCGATGGCCTAGGTTCCAAATGTCGTAACCCACGAATGAGTTTCACGGGAGTGAGTGAAGACGAATTATCTTTGGAAATATTAACATTCATAATCAGTTACAATTATTTATGATAAAAAATTATTTATGGAAAAAATTATAACTGATTATGTTCATTGACATTTCCGAACATAATTCGTTGTCACTCTCTCCCGTGGAATTCATTGTTTGTGGGTTACGACATTTGGAACAGAAGTTCACCCGCCAAAAAAGATTCAGAAGCCTGACATCCTATTGCCAACAGTTTGGATGTTGCAAAGGAGTACCCTTTGGAATACCCCTTCAATTGATTTTCGTTATTCGAAGATCTCTCTTTTTTCTCCATCGATTATGGCATTTCATTTTCTTTATTTGGATTTAAGTCCAACAAATCGATGTCTCCGTCGACCTCAAATCTGAAATAGAGTCCCTATATAGGTTCGGCTGACTATTCATGTCGTGTACTTCTATAAAGAGGATTTTGTTCCACCGAATCGATTCTGGAATAGTCCCTATGTTCGGCTAGCTGTCAAAAGTGTGAGGTTATGTCTCGTCTGCTAGCATACGTCACTTCAACAATATATTCTTATTATTCAGATTGTTGTCCAACAAATCGATAGCTCCCTAACCTCAACTCTGAAATGAATTCATATGTCAGGCTGGCTGTCAAAAGTGTGAGGTTATGTCTCGTCTGCTAGCATACGTCACTTCAATGTATTTTTATTATTCAGATCTTTGTCCAACAAATCGATAGCTCCCTAACCTCAACTCTGAAATAAATTCCTATGTTCGGTTAGCTGTCAAAAGTGTGAGGTTATGTCTCGTCTGCTAGCATACGTCACTTCAACAATATATTCTTATTATTCAGATTGTTGTCCAACAAATCGATAGCTCCCTAACCTCAACTCTGAAATGAATTCATATGTCAGGCTGGCTGTCAAAAGTGTGAGGTTATGTCTCGTCTGCTAGCATACGTCACTTCAATGTATTTTTATTATTCAGATCTTTGTCCAACAAATCGATAGCTCCCTAACCTCAACTCTGAAATAAATTCCTATGTTCGGTTAGCTGTCAAAAGTGTGAGGTTATGTCTCGTCTGCTAGCATACGTCACTTCAACAATATATTCTTATTATTCAGATTGTTGTCCAACAAATCGATAGCTCCCTAACCTCAACTCTGAAATGAATTCATATGTCAGGCTGGCTGTCAAAAGTGTGAGGTTATGTCTCGTCTGCTAGCATACGTCACTTCAATGTATTTTTATTATTCAGATCTTTGTCCAACAAATCGATAGCTCCCTAACCTCAACTCTGAAATAAATTCCTATGTTCGGTTAGCTGTCAAAAGTGTGAGGTTATGTCTCGTCTGCTAGCATACGTCACTTCAATGTATTTTTATTATTCAGATCTTTGTCCAACAGATCGATAGCTCCCTAACCTCAAATCAGAAATAAATTCCCGTCAGGCTAGCTGTCAAAAGTGTGAGGTTATGAATCGTCTGCAAGCATACGTCACTTCAACAATATATTCTTATTATTCATATTGTTGTCCAACAAATCGATAGCTCCCTAACCTCAAATCAGAAATAAATTCCCGTCAGGCTAGCTGTCAAAAGTGTGAGGTTATGAATCGTCTGCTAGCATACGTCTGTTCGATGTATTTTTATTATTCAGATCTTTGTCCAACAAATCGATAGCTCCCTAACCTCAACTCTGAAATAAATTCCTATGTTCGGTTAGCTGTCAAAAGTGTGAGGTTATGTCTCGTCTGCTAGCATACGTCACTTCAACAATATATTCTTATTATTCAGATTGTTGTCCAACAAATCGATAGCTCCCTAACCTCAACTCTGAAATGAATTCATATGTCAGGCTGGCTGTCAAAAGTGTGAGGTTATGTCTCGTCTGCTAGCATACGTCACTTCAATGTATTTTTATTATTCAGATCTTTGTCCAACAAATCGATAGCTCCCTAACCTCAACTCTGAAATGAATTCATATGTCAGGCTGGCTGTCAAAAGTGTGAGGTTATGTCTCGTCTGCTAGCATACGTCACTTCAATGTATTTTTATTATTCAGATCTTTGTCCAACAAATCGATAGCTCCCTAACCTCAACTCTGAAATAAATTCCTATGTTCGGTTAGCTGTCAAAAGTGTGAGGTTATGTCTCGTCTGCTAGCATACGTCACTTCAATGTATTTTTATTATTCAGATCTTTGTCCAACAGATCGATAGCTCCCTAACCTCAAATCAGAAATAAATTCCCGTCAGGCTAGCTGTCAAAAGTGTGAGGTTATGAATCGTCTGCAAGCATACGTCACTTCAACAATATATTCTTATTATTCAGATTGTTGTCCAACAAATCGATAGCTCCCTAACCTCAACTCTGAAATAAATTCCTATGTTCGGTTAGCTGTCAAAAGTGTGAGGTTATGTCTCGTCTGCTAGCATACGTCACTTCAATGTATTTTTATTATTCAGATCTTTGTCCAACAGATCGATAGCTCCCTAACCTCAAATCAGAAATAAATTCCCGTCAGGCTAGCTGTCAAAAGTGTGAGGTTATGAATCGTCTGCAAGCATACGTCACTTCAACAATATATTCTTATTATTCAGATTGTTGTCCAACAAATCGATAGCTCCCTAACCTCAACTCTGAAATAAATTCCTATGTTCGGTTAGCTGTCAAAAGTGTGAGGTTATGTCTCGTCTGCTAGCATACGTCACTTCAATGTATTTTTATTATTCAGATCTTTGTCCAACAGATCGATAGCTCCCTAACCTCAAATCAGAAATAAATTCCCGTCAGGCTAGCTGTCAAAAGTGTGAGGTTATGAATCGTCTGCAAGCATACGTCACTTCAACAATATATTCTTATTATTCAGATTGTTGTCCAACAAATCGATAGCTCCCTAACCTCAACTCTGAAATAAATTCCTATGTTCGGTTAGCTGTCAAAAGTGTGAGGTTATGTCTCGTCTGCTAGCATACGTCACTTCAATGTATTTTTATTATTCAGATCTTTGTCCAACAGATCGATAGCTCCCTAACCTCAAATCAGAAATAAATTCCCGTCAGGCTAGCTGTCAAAAGTGTGAGGTTATGAATCGTCTGCAAGCATACGTCACTTCAACAATATATTCTTATTATTCAGATTGTTGTCCAACAAATCGATAGCTCCCTAACCTCAACTCTGAAATAAATTCCTATGTTCGGTTAGCTGTCAAAAGTGTGAGGTTATGTCTCGTCTGCTAGCATACGTCACTTCAATGTATTTTTATTATTCAGATCTTTGTCCAACAGATCGATAGCTCCCTAACCTCAAATCAGAAATAAATTCCCGTCAGGCTAGCTGTCAAAAGTGTGAGGTTATGAATCGTCTGCAAGCATACGTCACTTCAACAATATATTCTTATTATTCAGATTGTTGTCCAACAAATCGATAGCTCCCTAACCTCAAATCAGAAATAAATTCCTGTCAGGCTAGCTGTCAAAAGTGTGAGGTTATGAATCGTCTGCGAGCATACGTCGCTTCAACAATATATTCTTATTATTCATATTGTTGTCCAACAAATCGATAGCTCCCTAACCTCAACTCTGAAATAAATTCCTATGTTCGGTTAGCTGTCAAAAGTGTGAGGTTATGTCTCGTCTGCTAGCATACGTCACTTCAATGTATTTTTATTATTCAGATCTTTGTCCAACAGATCGATAGCTCCCTAACCTCAAATCAGAAATAAATTCCCGTCAGGCTAGCTGTCAAAAGTGTGAGGTTATGAATCGTCTGCAAGCATACGTCACTTCAACAATATATTCTTATTATTCAGATTGTTGTCCAACAAATCGATAGCTCCCTAACCTCAAATCAGAAATAAATTCCTGTCAGGCTAGCTGTCAAAAGTGTGAGGTTATGAATCGTCTGCGAGCATACGTCACTTCAACAATATATTCTTATTATTCAGATTGTTGTCCAACAGATCGATAGCTCCCTAACCTCAAATCAGAAATAAATTCCTATGTCAGGCTAGCTGTCAAAAGTGTGAGGTTATGTCTCGTCTGCTAGCATACGTCACTTCGATGTATTTTTATTATTTAGATTTTAATAAAAGGAAAAAATGACAAAGAATATTTCGATTTTCAGCTAACAAATCGATCCCTCCACAACCCGTCTGAAATAAGATCTCATTTCCTATGTTTGGCTTGTAGGCTAGCTGCCAGAAATTTGAGATTATGACGTCGGGAATCTTGTATCTGTTATTCGAATTTATTTGTGCATATGTTTCCAACAAATCCAGCGGATTGAAAAATATGGATGAACTAAATGAACGAGCTGAATGAACCCCGACTTTCACATACAATTTTGTCTATCCTATATTCGAGTTTCAGGTTAGCTGTCAGACGAGTGAGCTTATGACGTCTGGGATCCGATATTGATGTTCATACACGTTACTCATTTTCCGAAACATTAGTATGAAAGAGCGGAGTACAATAAATAAACAAGCAATAATGTTTTCTCGTAACGCAAAGTCCGAACACGATTCTACCTATCGTTTGTTCGTATTTTAGGTTAGCTGTTAGTCGGGTGAGGTTAGCCGTGTGCGATCCGATATCGAATTTCTGTGTTTTTTGTAAAGCGCCGTCAAGCGGGAGCGGCGGGAGCCAACATCTTACGTAAAGTGACGACATAGGAAACTTTCACTAGCGCCGCTGCTCGGTTTGCAAGTAAACTGGCCGCAATTTCGGTACAGGGTACTGTGATCTCAACTAAATGTCGATACGGGTAGTGATCTCAACTGAATGTCGGTTTTTTAGTTTTGAGTAACGGAAAAACAATTGTTCTCACCCATTTCTTCATCAAATGACACGGGATTAGGCTCAAAGTGTTTGGTATTTCATTGCGGAGTGGCTAATTATCCGGAAAATGCGATTATCTACGGCGACAATGAATAATCTCGCGATTTATGTGGTCGGTACGTCAATCTGTCAAAATTTTTGTCAAATTTTGGAAAACTGAAATAATCAGCCACTTTCTGCCACAATTATGTGTAATCCCTCAAAGTTTCATTCCGATCGGTTCAGTAGTTTCGGAGAACTATTCTTTTCCGTTTTCGAGGTTCTGACAAACCTTTCACTTCACCTTAAGTGCTGTTTTCACTTAACTCTGAATCTACTTCCTGCTAAAATTTCCCACATTGTGTTTTTTTTTTTGTTTTTTGTTTTTTTTTTTTGTTCAGTTCCAAAAAATTGATTAAGAGATTAGAAAATGAAAATTGGTCAAGCTTTTCGAACAGCTGTTTTATTCGCCGTTATTTAAGCTTCAAATTTTTCAGTCGAATCAAAGGAGAAATCGAGTATTGAATTAGTTATTTTACGACTATGTCTTATCAGTCTAATAGTAGACATCGTTAGAAATTTATACAGCTTGGTCTTTTTATGGACCTAGTGAATATCAAAGGCCGATTTTGGGGCTGTGCCACAACGGAAAAGCTCTCAAACTTAAACTAGGCGCCTAGACTACTTTTTTTATTTAATTTTTTTCATATCACTAAACGGAGTTCTGGTTCTAATTATAAACAACCGTAGATTACCCAACTCGTAGGGTTCGGTGTTCCCTTTTAATTTATTCTTGGTTACTACATACTATAATTATAAAAACTACAAAACTGTGAAATGAACTCTTTTCAAAAAGTCCCGAGAACTACCGCGATACAAATTTTAACATGTCTTCCAAATTTTAGTGGAACTCTGAAAACGTCATAAACAGAATTTGATTAGTATTGATTTTTTTTTTTTAGTGTTATTTCGAAAATTTTATAGTTCAGTTCATTCAACATTCTAATGAATATTGTGGTAAAATGTGGAATTAAACGTA
Source organism: Tenthredo notha (assembly GCA_914767705.2). Lineage (NCBI taxonomy): Eukaryota > Metazoa > Arthropoda > Insecta > Hymenoptera > Tenthredinidae > Tenthredo > Tenthredo notha. The sequence goes on along the minus strand of OU611911.1, from coordinate 9,479,119 downwards.
AATCCATAAATTTAGATTCAAACTTGTAAATCAAAATTGATATTGTATTTGTATGAAATTAAAAGAACAAGAAAATAAAAAAATAAACACATATAATACGAAACCGCAATTCATTCAGAATCGAAAGTTAGTCATTCATAAATTATAATGTGTGAGTAATTTCGCGTTGTTAAAGTCCCTCTATACGTTTATAAATTTATAATTATTGCAGAGTCAAACTGATCATTAAAAAGACTATAAAACTTGCTAATTACACGCAAGTGCTTTTCAAATCATATACTTTAACACCCTGTCTCGCAATTATCGTTAAAGTCCCATTCAATATATGAAACATGATTATATACACGTATAAGCCCATAGGTATAGCAAGAATTATAAGGATGTCGTAAAATTGTTAGTTTCAGGATGTGAATTCTTCCTCGATAGAAATAATTGTCTAGATACTGTATATACCGAAGGTACAATAGGTAGAAGGGCGATTTTTTTTTTTAAAGAATTCATTTTTCTCCACGAAAGACTTGACTTTATAAAAATCGCTATTACTCAACCGGGTTTTACGATACGAAAATTTCAGGAGTCTTTTTTTTTTATAGAGAATTGAATTCTTTAGAAAAAATGTTCGAAGAATTATCTTCATAAAGTTAATAGTTTAGCCGTGACAAGGGTTTGAAGGTAACTTTCAACGCTCATAACTCGTGCATGATAGAACTTATAATTCATTGAGCTATTATCTTATTCTGAAGAATTTTCAGGTGTCAATGATTAAAAAAAAAAAAAGAAAACGAGTTACATAAATTATACTCTATTCGTTTCAGCGTACGATGCAACAAGAAGTACACGATCTTCGAAATAAGTTAACGCACTTTGAAGAAGAGTCGAGAAAAATGCAACACATAGTTAATCGTATGACAGATCTCGAATCCAGGTTCAGGATATACTGCAGTGGATCATTTAACGGTACTTATAAATAAACAACATTCGCCTAGCAGCGTTTGAAGAAAAAAAACTTCCAATTTATCTGGGATTTGCATACATTCTGCTTTCAGGTAATGGAAGAGGAATTTGTTGAAGACGCAGAAACGAGTGCTGCTACATAATTGATCGAGAAAATCGTAGCTCATAATCATTACTGTATTCTATTTTGAATTTGTACCCCGTTTTCTTGTGAATAATTTAATACAACGCATATATATATAGGTATGTGTGTGCAAAATGATAGTAACACATTTTCTCAATACGCTATTCACCGAGGTTTAACACCTTTGTTAATGACTGATGATGGATTTATACGACTTTTTCAGTGATCCTTAGCCCCACAACTGAAGTATATTTTCTTTGATATTAATGTAATCTCCGTTTTGTAAAACTAAGAGGTAAATATTCAACTACATATGCTAATAGCCCATTGCAACGACTTAATTACAACGAGGTTTAACTGTGTGCTATGAGAATGATATACAGAAAATTAAAGATAAGATATTTGAATGAATATTTTTATGTATCTATCCATGTAATAACGTGAAATTATACGATAATAGAAAACAAGTTCTCTAATTATTTATCAGTTCATCCTTTCATATGTATTCAAATTTCTAAGTTCAATTACATCGCATTGAAGATGTTAACCGCAATACTTTTACAATACATAAATATAGAAATATTCGAATATTTGAATGATTTATTACAGTTAAATAAAGTAAATAGACCATGAATTTAGTTCTGGCATTTTCTTATCCAATATTTTCTTTATTACAAAACGAAGTTCATTCATTTTAGAACTACTTCTTTCCCTTATTTCTTGGCTTTTTTGCTTTTTTCTTAGTCTGTTTTGTCTCTACATTCTTTCCCTTGGTTCTTGCGTGTTTGTGTTTAGTTATTTTACGATGACTCATCCAAACGGGGTAATTCCCATGCTGATCGCGCATAGTTCTTTTATTGAACACCCTAGCACCTTCAATCTCCATTTTATCCTGACTGGTCCCATCCGCTTCTTTCTTAGCAGCTTTTTCTTTTATAGCTTTCGCATCGGTTACTATGAAAAGAAATAATCAACCGTTACTTCGTCATTTAATTAGTTAATTTTCAGAATTCGAATACTTAACATAACATAGAATAATTCTTTTGCATAAAAAAAAAAAAAAAAAAACAGTTTTTTCAAAGTTAAGCTCGTCAAAACTCCATATGATTAGTTTTACCCAAAACTACATCGACATGGGATATTCCCTAAAAATTTGAAGGTGTTTTTATTACAACGGCTTTTTCTATTATAAAATCCACCCGTGTAACTCAAGGTCAATAAAATCTGAGATAAGAATAAACCGTGTCTCAAATTTCTTATAAATTTGTTATTCACTCACCTGTAGCTATGGCTGATATCTCATTCATGTCTGTGTCAACAGGCGCGTTTTCGTCAATACCAAGAGTTTTCTTGAGCCTCGCTAGTTCCTTTTCTCCGTAACGTTCGCGTTTAACGGCTCTACACTTCCTCCTCCACTTGCTGCGTAGTGATTTGGCCATATTTTGATAACTGTGAGTCGATTTGCGGCTTGATTAGACTGAAAGTTTATTCGATAATTAATTTGGAGGTTAGAAATTAAACTGGGGAGACTTAACCTATAAGGAACAGTGTCTATCGCGTAGTTAGATGCAGAGGTATAAGAATTGAGCGTAAATATTGTAGGGAGTTTAGATTTGATGTCGAATTTATACTCGATGAATTATTAAACGACTTTTGAATTCAATTTGCCGTTTTAAAGATAAATATTAATAATAACCTATCACAGATTACACCACGATGTCCTCGTGTTGATGTTATAGCAGCGAAAAGGAAGACATGGGCAATTGCGCATACGCATGCGCGAACGCACACGCTCAAACGGATTTATTTCAAGCGGTAGATTTATGAAATGTTGAAAATACCAGACACGAACCATTTCTTGTAATAAATGATTACCGTGATTTATTTAATCGATTTTCTACTAATTGAGAGAAATGCGAGTAGAATATGTATATATAGAAGACTTTATGCATGTTTATCCCCTATAAAAGAGCTCAAATATGTCGAAAGACTGCTGGCAGTAGTATTTTCAGATGTCAAAATCTGTCTACAAATGAAATTGAAATCTTTGAAAGATTTATATTCTGTAAATTTAGCTATTTCGTATAGGTTTCGCATATTTCTTTTGACCAACTGGAAAATACGCTATCGTATTTCTCATGATGATCGTCATCCAATTATAAAAACTAGGTAAATTTAATGTTTAATGTTTATCAGTCGATTTGACGTTCATGGTGATACTTCGATAATCTTAAACTGTCTGCAGATAAGCATACGAGTCTGAAATAGAGATTGTTTTATATATGAGGAGAGATTAGGAGCAACAAACAAAGTTAAACGTTTCCGGGACTTCGTATTGACTAACGAGTTTTTGAAAATTCCTAATTTTCGAAATAAATAGAATTCTCTGTATCGATAAAACAAATCAGCTAGACACATTATTACCACGTTTAGACACGATGCCCTTGAATGTATTCCATAATTGGCTGAATTCTAATCAATGCTATATGAAGATTTGAAGACTGAGATCAGAATTGACTGATAACAATAAAATTCAGTCCGTCTAGGCAGAAATTATTGGAAACTAATCGTGTCTCATGACTTCATGGTTCGATATCCGGAATTTCATATTAATAATTCTGACAAAAATCTGTACCAATGAAAATTCGTTGGATAATATTCCTAGAACAAAGTCTTTATGATCTGAAAATACATTACCAAAAATTTGAACCGTGAAAAAAGATTGTGCAGGAAATATTCAAAATAAAATTATAGATAATAGAATAGAATAGAATAGAATAGAATGGAATACAAAACAAAAAAAATATTTGTGATAACTGATACGTGGTCATTTTCTGATAACAAAATGATTTCCACAAATATTCCGTGGGACTGATGATGTTAAAAAAAAAAACATATTCGGTTGAAATAACATATTTATTTCCTTTTTTGCCAATCCAGCAGAATAAATTTGCTAAAATTCATTCTGACAAAAAAGTATTGGATAATATTTGCAATTGCGATATATCCAGATTTATAAAACAAATCTACAGTCCGAAATATATGATAACAATGTCATTTAGGTCTTGCAATTAGTATACCGATAAGAAGGCGAAAATGAACAAGCTATGGCAATTAGTTATCGGTGATATAGAAAAAGAGACGCACTATGGGATAGAAATAAGATCACATTGGACTATGGACTCTGTTCCTTCTTCTGTGCTGGAGCTTTTCGAGGTATTTACTTTATCCACCAAAATTCAAGAGAAGAGAGTCGGGGGAGAAAAACTAGCGCTGTTTAATCTGTCGAAACACCACAATAAAGGCCATACAGCTTATATAGTCTGCGGGTAATTAAAAGCCCGCAATCACGGGAACAAGAGCCTTGTTCAGTTCGTGTTCGCGACGGGGCTACAACTCTTGTTTTTAATTGCTCCTATAGTTATATGAGTTTTTAAGACCACCTTGGTAACATAGTAGAACGAGAAACTTAGCCTGAAGGAGATTTCGTCAAAAGTAAGAGTTCATCGCTACATTATTTTATTCCTATCCGATGAAATATCTCGTGTAACATATCCGTGCCAATTATACACAGTGTGCAATCATTTTGCTAATTACTAAAAATAAAAACACAGACCCAAAATATTTAGAACTCAATTTTTGGCCTGATTTTAGTACTTTTTTTTTAAATTTCTTGTTATTAACTTATGAATGTACAAAGAGTAATTGAAAACCAAGTTATTATATAGTCACTTGGTTCTTAGTTTCTCTTGGTAGATTTATTAGCCGATAAAGACGAATGAAGAATAATACTGAAATCAGGCCAAAAATCGAGTTCTAAATATTTCTGGTTCGTCTATAGCTTGCAAGACGAACTTTGTTTTACCATTCAAAACCAACTTTCAAAGACGTGAAAACTAAAAAAACTAAAAAATTATTACATTTTTCAACCACCTCTATCGACTTGTGCATCTAAATGAATGGAAATTTCAGATGGACCAGAATAAGGATGGTGCGCCCATCGAGTTTGTGTCATCTGGTAACTCAGAATTGAAAAACGAACGCCACGATTACAATGAAGCCGAGGGTTTACCAAAAATGCAATTTATCAGAAACCATGGACGGAACGGTTTCAATGATTCCATAAAATTTTTCGCGATCACTTTCATGATGCTCTTTGCCATCTGCCAAGCTCATTCCAACTTGTGCGTGCACAGAGCAGATCACAAGCCACGTGAGTATATTTTTTACCTAACGAAGTAAGTCAATTATTTTCCATATCGGTTGATGGAGCTAGAATGTGCATTCAAATCTTGTCATTAACCATTCCTTGATTGATGATCGTTACGCAGCATCCTGTTCTCCTGGACAAGATATAATCGTTGAGCATGGTCTGTCCATACAAGTGCAATGCAGTGGTCTAGATTGGAATTCAGTAAATCCACTGTACCGTAGTTGTGAAGTATCAGACTTAGAAATTCTTGTGAACAACAAGTCAGTTGACAATCATGAATTAATCAAAACAAATGAAAACACCCTTACATTGTCTTTGACAAAACCACCACCTTCGAAGTTTACCTTTGGTTGTCGGCGAAGGATGAACAACACCGAAGGACAGCAATACATGGAACGAAATGTCCAAGTTTTAGTTGGGTGTAAGTATAGGTATTTCATGCTACAAGAATATTCCCATGTGTCTAAATTAGTCTGTCGTCCGTCTGGACTGATCAGAACCTCCATCACATCCCCCTTTTTTTTTTGTTTTTCTTTTTGTATTGAAGATTAATGTGCAATCTTGACGGCAAGTGAAGTACTGGCCTCTGCACTGTCCCCTTTGCGATATCTGCTCAGGACTTTCGCAAGAAACGATCCTGGGCTCGTTTTTCTTCTGAATGATTCTCATTCAGCATTAAGCATTCCGTATTGCGAATACCCAGTCATAAATAAGGAATCAATATTTTTGTTATCTTCAGTCAAGCCGAGAAAGCCTCGTAGTATGGAGTGCCTGTCATACAACTGGGAAAGCATTGTCTGTACTTGGGATCCCGCTCCAAACGAAGTTCCAACAAAATTTTCGCTAAGATTTGAGTTGCCAGAAATAGAAGCCGCTGATTTATCATTTGCCTGTTTGCCACCCCAGGAGGAAGACAAACTACCGCAAAACAGTTGCGTGTTACCTTTACATGATAAAAATACGAATCTATACTCTAAACTAACAGCTGAAAATTACATCATCGCATTAGATGCTGAAAACGTATTAGGCACCGAATGTTTCACCTATAATTTTCATCATTGGGCAAACGGTGAGCGATCAAAATGACGAGATGCAATTGGTACATCATAGTATCGATATCACGATAAATGTTGTAATATCATTTTTTAGTGATCCCATCGCACCCGGTTAATCTATCGGTCATCAGTACAACACCGTCAAGTGCGCTATTGCATTGGTACATACCGTCTCGTTTGTGCGAATTTCCACCAGGCCTACACTATAGAATCGCTTATAAAACCCCATGGGATCATAAGGGCAATAATTGGCATGTAAGGATCGAGGAGATCGAAAATATCACACATCGTATTCAGTTAGTTTGGGGGAAGATTGAGCGGTGAACTAATTATCCGTAATTGTTTTAACAGTTTCAAACGATAGATATAATGAACCAGAGTCATAATACCGAAGTATACTTTAATTTAACTAATCTGGAAAGACCAAATACGATTTACTACGTCAGAGTTTACATGAAGAGTTCCCTGGCCGTTGATGAAGATATGTGGGGACAATTTAGCGACGTAATATTCAAAACACCAGCAGCATGTAAGTTATATTGCTGTTATTAATAGATACGTAGTTGTGTATTCGATCAGTAACGTTACTATTGTAATTTGAAAACATTCAGTGCCGTGTTTACCGCCAAAAACTGATATTGGAAGCTTCGAGGTTGTCGTGAACAGTTACAGCAGGGATGTCTACGTATATTGGCAAACTATTCCAACGTATTTAGAAAATACAGACGATTTCCCGTATCAGGTAGTTCAGGTTGACGAAAATGGGTCTAAAATACATTTACGACCCCATGAGATAACGAAAACTTACGCAAAATTTACGGACTTAAGTTTTAACGGTTTCAAATTTGAAATCGCTGGAACGAATTGCAAAGGAGCAGATAATCCCACATCCAAGGTGATCGTTCCGAGCCATTTGGAAAGTAAGTCATTCCGTTAAACATAATAATACTATTTTGAAAAAATGACCAAGTGATAAGCCGCAATGTGAGATGAATTTTTTTTCTGCAGTGCCACTGAAACCACTTCCCTTCACGAAAATTGCATATGGCAATGGTGTCTACGAACTATCGTGGAGCCCATCTGATAGTCTGGATGTCAAGAGCTATACGATATTTTGGTGCGAAAATGATCGGGATAGACCCTATCAATGCTCTGTAAGTACATTGCATATCTTGAGTCGGAATAAAAGTTCTAGTTTCATTCTACAAGTTTTTACTAAAGACTCTGACCTCCGGATTCAAATTTGAGGATAGGATTGCGCATGTAATCATAAATTCTCATTTGCATATAACAAGTGAGAGTTATATCCGTTTTGAACGAGCTTATGGCGCAAACTAGAATTTTGAAATCTTGATTCGAACTTCCGGATCCTAGAATTCGAAGTGGCTTTGTGATTCTGATCTCGACTTACAGCTCCTTAATTTTTAATAGATCGTTTTGTGACCTAATTGACGAATGGAATCTAAGTCAAAAATAAAATTGATCATTGAGTTGGTTTTCGCAGACTTTTATTCGAAAATTTATTAGGATATAGAGACGCTAATCAGAATTTCATATGCAAGCGCTAATTCTGATTCGCACCTCTGAATCCTCACATAGGACGTGATTTCACTGAAACAGAAATATATTTCCGTGTGAAAAAGTGAAGAACAAAGGAATCGGGGTCGTAGACTATTTCTTACTCATCGTTAATATTCATGAAATATTGATAATAAGTGATAAGAATAAGTGGCTAGAAATTGATCAAAACCTGATGCGAAGTGCGAGATGGAGTAGGTATTCCGTGATCAGTGAAAAAAAAAAAAACAACCCGAGACAGAAGCAAGGATACATATTGCCCCACCGTTCGCTTGGTTCTCAGACGAGTTATGCTAATGGTAGACGATACGATTTGTCGAGTTATTCGCGTGGAAAAATGACAGACCGCTATTCTCCCCGTGTATTTAACATATGCCAAAGATTTTTATCTCGTCTATTTAATACTGAGAATAAATATTTCTCTGTTTCTCATGTTATATACGATGAAATGAACGAAATTCGATTCGCCAACGTCTTCTACATAGCAGATACCACAAAGCCATTATTACTAATTGACTCGTAGTATACGTCTGCACTCTGCTAACATCTTATCTACATCTACATCTCTAAATCCTCACTTAGAACATATAATTCTACTATAACAGAACTACATGTTACAGAAGATAAAACTAGAATTTTCTATTTCGACCTAGGATCACATCATTTTATTTCATTTTTGTGTCATCAGTGGAATGTCATCGTCATATATCCGACATCAATTATAAACATTGTGCATTCGTTGTTCCCTACAGGGGTACTTAGACTGGGTGAAAGTGCCAGGCGATGCAAGCACTTACAGGATGACGGTACCTAACCCGAACAAGGTCTACCAATTTGCGATATCCTCGAATACAGCGCACACCAGTACCGGTATGGTATGGTTTTCCGGAATGACAACGTTTCGCAATGTTTATGGCAAAGTAAAGTCAGTACGTATCAATGACATAGAGATAGATACGGCCGTAATTGAATGGGATTTGGAGTGTTTCGACCGTCTCAACATCGTCAAAGGTGTAAATTTGTACTACTGCCCAGTCCAATCGCCGTTAGACTTGGGGTGCAAAGGAATGAAAATGAAGTCAACTGTTCTAACCGAATTGCACGCAACAAAAAGTACCATACGTGAATTGAAACCTTTCACTACCTACATGGTAACAGTCGCTGTCTCGTCAGAGCTGACAGGAGATGGTTTCGTTAGCGACCCAGTATTCTTCACAACCCTTGAAACCGCGCCATCACCACCCCAAAATATCGTCGTTACAAAAATAACGGACATGGCAGCATCAGTTGAATGGCAACCCCCAGCTGCAATGAATGGGATACTCCGTTACTACGCCGTATATTATAACTGGGGTCTAATGACGAAGGTGGAAAGAGGCACGAGGGTAGATCTTACGAATATCCAAACTGAGAATGGATTCTGTGTCAGTGTAGCCGCGTGTACAGTTTTGTGCACCAAATCCTCGGCAACATGTATAGAACCGAGAAATCATACGCTAGATTTACCATGGAAACGTTAGATTTTTGTATTCGATTTTTATGGATATTACTAATTATTTTTTTATGCTGTCATATGCACTATGCCAAATAAGAATACTATCTCCTCTAACCCGGATCTCTGTATTTAAGAAATGAAGCGACAGAACAAGTGATGCTACCTTGTACCATTCTATTATGATTTGCAATAACAATTACCAAGTAATAACTCATTTATTATAATTGTCGTCTGTATAGCATTTGGAATTGTATCTTTTTTTCATAACACAATAATAAACCTTATCAAATCAAACACTAGTAGTCAGTTTTACTCCTCTGGGTCATCATACATGTTCATTACAAAAATAATACAGAAATATTGCTTATCTTGGTAGAAGGAAACTGCTAATAAATTGTTTACTTTGGTAACAGCGAAGCACCAAGTGGAAAAAATCGTTAATTCAAAATAGATAAAGAATGTCATAATTTTTCCTGACCATGGTCAGAAAGTGTCATATTTTCACACAGGATAAAGTTAGTGAATACGGATCGATGCATATTGATTTACTGAGAATAGTTTCTTATATCGTGACTGTTAAATTTTTTTTTCCAAAATTCGTGATTTATTTTGGTACAAAGTACTAGAGAGAAGAAAAAAAACAAATTTAATTGATTCTGATATCTCAAACCCAAGTTATAGCACTTCGTCGAGATGGATTATCTAAAATATTGATGATATATAGCTGGTATCTTAATAATTTTTTTCCTGGAAGATATTATTCTATAATGTATGATATTATTCTATAATGTAAATGTATATTTAGATAATCGCCAAGTGGATTACGTATATTGTTAACGAATTCAATTTGTACCATTGCGTCAGCAATTAAGAAATCTTACGAATATGATGAACGTAATTATTACGGCAAACGTGTAACATTACGTATACACAATACACATACATGTATGTTGACAAAATTTTTCCTCACGAAAACATAAACTTGTTTATTTATTTATAGAACATTAATTTGTTCGCAGTATTTTATAACTTGGGATTTTCTTATATTTCAATATCATCTCTGAAAGATTCTCATGCTTAATATAATAAATCAACTGTAACCGCAGCTTCTCAAATAGATGGAGTATAAAATAATATTGATTAATTGACATAATATTGTTTCAAATGTTATCAAGTAATTTTATTGACTTCTGCCCATCCACGACCTCGCAATTGTGTGCGATAGTAGTTGTCATTTCCGAGAAAAAAAAAAAAAATTTCCCATCAACTGCGTATCTATATGCACGTAAAAATATGTCGCTAATTCGTTTGAATTGATTCTAAATAAATATGTTTTTTCCTTATATTTTAACGTCAAGTTACGGTTAAATGTCAAAGTTACAAAGGTCGGATAATTTACGGAAATTATCAATTCCAAGTACAGACACACACGATGTAGTACTAGGGAATTCAATTTAAAAATCGACAAAATAAAGACGCATCTTAATCCGTAGAATTCATATGAAATATGTTTGTGATATTTCACTTATCGTTAACCCTTCCACAATTGGAACTCAGATGTGTTAGTGATTCCCACTGATTGACTCCATCATAAAGTATTCTCTATATTCAAGCGCTTCAAGTTTATGTTCGAAATTGGAAAAGGGTTAATCTTTTGGCCTAAGATGAGTATCTGGTCTCGAAATGGAAAAAAAATGATTAAAATACCAATCATCAACGTCCACATTGTGGCGTATGGAAATTTTAATTCGTAGATCATTCGGTCTTCGAATCTCGTGTAACAAAAATTTGTCCATTTTTCACAAGATGAAACGAGAACCGAAATCACCTCATCTCACGAGTAATAGCTCATCTTTTTTTCGCAAAAAATTTAGAGAATGGATGACACTCTGTCCTAAAATGATGCTTTTTCGAAACAATAATTATCATTGTGTCGCAAAAAAAGGTTTAAGTTCGCATATTCCTCAGATGAGACTCTCTCCTCTGAAGGGGCAAAAAAATATTACGAAATGCAACGGCGTATATCAGGCTTAGCGTTTACCCAGATATATTCTTTCTCAGAATAATCGTACGAGCAAAGTAAGTAGAACTATGGAAAGCACACAGTGATACGATTAATACGAGCATACGATAGGGACCCACGATAGTCGACACTATATATATACCCCGCTGTACTCGTGGGCGATAATTAATCAATCGCCAGTACCCAAGTAGGTCTTTTTAGTCCGTCAGAGAAACCACGACATCCATATACTCGTCGTCCTGCGCAAAGATCGAAGATAAAGGAACATAGGACGAAGATCAGGGCGGAATAAGGAGAAGCAACTATAAAGCACAGGAAATAGGAACTCGTCAGAGTGTCGTGAGAAACGTAGCCCAGTAAACTGCACGTTCAAGGTAAGAGCTTGCAATGATCATTTTATTTTTTATTTTTTTATTTTTTTCTATTTCATTACAATGTGAATAGTTCGATCATCCATTATCGTCATCGCCATTCTCAATTCCTTCGTAAATCTTTCATGAAATAATTCGTTAACTGAAAAGTCCTAGGTTTATAAATATCTATCGCAAAGAACTGATATCAGCATTTCGTTTTATAGTTACTCGAACGCGAAGTGTCTATCAGCACATGGGATATAAATTAAAAAAAATGTACAGATTCGAACAACGAGTTGATAAATCATGCCTGATTATTTCTCAAGAAGAAGTTAACTCCGAAATAATAAATCACCGCAAACCAGAAGTTTCGGATTCAAAATCTGACGATAAGAAAAAACTGAGACATTGCGGTGGAAGAAATGGATTGAACGGTTACATATCATGGGTATTTTTCATTCAGAATATTTTAATGATTTACGCCACCTACCATACTGGAACTGACAATGAGTCCAACTGGAACCCCTGTGGAACAATGACACCAGGAAGTAAGTGGAGATTGAAATAACTAGTGTCTGTTCCATAAACTGGCTTCGGAAGTGGGTGAACCCCGTCATATTAGATTTCTATTTTTCAGAAACATGGCCACATGGGGATATTATCTTGGAATATGGTCAGCCATTGAAGATATACTGCATTCTCCAAGAGTCCTACATGGGTTCAAAATTTCCTCTTCAAAATGCATCGGATCTAGTCTTTTTTCGACACTCCATGTTGATAGAACCGGAACATATAACTATCGTTAACGAAACAACGATCATGATGTACGACGAAAAACCATCCCCTTCCTCGAATATGTACTACTGTAAACTGAAATCAAATCAAATCAACCAGAGCCATCAATCGTACACGACTGTCTGTCTGAATAAAGTAATGATAGGATGTAAGTGCTTTTCTGCCTTCGTGTAAACCAGAGGATCAATTTCGTAAAATCTCTTATTTTTCTGATTTCGTTCTTATTATTTCCAGTCAAACCCGAAGAGCCTAAAAATTTTACATGCGTGTCTCACAATTGGGCAAATCTTGTCTGTTCCTGGGAACCGGTGCCCAACGTCATTGAGACGCGGTTTTCTTTATCGTTCAAGTTGCCAGGTCGAGCTGGCGGAAGGACCAACTACCAGTGTCCGAATTTTCCGCAGAATGTTCACCGTTCATCAAACACTTGTTTTTGGAACATATTTACAGATCCTATGTACAGACAAGTTTATGAGTATATGACTATGATATTGAATGCTGAGAACGCTTTAGGGACTAGCAGGTTCACATATAAATTTCATCACTACGCGCACGGTGAGTGTCTGAGATTACGAAATATAAATTACAATCGCAGTATCCAGATAACGATAATAATTATACAATTTTTTTTTTTTAGTAATTCCGTCAAAACCTGTCGATCTATCGGTCGCCAACAAAACTTGCTCAAGTGTTCTGCTGTCTTGGAAAGTTCCATTTCGCATGGCATACTTTCCTCCAGGTCTATACCACAGAATTTATTATCGGAGTCAATGGGATTCACAAGAATCTTGGCAGGTATGAACAATGAACAATTGAACACCTAAGGGTGTCTGTAAAACTCGAGATTTGACTGTAATAAAAAAAAACAAAATTGTCGTTGTTTCAACAATTCCAGACGATCGACATAACGGATAATACACATGCTGAAGAGATACACTTTAATATAACCGATTTACAAGCAAACTCACTTTACGAAGTGAGAGTTATTTTGAAAAGTACAAAAGCAACTGGCGAAGACAAATGGAGCGAATACAGCGATATTTTGGTAAAAACAGCTCCGACAGGTGAGTTATCTTTGTGGCTAATTGTTCACATTACAAATTTCGCACATTGACCTTGGGCCTAATTTATTGGCGCTTACTTATGTATAACTTTGTAACATCCAGTGCCTGGTAAACTGCCAAAAATCGACATTGGCAGTTTTGAGATTTCCGGAACCAGTGGAAACCGCAGAGACATCTCGGTATATTGGCAATCGATTCCTCAACACTTCAAAAATGGAGATAATTTCACGTATCAAGCCGTATACGTCGAAGAAAACGGGAGTACCTTAGATCTACAACCCGAAGAGATATCCGAAACTTTCGCAAAGTTCAAAGGAATAAGTTTGAATAATTTGACATTTGAGATTGTAGCGGCTAATTGCGCGGGGACAAGTGACGACAGAGTTACTATACGCGTTTCTAATCAATTAGAAAGTGAGTTATCCCTATCATAATTTTCGTTTATACTCAACACGGGCGAGTCATGAAATGGATTTTTGTAACCTCGTGTAATAATTGTATTGTTTTGCAGTACCGCAAAAACCAGTCGTTTTTACCAAAATTGAATTTGACAAAGGCGTTTACGAATTGTCCTGGAATTCATCCCGTAACTCGGACATCGTTGATTACACGATATTTTGGTGTCAGAATGATCGGGACCGTCCTTATCAATGCTCTGTAAGTATATCCTCCTCCTCCTCCTCCACAATTTCAGGAATTATCCTAAATATCCGTTTCGCAAAAGATCATTAACACTTTGGAACGGTTTAATGATTATTGTCGATTCTCTTTCTCGATAGGGATACCTGGACTGGATCCACGTCCCTGAAGATACTCGAGTATACAATTTAACGGTACCAGACCCCCAGAAGATATACCAATTCGGAATTGCCGCGAATACGGCACAAGCTAGCAGTGGCATTGCGTGGTTTTCTGGTATGACAATCTTCAGCAATCTGGTCGGGAAGATGAAGTCAGTTTCTATAAATCGTGTAGAATCTGACCTGGTTGAAATCAGTTGGGAGTTAGATTACGCGGGCCGAATTGGGACTGTAGAAAATTTCAATATACACTATTGCCCAATTGTCTCGGTATTAAACATTACTTGTGATGGTCAGATGATGGTCACAACCATAAAGGCTGAATCCTACATGGCACATGGTGTCATACGTGATCTAAGACCCCATACTACGTACTTAATAACCGTAGCTGTTGTTACGAAGGATGGTGAAGGATTACACAGCGATGCTATTTACATCAAGACTCCGGTTGATCCAGTATTACAAAATCCTATATTTACTGATACTCCTTCGAAGCTTGTTGAGACCATTGATTACATGACGCAAGTGAGAAACTTGAACATCAATATAGCCGCATGTGAAAAAAAAATTGAGTATTTTTCACATGAAAATTATCAACTCCGTGAAAAAGTATTAAGATGTAATGATGTATGGTGAAAGTAGTGGTCTATATAATCTTAGATCGAGCACCAGTCCGTTCCTAAATATTAACAAATTTTCCCTCAGTGAGCCCAAAAATTTGGAATGCAGAATTACATAAAAAACTATACCGCGTTTCTGATAAAAATAAAGACTGTGATGAAATAATTTTATTTTAGAATAGCTAAGCGATTGTTTGATGTAATATAAATCGTCGAATACCCATACATTTAGTCAATAAACAGAGTTAAAGTTATTATGGGGCTTCAACTGACATATAAAATTCTTATTTTATTTATCCTAGAAAGTAGATTGAAGCGATTAATTAAATAAGTGGGGCGATTGTTATTGAAACGGAAAAAAAAATTTATCATAAATCATTGCAAAAAGAAATTAAGTTGCGGGCTAATCTCGCATCTTTTACCAGATGCAGGAAAAAGACACACGCCTTATTATACGCAATCAGCAGATCTTTTGTGCATTTTTAGTTCGATAGTTGCCTAACCGAGGCGCGACCGGCGTAATCTGACCTACGACAATGGCGCCGCCGTCCCGCTGCACGTGAAGGTAGGCCAAGGAGTTGTGAGAGGTTCAGTGACAGTGTATAAGGTTCAGTGACTTGTGAGACGGACTTCCGAGACAGAGCTGTCGGTTCTGTTGATATTTGTACATCTGAACATTTTGCAAATTTCATTCTCTTTTACGCTTCCTAGGTATACTTACTTATTGTCATAAAATTCACATTTGAAGTGGAGGGTGAAATTATAACAATCTTCCATGAAATGACGAACCGCGCAATTTTAAGGTAGGTTTATAGGTACGGTTATTGAATCGCATGAAGTTTAGTCATGTTTACAACATGAATTAATAAGTGACAAAGCTTTCATTAAAGTTGGCAAGTCTTCAATATATCATTATTCATTTTCAAATATTTTCGTATATTAAATATATTCAATGGATCAAATATATCATATTTAGTACATCCAGACAAGAACATATCTTCACAGTGCTTGGAAAGCAACGAATGATACCGTGCGTTATTATTTCATACCTCTGTGCTTTTAACGTATTTATATATACTACCGCATTCAATATTACTGCTTATCGAGGGATTTAGATGAAATAAAATACATTACGGTACCGTATATGCATTGAGATACTCATAGAAACAATTGGCAGAATGCTGAGAACTAAAGGAGCTCCGCGAGCGGGGATATAGGAAAACCCAATCAAGTCAGCGTAGCGAGCGAGCACAATGATTAGGTGGTCAAGCAAAATTGTACAAAAAGTGTTGATATCAAGCCCAAAAAGCACCTCTGGTGCAAAAACCTTTCGCCACGTACAATGATGCGGGCACTACGCCCAAAAAAATCCACCAACAAAAATTCCTCCTCAACAAAAGTGGTACCTCGAAAATGTCTACTTACCAAAGTATTGAGATCAGATATAATTGCCAAAATAACAAAAGTTTATAACAGAAGAACAGAAAATTGAATAGTCTTGTACTCATTCACTTGCTACGCTCGCTCACTCGATTGGCTTTTGATAATTACAGGGAAAAAATCAGAAAACAAAAATTTAGGAAGCCAGCCAATTTTACGATCTGATGATCTGGTGAATCTTTATAAAGTTTTCGAAGCATGTATTCTTTACAAATTTTGTATTATTTATCAAAAAAAAAACAAAGAAAGGATCGCTAAAGAGTATTTCAACAACAAAAAAAATCACAGACGATTTTTTAACACAGTACTAAAACATGTGAAAAAATTGAATGCCTCTTATAAATATTCTATCAGAATAACTTTTCGGGAATTTAATTCCCAATCCTAATGTTAGTTTATCAGAGAGTCGCGGAAATTCGCGTTCGCTAAATTGCATATTTATCATTTTGATACAGTAGTCGTAAAGTACGCTATCATGGTTGCATTTTCCGGCCATGAAGGTAAACTTCACCGAAAACTACTATTATCATATATAATAGGACATACGTAAGTGATATTCCATATTCCATATCCCGAATTATAGTTATGTATAAAATAATTTCTCTGCAGTAAGACGTATTCGATAAAAATAACACTTAACTTAAATTTACATTGAAAATATAATAACATTTTAGGTATATAGGTATTGAATAATCTTTAAATAGTCTTTTTTCACCTCCAAATCTTACATAGTATATATCGAGTTTCAACAATATTAGGTATATACTTTTACCGATATTCCTAATTAACTGTAACATATCGTATGAGTAGAACGAAAAATCATTTACAGCAGCCAAAGTCCTAATTTCACATGCATAAATTAATTTTCTACAAATTTTATGATCTGAGTTTGGTAGAAAAACAAAAACGCAGGACGGTAGGTAAAGAAAAAGCAGATCCTTGCACAATCCTCGGTCCAAAAATTATAAGAGCATGGTGTACAATGTGTTCATTATTTTTATCAGCGCGCCCATTCTTGCCTTAGTCTGGTTTTCGCCGTAAGTCATTTCGATCAGAGCTGGACTGGTGTCTAAAGTGATACCAAAAACTGAACCCGTCCCACTGACAGTACTAAGACTAATTTCTTCCAGATCTATGTTCAGCGGTGTCAACATTTTCCGAAATTTTGAATGCAAATTATCGTAAGTCACGTCACTTTCGGAGCTCAGTTTTGCATCATTAATTAAATTACCTAATTTCGCAACAGCCTCAACCCGAACACTTTCGTCCATACTATTTCTTATCGTTGAATGATATTCAGATATTTTAACTCCCAAATTAGGCTTTTTTATAACAGGAAGTTTGGTCGATTCTGGGTAGCGTTTTTTCGCTATATCAGATGTCTCTAGATCATCCATCACGATATCCTGCTTAATACAAATTGCCATATCCATGTTCTTGCCGCTTACTACATCAGTTATTCTGTCAAGCATTTTTTTAGCCGCTTCATGCTTCGCCTGTTTCTTCGTAGTCGCAACCCCCTCCTCTTTGAATGTAGAAACAATACAATGAATGGTGAAAACCCTCGCATGAGGTGGTCCGACATCACTCACACTCTCGTAATGAGGTTCCCGGAGATTATTATCTGCGCATATTTCCTGTTCAATAAATTCCCGTTATAATTCAACTCCATTATTAAATCCTGAGCCAACAAGGGTAAAAGATTTTCCTAAATCTTTCCAAATCTTCGGCCAACTCACCTGCAAGGCACCTATAGCGTTTACAAACACTCCATTAGGCGGATTTTTAGCAGCAGCTGGAATCTGCGTTGGAAGAGGTGTGTGTATCGGCGACTGAGCCGGGGAGGCCGGTAGCTGAGGGTAGCCGTTTACTTTCGCTATTGTCTCCAGCATTGCTTTAGCTGCTTCATGTTTAGCATCTTTTTTACAACGTCCTGTCCCGGTTGCTGATAGACCGTCGCATGATACTTGGTAAGTAAATGTGTTCAGATGAGTTCCGCCCCCGTTATGAATAAGCTCATAGTTTGGTACCATACACTTCTTTACCATCATCTCCTGGAGTATTGATATCGGTGTTTTGTTCATCTTAGAAGCTGTAATTTCGTTAAGTTTGATACCATGTTACTTTGGAAGTAGCTAACACTAAGATAAACATTTCATGAATTGAGAAAAGCCTGCTTGATGTCGTTCGATGAGAAATGAGTGTTAGGAACTGACTCACCTCTCATGCTCTTAGAAAATGAAAAGATATTAAGATATATTTTAAATACAAACGAAAATTCATGAATTTTGGAATGAAATCGAAGCCAATTTTCTTGCTTTTTGTTATTAATCTACAATGTTTGATGATAGATCGTGGAGGAGAGTAGAAAGACAGGAACTCTAATAAAGTCTTAAGAAAACAGCAGGGGGTCAATTGAAAAATTGAATTTTCAACGTCTTGAATGCAGAGTTTGAATCTGATGGCTGAGTTGAAGACGATATTGAAGATTAAATACGTAAATATGCAACATAGGTATTTCCTAACCTAAAAATAGGGCATTGTGTTGAACATAACAGACGTGATAAAACCATCGAAAATCTAAGAACTGAGTGATGAAAACTATTCCCCATCAGTACTGTTGATGATTACGTGTAGCATATGTGGGTCGCTTAAGTTCATTAACCTTAACAGTAAACTTTCATAACGATATAAGATTGGGAATTAATTTTTCGCTGTGGCTATTCGCAAGGTAGAGTGACTCTAATAGAGTCACGCAAGAGTCACGCAAAAATTTTGTACTGCTTTTTTTGGACTGCTGAACCACCGGGTGAGTGGCTCGCATGGGTCACGCCGCTTCGCGTCGTGACCCAGGCTCACAATTAAGGAAAATCATCCCTCTCGCCCCCATACCACCTAGTGGGCGGATTCTCGGACGGAATTCATACATTTTTTTTGTAAGGGCCCCAGTCTCGTTTTATATTATGAAAAAAAAATTAAAAATTCGGTCACTCCAATTCTCCGAAAATTTTTGCGTGACTCTATTAGAGTCACTCTACCTTGCGAATAGCCACAACGTTAATTTTTAGTGATAGACTCGACTTACGTCAAGAATAATTGTAGAATAACTCACTTTCAGTTATCGAGAACTTTCACCTATCGAAGAAAACGACAAATTGATTAACGGACGTATAATGACGAAACTATTAGTCACATTTATAAATCCTGAGAAACCTTTACTGACAAAGGTTAGGGAATCCCCTTCGCTAACGAAAATTGTAGAACGGAAATCTGGCCTAACAAATTAGTACATATTATCACATAATAACAGATATCGTCTATGTTTGTGGACATAGTCCAAACAAACCATGAAACAAGATTATCCAACACAGAGTAGCTACTCTATATTGAAAATAATATCATTTCGAAAGACTCGGGTTTTGTGATTGGTCGATGGTGGCAAGATGGCCGATCGTCAAATGTTGCATTGGAAATATGAATACTAAAATTTTGTTATGTTATATCTTACGGATCGAGTCCGTTTGGATGTCCCAATGATTACTAAGGTGAATGAATATATATTTTTATTTGTTGAAAATATTTGGTAATTTAATTTTCTTTAATATTAATATAATCTTATATGTATGTAGTTGAGCATAAACCCGAACGAGGATAACCTTCAGACTCTACCAATCTTGACTTAGGATCGCAAATGGCTTCTGCTGCGGCGCATGCGACCGTGTTCCCCATCTGTCATGGATCCCGGGAATAGGTTGGCTCGCGCCTATACGGAAGAGAGAGTAATATTATGTGGGTGAAAAAAAAAGAAGGTATATAACAATTGAATAAACGGGGTTAAAAATTCGCCTCAAAATATGACATAGTGTTAATAGTGGTGATATATTTTATATTTAAAAGTGTCTACGTTAACGTTATTCAAAATTAATTATTTAAAATGAATATGATCGCTGGCACAAGCTGCCTTCTGTCATTCCGGGGTCGGGGGAGATACACAGTAAGTATATGATAAGTTTTATAATAATACATTTATTTATCATCATATATTTGACAAACAATTGATCATACTAAGCTAAGATTAACATTATTACACGTTATTAAATCTATACCCTAAATTTTCACACGGATTATTAAAATCAAATGATAATCTAAGACACATTTAACATTCACACTACATATTCTATCAGACGCGTGTTATGCTATACAAAGCAATATAACTATAAGAGCGTCTGCTTCAACGATAACCGCGATCTACCGGGTGTTTTATTATCCAATTACCAACTACGAAGATTACGTTTTTTTTTTTTTTTTTTTTTCTTATCTTCTACTTTTTAAATACAAACAAAAATGATGCATATGCGTTGACCGGATTAACCGCGGCTTTTAGCCTCTCGAAACGAACGAACTTTTATCGTCGAAAAACGGTTTTCAAAACCCGCGATTTTAGCCTAATTATTTTTGAGGACCGAAATTAAACTTCAGTCCTCGTCTACAGGGCGTACGTAGGTCAATTGAACAAAGTGAAAGTATAACGAGATCGCGTTCTCGGATGGTTTAGGATATACTTGAATAATTATTCATAATCCTAATGGTCAAATTCGCGATATAATTATCCAGTTTTTATTCTCTTATTTTACGTCTAGTACACTTGTATATATATATATATATAGCGTATGTGTATATAATTTTGAAAAAATTTTCATTCATGATTGAATTATGGTACGAACAATATTTCCAGGTATACATGATGTACTATAACCGCGTAGAAGCGCTTTAGTCTAATCCTATTTGAAAGAAATTAAAGTTAGGTGCCACGCGCGAGGTTTCCCCCTTTTCTTTTTTTTCCCTTCAACCAGCTGTGTATATGTATGCATATTTGCAGCTATATCTGATAACGGTTATAGAGAGTAAATATAAAAAATATTAAAAAAAAAAAAATCAAAACATTGTGGTTGCAATGAAAATTATGACGATTTTAATTCATCAGATAAGACGAGGCTGCGGTTAGCTGTAGTATTGTTGGAAGTCTGTAACCACATAGAGGCTACATATGTACTGAAAATACGAAAATATCGGTTCCATACGAACCGTAAAATGTTTTGTATAGTTCGTTTTGTAAAACGAAAGAGAACTTTAATGACTTCCACGACACAATTGCATCACGCGTCTTGAAATAGACGGAATTTGACATTTTAGACTCTGAGATTTTAGTCCTCTACAGGTTTTTATCACACACAAGAAAAACTATCGTCAATTTTCTTAAGGATTAACTCAACGATATTGTTGATTATAATTTATAGGGAATTAGGATCTATATTATCATATCTATATACGATTACAGATTATTTCTTAATCTTATTATTAACACTTAAACTTGATTTATAAATATTCAATTTAGATTTCACTTACGTTGATTCAAAACAGTCTCGAATTATTCGATCTTTTTTCTAGTCCCTTCCGCTATATCGACCGATACACAGTTCAAATTTATAAGCTTAAAGTGTGATCCTATAATCGAAAAGAAACCTTGCATCGCGTATGCAATATTGTGTATTCCTTATCTGAACTGAATTAATAAAAAATAAGGAGGATCTACTTCCTAAATGCTTTTTCACTTCATTCATTATAGCGTAAGAATTTCACCGAGGCTGTTCAAATACGAAACTCGTAAAAACGCGTTAAAAGATTCATGTCTAAATGATTAACACCTTTATTACCATCTTCCTATTCATGAATTTCATTATCGTATAATAATGTATGTACCAACGTTCGTTCGTATGACGTTAAGGAATTATTAGTCAACCCAGTATTGCACCGCGATAGGATCCTTTAAAGAATAAAAATTTACATACATATTTATCCCGTTTAATATGCATAGAGGTTGACGCGACGACAGGATGTAAATGATTCAATTAGTTAATTAATTAATTAATTAATTAATTGGCGAATTAACGAATTTACGTAATAATATATGTATATCTACTGTAACTTATTGCTAGGATTAAGAGCTGCAGGGTTGAATTTCCATGTACCTATCATGAAGCTATGGCAATTAATTTGGGCGCCAACGATGTGTGAAATCTGCTGCAACGCATTTATGTCGTTAATTTTGTAGGATCAGTTTTCAGCTCACAATTAATCACGTATCATTATTGTAGCAAATTTTTCATCTATAAAAAAAAAAAAAAAAAAAAAAAAAAACGAAAATCATTTGCCCTCGCTAATCTAACGAGATAACAGATAATTTTTATTAATTTGAACAAAAAAAAAAAGGTATAAACTAATTGATGAAATAAAATCTCTTTGCCTTTTCACTTATCGACACTTTATTTTGCATAATTTTTACATACCAGATATAAATAAGGTGGCGTGGATTATATACTTATGCAAATTTAAGTATAGAAGCTTGAATTAACATCGAGGAGGTGAAAAAAGTGACTGGTAATTATATGTATACAAATATAATGTTTAAAAAAAAAAAGAAAAAAAAAACAAATATCATTACCACGTGGTGTTTAATCGTATATTATAATATTTGATGTACTCGCATGTGCGTCTATATTTCTGACGTAGTAACTGCTGTGGAATGACGTAAATTGTTATCGCAGACAAATGTGTAAAATGAGAGAGAGAAAAAAAAACAAATAAAAAAAAAAAAAACTTCAATTAAATTCATTATCAACGAGGTAGAATTTTTTTTTATTTTTTTATTTTTTTTTTATTCTTTCAGATGAGTTTTAAAGGTATAACTTATTCGGCTGTATGATATATATATATATAATGTCTCGCGGAAGTCATATAATGACTGATGAATTTCAGAGGTTGCATTCATTCGAAAATTTCCTCGTATATAGAAGTAAAAGTTCGAAGTTTTAATACTCGGCTTTGTCGAAACGATGTAACAAATCGCTAAAAAGAGTGGCATATGAATATTCCTATCTTTTGGTATTTCACGTATGAAATTGAACGAAATTTGAATGTTTAAAGTCTGAAGGGACGTTTAGTCGAAATTGAATACCCCATATGATATTATACAGATACCTGCATGTAGGTATTTTTTTAACAACATATTTTCAAATTCTATCTCGTATCAAAATATAACGATGTTTATTTTTAACGTAGATTTTTACCTGGGATAATGATTTTTTTTCTTTTTTTTTTGTTTTCTTTTATCTCTCCCTTCCCCATTTCTCCCCACTTTGTTCCTTTAGGCTTTAACGCCGGTCTAATCGAGGCGAAAGTTGATTCCAAAAATATACCGACCTAACAAAAACTTTCCCTGATCAATTGCTGCGACTCACTGTCGTTTTTTTTTTTATGTTACAAACAGACTAAATTTACCACGATGATCAATTTCAAGATACTACGAAAAATTCGAAGTTTTTGAAGATAAAACGAGAAAGAAAAAAATATAAAAGTTGAGAAATAAGACCTTCAACTTTATCAAACGAGTCGCGTTACAAATTCTGATCAAAATAATTCTTCAAATCATTAGGGAAATTGAAACTTTTCGTAATTTTTTTTTTTACCCTCGAAAAAACTATCATTTTTGTATTTCTATATTTTTTTTATATAGTTTGAAGTAAAAGGGAGAGACTAACCGTTTCCTAAAATCCTTGTATCTTAATTCTAAACGATGTACAAGTATAGCAGAATTTATTCAACCGTATAACAATCACGACTAGGTATACCTAGGTACTACATGGTATATTATCTTCCGTTCTCGTTTGACGATGTTTCAACGGAGGAGAACCACTTATTATATCCGACGTAGTCATTTTATTGAGTTATCATGTCAGTCGGTAATCAGAATTTACTCTATATATGGAATTGTCGACGTAGCAAATTGGTATAGATATACTATACATAAGTATGACTATATAGACGACGTTTCACATGTCTCCTCGCACGGTGATCTAAATACTAAAGATATCGCCAACCATCGTTAAATAAATAAAAACAAATTTTTTCCATTATTAATCATATATTTATTATTACTTTAATTATACCAACTATATTCAAACATTCAACTATCGTCCCGAAAATAAAGTTTTCTAATAAATCTACGTTCAAATATTCTCTCATTGTATTCATTTAACAAATATTTATCTCTTACTCTGTGATAAGAGAACAATTGCCATTTTTCTGATGTAGGTCTACATACACATACATACATACACACATGGGATCGAAAATGTGATAATAAAACGATCCCATATATTTGGACCCCTTTCCTTTTGTATACATCTTTTCTTATGTCTAACGAAAGTACGTATAAGTCTATTTATCACATATACATTCTTCATCTTCATACATACGAGTTATTACAGATATAATAAGATACTAGCAATGATATCCGTAAATAAATCTAGGATCGTTTTAGGTACCCGTATCTTTTTTTTTTTTTTTTTCTTTTTCGTTCTATCTTTTATCCGATCTAAAAATATCTGTCATAATACAATACTATGTCGAGTAGAATCTATAGATATTCGCTCTAGACTATCTCCTAGAATAATCGGATTAAAAATAAAACAATGGGTATGAAACGTGAAATGTGAAGAAAAAACAAAAAAAAACAAACTCGCCATTCATTTCGTTCTCGTTCGACGATATAACAATAATTTATATAGATTTTTTAGTTGGGTCTCATAAAACACTTGATTTTCGATTCTTATTAATTACCCTGGAATTTTATTTCTTTTTATGATGAAATATTACTATAGCCGCAAGCGTAACCAGTGCAGGTTGTATATTTTGTTACACAGAATAATTGAAGAGGGGTTTGCTACCCTGTCCAAAAACACCTGAGGATCAGTTTCTGATTCGCAAAAGCATCGTGTTGCCTCGCTTCGTTTTGGGTTTCTTCTGATCGAAGGTGCGATCTAAGAAAAAGAAGAAGACGAAGAGGAAGAGGAAGAGGAAGCGGAAGAAGAGGAAGAGGAAGAGGAAGAGGAAGAAGAAGAGGAAGGGGAAGGGAAAGGGGAAAAGGAAGACGAAGAGGAAGAGGAAGAGGAAGAGGAAGACGAAGAGGAAGAGGAAGAGGAAGAGGAAGAGGAAGAGGAAGAGGAAGAGGAAGAGGAAGAGGAAGAGGAAGAGGAAGAGAAACAGGAGGAGGAAGAGGAACAGGAACAGGCAGAGAACGAGGAAGAGGAAGACGAAGAGGAAGAGGAAGAAGAAGTGGAGTGGCGCGACGTAACGCGTAAAGGTATTCGGGGAATGAGGCAAGTGGTGGTTCTTGAGCCGGCAGGCAGCGTCCTGGTCATCAGGCAGACGTCCCTAGGTGGTGGTGTAACAAGTGTAACGACATCTAGTGCCGTTTCGCATCAAAATCACACTGTAGTACCTGTTTCGGTATCAACGAACGATCATAATCAGAATCGAATCGTCGTCGTGAGATCGTCATCAAATTCAACATCACCGTTGCAGTCCACAGCTTCGGTAAGTCACAGCGCTCTTCACACAGCTTTGCAGCAAGTTACCCGTAACAACAGTATAAACAACAATAACAAGAATAGTAACAGCAACAACAACAATAACAACAACAATAGTAACAGCAACAACAATAATCATCATCACGGACAAAATTCAAAGGATAATACCTCGAACGGTAATGGGAATAACAACAACAACAACAACAGTAGTAGTAGTAGTAGCAACAACAACAACGGACACCATAAAACAAATCAATTTCTTGCTTCGGTGAGGATTAACCCGGGATCTAAGCTCAGCTCTAAGACAGAAGATTACAAGGTTCAAGAGGTAGGAAGAAACGTTGAATCTGGAAACGGGGCGAACCGGAAATCTACTAAAGAACAAGCCAACGGGGAGGTCAAAGCCGACACGGAGGTTACTTCCGGTAAGAATAATTCTCCTTATAATTTTATTTTATCCTTTTTTTTTCGTTATATACGTTTAGTCAGCGGTTGGCGAACCGTGTGATCGTCCTTTCCAACACGCGTTAGATCGACTACCCAGGGGCCTCGATTATAAATTATCTTGAATCCTCGATCAGCACGATCCGACTCCTTCGGGAGTACCAAGTCGGCTCGGGCTCTTAGCCAATTTTTAACTCTCACGTTCTACGTACGTCGAGTAAGTAAAAGACTTGCCATCACGGTTTCGGGATTTTCTTTTCATTCTTTTTTCTTTCTTTTTTTTGTTTTGTTTCAACATGAATGAAAAAAAATTGCTGATGAATTCGCACGCAGTTTATTCATTGAAACGTGAATATATCTGTACAATGGAAACGCAGTACCTACATATATAACACAGGATTATTTCAACGAGTTCTCTTGTAGGAATGCAATGTGCATTGACCGTCACGATATGATGGTTATGTAGTAGTTAAGTCTGTGATAGGTCAGACCAGGTGTAAGCTAGGCCTGCTATGGATCCGGCTTAGTACTGCCCTTACTATAATTGAGGGATAAACTGCTGCTGCGTGTATAACTCGATGTCTGTACAGGATGAAATTCGGTACATTTGAACGATCGGTACAGCTGCAGTTTATCATCTCGAGAAATGAGTTCAACTTTATTAAAATACTAAGCGCGTTATTCCTGATTAGAAAATGGAACAATTCAACGCGATCAATATTCTACGATGTTAGATTTTCCACGAAAGGTGATTTTCAAACGAAAAAAAAATCATCTTTCTGTTATCGAATAACGTAGTTGAAGCGATTTTCCTGCGTTTTAAAGCTCGATTTTTGTAACGTCGAAAGTAGTGTGTGCATATATATCTATATATTAGATACATGTGAGTAACACATATGTGTAGACCTGTATTTGGAGTGGGAGAAGGAAAAGTATAGTCAGAAATTGGGCTTCGAAAGTAGGAGTAGGTATACACGAGTATGTTAGTTCGGGTGGTGGCCACCAGGGCGGCGTCCAGGCTAAGCTAAGCCTGGCATCAACCCTTAGGTAACTATATCCGTGACTGACTGGCTCGCTTGATATCGACCCTCGACCCCCAGCGCCGCTACCCCGCGCTAGTCCGTTCGACCCTCCGAACCTCCGACCTCGCACGACCTCCACCAACCCTGAGAGCTTTTCCTTCTTTGATAGTGGAAATTGGGCGACGTCCACCTGCAGGCCTCCTAATAGTGATGCTAATTTCCGAAACCGTTCTTAATAATTGGCCTAAATGTAAAATACCTATATACATACATCCCGTATACATATATATATACATATATATTGTATATGTGTGTTTCCTGGGTTGCTTGCGTAACTACAAAATCTCTTACCACTGGCACCCTGCTGTTCAGGCGGGGGTGGCAATCTTATTGATTGTCTTAGCCTGAATGTCTCGTGTATAACGCTAACGCCTAACACCCCTGGGATTTCGCGTGGGGCGGTAGTGGAGGTAGAAAGAAGACCGGGACCGGGGGTACACAGAGAGAGAGAGAGAGAGAGAGAGAGAGGGAGAGGGAGAAGGAGAACTGGTTGAAAGAGGCTCTGCCAAGTTTCTATTTAAAGCCAAAGGGTAGAGGGTTGGTAATTTACGAGTTTGGTATTAAAAAAAAAAAAAGAAATAAAAAGAAACAAGAAAAAAAAAAAAAGGAAAAACTTTGACACCCCGTACACCTTGATATAGAAACTTACTGGCTTTGACACGCGACCTACTTCCAACTCTCGACTATCTTACTCTAGTACCGAAAATTTATGACCCTGGGTTCTCATGACATCCTTGAAGAGACGATTTTCTCCTTCGAAGGAATGCTATAGAAACCTTTCGGAAATTCTATTATAAAATAGCAAAGCCGAAGCAAAGTTAATCTCTCTGTCTCTCTCTCTCTCTCTCTCTCTTTGTTCCCTTAGTCGTTCGGTTTTAATATCGTTTCATTTCGTTCCGTGAAACCTGTACAAGCACTGTGGTACCGTGTACCAAGTTAGGTTCGTGCCTGGGTCTCTATCACGCGAACTAGTCAGTTTCCCGGGGGTTGTAGAAATGTTTTTGTCTCCCTCTTTAAGAGGTGATAAATTTGTTGCTATCCGGGGTCACTGATAGGTGGCAGCACCGTTCTAGAATTTCGATGCAGCAGCAGCAGCAGCAGCAAGCAAGCAAGCAAGCAAGCAGGCAGGCAGGCAGCCGCTGTGTGTAACGGGTGAGGTTTGTAAGAGAGGCTTTTTAACTTAGCGATAGAGGGATGCGAATGCGCGAGCGCAGTTTCTATGTATGGGTACATGGGGGGGCTTATGTATTATATTTAGGGTAGCGGGGGCTGGTGGTGTGCGCGACGACGATGAAACGGGCGGGGCGGCGGCGACAGGAGTAGGAAGCGAGGAACAAGAGGGCAAGAGGTAGGAGACAGGAGGAGGCTCACTCTGCGGCTCCCGCCGCTCGGGAGCAGACAAGCAGGGCCAAACTTATTCAACTATTTTATTAAAAATTTGTAAATAACACTCCTACTACTCTACTGTAAAAAGTAACTATCCACTCCAACAAAGAAACAGAAACAAAGAAGAAAAAAAAAAAAAAGAAAAAAAAAAAAAAAAAAAACAACTACAATACAAAACAAAACAACAAACAAATAAACAAACAAAGAAGTCACTATTTTCTGAATATCCAAAAAAAAAAAAACGAAACACAACGACTAATTAAATACATAAAAGGTAAAGAAAAAAAAAAAAAGAAAAAAATAAATAACTAAACGTAAAACGCAAGCAAACGCAATTTATTATTTCATATGTGTGACCCTTACATTGTTTTGTCCCTTCGTGGGACGGGTTCAGTGTTGTAACTTAGTATATAAGAATATAACAAAGTTCCGGAACCGTTGAAAAGCAAAATAATCTGTACTTTGTGTGATCTCTCTCTCGACAAATGAATAAGAAGCAGCCGAAGAGCAAAGGGAGATATTAAAGAATTAACACAAAGTAAAAAAGATCAACAGAAGAAGAAAAAGAAGAAGAAGAAGAAGAAGAAGAATAAGAAAATAAGAAGAAGAATCATCGGGAAGCTTTAATTTTTTATATATTATTAAAATTAACAGATTGTATAACAATCGACTAGCGTCCTGTACCACGTGTACCGCGTGTACCCACGTGCGTGGTAATTGCTAATTGCTAAGCCTAAACTGCACTTACGTAGTTGAGTCTTGACTCTTTGACTCTTGACTATTGTGACTCTTGACTTTTGACTTTTGGATTTTTGAAAAGAAAAATCTCAACTGAGGAAATCGAATATTTTGTTTGTCTGTGAAAAAACGTCTTGGGATGTCCTACAGTTCAAAAAAACAAATATTACCTCGAAGTGTCCTCCTATCTGAAAAAAGTTCTTCATTAACCGGTTATTTCGGCACTCTGGATCCCGGCATTAAAGTGTCTTGACAGAAAATCATCAATTGACTTCCTAATTCCTTCGTATCCGAATTCAAGAAGAACTATAAAGAAAATTCGTGATATAACCACGTGGTGGTCTTACGTCGCGTATTTCTCGTGACATTTGTGTCTTTTTTTTCTTTATTCTAATTTTTTTTATTTCATTTAATTTTTCAAAGAAATATATTCATCGAAAAATTGACATTATTTAATTAATTTTTCTCATAAAAATATAATCCCCGCTGTTATAACAGATAAAAAACTTTTCGCAATACATAAATATTCTCCTTTTGACGTCGACCTCGACGATGACCTCGACGACTGTAACGATCGCGGACTAGCTCCGACTTCCGGTTTTGAAACTATTTCCTTCACCCCCATTTCCATTCCCATCTCTCTCTCTCTATTCCTCCGTTCTCACCTCAAAACAAGAGAATTCGACGGAAATAAAAAAAAAAAAGAATTTATATATATATAAATACATACATACACACATATATATATATATATCAAGAAATAATAATAAACTACACTTGAATGCGGTTGACTAACGCTAGATAACGTATATACTATACATGTACCTACGTTAGATAATTATTACTCAAGTGAACAAAGCTTGTGAGCGAACGATGGCGGGATACAATCACGCGAACCCGCGTGCGGTCTACCACGGTACCTACCCAACGCCACTTGCCCCGAGTGAGTCGTTTTTCGCAATAGATTAATCATTTAAATATTATTTTTCTTCAATTTGAATGACTTTTTGCTAATGAAAATCACAAATGTAGTACATTATGTGTAAATCATTGATTATCTATGCTAATGCTATATATTAATTTATTATTGACAATAATCTTGCTGTATACTGCTTATCTCTTCTATATTCCGAGGACGTTGATCGCATTATTTACGATCGTATTTGGTTAAGGAATGGGATTAGTGACTTTATCCATGTGTGAACAATTTCAGTAGGTACTGCGCGTTGTTTAAGTTAAGCTCGTACCGATTAAAGGTGTTCGAGGGTATAGGGAAATCGAGGAAACCTTTCAACGGATAAAATCCATCATTCGTGTTCAAACCGGCGATAAAAAAAAAAAAAAATTTGCCCAACATGTTTCTCATGGAATGATTCAGGCTATGATAAGCGGTTGATATAATAAGAGATAACACGTTTGTATGTATACATTCGCAATATGTACTCGCATCTCGACATTGACACAGTTTCATTCTTCGTTTAATTATCACGCGATTAAACAACTCTGTAACTGATTTGGGGTTCAGAGTACACACGTGCTGTTGAGATAAGAAACGAAAGAAAAATTCTGGAGCTTATTATCGCAGATTCACATTCCGGCTCCTCGCTTTATAAGCTTGTCTTGCTTTCTTTCTTTCTTTCTTTTTTTCTTTCAGACATATAAAATATGAACAATTGATTTCTAACATTGTTCTATTTCATTTGTTTCTCTCCTTCATGCAATTATCGACACCATTATACACCGGAAGATGGTGATCCGATAAAACTTCCGGAAAATTTAGAGACTCTACCACGGGCTGAACATTTCCCAACCCAAAGGCATCGATGGAACACAAACGAGGTAAGTTAGTTTTATTAAGTGTGAACGAATGAACGAACAAACGAATGAACGATATAACGAATGACCGAGCCAACTAGTTAGTTAGTTAGTTAGTTAGTTAGTTAGTCAGGTACTTAGTTACCTGGTTAGTTACCTATTCCACTAGGGATTGGACGTCGGGGTTAAGAGTGGGGATTAAAGTCAGGTTGGAGAAGTGAGATTGGGGCTAGTTTCCACCTAGATACCAATCCCTGGTTTCATCGAGTGCATATATCCCAGTCACTGTGTCCGCGTTTGGTAATATTGCAACGCAGACAAACGTGTTCTGTGTGATGTTTCGCCTGTGACCCAGGCTGGATGGTATCTGGCCCTACTATACCCTCTCTCTCTCTCTGCCTCTACCTCCAACCCGAAACCCGCGTCCCAACCACCAGAAACTCCTGGTGCCCACCCCCGATCAATAGCGAAGAAGAGTAGCCAAGTTTAACGGAACCGAGCACACGCGCTAGACCTTTTGCCTTTTAGCTCATTCCCGTTTGCCCAATAGAAATCTGACTATCGCTATGTCTCTTCTATGTGCCTGTCAGTTCTATGTACAATTGTCCGAACTTGGTCTGAGCGGTTTAAGGGAATAGTAAAGGTGAGTATAGCCGACGAAACCTGGCCTCGGCGTTTGAATTATTGTTCGAAATAATTGGCCAAAGTTTTACTGACAATTATACGCTCGGGGTTGTTTCAGTTATAGTTTGACAGTTCAGTCGACGAACGAAACTGACGTTAAATCATTCGATTAAACGAATAATTCTACTTCTTTTTTTTTTTTTTTTTTTTTTATTTTATACTGTTTTAATTACAACCGTTCAGTTCTCTTTGGTTGTTATTTAATTAGTAGAAAGGAGTCAGTCCGGGCCGGGAACCCCTGATATCACGCTTGACTCTAAAATTAGTTAATTAATTCTAATTACTCGTTACCTTGACTTTATTCATACTTGTGGTTGTACAATATCGTACGCGAAACCACAAGCTATAATCTACTTACTTACATCCGGTTCGGACATGTCAGTATAAGAATCTTTCGTACCAAACACGAGACAATACGAATCAAAAGACAAAACTCCAATATGTTGTCAACAAGTATATAAAATACAGTTTTTACTCTTCTTTGACCAAAGAATCGATATCATTGACTTGTTATTCCTACGAAAAGAAAACAGCCAAGTTGACGATGAAATGGGCACGCAAAGATAAAGTAAAAACGATAAAACTGCCCTGTTTTTTTTCAAGCCAACAAAATATTTTCCATTTTTCTACGCTTTGCCGGATACTCAGGATCGAATTGGCCAGCTAATTGACTCGCACTTGGTACATATATATATCTAAAAAAATATATTGCCAGGTTGACCTGGTCGGCTTAGGAACCAAAGTTTGTTTTAGTCGTGGTTTTATGACACCAGTAATGGGATTAGTGGCCTAACTCGATGCTGCAGGGACGATGTCACGTTAATGACCCAGCTGCGGATTATAAGCCGTTGGCGTTTACGGTCCGACTGGATCCACATATAGTGGATATATGTATATATACTTCAGTTGTAACGTATTGGTTCTGTCCTGGTATCCGGTCCAGTGAACGTTTGTGGTCTTTATTTAGTAGCTAACGAGTGCGGTTAACCCTTTCCTTTATGTCCAGAGAATACCTGATTACTTAAGTCGTTAGTGATTCAATCGTGGTTTTGTCGCGCTTCAGTCAAATCCGACACTTGCACATTACCTCAGCCAACAACATGAGCTTTTAATCTTTGTTTCTCGTGCAGGAAACAATTTTATGTAAAACACTGCGTGTTTCATGGGGTCTTATTCCTCTCGATTTGTCGTCGATTACTTATGAGACAATTTTTTCAGTATAATTCGATACAAATGTTTTGAATTCACGAAAAGTATGCCATTGTCAAAGCATTCGAAAGAGCAGAGAAAATTGGCAAATTTTCCAACTCATGAGCCAATAAGGTAGATATAGATGCATGCGCCTATCGGATGCTTGTAAAATCCGTGAATAGTCTGGAACTAGATATCAGAGTTCACCGTCAGCGAATGAAAGAGGAAAAATAAAATGAAAATAAAAAAAAATAAAAAAAATTGAACAAGAAAGAAAAACAAGTGAAATAGGTTAGCGAAGCAGCATGAAAAATCCTCGAGCCAGCAACTGCCGTAGTAATCGTGCGAGAATAGAATTCGGAAGAAGGAAACGACTTAAAATTCAGTCTAGAACCTCTAGACGGAACCAAGAACCTTCCAATGTTGGTACTATCTACTAGCCTACAGTCGGACCTGCGTGTACCAAGCAATCGTCCTCACTTAGTAGTAGTTAGACTCAAGTAGCCGATAGTTTGGCTCCAGTTATAAGACATAGATGGAGACTTCTTGCGGCTACATTTCAATTAATTGAACCATTGATTGGAGGAAAAAACTTTAGGTCACTTTTCAAGCAGTTATAAGTTTAATGGGAAATTATGAAAGTACTTATATGTAACTAGATAATTAAAAGTGACTTAGGGGCAAATGGAATACACGCACGTGTAATATTAACGTGTGTATCCACGGATTCGCGCCACCTGTGCAAGTTAACTCGGCACATAGCTGGATGCATAATATAAGCTGCAGTTGCCTATGTGTTTCATGACCTGTTTCGCTAACATGGCGGCGTGGCGGTTGAAAGTGTAGCTGTAGCCAAACCGAACTGCACGTAGCATGCTGCCAGAATGCAAATGATCAATTAAGCGATTGTAAATCACTGCAACGTTACTTCTCGTATATAGATATATCTGTAGGAATTTGTGTATATATATATATCTATCTACAGTAAGGGTGGCGAGAGAGGGAGGGTAGGTATATCCTGCACGCATGGACGAGTGCCGAGTATGCCTATCTGTCTCTCCCGTTACCCACACCCCTTCTAACCAACCCCTTCTCTCTTCTACGACCACCCTGTGCCCGTTCCCGCCACCCTGGGGAATATTTATATCCGCAGGCTGGTCGTGCAACGTGTTCGCCCTGGCAGAAGATAAAGGTGAGGCCATCCAGGCCCTCAACCAACCACCCCCAAAGGCCACCAACTAACCACCCCCACATACAATTCGCTTGTGTTGGCCTTGCCAAATAGTGTCGTGGAACGGGCCATTAGTCTTTTTCTTTTACCTTATTAATAAATGCATTTCGATATGCTTGAGATCTGCGATTATTTTTCAAACGATTGTTTCATTTTATGCTATATGGTGTACGTATGTAGTGAAGTATAATCATATCCCGCGAAGATAATTTGCATGAGGAATCGATATAGCAGAGGTGCCTTAAGAATAGTGTCTCGTAAGTACAAGCCGAATCGTAGATTCTCTTTGGCCTAGCCAGTTCGCGTATCTGTGGTAGTTCGTCGAGAGGATCTCTCAGCTTCGAGACAGCCTGCCTACGTGATATCGAATTTATGGAAATACGACCTGGAAGAAGTCGGAACTAAAGCCCTCTTGAATTGAATAATGGCGGTAGGAGATTTCCGCGAACGTCAACTTTAAAAATCTGCGTCAAGATATACATGGGTATATTTGCAAACAAAAAATGTTTCATCATTTTATCATAGTGGTGAAGGGTGGTGAGCCTTTCTCACTGTCTTTACATATTGCATCGTGATGTTAAAACCCCCGTTGCAGATATATTCCACTACTGACAATTGTAAATCTTTATAATACCGAATGTAATCTGAAAATTATACAGCGTGTATTCATTATGATAATAGTAATGATGATTATGATGACGCCTTGGAAGATGGCGGTTCGTCACGTTTGCATGGAAACCGCGAATCAACTTTACCTAACTTTCATCCGTGCCTCACCCTCGCTTAGAATCACGTTGCTTTGCCTGCTTGGCGCCAATCAATACCCCAGACCTCTTTACATAGCATTCGCAAAACCCTCTGTATAGTTATACCTCAACCATGCGACAGTAGGTCGACATGAAAACACGTGGCTGTGTTTATGCA
The DNA here is from genome assembly GCA_914767705.2 of Tenthredo notha. Lineage (NCBI taxonomy): Eukaryota > Metazoa > Arthropoda > Insecta > Hymenoptera > Tenthredinidae > Tenthredo > Tenthredo notha. Next base: position 9,443,682 of record OU611911.1, on the reverse strand, counting down.
TGTGAGTTAATGGTCTAAGCTATAATAAACTGACCGTTTGAAGGATACTTTGATATGTTGCGTTCTCATCCTTTTTCTTAGCCATCGTTTTATTGCACAATGATGTAGCTTGTTCTTCATGGTATCGAACCTTGATATGTATTGCAGGAGATTGCTGCAATATTGATAAGCTTTCAAAGACATGCAGAATGGCAGAGTCGAGAGGTAAAAGTTCGTCCACGAAGTGGATCAATGCTATTATATTCAAGGAAGAAGGTACGTTATCGGCGGGATGGTTATTGTTGGAAGAAACGAAAGGACGGGAAGACGACCCGCGAAGATCACATGAAGTTGAAGGTAGATTATTAACCGAAGTGCGAATTAGCGTTGTGCACATTTATGTGTTATAGGAATGTTCTTCTGATCAATGATATTCACTTTTGATGCAACGTCAGGTTCAGGGAGTCGAATGTATTTACGGATGCTATGTCCACTCGGCTATACTACCAACATTTCACCGGAGATGTTACTGGCTTCTACAAAATCCGGACGTTGTTCTCGTACATTATTTGAACGTCCCGTATCCGGACGGGGATGCAAAATTAGCCGCGTTGCCACCGTGCCTCGCCTTGCCACCAGACAAAAAAGAATGGACCCGGGATGAACTGGCTTCTCAATTGAGGCCCATGTTCCTCGGCGGGGACGTTGATTACGATGATCCAAACGCTACACAACATTCTAATCACCCAGTTGATATGATTGTTACTCAGCTTTTGGATAGGCAAAGAGCATCCACAACCCCCTCAACTGGTGGGGCTCAACTTGCCCCCAGGAGACTAACGCCAGACAATCAGGTTAGCGATTATTATGGGTTTTCTTGTTGGTTTCTTTGCTTTCTTTTTTTACTCATGTTCATCGATGCTAAATTTATAAGGTCACTTCCACAACCGGAGGTCAGCAGCCTTCGTCAACAGCTCCGAACGCACCACGGGTATATTCGCGACATTCCCATTCGTCACAGAACCAACAGCCAGCACCTCTGGTTTTGAGTCTACAGCAAATTCAAGGCGGTGGTGGTCTTTTGATTTTGAACAGTCAACCATACCACCAACAACAACAACAACAGCAGCAACAACAACAACAACAACATCAGCAGCAGCAGCAGCAGCAGCAAAATCAACGAATTGAAATGAGGCAAGTTACGGAACAGCAGATAGTTCAGCAAACTAGCGTCGACAGAGAACAGCAAACCCAACACGAATTAGACCCTCAAGAAGGAATGCAAAGATCAAGCACTCAGACACTGCAGCCAGCATCCAGTTCCGTCGTTACAGATTTTGCCGAGACATTGGATCTAAGTCAAGAGGACATACAGAGAACATTGTCAGCAAACATGGTGCCTCCGTCTCCGTCGCCCTCTCCTGCTGACGACCACATCATCAATCCAATGGACTTTATTGATTCTCCTGACGATGTGCTCGTCAATCTAGATGCCTTTGACGTATTTGGCGATCTACCAGAGCTGCATGACTTCGAAACGGAGCAAGCTAAAGCCATTGAAAGAGGAAGATCGGATAACGACACTTCATGTCATCCAAACACTGCTCATATCGCTGAGTATAGTCCTGAATGGAGTTACACAGAAGGTGGTGTCAAGGTATGTATATCTCCGTCATATTTACGGGGATCTTTACCAATTATCTGTGCACATGATCGGGATTCGAAAGAAATTGAGATTACTCAAATTTTGAACATCTGCAGATGCGAATGTCCAAAGTTTTGGTCTCTTTTCGAACTGCATGACGCGTTGATAACTGGAAAGTCTCTAATATCTAAATCTGAACATTTTTATCTCAAAATTAACATCAGAATGACAAACGCATTATTGTGATGTTGATCAGGTGCTAGTTGCTGGCCCATGGACAGGTGGCAGTGGGTCACAGTCATACTCAGTACTGTTTGATGCTGAGCCAGTAGAGGCTTGCCTAGTCCAACCAGGGGTTTTACGTTGTCGTTGTCCAGCCCATGCGCCAGGCTTGGCATCCCTGCAGGTTGCATGTGACGGGTTTGTGGTCTCTGACAGTGTCGCTTTCGAGTACCGTCGTGCACCAACTGCTGAACCAAGTCCAGAACGTGCTCTTCTCGATAGGCTAGCCGACGTTGAAGCCCGTCTTCAAGGTCCTGGTCCTCCATCACCAGCCGCTCATCTTGAGGAACGACTCGTCGCCTATTGTCAGGTGTGCTGGATGAAAAAATACGAACAAAAATAAAGATACATGCATTCGGAGTGTTTAGATCTTCTGAAATATCTGTTTTCTTCTATCAATATACAGGATGCTGTTGCAAGGCCTTGGCAGGCTGGAGCTGAACCTTTGCAGTCTGGAGGACCGACTCTTCTCCATCTTGCTGCTGGTTTGGGCTACTCAAGATTGGCTTGTGCTCTTCTACACTGGAGGGCGGAAAATCCTAGTACAGTATTGGACGCCGAAGTTGATGCATTGAGGCAGGATGGTAGTGGACTTACACCACTCGCATGGGCATGTGCTGCTGGACATGCCGATACAGCAAGAATACTTTACAGGTCGGTGAATTATCAGTCATTTCAATATGTGCTATAATAGCGTTTTATTCGTGCGGCTATTCCGGTCCGATTTTTGCGTATAAAGAAGATCGCATGGCTCCACGTACAATTTTTCATCATTTCAAAGTTTCGTTATTTGATTTGAATGAATCGGTGTGCAATTGAGTGTGAAGTCCCATAAAATCTCGTGAAATATTACGGAATCTCATGAAGTCATTTGAAATTCTTATGAAATTTTATAAATTCTCATGGAATCATATGAAATCCCATGAAATCTCATGAAACCCCATGAGATCTTTGAATTGTTGAAATCAACTTCCGTTTAATTGAATAAATTTTGCTCAGTGTTAGTGAAATGAATTTTATTTGCTTTAATACAAATGCTCTCTTTCTCTCTATGTACAGAGTTTCATTCAAGAGTGAATAATCCGCCAGTTTAATATTAATTATAAGAAAAATTTCTACGATCTGGGTAAAGAAAGAATTGAATGTTGTATGTAGATGGAACGCGATGGCATTGCGAGTAAAAGACAACCGAGGTAGAAGCGCGACCGAAATAGCATCAGTGAACGGTCATTCGATGATAGCCGAAGAGTTGAATCAGTTAGAAGCTCGTCGACAGGATGAGGGTCTTTTTTTGCGTCCAGCAAGCCCTCGGAGACCTTCCCAAGACAGTGGCCTTGATTTAGCATTATGTAAGTAGTTTGTTATGTGCAATATACGTTTTCTTTTATCTAGATGTATCTTGTTAGATTTAGAAGCGTATAAATGTATTCAAGTAAGTAGACGCGGGAAAGTATGTTGAAGTACGCGTATTAAGGGGAATTGTCGATGAAATACAGGTGGTTCTCCGCTGTTGGACAACATGGAATTGTTGCAAGAGGACGAAACTTCGTTGAGCCTAGGCCAACAGGGAATGGAGAGTACTCCTAGTGCTCCCAACCCTCAAGAGACTGTAGGTCCGTACTATCCACGTATCTCCTTCTGTTTGTTTGTCTGTCTCTGTAACACTGTCGTCTATCTTATGAAACACTTTCTACATAGAAGACTGTCATAGATGAATTTTCTGTGTCCGCTGCGTCCTAGACTTAGATAACTACTATATGCTTCGTAAATAAAGAACAAAAAAAAAGACACTATAACTTTCTAACTCTTCCAGTTTTAGCAACGTTGGTGTTGATCTTGGTCTTGGTGTTGCTTGGCCTTGGTAACTGCTCTTGGATGCTGTATCGTCTGTGTATCTGTATATAACTATCTGACATAACAAACCGGTTTAAATTAATCACAAACGTTAATACCAGGAAGGTTGTTGTCTCTATCTGTGAAATTCAGTCCGCAGGTCAACCGCCTTTGGTATTCAACGATAACGAGAAAACACAACACGAGGAGAGGCCAGCTGCATCAACAAGTTTTCATTTTATATGTTTATCAATTGAACAACCTCTCTGGTAGATATGTTAACTGTGAAATTTACCTACCGATCAAATAATGCGATGGGCTTTGATTGTATGTCGTGATTGATGTGGTGCAAACAACGTTATATTTCTACATCTGTCGAGCAAGATCCAATTGTTTGAATTCTATTTTTAGGGGAAGAAGACGCCAAGGTGCTAACATTGGCTGAACAGATAATTGCAGCGCTTCCAGAGAGAATTAAACGCGGCGACGGAGAACCACCCTCACCATCGTCACCCCCATCGCCGCCTCCCCCTTTAACACCCTTAGAAGATGCCTTAATGGAGCAAATGGTGAGTTGAAATGATGATAACTATATTTTAAAAGACTTATACTCTTGAATAATTTCAGCCACTCGATTCCGGCGAATTGTTTGATTCGTATCGCGACTGCAGTGGAGGAGCCGCGTCCGTATCAGACGTTGATGCTGATGCCAGTCCGTCAAGTCCTTCAAGTAGCTGTCTTACACCCGACTCACCTTCGCCGCCTCCAACTACAGCAGATTTTTGTGAATTCTTACAACTTCAGCTACAGTTGGATGGCGGCAATGGTCACAACGGTCGTTACGGATACGATAATGGCGATAGAAACGTCGTCATGGGTGGAGGAGGCTGCGGCGGAGGTGGGGGTGGGGGTGACAACGAAGCTGATTTAAGCAGATTAACATTGTCAGACAGAGAACAACGCGAGCTTTACCAAGCTGCTAGAATGATTCAAAAGGCTTATCGGAGCTACAAAGGACGCCAACGACAAGAAGAGGCGGAACGTCATGCCGCAGTACTTATACAACAATACTATCGACGTTATAAGCAGTACGCATATTACAGGTGCCCGTGAGAACCGTTTTTACATAAATTTTCACTATTCAAGTGACTCAAGCTTATCCCAATTATTCGCAATTTAGAAGAGGAAGATAATCCATTGTGGTACTTTTTTTCAGACAAGCTACACGAGCTGCTTTAGTCATTCAGAGTAACTACCGTAACTACCGGGCACGTCCTGGGTCTTCCAGCTCAAGGCAACAGGCTGCTTATCAACAGGCCGCGCATCAAGCTGCTAGAAAAATCCAGCAGTTCATGAGGCAGTCCAAAATAAAGTAAGCAACTATTGGAGTTATCGTATTTTACGAAACTGAAAACATCTGAGAAGCAATATTCATGAATTTTCGGATTTTCTAAGAAGATTGATGCACCTTATTTTAATGCCGTACCTTGTACGAGCGGTAAACTCTAGACATATTAAATTTATTCAGCCATCTTGGTACGTGTTTTGCCAAATGCTTTAGTATTCGTCTGGTGTAAAATCCCAGGCGAACGTATTAACTGAAAATTATGTCGTTGGGTGTTGATCTTCTTAATACATCTGACGATGAATCTGTAGAATACTGCTTCTATCAGTTTATTATAATAGAAATTAGAATACTATGTGTGTATGCTGTTGTCTTGGCAAATATGACTTTAATCGACATTACGATTGTGTGTCAATGCAGCTTGTCATGGGACGAGTCGCGACCGGTAAGTAATATAGTTGAGGAACAAAATTTTCTTTCGACAAAGATAACATGACAAATCAGCAAATTACTGTTTGTATAGCCATTCGATTAGTTTTTGTATCTGCTGGAAATCGAATATAAGGGATATTACGTTTCTTCTTTGTGAAACTTTACCCTTTCCTGTTTTTCCATATATGAACAGGAATCTTTGAGACAATCCCTTGGATTCTTGAAATCTGTACTTGAGCAATTAAATGTATCAGACTATAATCGTACGTTGAATATTCATGACATACGTTTCATCGCCGATTACTGAAAATTGATTGAAACTAGTACTTCTCTATACCGAAGCACTCTGAAACGAAACAATAATATCTAAGCATTTCTTCATCATTTGGGAATAAAGTAAAATGAGTATTTTCAATTTTTCTCCAGACTGCAGAGCGCCAGGGCCGTCGCAAGCGGGAGCGTGAGGCCGCAGGGACTCATTTCACAGGGGGCTGTTGCCCTCCAAAACTCGCCCTCATCTAGCCCAGGGGCCAGCCTAGTAGCCGCGAACCAAGAGGCCACCTAGCTAACTATCACTCACCATCGATAGCTTCGAATGGTCGATTTCTCGAAAAACAATGCCATCGTATATAGGCATTAATCGTGGCTGGGTAACACGGCGTAGGGGTACAATATACAATACACACAACATACATGCTGTAGTTAAACGCTAGTAACTAAAGATGATTTCTGAGATATGAATTCAGGAGATTAACAAGGTTCTTCCTTGTTCTGAAATGGTTCCTAAACGCAGGTAAAGACATACATAAACAGTAAGCAGTAGTAAGATTGACGTTGAGAAATATAATGCTGGATCGGGGCTGCCCCTGGGAATCTGAAGACAGTGAATTAATCGAAACGATTTATATCCAAAGATATGGTATTTATATATATATATGTATATTTATTTTTTATTTTTATTTTTTTTGCGTTATATGACTATTAATGGTGCTGATAACCATTCGTTACACCTTATATTATTTCATCTTGAGATACCAGACTAGTCTGATCGGCTAACGGAGGGCATGTTAACAGCCAAGGTCTGTATAAACTTCAAACATGTTACAAATAATGAGAGAGCAAAAAAAAAACAAAGAACCGGTATCAGTTGTACTTAAGTTAATTAAAAGAAAAAAAAAAAAAATTGCATTCCTAATTATATAGAATTAAATGCATAATGTCTATTCGTTCGTAGAAGTATGAATAATGCAAATGAAATTATGCAGTTATGCAATTATTCAAATGAACTCGTTGAAGTGTAAGAAAATTAATAATTCCCACGCGAAATCCGTTTTCCATTTCACATGACTAAATAGAGAGCGTATCATACGAAAAATGTATAGAGAGAGAGCAAAAAAAAAAAAACCGAAATAAAATAGACAAATTGAAGTTCTATTGAAAGGTGCGATATGAAAACGTATTTAAAATACAACAACAAGAGTAAGACGAATAAATAAAATAAAATAAAATAAATAAATAAATAAATAAAAAATTTCAAATTTTTAAATCTTAAATAAAATTTAAGAAAAGCGAGGGAGGAATAAGAGCTCTTAGTGGGGCCCTGATTAAACGGGCTGTGCTTTAAATAATTCACATTCTAATCAATCAATTTCTTAGATTCGTTTTTAATAGTTAGATAATTATTATTAATTACCTACAAACAAAAAAAAAAAAATTAAATAAAAAAATCTTTCTCTCGCGTAGGGTATATCTATTGAAAAAAAAACATTAACAAAATAATAATAATAAAAAAAAATACAAAAATACAAAAAAATAATAATAATAATAATAATAACAAACTACATCTTTTAGGATAGGAAATGCATAGAGGAAGCACATTCACGGGTTTCCGTTATAAGTCATAAGAGTATAAGCATATATAAGCGTAACTGATCAAACATTGTGATAACTCCAAAAAGTGATCCAAGAAAGTATTTCGCGAAATGCAAAAAAAAAAATAATAAAGAAAAAATAAAGAAAAACGAAAAAAAAAAAAGAAGTATGTCATTATAATATAATGATTAATGATATGGCACAGAGACATGAAAGCAGATAAATCCAGTCAATGATCTATGCTTACGTTGCGTTCTGATCCGAACTATCATCATATAACTTATTCTATTTATTTTTATTGATCAAAAGTTCTCCGCGAAGACATGATATCAGATGATAAAAATTTCGTAGATCTATATATGGGTAATACGTATGCATGATGATGATGTTTCATCTTGATCAAATTATATAACAGAACATTGATATAATAGATATTTGTCAAGGGCAGAAGTTTGGATACATGGATAAATGAAAAAAAAAATAGTCAATATGAATGTAATTTGAAAAATTCAAAAAAAAAAAAAACATACAACAGAAAGAATATTAAAAGTAAAATAATAGAGAGTACAAAAAATTTTTTATAGACTTAATTAACGCATCATCATTCCCTGAGAAATAATTAAAAAAAAAAAAACAATTGTCTTCTATGCTATGCCGTAATGCCAATTTCGTTTGGATCTAAATAACTCAAAAACGTTGCGAATTTGGGTCTATGTATTTAACGTACTATTATTGAAGAAAAAGAAAAAATATGCTAAATATTAATAAAATTCATTAGACTTTTTCTCCCTTTGCCCGTCGTGATTGATTGGCTTATTTCAAGTTTCGCGACGTAAGCAGAGGTCGTTTAATTGAAAGAAAAAAAATGAAAAATAAAAAAAAAAAAATAATAATTGTACACACGAGTCAATTCCAACGAGCATTTTCATGCCACTTAAGCTTAAAGATTTATTAGTTGATAATAATAATAGAAAAAGAAAAGAAAAGGACAAAAGAAAAAAAAAAACAAGAAAAAACAAAAAAAAAATAAAAAAAACTCTTTCAATCATTGTTAATAATTAATAATCACGATCCTATTGATACTTAAAATGAGACGAGTAATTATTATTATTATTATACACAAAACTATTATTATCTATATTCATATTTTTGCTTATTAAATTTTTAAGACTTCTATTAAAAAAAAACAAAAAAAAAAAAAATATAAAAAAAAAATGAAATCTAGTACCTAATTAAAAGTTATATAGTATCGAAGAATAACAGAAGGAGAAGAAGAAGAAAAAAAAAAAAAAAAAAACGAGACGGAGATCTACGTTTAGGATTTAAATGCAGTTTTGCTAAGTGCGATTTTTCACAAGTGGCAATCAATTTTTGAATTTTACATAATGATAAGGAAGAAAAAGAAAGGAAAAGACAAGAAAATGAGAAAAAAAAAAAATAACAAAAAACAAAAATAAAATAAAATAACAATTTATATTGTGTCGAATATTGTCGCGCTTAGCGGTAAACTGTGAGATCACCTCTTAAACGTTTTAGGTCTGAAATACGGGCCCAGCTAGGGGCATATTATACCTATGTACAGTACAGGTATAAATTGCTAATGTTTTTGAAACTCGAGAAAAATACCTATATATATATACACACACCTACGTAGTATTTTTTAGCTACGATTGAAGAAAAAAAATTTGGATGAAGAAAAAAAGAAGATGAGGAAGAAAAAGACGAAAAAGAAGAATAATAATAATACCTACATAACATACCTATATACAATATTGTCATGAAAATACGTATAAAATATGTCGATATCAATATAATATCATCATCGATCAATACGTCTGTATCCACAAACGATCTTTTAAAACAGCATAATAATAACAACAACTAATGAAACGACGACGACAAAAAAAAAAGCAAAAAAAAAAACAGAATTAAAATGAAGAAAAAATAAAAATAAATAAATTACATAATATTAATTATGTAAAATGAAAAGTGAAGTGAAGTAACTATCGGTCAAAAATATGAAACGGGCTTGAGAAGAAGAAAAAGAGAAAAAAAAAAAAGAAGTCAACTAACTAACTAAATAAATAAATAAATAAATAAAAAATAAATAAAATCGCTAGGGTAGGCGCTTCGAGGTATATTAATATACGGTACCTAAATTTCAAAAATCACTTACAAAAGTTATTCTCAAAAATATAAAATTTAATATTTAAAAAAAAAAAAAAAATATATATAAAAAATATAAAAAATACGAAAAAAAAAAAAAACAATTCTTAAATCTATGTAAGAAAGCCAAGAGTCAAAGACGAATAGATAATAGGAGCCGCATGGCCTAACTGCTGCCACTTTAATTAATTAATTGATTAATTAAATAAATAATTAATTAAATACTTTATTACTATTATTAAAAAAAAAAAAAAGAAAGAAAAAAAAAAAAGAACTAAAGAACGAAGAAGAGGAGAAAATGTCATGCCACTTTTAAAACGATTTTAGACGCAGAAGATTACTAGAGTAGCAGTTAATTAAATCTTTAAAATCGAAAATGATAAAATATTAATACTTCGGATCCAAATCCTGGACGCGTATTAAAGGAAATTAGAAATTAATCGCCTTAATGAAACTTCAAAATCTCGTCCTTCTGTCGAAGTAAAGAAAAAGAAGAAGAAGAAGAAGAAGAAGAAGAAAGATAAAAAAAAAGAATAAAAATCACTCAATATGCCACCCATCACTAAAATATTTACTTCGAGTACAAAAATCTAAACTTCCTTCCAATCAATTTTTTCTACCTATATATAATTTCTAAAAAGTTTAATTACTACTTGTGGGTAGTAATTCGCTTGGTAAATAATGCGTGAAGAATCTGGGTCCGATGTTATCTGTTTCAGAGGTTTTTTGATCGAAAATATTTAGCGGTTCGGTATAAGAAAACCGGCGATGAAGAGAGAAAAAAAAAAAAAAAAATCTGTTGATAAAATTGACTTTTGGATATTTAGACGATTAAATTTCGCTAAAATTTAAAGCAAAGAAACTTTGAAACTTATAAAGAAAAAAAAAAAAAAAACCATACTCGATACCTCCTATTATACCTACCTACTTGCTACTTTAGATTAATGAATATAATGATTCAGGCTCCATCTATTGTAATATTTTTATTATCGCAGCCGTATTATTATAATTAAACTATTAAATTATATATCACTAACTATTATTTATTGACTAACAACTAATATTGTAAATAATGAAAATATTTTATCTATATTTCCGGGGGATGGGGTTCGCCGCTGCCTTATCTCATGGCAGCGTTATATAGTTATCCCAGTGAATTCGTCGTTACCTCATTCCCCCCATCATTGTTACACCATTTCATCATTGCATTTAATAAATTATATATTTATTGACTTATTCACTTATCGTTATTTACCTACCCAGTTGCATAAAATGATAAAAAAAATTAATTAAAAAAATTAAAAAAACACCCCCAGCATCAGGGTTTTGTGAACGAATGCAAAAAAGATATGGTATATGAATTAAGGTGCTTCCCTACGCCATTCCACCAGACCTGAAAACATTGAGAAAAAAAGTGCTATTAAACGAAATATCTCTGCCTGGGCACCGAAATCAATGAAACAAAATACGTCGCGCAATTCTATGCGCGATCACGAACACGTACGGCCCGAAACATGTCCCTTTCACGCCCAGTCGAAAACGCTATAACTCGCCATCATTCCGAGCGATAGAAAATCGCCAAGTAGCAAACATAAGCGTGTACAACTTCTCTATTTCAGCGTGAAACAGACATGTTTTGGGCCGTACGTGTCCGTGATTGCGCATATAATTTCGCGACGTATTTTGTTTCATTGATTTCGGTGCCCAGGCAAAGATATACCGTTTAATAAGTAGCACCTTTTTTTCCCCAATGTCTTCAGGTCTAGTGGAATGGCGTAGGAAAAAGGCATACGCGTTATTATACGCAACCCGCGAATCTGTGGTGCATTTTTAGTTCTATAGTTGCCTAATCGTGGCGCAACCGGCGTAAAATGACCTACGACAATGGCGTCCCCCACCCGGCTGCACGTGAAGGTAGGCCAAGGACTCGCAGCGTTCAGTGACTTGCGCGGCTTCCTCGAGTGAACATGGGTGACATTTGTCGAGGAAATTTGCGGCTCGCGAAGGCTGACATCAACGGAGGAACGTTGGACATGAGTGAGTTTGAAACATTTCGATCAATATTTTACGACGGCAATAAATAATCGACAATTTTCAAAGCTTGTTGGCAACAAGTGAAATTGTATTCAATACTTTTCCGACAGATTTCACGCGTCTCGTATTTGAATCGTCGAAGTGAGTAACCGTTGAATTGCTACCGGCAGACTTTCATTATAATTGCAGATTTCGTTCATTTTCAAGTATATTCTGAAATCTAGATTTCTTACGAACATGACCTCTCGGACTTGTTCTGAATCCAAATATAATGGGCGAGAGAGTTTCGTTTCATAACTTCGCGATAATTATCATCCCATTATATTATTGGCATATAATTCCGAGTCCCTCGCCCTGTAGCGTTGTTTGTTTTACGGGCATATTTCGCGACTCCGAAGGAGAAACTAATTTGTCGTGTTATTTCGAGTTGACAAGTATTTTCCGGGAGAATACTCGTTCCCCGATTTATTCTTTCATTCGATTCTTTGACAGCATTATCGGTCGACGGAGATGAGAATGAACAACGCTGATACTTGAACTGCATAGATCCTGCGTGCTACTTGGTCGGAGATGGACGCCAACCAACACTGCCCGGCTAGTCCTGGATTAACGGTCTACCGAGATAATGGTGAGTTGTGTATTATATTAGCCAAGGACCCAATTTAACTATAAATGTATAACAATCGACAAAAACAATCATTGCTGAAACATACTTCGCGATCCGATACAGATCTCGGACAGATTACTTTTCCAAGTCTATGTACCACAACACTCATCGGCCAAGTAACCGTGACGCTCACCCTGTATCTTTGACTCGATACTGGGGCCTCCGGCTTGCTTCTGTCTCCCCGTATACGCCAGAAACTTTGACGACAACTCGGTTTCACTCAGCTGCAAGGAATACGATACCGACGCGTAATAATATACCTAGAGGTAAGATATTGTCCGTCTCGTTATAGGGTAAGCCTAGGAGAGAAAGCACACGTAATTCTTGGAAATAGCAATAAATTATCTCGTTTTAATGACAAACCTGGAATATGATTGATAGATCTCGAGAGAATATGTTCACCTCGGTTGAATATAGTAGACTCACCTCGTAGTAGAGAAATATTTGAATAACCAGGATCAAAATTTAAAGGTTTGAAAATAAATACAAGGGCAGATTGCTGTAAGCCTAATTAGGCATCACATTTACTTTTTAAACATGGAACATAATTCAATATTGGTGATAACTGATAAATTACTCCAGAGTCTCAAGTACCAGTCATAACAATTGTGAGATCGGAAAATCTATTCACGCATGCACTAGTAATACTAGCTTATTGACATTCCTGATTCTGTTGAAAATAGTTAAAAGTTTATATCACATTTAAAAATGGTTCAGGCAGGCTTACAAAATCTATCATAAGAAATATATTATAATGAATTTCATACACACGTATAATCACAATTATAAATCCTTTGGTACTTAGTTGAGAATGTTTGCTTAAAAAACACATAAACTTAATCTATCCAATGTACCCTATGTTCATCTAGTTTTTATCTTCACAGGCGTTGTTCATCGAGGGAAACTAGTTGCTGCCTATCTTCAACAAAACCTCTTCGAAATTCATCAGGACAGGGGATTCAGACCAGGGAGTGAAGCAGTCCAAGCACCGGGGGAATGACCGCGAGACAACTCTGCACCGCGGAGTATTAATAAAGTAGCATCAGCGAATGGTTCGTAATTACAGTTCCTTTTGAATCAGTTTTGATAAAATCTCGCATCTGGTCTGGTCTATAATTATTTTAAATTACTTTACTTTATAAATACTTTTACTAATTAAATCGAGTTCAATTACACATTACCAAACTATTTTAATTGAATAAGTAATTTCATTAAAAATGTAATCAGTGACTCGTAACACTGCAAATATCCATGTAAAAATGAGATCGTTTATGCAATAAACATGTATTATTATAGTAAATTAACGAATTCTTGAATAAATATCTCTTGAAATTGTAAATAATCGATCGTTGAATCATTTTCCCCTGTCCTTTCCTTGCCTATAAGTCGAAAATCATGAAAATCGCATGATTTCATAAAGCCAAGAACTATTTTTGCAAATATATTAATATAATAATATTAATATATTAATAATTTTAATATTAAGCTGCCTTACCATATGCAACCCGCATGCCATTCGTGTAAACGACAGGGCCCATGTTAATTTTTGTTGCCTATTTGGTGTTTTCCGAATGCCTATATTCAGGCGTATTGTAGTAGCTTAGAAAAAACGTCGAAAAAAAGGTTCTGGCAGTTGATACCTTATTTAAGGAGTCGGATTTCTGGCAGTTGATACCTCGATTTTGGTCGCTTTAGGATGAGTTATCAAATGCCGGAAAATCGACCAATCAGGAGGCTGCTTGAGCCAATTTAGGCTCAATTTCTTGAAAAGGAGCCTCCTGATTGGTCGATTTTGAAATTAAATCAAGTTACGGCGCTACAGAGGCTAGCCATCAGCAAAATTCTGGATTTCTGGCCTGGTACCTGAATGAGGTATCAACTGCCAGAAGAAAAAGGTATCAACCGCCAGAAATCCAGAATTTTGCTGATGGCTAGCCTCTGTAGCGCCGTAACTTGATTTAATTTCAAAATCGACCAATCAGGAGGCTCCTTTTCGAGAAATTGAGCCTAAATTGGCTCAAGCAGCCTCCTGATTGGTCGATTTTCTGGTAGTAGATATTTCATCGTAAAGCGACTAAAATCGAGGTATCAACTGCCAGAAATCCGACTCCTTAAATAAGGTATCAACTGCCAGAACCTTTTTTTCGACGTTTTTTCTAAGCTACTACAATACGCCTGAATATAGGCATTCGGAAAACACCAAATAGGCAACAAAAATTAACATGGGCCCTTCCGTTTACACGAATGGCATGCGGGTTGCATATGACAAGGCGCATTATTATTTATATTATATATATATTAATATTGTTATATTTATATATATTAATATTGTTCGGGGCTTTATGAAATCATGCGATTTTCATGATTTTCGACTTATAGGCAAGGAAAGGACAGGGGAAAATGATTCAACGATCGATTATTTACAATTTCAAGAGATATTTATTCAAGAATTCGTTAATTTACTATAATAATACATGTTTATTGCATAAACGATCTCATTATTACATGGATATTTGCAGTGTTACGAGTCACTGATTACATTTTTAATGAAATTACTTATTCAATTAAAATAGTTTGGTAATGTGTAATTGAACTCGATTTAATTAGTAAAAGTAATTATAAAGTAAAGTAATTTAAAATAATTATAGACCAGACCAGATGCGAGATTTTATCAAAACTGATTCAAAAGGAATTGTAATTACGAACCATTCGCTGATGCTACTTTATTAATACTCCGCGGTGCAGAGTTGTCTCGCGGTCATTCCCCCGGTGCTTGGACTGCTTCACTCCCTGGTGTGAATCCCCTGTCCTGATGAATATTGAAGAGGTTTTGTTGAGGATAGGCAGGAGCTAGTTTCCCTCGGTGAACAACGCCTGTGAAGATAAAAACTAAATAAGCATAGGGTACATTGGATAGATTAAGTTTATGTGTTTGTCAAGCAAACATTCCCAACTAAGTATCAGAGAATTTCTAATTGTGATTATACACCTGTATGAAATTTATTATAATATATTTCTTATCATTGATATTGTAAGCCTGCCTGAACCATTTTTAAATTTGATATAAACTTTTAACTATTTTCAACAGAATCAAGAATGTCAATAAGCTAGTATTACTATTGCATGCATGAATAGATTTTTCAATATTTCAATCGTTATGACTGGTACTTGAGACTCTGGAGTAATTTATCACCAATATTGAATCATGTTCCATGTTAAAAAAATAAATGTGATGCCTAATTAGGCCTACAGCTATCTACCCTTCTATTTATTTTCAAACCTTGAAACTTTGATCCTGGTTATTCAAATATTTCTCTACTACGAGGTGAGTCTACTATATTTCAATAAGGTAAACATATTCTCTCGAGATCTATCAATCATATTTCAGGTTTGTCATTAAAAAGAGAGAATTTATTGCTATTTCCAAGAATTGAGTGTGCTTTCTCTCCTAGGCTTACCCTATAACGAGACGGACAATATCTTACCTCTAGGTATATTATTTCGCGTCGGTATCGTATCCTTTGCAGCTGAGTGAAACCGAGTTGTCGTCAAAGTTTCTGGCGTATACGGGGAGACAGAAGCAAGCCGGAGGCCCCAGTATCGAGTCAAAGATACAGGGTGAGCGTCACGGTTACATGGCCGATGAGTATTGTGGTACATACACGTGGAAAAGTAATCTGTCCAAGATCTGTATCGGATCGCGAAGTATGTTTTAGCAATGATTGTTTTGCAGACATACATTTATAGTCAAATTGGGTGTTTGGCTAGTATAATAGGAAGCTCACCATTATCTCGGTAGACCGTTAATCCAGGACTATAGCCGGGCAGTGTTGGTTGGCGTCCATCTCCGATCAAGTGGCACGCAGTTTCTATAATGCAGTTTATCAGCGATGTTCATTCTCATCTCCGTCGACCGATAATGCTGTCAAAGAATCGAATAAAAGCATAAATCGGGGAACGAGTATTATCCCGAAAAATACTTGTCAACTCGAAATAACACGACAAATTAGTTACTCCTTCGGAGTCACGAAATATGCTGTAAAACAAACGACGCTACAGGGCGAGGGTCTCGGAATTATATGCCAATAATATAAGGGGATGATAATTATCGCCAAGTTATCAAACGAAACTCTCTCGCGCATTATATTTGTATTCAAAACTAGATTTTAGCACAGTTATTCACTGTTATAAATAGAATGTACTTGAAAATGAACAATATCTGCAGATATAATCAAAGTCTGCCGGTAGCAATACAAGTACGGTTACTTACTTCGACGATTAAAATACGAGACGCGTGAAATATGTCGGAAAAGTATTGAATACAATTTCACTTGTTTTCAACAAGCTTTGAAAATTGGTGATTATTTATTGCCGTCGTAAAATATTGATCGTAATATTGCAAACTCACTCATGTCCACAACGTTCCTTCGTTGATGTCAGCCTTTCCGAGCCGCGAATCTCCTCGGAACGTGTCACCAATGTTCACTCGAGGATGTCGCGCGGATTACTGAACGCTGCGCCCGGCGTTCTTGGTTTATATTCGCGCGGCGCGGGGTGGGATCAGCTTACGTCGGTAGCGCCAGCGGTTAGGCAACTATGAAACTAAAAATGCACAAAAGATCCGCGGGCTGCGTATAATAAAGCGTGTGCCTTTTTCCTGCATCTGGTAAAAGATGCGAGATTAGCCCACAACTTAATTTCTTTTTGCAATCATTTATAATAAATTTCTTTCATCGTTTCAATAATAATTGCCCTACTAATTTAATTAATTCTAGGATAAATAAAATAAGAATTTGACATGTCTGTTGTAGCCCATAACTTCAACTCTGTGTATTGACTAAATGTATGGGTGACGATTTCATTTAGCCGTGGATTCTTCGGTTCTTTCATTTCTCATCTACGATCTGTGGCTACGATCGCGTTGATCGAATTTCGACTATTGGCCGGGTGCACGAAAATACTAATACTATTTAACTATCAGTGTGTAACATATTCATGCATACTGTCATCGCCATCTAAAATCATGCTTGGCACTTTTTCATGCTCAACGTATACACAATACACACTTATTTTTAAAGTAGCATATGTGCCTGCACCCAGCCAATACTATACCTACCTAATAGAGTCGAGCGGCGAACCTGGGCGAACCTAATAATTTCGCGCACATGTTCATCAGCCGCCTGACGGTCCGAGACTTGCGGTACCACAATGTCCAAGGAATATCACCCCGTATATTTACCGTACAAAGAATTTACTTCAATCTACTGCCGAGTAGTACTTATCGATCGCTTTGTATGAATTGTAGAGAGCTATATAATCCGTATAAATATTAGTAACATATTGAACGATTTTATGATACACAGATCGCACATGTGCGAGCCAATATTCATAGATTTACTCACAGTGTATGATATAACGTACCATTTGGTATATGAACAACATAAAATATACTATATGTTCAGATCCTTCATTTGAATCCCTGTAGCTCGATCTATTGAAAATCGTGTCAGCTAGTAGCGTTCACATACCACCTGGTCTGTAAATAGCAGCCCTTGCAAACCCACCTGTCACTTTTTTTTTTCTAATTTTTACCTGGTTGATGCGCAATCGTACTGTTGTACGTTAATAGTTGTTTGAAAATGGCCACAGAAAAAGATTTGATTAACGGTACGCAGTATGAAAATATCATCGTATCTATATAAATAATATTCGTTGTATTTGTTGTATTTATTATATTTTTTAGCGGTCAGAGATTCACTAGAGGCAGAAGGTAAGCTTGGCCGAATTAAAGCGGAAATGCGGACAGAAGTGATGAAACTTTTGGACGGATCGAGCAAAAATCAAAAATCAAACCGTCCTAGCTCTCCGCATGATGTTTTAGTACTGAACGAACTAATTCGTGAATATTTAGACTGGATTGGCTACAAATATACATCAACGGTATTGATTGCAGGTATAATCGGTTATAAAACGGTAAAATGACTTCGCGCAATTATCTTATTCACAAATACATCACAAATCCCATTTTTAAACACACCGGATCATTGCGAATTACAATAAGTTCAAATCCAGTTCCGTGGATTCAAATTTTTCATACATTTCAATGTGAAATGTTTGAAAATGTGATTCAACGTCAATTTTCAAAATTTCAAGCCAAATACCAAAATGATATTATTTTTATAGAATGCGAGCTACCAAAACAGCCTATAGAACGTACATTTCTGGCACAAGATTTAGGAGTGAAGGAGAATGAGAAAACGCAGAGTCTACCCTTGCTGTTCAGCCTTGTTGAGACGTTTAAAAATTTGAAAAATACTTAGATATATATTGAATTTATTTAAATTGGAATTGTGTAATAATTTCTTGATGTATTATATCAAACTCGTCATTTTTTGAATAAAATATCATGTTTATAAACATCAATCAGGTATTTCATAATTAGTATCCGTAATCTCCCTCGAATGTATTAAGTGAGGGAAATTTTTTGAATAAGGAAATCGTTGAGTTAAGGTTTGTTGGAATTTTTATTTTCGATCTACAACTACATATTGAAATTACATTACGAAAGTATAATATAACACTATATTAAAGTTCTGCAGTTACTGAAACGCTATTAATATGTTAAGATTTATCAATAATTACTACGTCTTCTAAGCTGTACATCATTTCGAAGTAATGTAGTTTTTATTTTATTTTTTTTTTTACTTTTTTATATTACTTTAACATGGTGAAATCCAGGATGTGTAAAACATAGTTATTAATCTATTTTCGCACATATGGACGCAGTATATTAAGAATAAAGAGTAGTAAGTAATTAGAATCTCACATTTACTAGAGAGATGTGTAACAAGATTTGGATTTTAAAAATAAAACTTTTCATTATCATAGTTTTATTTCTAAATCTCAAGTCAATTATCATCCTACACTATTGTTTTTCCTTTTTTCTTCCTTTTTTTTTTTTTTATTTTTTTTTTTTTCAAGCTAGGTACGATTAGATGACATTTTTTATTACGTAATTCCAGAAACGAGATATAAATTAAATATAACTTAAGAAAATCGAAAAGTAAGTTTCTGAAATTTCGAATCTGTACTATTACAGTATTCCATGTTCTGATATATTGGCGTCAAACTCACTCCCGTATTGCTGTAAGCATATCTAACGTCGTCATTTGTGTTTAGCTTTCTTCTTCTTCTTAGCCGGCTTATTCTTACTTTTTGATTTCTTAGACTTTTTCTTATGTTTATCCTCCTCTGAACTAGAATCTGACGAATCTGAATTTGTGTCTGAGTCTGAGGTAGTCTCTTTCTTAACGGACTTACGTTTTTTGTGCTTTTTATGCTTTCTTTTCTTCCGTTTAGGCGATTCATCCGAACTCTCTGTATCAGATGATGAGCTTTCTGAAGTGCTTGTGTCATCTTCAGTACTTGTTGATCTAACTCGTTTCTTAATTGTTTTAATTTCCAAATCTTTTTGTGGCTCTGGAACTTCCGGTTTGATTTTCTTCATCGCAGTATGAGCTGCTTTGTTATCTTCCCCATCAGATTCTGAATCAGTAGCTGAATAATCAGGTTCAAAGCTCGCCTCATCTAATACACTGCGTTTCCGATCCGAAACTAGTCTTGGATTCTTTCTCTGTTTCTTTACTTCTGTTGGCGGAGGACCGGCTGCATTTTCAAACGGCGGTTTCACTGCAACTGTTAGAGATTTCTCCTTCACTATGGATTCATCTTTGTGCTTTTGTTTCTTATCTTGAACCTTTTCTTTATCTTTTTTGTGTTTCTTATCCTTTCGCTTCTTTCTATCTTTCGATTTGCTCCTGCTCCTGTGTTCCTTCTTCCGTTTTCTGTCCTCCTTTACCTTCTTATCCTTTTTCTTATCATCATCATGATCCTCTTTGCGTTTCACAAAGTTTAGCTTTGCAGGATCTTCTCTTTTATAAGCTATAGGAGGAGTCCTTGTCTTTCTATCCCTGTCTCTGTCACGGTCATTCCTCTCATTTCTAGACTCGTTTCTAGGATCATTTCTGGAATCTATCCTTGGCTCGTTTCTATTATCGTTTCTACTCATTCTAAAATCTCCTCTATCTGTTCTGGGTTCTCTGTCTCCCCTTGACTCGTTCCTTTCAGACCGTGACTCGTGTCTATCATTTCGTGATTCGTTCCTGTCTCTGGGCCGATCGTTTCTGTCCCTATCCCTCTTCCTCTCATCTAGAAACACTTTGCGTTCTGGGTTGGAAATGTTTGGTGGTGGATCAATGCGTCTCTCCATTAACGGCGAAATTCTTCTGTCCCTTCCCGTCCTAGGTGATCGACTTCTGGATGAATTTTCAGGCTTTGTTTCGTGTCGATCTAAAAATCCCTTTACAGGAATGATCTTCCTTTCCTTATCGTCCTCAACTTTATCTCCCAGTCTTTCTTTGGCTGACAATCTCGTCGGTGAATGAGATTCTGGAACAGGTTTGAATTTCGAACGATCTAGCTTTGCCTTTTTCAAGGGTTCAGTGATTTCTACATTTCTCTCGTTCCTTCCAACGTTTATTGTTACGTTTACGCTCTTTCTCGGCGGCTCAGGCTCCAATATTTTTGGTTCAGGATTTTGATACAATATTTTTCTACTCTCACTGATCTTTTTTATCTCTATGGGTCTGATGGCGTTAATTGCTTTTTGGAAGATCGCATTCTCAGCCCGCTTCAAAACCTCAGACGTTACTACTTTGGTTGACTTTGGTTCATCTGTCCCTACTTTATCCTGTGGCGATTCAGGGACACTGTCCGACCTCTCAGCTGTCTCGTCCCTCTCCCATTTAGATAATTCCGGTACTGGGGCAAGAAATTCATCCTTCTTAGGCGACTTCTCAACTTCGACTTGCTCCTGTGGTTCAGTCTCTGTTTCAACGGGCAGAGAATATTTTTCCGTAACTGTTGTTTTTATCTCCGTGTCATCCAGACCACCGTACAGAGAATCAACTGTTTGATCCTCTGATTTTAACTCTGGAATCGGTTTGAAATTAGGATTCGGAGGATTGGATCCGAATTCTTGTTCCTCTGAACATTCTGGTGTACCTTGATTGAACTCTGGTGGTTCTGGATTAATAGCTAAAGATTTCTTTTCGAATTCTTGTTTTACAACCGGTGCAATAACTTCTTCTTGGCAAACTTTATCTGGCACAATTTTTTCTATTTCTAAATTCTCAGATTTCTTCACCGTTATAACTTCGACTTTTTCTTCAACAGTCGGTATGATCTCCGCATCATTTACTTTGTGAGCTTCGTCTTTAGCCGCTTCTTTCAAAGCAGCTTTCTTCTCTTTCTTTTTCTTCTTCTTTTTCTCCTTTTCATCAGCGTCCTTTTTCTTCTTCTTATCCTTTATTTTTTTCTCTTTCTTCTTATCATCCACCTTATCTTTGTCTTTATCCTTATCCTCGTGATCTTTTTCTTTTCTTTTTCCCTTTTCAGGCGTTTGATCTTTAACTTCGGTCCTCGATTTTGGTCTAATCGGACTCTGGCTCTTTCTCAAACGTTTTCTGTCCACCGAATGTCTGTCGTAACGCTCATGACGCTCTCTGTCAGGTTCATAGTCTCGATCTCGACGGTCTCTTTCTCGTCCTCTATTTTTATCCTCTACTCTGTAGCGGTCTCTATCTTCTCTGTACCTGTAGACAGAAACATATTCCTTGTATCATACAACAATATAATTCAAAATAAGAAAGACTCAGTAGTAAAACAAAAATAAAATTACCGTTCTTTATCATAATCTCGCTTCTCAACAATCCTCTCTTCTTCTCCTCCTCTTCGTTCTCTGGGGTGTCTTTCTTCACGTTCTCTCTCCCTTTCTCTTTCTCTTCTATCTCTTTCGTCTTTCTCTCGTCCGCCTCTCTCTTCCCGATCTCTAGGTGGCACAACTTTTTCTCGATCTTCTCTTTCCCTTTCCGGTACTCTTCTCTCTCTTTCATCTCTATCTCTGACTCGCTCTTCGCGTTCTCGAATCCTGGAACACAACAAAAATTGGCATAAGGACCGAAACGCATTATCAACGCTGAGATCTAAAGAACTTCAAATATTTTATAATTACCTATCGTCTCTCATAGGCAATCTCTCCCGCTCTTCAGTGTCTTGATCTTTTGTAACATGTTCACGCTCTTCACGTTCCCTTGACAACCGTATCCTCTCACGATCTTCCTTAATCGGTCTTTCAGGATGATCGACACCAGGTGGTGGCAGATCGTAATATCCCTCCGTGCCAGGTGGAGCAACATCGTCGAATCGTTTTGGCGGTGGTTCTCGGTTTGGACTCGTGAATCTCTGAGGAGGTGGTCCTGCGTACCTGTTGACAAACAATTAGAGGTCAATTAAAAGCGGAAATATTTTCAACGGCCTAAATTTTTCAGCAGCAGTTTTCCTTCCTATCAAACATCTGGACTATTTTTACTTCGGCCAGTAATCTCTAACGCAATTTTTTTTGTTTTTCTCTTTATTTTTTCAATAGATTAAGTACTCTTCAGGTATAAATTGAAGGATGAAATAGTAGACGAGAATTTATATTATTTAAATATTACTTTATTGCCAACGTTGATATATATATATATCGTTTAAAAAATTTCATATTATTTCTATACAGTAACTGTATAATCTAGGCACAAGTATCCGTCGGTTTTCAATTCCAGTTTTATCTTAATTTAATTAATTAATTTAATTTTTTTCTATTCATCCTATAATTATTGCACAAGTATATTTTGATTAAATATATATATATTTATATTTTTTATATGCGTATATATAAGAGCGGTATCAGATCGTCGAGTTTCAGAAACTTGATCATCATTAGATCCTTTTAGTGAGGAAACAATTTTCAAATGAATTATACACCCTGAAATATCACTGCTTTTAACACGCTAACAATATTTCATCACATAACTAAAAAATGAAACTATTATCACATCTGAAATTACATATGTATGTATATATATATATATATTCTAGTGGGCCAATTTATTGGAGATTATGTACATTCAAATCTTTCAAGTTTCATTTCAAAGATTTTAAGGCATAATAAAGAAAAATAATAAACACACCTGAAAGGATAAATTAGTTATAAAAACCTTAAGACCTCACGTTGACGGTGTCCGTTGCTTTAAACAGTTTTGCTGAAAATAATTATTAGTATCATAAAAATACAAAATCAATATTTATAACATATTTTGTCGATATCAGAACTGCTACATAAAAAATCTGAACAAAAAGAAAAAAATTCTTTACTTCATAATAACGAGGAAATTGAATTCCGGCTTTCTGTAAATTGAACGAGTGAATATATCGCTTCATCATCTAAACTTCAAGCATGTATATTTTATTTGTATGAAAGATAATCTTGGTAAATAAGAACTGAGATGATAAATAAATGAAAAAAGAAAGAAAAAAAAAATCGTTTTCCCTCGTTGAGAGAGTAAATTGATTTTCTAGAGATCTAAGCATATCTGTGAAGACAAAATATTTTGTTAAAAACATTGATTTGGCCCTGAATTCACCTGAATCAGAAACAAAGCCGACATGTTGGCTGCCAGAGAGTACCATCGATCCAGGCTGGTTTTTGCGATGATCAAAATATCTCTTGCGACCTTCTCTCTTCTTTCACTTTTCCAATTCCGGGTCTAATATTTGCATTTTTTTATTGTTTACAAACAAGTTTACAATATCAATTTCTTATATAATAATAATAATAATAATAATAATTTATAGAAGAGAAGACGGATAGAAAGAAATAAAGTAAGAGAGAAGAGAAGAGGGGAAAAAAAAAAAATCAACAAAAATTGTAGAAAAAAAAAAAAAAGTAAATCAAGATAGTCTCAACTTCTCTTAAATAATGATCAACAAATAAAACAGTACATATACAGACTTGTAAATAATATATATAAAAAGCACATGATTAGGTTCAAGAGAAGAGAGAAACTAATTATTCAGCATCGCAAAACAAATCTATAAGAATTGTTATTTAATCGCATTTACTTTTTTTTTTTTTTAAGCAGTATTACCCAAAACTCTTCTGATAGTAAACAACAAGAGTTGATCTTCATTGATTATTAAAAATAATTTATAATACATGCACAGCGTCCAGATGAACAAATCATTCATTTCAATTGAATGAAAATCTACCATTCGGTACGAACAAACATTCAATCTTTGGATAAAATTCATCTGAAACAGAAGTTTTAATTCTTTGCTTCACAGATTCTGGATGCTATGTTAACGGTTGGTGAAACGTTCTATGATAATATATTATGCACTGATTTTTGAATATCAGAAAAATGATGAATAACTAATTTGATTAAGTATCCATAAGGTGTATTCAGCGCTGATTTTACCATCAAAGATAGGGACCATTAGGTCAGAATCATGAAACTTTACTTGACTATACTTGAAGTGATAAAGTGTATTGCATTCATAGTTTATCTGATACATTTATACAATTTTCTGTATCATTTGAATCCTATATCTTTACACAAATAGTAATCTTTCTAAAAAAAAAAGTTCTATATGCGACTTATATTTAACATGCATACCGTCTCAGACAAATTGTGAAAGTCTGATAACAGAATTATAGCAAAATGTGTGTTAAAAAATGAGATCTTAATCTATGAGTGAAAAGATTCACCGCAAATATATAATTCTAGACATATTGAAAAACGAATTTGGTATAGTATAATAGGAAAATAATCTTATAATCCACATAGAGCTTGTTGGGCAGGTCATTAATATTTTCCAGCTATTTATAATTACGTTATTCTATTAAATTTTACCGCAAATCTTAGAAGACAATTCCTAATATTTACTAATGCGTAATCTTTGTTGTTCATATTTGGATCATACGATTATTCTTCAAAATCAAGATCCGTTTAACGTTCTGTAATTTCATAGAACATTTAGATCTGATCTTAATCTCATATGAAATAATAAAAAGAAAAGATTCTTATTTCTCTATCAAATGAATAATCGAGTTAAATGAAATCACAAGTTATAAAAAAGATTTGAATGTATACTAGACTTACAGAGAATATAATTAACGTCGATTATAATGAAATAAAATATTATATTTTATCTCTATTATATTTGTAAAATTTTAAATACACACTACAAGATTTGCATTTGAATTTTTGTTATTATTATTATCATTATTATTTTTCTTCAATCGTTGGAATGAAGAAATACAGCATAAAGTGTCTATCAGAAACGGGATATGCAGAGGGAGTAAAATATCACATTGATATATATAGTATATAGAAAAAAAAAAAAAAAGAAGAAATAATCTCATTGGTTTCGGTTTCGGTTTTGGTTTTTTTTTTTAGTTTCAGGCATGAAAGAAAAGAAATAATAATCCATACAATATTTTATCCTAGTCAAAACATAGTATAAATTTCCGCTAAAGGATAGAACTGAGTAGAGTTCGAAATACCAGTACAGTGGAAAAAGCTAAGAGTTTACTCTATCAGTCTATCAAGTTTTTATAATAATTAAGGTCGTAGCGCTTCGATATCAATTACCTAATTTCACATTTAATAATAAATCTAAACGATTATCCTTTTCTGTTTGTTGTTTTTTTTTTTCAAATCTACTTCGACAGAGATTCGACAGTTCATTTCACAGCCATAGTTTTTTTTTTTTTTTTCTTTGAAATACTTGTGATTCAAAATCTAATGATTTTAATTTATTAATACTGTATAACTACAAGATATATCACAGTTGAGAAAGTCATTAGCATGAATTCGATTAGTATAATAAGATCAAAATCGATCTAACAATAAAATATTTCACCCTGTTATATTCATAGTAGTAATAGAGGTGATGAGATGAATTATATTCAACTAATTAGAAATTGAACAAATTATTTGAGATCGTGAATTGCCCAGAACACTTCTAAGCTCACCATTATTAATGATCATGCATCATATACCTATTATAAGATATATTTTAGAAGGAGAGGCTTATAAAGTAGATTAAATAAATACTTTGAGGAATGAGTGTATACAAAACTAGAACTATATTGTATAATAAAAGAATAAAACATTTCTTATCAATAATCTGAATTATCGAATAATCAGATTATCGAATACCATAAGTAGTCTTGATATATTGAGCAATCTTTTGCGTATAACAGTTCAGCCTTATAGCGTGTAAATTACTATTTGTAAATAAATAATTAAGCAAATACTTGTTATGCACAAAATATTGCTTTTTCTTGTTGTTGTTGTTGTTGTTGTTGCTGTTGTTTTTGTCTTATTTTTTAACACATTACTTTATATATATATATATGTAGTCGTGCATTCAGTGTGTCTGCGAAAATTGATTATTTAAACGCGTGTTTTCACAGCACTACAATAATACATATAGAATAGTTTGAGTCATGGCTAAAAACTAGCGTCCAATATATGTATGTATGGAAAACAGTTTTACAGTTCTATATATATACACATGACAATGTGTATACAATATACGTTATTGGAATTCTAGTTTTTAATTAAGACTCAACTATGATTTACCACCTTTCGAACCTTTAGATTTGAAACAACGGTATTTGTGAATCAGTATATTTAGGATAATAATCTATACACGAAGGTATTCATTACCTCTCTGATTGAATAGATTGAATATAAATAGAAAAATAGAAAAAATAGTATCGGAAATAAACTGATTATACAGATACTGTTATTTATTTGAAACATTAAAGTTGTGTGAATGTGTTGTGATGATAGCTTTACGTGTATCTGTATTAGATAACTATTGAGGCAGAAATACCTGTTGTAGGAATCATAATAGTCTTTCCTGTCCAGTGGCGGAGGGCCCAGCGACATTAGCGGGGGCGGATGACTTCCAGCTCCAAGATGCGGCAGCAATGGGGGTATATTGTGTTGAGGGGGTGGGTTCCTTGCTGGATATCTAGGCGGAGGTCTTTCCCTAGGTGGTGGCTCTCTGTCCCGATCCCGAAACTGGTAATCATTAGCTGGAGAATCATTGTAGTAACTGTTATAGCTGTCACGAGGTTCCCGAGACCTAGGACGCTCCCTTTCCCGCTCTCTTTGGAATCTGAAATTCGGTTTATCAATCAGCATTATTATCCTCTCGCTATTTCTCTCAAATTTATTTTTCTTGACAAACCAATAACTTGATATGAGGGTAATTCTTACCACATGCTTCTAGTCTGCACTGAGATAAGATATTACACAAATTTTTGCTTGACAAAGTAGAAAAGTATTTTCTAAAATTCATGTCAAAGTTAGAAAGTTTACCTCGGTGGAGATCGAACGGGCGTTCTGTATCTCGGAGGAAGATCGCGGTCTCGATCCCGATCTCTTTCTCTATCCCTTTCCCTTTCCCTCTCCCTTTCTCGTTCTCTTTCCCGGTCTCTTTCTCTATCTCTGTCTCTGTCACGGGGTAAAGAACCGCGTGGAGATTGGCTCCGAGAATATGATCTGGACCTGAAAAGTTTTCAATATTTTATAGTTCTGTTCTAAGTTAGTAGCTAATGTTCAAATTTAATCTGGAGGTAATTTTTATTGAGAAAAACTCAACTACCTGCTCATTGAGAAGCTCCTGCTTCTAGATCTTCGCTTAGGAGTACGACTCCTCGGTCTTAATGGAAGAGGGGATCTTGAGGATCTTCTTTTCAGCGGTGGACTTCTAGATCTACTAATTCTTGGTGGCAAGGGAGACCGGCGTCCAAAAGATCTCGATCTAGATCTTGAATAAGATCGAGTTCTAGACCGACTCCGGCTTCTTCTTCTATGCTTTCCTAATCTTCTATCTCTCTCATCTTTTTCACGCAGCATTCTTTCGAAGGCTTCCAGCGGATCGTCGATAACGCTGTTAAAAAAAGTTTTCAAACATCTTAGAAGTGTGAACTTTTCAATTCTTCCACATTTATGGAATTTGCCTCTACATAGATTCAGCCTAACTTATTTTTCGTCGATAAAATAAACTCATCAAAGACATAAGCCATGAGATTTGAAATAATTTTCAATTGTGTTCTCAAAATCATATCACTGAATATCGAAAAATAATTTTTCCAACGCTTTAAATCACACAAATAAAATTTTACAGTTACCTAGGTTGATTCCCATTGTGAATATTTCTCCCCAATCCTGGTGGCGGTGGTTGAATTCCTCTGTACCCAACTGTGAAAGAAATCAACATTGTCATTCAACAACCAATGTCTAAAAATCTTCCTAACAGACGAAAATAATCCCTTTATCAGATATTGCTTGAAGTTTTCTAACTTCTAAGGCAAACCTTACCGTGATGCATTCCGCGCAGTGGTCTAGTTGGTCCTGTGTATCCCCTAGGTGGTTGCGGAGGCCTATAACCAGGCGCCTGATAAGGAGGTCGTTCATATCGCGGTGGTCCATAATGTGGTTCTTGTTGATGAGGATAAATCGGCATTCTATGTCCCATATAAGGGTCTGGTAAAAGGGGTGGATTATGCGGAGCCATATTAGGCGGTGGTTGATTATAGTTCGGCGCAGGTACACGGTCTTCTCCTGGTGGAAATGGCAGCAGCGGAGGTTGCGTGCTAGTCGGTGGTCCATGTAAATGTGGCTCGTCGACCTAGAGTGCAAAAAAACTTCAATAAAAATCTTTATTCTGTGCAATAAATTTCAATTTCACCTAACGCTTTCCATATTTTATCATATATTCTCTTGAAGATGAAAAACGACTAAAATTACACAGCAGATTATTATTTCCGGGCTTTTAACTGACCGTAGGAGTGCCAGGTCTGTCTTCAGTCGATCTTCTGATGCCTGGATCGTACTGCATAGGTGGTGGATAGTGGCCTTCACCTGGCGGAGGTCTCTGGTAATTTTTAGACATGGGATGGTTTGCCAAATGAGGAGGAGGCCCTGATTGCTGTGGATATTCACTGCGCTGAGATCTCCTTGGTGAGAGTGATCGTCTGCGACTAGTACCAAGCGTTCTAAGGTTTTCTATTCTACGACCTCTTTCGTTGCTCCTATATATAGGACAAAGATGTTAAATTACATTATTAGCCAAATTGAAGAATGAATTTATTAATAAATGATAGTTTTTTTTTATTATTAAACGAATTAGCGAACCTATCGCGATGACTATCTCTGCTAAAGCTCCTCCTCTGTTCTCTAGAGTGACGTTGTTCTCTGTAATCTTCTCGACGTTCTTCTCTATCAACAACTGGAGGCTCCCGTCTCTTTTCTCTTTCCTTTTCTGGCGAACTACCAATCGCAGGTATCGGGAGTAACGGTTCTGTTCCTGGAGGTGGAGGGACCTCCGTCTCTTCATCTGTGGTTAATTTTGTCACAGAATCGCTTTGTAGATCCGATTCGGAAGTTGATTCTGGTAGAACTGTAAATAAATGAACAAGTAAGTTTAAGTTGTGGAGATTCGAAGTGATTCTATGTTCTCCAAAGATTTATAGAATATGAAAATATGCAGTAGTATTATGATCGATAAACAAGCAAAAAGAAAATTAATAAAATGGGATTAAACCAATAACGAGATGAACTTCTTCAGAATCGTTATTTTCTACCTACCAGATGCCACTGGCGGTGGTCTATGAAGATCAAAGTCTTGAGGGAGCCCGTCGAGATGTGGGGGTGGTTCTACGATCTCAGTTTTTAATGTCTGGTTATTTTCTTGTCCTTGAATCTGTGGCGTTTGAGCTTGAGGTGGAGCGAGAGTAGGAGTAGGAGCAGGAAGAGGAGCAGCAGCAGCAACAGCTTGATTCTCGGTTTTTATCTGATCCGATAGAATAACTGCCTGCGCTCTCTGCATGGCTGATCTATAAGACTGTCTTTTGGCGTAGCCAGTTTCGTTCTTGAAATTAGAGACGGCGTTACGCAGAAATCTATTTGGGATAAGAGTCTCCGGTGAAACATCCTTCTCGCTACAATCTGGACACTCGTGTTCCTCAGACTCAAGTAGAACGGTTCTAACGCCTGTAAAAATCAACAATTATGTTACATTAAAATAAATTCATTTAAAATTTCAGGCTTCTTCTTTGTTAATAAACAGTTTCTGAGATTAAAATTAATGCCTACATTCATCACAGAAAGAATTCCCGCAACAGGGTATCATCACCGCATCTGTTAACAGATCTTTGCATATTGTGCATAACAAGTCCTCAGGAATTTCTAATTTTTCTGCAACTGGTTCAGGCTCCTGAGAAAACGGAGGACGTTCCTTTTTTCCTTCTTTGTAGGCTTGGCTGAAATATAATATAAGTTAATAAGATCAACCAAATACAAGCCTTACACTTAAATTGGTAATTAATAGTTTCTCTTAATCCTCACTGGTCTATAGCTGGAACTGCGTACTGCCCCGTAGGAGTCATCATAGCGCCTGGTACTAGGGGCCCTTCTACGGGAACCATAAAGCTCCTCGGAATTCCAGTGCTCTTTTTTATTTCAATTGGCTCTTGGTTGGTACCCAATGGACAGTTTTTTATCCAATGACCGGCCTGGTGGCATTTGTAACAACGGTAATTCGGAGGTACGTCACCCGTCTGATTGGCACCTCGAATTTTCATGTAACTATAAATTGGATCAATTATTAATACAAGGGTCTTTGCTCCAGGGACTTTGAGATTGTATTTGTGGAGTGAAAAGCCATACATTATTTTTTAAATTCAATTTCTGGAGCCAAATACGCGGTGAAATAATACAAAGGACATTTTTCTTTGTCTTTTAATTACTTCCGAACATTTATTCTCAAGATGTTCACAACTTACTTAGACGGATCATAGTCTTGAGTCGACTGAGTCATCATAGCGCGAATTTTGTCTTCTTCGGAACCATCTAATCTAGTTAGGTCTACAGATCTCCCTAAATTCCCTTCTTCCTTTGAGCTCCCAACTGCTGGCCCCTCATTCCGATCCCAAGAACGTTTTTGCTGAATAGTCAACGGCACCCTTGCTATTATCAGACTAGTGTTCTTTGCTATCAACGCATTATCATCTGTGTAATCTACAAAAAATTCATCAACTAATTTATCTAAAATCTATAACTCTGAGGAATATTTTTGAATTTTGAATTCTGATAAAACCTCGGTTCTAGAATCTCTAAAAAAAAAACATTTTGGAGTATAAATTCTTGATCAAGCTCTTGTTTGCTCATATCAGTTTATACGGAAAAAAAAATCTGGGGCCAATATTCTTCGTCGACGATATTACATATCTAAATTTTATATTCCAGTTTATCATTTATATAAAATTAGCCATTAGCTATATTATATGATTACCTTCTTTAGTTTGCGCATTAGTTATCTGCAGATCAAAATCTGTGTTTTTTCCAATACGTTTCTGGTGAAATATAGCTTTTTTCAAATCAGCTACAGATATATGCAAACCGTCGAAAGACACTGTGTCGAAGTCCAACGTGGACTTGAATTTGTAGTGTACAGACATCTTGTGCTATTTGAAAATCCTAGAATAATAACCAATGAGAAGAATAAAGATAAAAATAAAAATAAAAATGAGAAGAAAAACTATTTCTGTGACAAAAATCGAACTTATTTATTTATCATGAACCTCGTGGCAAAATAAAAATATCTGTTATAAAATTTAATCCTAAAGATTCCAAGGTTGATTAGTTAGAATTATTTTTTATTTTATTTCTATTTTTTTTTTTTTTTTTTTTTATCGAAGGTAATATCAATACGATCATTCATTATTTATATTTATATATAAAAATACTATGTACATAGATACGATATTATCTATATAATAATGAGAAACTTTTTATTGATGAATATAAGGTACTGATCATAATCGATTTTGGGCAAAGGTTTATTCAATAGACGTATAATGTTTCAAAGGGTAGGGTAATTTTACGGACTTGGAGGTATACCTATGTAAAATTCGAGGTTTCCGAGTGAACAGATAACGAGGAACGTAATATCAATGAATGAATTATTAGACAGTAAAAAGGCAGGGTGTTAATTTGTTTTTTGGAATCGGGCGTGCGGACGATTCGCTAGTGGGTTTCTTTGCTAGACTCGATATTCTGCGTTTACAGAAATAAAATTATTTTTATCCTCGCGAACGTGCGAGATGATAATTAAGTGAGATAAAAGTATCGAATAACAGGGTACTTACATTGTTATTTAACACAGGAATGGTAAAATACGTACTTAAACGCGGGCGAATAGCAAAACTCGTCAATGGTCTAAAAAACACCAAACTATAACATGCATGTAAATTGTATAGACCAGAAACTCTACTGTGAATTTCATCTTACGCGACAAACTCAAGCATTGATCTGATTGGTCGATCGGTGGGAAATACCGATTCCACTGAAGTCATCAGCCAATGAAAACGGCGAAATAGTTATACGTTCAATCGAAAGAGGAACAAACATGAGAGCCTATATCTATCTGAGAAGAGAGAAGATGTGTAGAGGTGAATTCTGGGTAAAATGATACGTGCGGTGTACTCGCGTTGAAGAGATACATACGCTGAAAAAGTAATATTCCGTATTGAAAGACGGAGAAAAAAAAAAAGAAAATATAAAGCAAATAATAATAATTAAAATTAAAAATTCGCTATAACCTTTAGTAAAAGTGTTTTTGAACAATACAAAAATATCGAATTGAATTAAAGTGCTTACGGTCTAGTCTACGTATTTCCTGGTTAATCGTGGGTTAAATTTGTCTTGATAAAATAAGCGAATAAAAAAAAAAAAAAATAAAGAAAAAAGATAGAAAAAAATAATTTGGTGTTTGTACGCATGTATGTGAACCCTCGGTGTAATATTGTCAGCTTAAATCGTGATTCTGGTGAAACCGTATTAATGATAATTGTTAGTTAAATTTATTCGGATCTTATATATGGTATCGTTGAGTGAAAGTATAGTTTGTGTATCGAAGAAGTTATATTGGAAAATAAAACACCATGATTGATCTCACGGTGAAAACCCTCGATTCTCAAAATCATTCCTTCTCTTTAGAGGATGATGTAAGTATACGTATATTACTCATATATCAATTATCATTATTTCAATAAAACCGTTCAATAATATTTCCAATATACGGATATCATCTCTCTTCATCCCTGTTTGATAAATACTTAGAAATATAGGGAGAGAGAGAGAGAGAGAAAGAAAAAAAAAAAAGAAAAAAACGACAGATGGAATAGAATCGCGATCTCGCTGACATGACGATTTTAAAAATAATCATTTTACGTTCTTTATATCCCGACACACATACACATATCTTACGACCGCTTATTCGTCACAATTTTTATAGCATGTCATATTTCCGCATAAACACTCATCAGCTAATAATAATTGGCAGCGATAACGGCTCAATAACATATCATTGTTCTGATAATATAACGAAATATTGAGGAACAGATGTCTGCGAGTCGCTTAAGACGAACCAACAGTAAAAAAAAAAAAAAAATTTATATTTATATCTCCATATTTTGATTTAAAATTACAGAAAAAACTATAAAATTCAATATTTCTTCTTCTCCTTCTTTTTATATCATCATCGCATACATATGTTATAGATAACGGTCCGCGGATTTAAGGAACAAATAGCCGAGTCTGTTGCCGTACCTGCTGAATCACAGCGATTGATATATTGCGGTAGAGTATTGCAGGATGAAAAGAAGCTGATTGAATATGGTAAGATAATAATGAAATATTATCCAGACATAATATCAATGATATAAATATGCTATTCTTCTTCTTCGTGAGAATGATAAGCCTGTATAACTAGGCCTTTATATTTTGCTGTTAGATGTAAATGGGAAAGTTATTCACTTGGTACATCGAGCACCTCCTCAATCTGGACAACGTGGTAACAGCAGTGGACAAGGCCAAGATCAAGGTCAAGGTCAAGGTCAAAATCAGGATCAAGGACAAAGCAGAAATTCTCATAGACCTCATTTTCGTCATGCTAGAGCCCAAGTACGACTTCCTAGAATCGATGGGAACGCCATGTACCTGGGAGCCATGGCTCCTCCTGCTGACGGCGAAGGACAGGGTAAAATTTCAGCTGGCTTTTTTATTTCCTAAACATCAGTTTAGATGATTCTTTTTAAACCTAGAGAAACAGTAAGGTCAAATATTCAGATCTAAGGCACTAAAAAAAAAACTTTCTGTATTATCTGATTCATTCATTTTATTATTGCTTCGAACGAATGATCAGTTTTTAACAAAACATGTGTGTTGGAATTTTTTTTTTATCCACATGGCCCTGCACACGTTTTGGAAATTTTATTTTACGCCTTTCTCCGATTATATTCTGTTTTAAATTATTATTAACGGTTTATTCAATTTTTAGGTAATCCAAGGCCTCTGTTATGCAGCAGACAGACCTACATGCGATTAGTAGCAGCCAGTTCAATGCTTAACGATGCTAATCGTTCGTTACATCTATTAGACAGTCCTGCAGGAACTAATACCAATGATAATAATTCAGCTTCACCATCTTCCCAAGAACAAACACAGGAACCTGACCACGAACAAGGGTCCCATGAACAGCAGCAGGATCAAGAACAGGAACACGATCAAGAACATGATCAGGATCAGGATGAGTGAGAGCTGTTTAAACTCCTCCTTTTCAAACTGAATATTGCATATTTTATAAATAGTTTATAAATTCCCATTCACCTTATTATCCGCAAACTAAATAATCGCCTTTCTGCATCTCAACAGTGCCAGTTTTGAAATTGGTGGCGATGCTGGAGGAGGAGGGCTTGCTCAGGCAGCATCTGCAGCTATAAATGCCGCACTTTCTGCTGCAGGATTAAATAACGTTGCTGCTCTTTCTACAGCGGCACTTAGCAGTCTCACTTTACTTGGAGGACAGAGCGACGGTGGAAATCCTTCAATCATACATGCTCACATACAAAGTAATACACAATTACAGTTACACGACTCTTTAGTGGAATATTGGACTCGGAATATTTCTATTACATATTCTGAGGAAATATTTATTCGCCTTTATTGTTGAACTTATGTTTGACTATTATATTAAAATTTAGGAAACAATATCGGTGGTGCAGAGTCTGCAGCTCCAACAAATCCAGATGACATCGGTCAGTCGGAACAGCCACAAACTGCAGAACAGCAACGGCCAGTTCCGCCTGAACATCAAGGTGAAGAAGACTCAGAACAACAACAACAACAACCACAGGATGCTCCAGCAAATGCTAATGGGCAGTCCAACGCACGACGCCGTCCAGTTTCTCCGTAATTAATTATCTCATTCCATCCATTTCTTAGATTAGAATTTTATCCCGTTTTATTTGAAAAAGTATTCAATGTTCGAGAATATACTGACTAATAAATTGAAATTCAACTTGTTTTACGCAGATCTCGACACCTTCAACCATTGACACGATGCATAGGGCAGCTTATGCAGACTCACGATCGTCTCAGGCCATATCTCGAACGGTATCGGTCTATAATCACATCTGAGCGTGTTTGGCCTACCGGAGTAAGTATAGGCTGATATATTCAGCTCCAATAATTGAAACTCAATTTCGTGTTTGAAAATACTTCGAAATAAACAGGTGGAATAAAAACTTACTGGTGAATATTTCAATTAATGTTCTTATAGGGAGGCCCAGGCAGTGTTGAAGAAATGCAAAGAATTTTCGATGGCGTTAGCGAGAGTTTACATCATTTGTCTCACGCTACTCATGCTTTGAGCGATATCGTTATTGATATGAGTCAACAACCACCAAGGAGTCTGCGTTGTAGAGCAAACATTATTCAACATTCAGCCTTACTGCAAGCAGGAATACCGATACAAGTTGAGGTAGATCTAGAGACATTGAATAGAGCGGGTTTATTCTCGTCTGTGTTATCCGACTATTACATAGTCGGAAATTTAATATAAATCATCTTCTCCCTCAAAGGCACATATAAGCTTACATGGGCGCAATCAAAACGTTAATAACAACAACGAAAGTGGAAATGCTACTGCGCCAGCTGCTGGCGCAGCTCCAGAATCAGGGGAAAATTCAACACCGGCTAATGAAGCTGCGGGGGCCACCGCTCCTCCACAACAATCAGAACCTGGAAATCAACAACAACAGCCCACTTTTGGCAAGTGGAGAGAATTATTTTTAATTTAATCTCACACTTTGAAGAAGAGATTTACTGACTCAGTATCATTTTCTCACAACTAATTACTCCTATTTTTATATACCTATAATTCAGAATTAGTATGATCGATTCTACCGAATAGAAAATCACTTTTTCTTAGGTAGAATCGATCCATTTATTACAAAGCGCATGAAATCTAAAATAATCCTGAAGTTTTTCTAATTTTTAAATTGTGAACAGGTACCTTGTTCAACGTACCTCATAACGTTGAGGTATTGATGGAGGTGGGACCAGAAATTGGCGGTAACGAACAAACTCAACAGAATTTCAGTAACAGGAATAACAACAATAACGGAAATCCAGGCAAGCATAATTATTTCTTTCTGATGATGTAACATGAATTTTCGAAATTTATATCAATTTATTAAATTGTTAATGAAATATTAAACAGATGGAATTAGTGCAGGTATATTTCCTTGGGGAGCTTCTCCGCCGCCCGATTTCATGCGCAGTTTAATGCAAATGGTCGCAGGCCAGATGGCACGAGGTGTTGCAACAGCCACAACGCCCAATGCTACTACTTCAGCAACTGGAGAACAACAACAAGCAACAAATAGCGACGGGACTAACACTGTTCCGGCTGCTAATGTTGAAGGCTCTAATTCAAATCCAGGTCAAAGCACACAAGCCAGGTGCAGAGTTAACGCAGTTATTTGTAATCATTTACTCCGGTACTTTTCTATTCTGAAACTGAAGTCTAATGAATAAGTGTTTTCAAAATGCAGAGGGAACACCGGAACCCATCCAACTACCTCGACTCAGACTCGCAGCACTCCACGTCCTCATGTTTTTCATTCCAATACTCACCCCTTTGGAGTGGGTCTTGGACAAAGATACTCTTATGATCCATTTCTGCCCTGTAATTCACATCATTCTCGGCAAACTCCTGCTGCAAGAGCTACTCCCAACGCTACTGCTTCTACACAGCAGCAACAGCAGCAGCAGCCGCAGCAGCAACAGCAACAACAGCAACAGCCGCAGCCGCAGCAACCCAGTAATAGTTCAACAACTACCGATCAAAATCAAACTGGTAATAACACAGGCTTTGAGAAAAATGTTATAATTTTATAAGGAGTTATTTTTTCTTCTCAAAAAATCAGTTTAAGTAAAAGTTGAAATTTGGGAGTTATCGGGTCTCAGAGTTAGATGCAGTCAAAGTAACAGCATTTAATGCAAAGACTTGAATCAGTGGCTGTTTTGATTCTAGATATTTGATTCTCCATTTGTTCAGTAAAGATAGAGCTTTGTTTTTTCGAACCATTTGAGACCCAGATATCTCAAATCAAAGCACTAGCTGATCTAAATCTGTGCATTAAGTGCAAACTAAACATAATAATTTCTCATATTCTATTGAATCTCAATAACTGTATAATGTCGCAGCTAATTCAGCGACAAATTTGGGCAGTGGTGCTCCTACACGAGAAACTAACACAAGTGGTGAAAATTCTACATCTGTTCCTCCCCCGCAAGCTGCTAATAATTTACCCATCGTCAATCTATTGACTCAAATTTTAAACGGAGGCGGTGTTCAAAGTGGTCAAATTCAAACAGGTTTGAACTATTGTAGTATTATTATATGATAAAAACTACAGTTCTTTGGTTTATTCGCTTGATAATTAACTGATTTTCATACAGGACTTGGAGGATGGATGCAACTGTTTACTGGTGGGATTCCAGTGGTTCAGGGATTGATGGCTAACGGGTAAAAAAAAATTCACACATCTTTCGGATATTTGATTGATAATTTCATAGATAATTCAGGAGCGTGAGATTAATGTCGCCTGGTTAATTAACAGCTCGAATCAAGCCGGAGGTGGGATGACGTTGATGGATTTGTTGGGGAATGCTTCTGGCCTTGGTGTCTCTACTAACATTGGAATAATCGGGCCACTGAGAATGGATCAAAATCTTCACGGGGAAGATCTTCTCTTTGATCTTGTCGTCACAGTGGTATAACTCTTTTTTAGAACATGAGACTCAGACTCTGTATAATACGGGTCTAACCTCAGTGTCTTATGAGTAAAAAAAATCAATCAATTTACTGAAAATAGGTACAGAACATAACTTTGGAAGGATGGGAAGCGCTGCGAACAGGTCATTGGCAACCTCTGACTGGTATAAGACGTCCTTTGCGTGAATTCTTCGAGAATTTGTTTGGTTCAACATCTCTGTCAGGATCTGAAGAGCGAGTAATTGACCGTCTTATAAGCGAGCTACAGCCTACTCTGAATCAATTTCTTCTAGAAGATACAAACGCGAGAGATGGTCCCGAGACAAACGTAGATATTCCAGCAACTATCGAACGACTACTACGACGACATTTCCTGAATATACTACGACTGTTATTCCATGATGGTCAGTCAACGATATTCATAAGAATATATTAACTCTGAAAACAACTTTTGACGATAAAATTCGGACTAACAATATCGAATTTTATTACAGACGTTGATGATACTCGATTTGCTCAGGGACTTTGGGCAAGCCTTAAACTTTTACAGATGGAGGCTCGTTCCGTATTACAATATTCTTTCCGCGGAAGGCAACTCCGTATGGAGACTATTGCCCAACGTATAGTTGTCAGTATTTTTCTCATTCACAGACATTTAGAAAATGATATTTATGAACAATTCTTATCTACGTTTATCGTTTTAGACAAGACTGACTGAAGGTGTTGATCCTGGTATTCGTCAGTGGATAGTCAACAGCTGTGTATCTCACGTTTGCGCCTATTTAGTCCGCATAACTGAACTACCGGACAACGAAGTGGTACCGCTTCTTGTACTGAAAACTACTCCTGTACCTACGCCCCCGACACCATTAGTTCAGCAATGTACACCACAACAAACCCAATCAGAATCGGAGGTGAATAATACGGTCGTATTTGAATTTCAATGCTTCCATAGGCCAGAGAAAAGTTGATATTTAAATAATTATATTCCGTTTTGTTTTAATAGTCGATGGAAACTGACGCTGTTGAAGAAAGAGTAGAGGTAGAACCATTAGGTGCAGAGGAAGGTGCGACCTTTCCCGGACACGAAGCAGTGCCTTCTGTGAGTATCTTGTTTTAATAAGATCGGATGACATAAAGTTGTTGAAATATTATTTAGAGATATTAAATAAATGATGAAATAATTTTTAGGATTGGGTTCCAATAATCGCTCGTGACGGAGTGAGACAGCGTCGTCAACTTCAAGTCCAAATGCAAAGTCAAGGAATGACTGGTAGCGGTGTAGGCGGTTTTAGCGACGCATATTTAGGAGGAATGCCGAGTAAACGGCGCAAGTTCATAGAGCAGCAAAAACCTCGTATACTTTTGAGTCCGACGCCAAATCACTCGTCTGTATCAATATCGATGGAACGTTTGGTAAGGGAAAGCGTTGGCAGAGCGGGAATTGAGGAAGTTGAAGGCGCCGCAGCTGCTGTTGCAACAGACGTTGGTGTTAGACGAGCTTTTGGACAGGCGATAAGAGGCTGCCTGCACCAACATCCTCAGAGACAAACAGCACCCGATTTTCCAGACGCATCAAGATTCCCAAACGCGACAAAGTACTTTGCTAAAAATGATAATGAAAATTCTAAAAAGTAAACTACGACGCGTAGTAAGAATATATTATTTATCTTTTAGCATACTGTTATTGTAATCACTACTATTGCTATCTACTATCTATTACTATCTACCTACTATCTACTATCTACTATCTACTGCTATTTACTATCACGAAACTACACAGCACCACGACATTATTATTATTATTATTATTATTCAATTGCTGCTTATATACGCGCTACCGTAATTAAATATTATTAGGTATTCATAATTATGAATGTGGTATACAAAAATCATACTATGTTATGTTTATTATATGTAATAATTGGTAATATCATTGCATATAATAATATTGTAGCTGTATTACTGGCTTTTCAATAATCCTTGTATCCTTTACATTATTAAATCCTTACTAACAGATTTTCTATAACAATAAAATTAATAAAATTAAGAAACTCGATAAGCATCGCAGATGGAATTTGAATCAGATACGCAATTTATCTCGCGTGAATGGCACGCGGGTAGAGTAGTGATAAGGCGCGCCTATGTTTGCGTCTAATAATAATTTCCTTAGTTTGACCACGAGATAGCGATACTATTTGCCGCCCCGTTGGCGAACACTGACCTAGGATACGGG
Organism: Tenthredo notha; assembly: GCA_914767705.2. Taxonomy (NCBI): domain Eukaryota; kingdom Metazoa; phylum Arthropoda; class Insecta; order Hymenoptera; family Tenthredinidae; genus Tenthredo; species Tenthredo notha. Next base: position 9,403,103 of record OU611911.1, on the reverse strand, counting down.
TACCTGTCGCAAAATCAGTGATTAGTAATCCCCTCGTAGCGTTAAAGAAGAAATAGAAATACTCCAAGCTCGTTAATAATCGCAACTTACTTATTTTCAAAAAACAATTACGAATTTTATACATAATTCTGACACTAACTAATATTGCATCGATGAAGCAGTAATAAACTCAATCGCTTCGTTAATTTTCACTTTCCCATTCCTGCCATTCTTCATTTTCAGGTGTTAAATAAATAGGAGATGCAGTATAATGAAATATGTATATAAGCATATGATGAGGAACTGATTAGTCCCCTCGAATTTCTTTCTTTTTTTGTTGTTGAATGAAATACATTTAGTCTTGAATCACCTTCTATATTCATTCCATTATCGTATCGCATTATATGAAAAGAGGAGCGAGTTTGAACAGCAGATATTAACGATCAGTCATTTTCATGGTCTGAAGTTCGTTATCTGTGTATAATTGGTCAAGCCTCGGTTAGCTATTAACTTGGCATAACTCTCTGATCTGAATATCTTTTCCGATTTCACCTGGGCATTTGTTCTCTTACATTTCTTTCCGTTAACTCAACAAATTCCACTTTTTATTACGAGTCACGATTTGCAACGATAATATAAGATAAACAAATGCCTTTTATGGACCGTATCTAAATTAGTAATTACTAACCGGTAACTTTTTGTAACATCTTCTTAGGACGGGACATTATAACTTCTCGTAAATACGTATATATACCATTACTGTGAGGCAGAAAGAGACTTCGAACACATTACATCGAGCTATAGATATCTCTTTCTACTACCATAAGATGATCTATAAATTCTCCATTCTACTATGCAGCGATTATAATTTATCTTTTTTATCAACAAATCCTCGAAACCTACATTCAAACTGCGGAATGATTTTGCAATAAATTATTATTTTCACGCGATGCATTTTTAGCAATAGATAATTTAATGTTTTACAATTACTATATAGTAGTAGTAGCATGTAGTACATACCTATTCATGTAAAAAAAAAAAAGAAAGAAAAATAAATAGAACACACATTCGAAAGCTGTGCTCATTATTTCAATTAAATCCGTATATCCTGGGAATCCATTAATTTGTCACAATGAAATTTTCGACCTTGATATAAAAAAACAAAACAAACAAAAGATCCGTTATATACTATGCGGCTCGTAGGTATATTAGGAGCAAAATACCAAACGCCCACTTTATATTACTTTATGAAATAATACGCTGAAATATTTCTTAACCCAGATGCCGTTCTAATAAGAAAACTACGGTTGGGCGAAAATTATAGGTCCATATATGTATGTGGCTTGAGACGTTGGGTTATAAAATTCTGAGAGGATATCTCAACTATAGAAACTCGTAGTCGGATATAATTTTATATGTTTCACTCTACGAGGTTCGAATTTTATTATTAACAGATTCATCTTAGAATGACCGTTAGGGAGTACGGCAGGATGCTATAGATGATTATATAACGTCCATATAATAGTGCCAACGAAATGAAGAGCCATTAGTACAAAGAAAGGACTCTTCCTGTCTTTAATTGTTCTTTATACTCGTTAGCGTAAAGGCGATCGAAAAATAGATAAGTAAGAACATCATTCTTGACGTTGAGTGTAAGAAATAAAAAAAAAAAAAAAAAATACATAGACTTTGTACCAACGCCACGCGTGGTTACAGTAGCTCATTGATCTTCTTCTGATTGGAGTTTTCCGGAGTTCGTTGCCTCTAATCATCCGTTTCTTAGATCCAAACGAATTATTGCCTTTTTTTTTTTTTTTTTTTCGTTTTTTTTTTTATCACACGACTCGTCAGCCGTAATAGAACCTCATACAGTCTATGTGCTATGCCGTTTCTTCGATATTTGTATCTTCAATAATTCAAAGAAATATAAATCTGCACGATTTTTCAATGAAATATAAAATAATCTGCTGTACAATTTAACTCAATGCATAATATGAAATTCGTTAGAAAAAAATAAAAAAAGCCAACTGTCTGGATCAACGTGTGTCGAAAAAAAAAATCAACATTGATCATGAGATGAGATTTTTTGAACTCCTGCAATGCACATGCATAGATTGTTGGGGGTAAGACTATTTTTGGTATAAAACCAAAGGGAACCAAAGGTTTTGATAATTTGTGGATTGAAATTGCAACTGTACATTGAAAATAAATTCGGTCACATTTACTGGACTGAAAAAGAGTAAAAAATAAATAATAAAAACCTCGCGGTGATACCGCAGACAGTATGGTATGAATAAAAATAGTTAAAATTGCGGTTTAGACACCTTAAAATAGGTGGGATTCAGTAAACTGGGAGACTAGCGCTTCGCCAGGTCGCGCTCTAAATCACAGGTAAGACATCGGCTATAGGACGTGCTAGACATGGGGATAATCATGTCTGCGAGGCTAATACCGTTGAAAAAATGATGGTTTTTTTTTTTCTCTTTCGTATCTTCGAGATTTTTTTTTCGTCGATATAAAATCGGCCCTTTTTCCCTCAATGTATAAACGACGAAGAAGACGTAGTATTAAGATTCGCTGAAGGGAATATATAAGAGCAATTCTTCCGACTTACAAGTCTCTCAAAGATGGTACTGGGATAATTTACGATAGATAGGATGTCGTTGATAACGGGTAGCCTGAACAAGCCGCCAAAGGCATCGAAGCTACGAGTATATAAGGATTAAAATTCAACCATAGAGTGTGAAAAAAGCGAATTTCTTTTTTTTTTTCCTTTCTTATTTCACATAATTCCGAAGGAAATTGAAGATTGCGAAAGTGTCATGCATGCATGCGTACGTGCATCGCTAAATTAATATTAATTGGCTTATTACTCGATTTATTAATCGCTTGTCGATTTATCAGTAAACGCGCTTCTAATCACCGTACGTTCCTTAGCTTGTGGAAATTTCGAACAGGTTCACTATAGTTTTAAACCGTTAGGCTATATCTTTGCAGGAAAAAAAAAAAATGTTATGTCACATATCTACGTTATGAACATATGAAACAGAAAAAAAAATTTTTAGAACAATTATACTCTTCTCTAGCTAGATAAAAGTTATTCCAATAAATTAATGAATTCTGAAAATCTATAGCTGATCCGATTTTTTCAGGGGGTAAGCATGCGGATCGTGTAGGTGATATCATTTTGCCTATGTTCTATACTATATATTCTGTTATGTATGTATATATATATAAATCATTTCGATATAGAAATTAGAAGCTTCACTTTATACCCCGTAGAGATTAATATCGATATTATAATATCAGAACTTGCTTTACATATATAGCGAATTAGGTATAGGTGTATAAAATTGTCGGTTATTTCTTACTCCGGCTTAACGTGCAATTATTAATACCCGATTGTAAAGACCTGTAAATCAGGTAGTCAGTCACGTTGTATATGAATTTGTTCAGCATTATTATTTACCGAATTGAAATGCGATACTAATGCAATAAATAAAATTGCTACTTTTTATACGTTATATATATATACGTGAATTAGATGTTATTATCAATCTGGTCAGACAGGTGCTATCAATCAATTCTAATATCGTTGAATATACATAGTTGATCGAACCGTAAATAGACATAGAATACACATACTTTATTATATACCCTAATCATAGAATTTCATGGCTTAATTCTTTATAGCTTCGTGTATCTGTTGAAAATAATTCATGTACTATGTGTACTATATAGATAGAGAGGCGGATGTACACACGCGGTATATCGATACTCTATGCATAACGTATATAGGAAATTTTTATCAATTTAATAGAGTTATTACGTTCCGCAATATGCGTGCAAACCACATTAATAAAGACTACGATTAATTACAGTTTCACACATACACTGCACACCTCAGGTGTGTAATACGCATCGAAGTTTGTTCACACGAAGCGTGGATGAAAAAAAAAAAAAAATAAAGAAAATAAAGAAAAACGTTGAAATCATCAGAACTGGAAAGTAAGGCAAAATCGAATCGGCTATTATTTACATCGTGTGTTTTATTTTTATTGAAATACTTCTTCAATCTATAGGTATAGCCCATACATATAAGTCCATTAATCAACCGATGAACTTTATAGGTAAAAATCGATCGCGTTCAACCAATTTGTCAGATTTAGATGAAAAAGGAGACTTTGGTATTCTCTTGTTTACACATCTGAACTCTTTAATCCCGGAATTGAGAACTTTTTTAAATCGTTTCGATTATACATATACTTGCCCTCAGATTTATATATTTCTTGCTACTTTGATTAAATGCAGTTTTAAAAGGCTCAATGATTTCGTTTTTGAATTCGTTAATCGAATTATTCATAATAGATATATGTTTTTCGTGAAATGAAGAGAGTCAAAAGCAAATTATGAATTATTTTCAACTAACTATAACGGGCCAATTTTTTAAATCTAGTAAATAGTAGCGAAATCTAATTAGTTATTTGACAGGTATTGTGTTAGAAGGTAAAAATGACCCGATTAAACATTGTCTTTGAAAAAATGATTAATATTATTATTATTATTATTATAACGAGTAGTCGAATGGGAATACCTACGAATAGCGTTTCTTGAATCGGGTGGATAACGAGTGATGTAGTAATACCAGGAAATGAGTACTAAACTACCTTTATAAAAAGTTTTATTTTTATCCTCATGAAAGACGAGGATAGTGAATTGTCCAATTAAAAGTCTATTTAAGGTGTTAATACTTGGCACGGTCCAATTTTCACCGCTGGTGAAGACAACGATATTTGAATTTAACAATCTTTTATTATTTTCACGCTCACGATCTTGTCTATCTGTAAACTTATTCACTATACTATACTATATATATTAGGGTGGTTCTTAGATACCAAATTGACGAGTGATGTATGGCAACCTTCAGACAAAAAATAAAAAAAAATTGTCCCCAAATATTAGATTTTTTCTAAAATTCTAACAGGTGCCTAAAGAGTCCTGGAGTTTTCTCGTTTCTTCTTTGTTTTTTCAATTTCCCTGCTTTCCTCGTGAAATTTTACTTCGGAGACGACCTTCAGAATATTAAAAAAATCCCATCGTAAGGGTGCTAATCGAAAATTCTAATATTTTCGCGTAAAATTGTGCAAAAAAATCAGGCTCAGGGGCTAACATCATAGACAGATTAACCGAAAAAATTTCCTTGATTTTTTTCTATATAGTGGAATTTTTTGGAGCAAAATTGACCCAAAATCGAATGGGAAGAAAAAAAAATCATAAGATCCAATGTTGTTTAAACGAGAAACTTCGAACCTCTTTAGGCACCTATTGGAATTTTTTCAAAAATCTAATATTTAGGGACAATTTTTTTTTATTTTTTGTCTGAAGGTTGCCATGCTTCACTCGTCGAGTTAGTATTTAAGGACCACCCTAATATATATAATACACTTGATTCACGTGTGAATCCGTCTTTACGCGATATATGCTTTCTGTTAATTCACCCGAATCGCTTGTCATTTTAGTTTCGCGCTTTAACTCCATTATAGCCATTAAACTCACACGGTCTGAATAACCGCAAATCAGGAGAAGAACAGTACAAGGATTTTATTATTCCCACGTTAATTATTTCGGATAATATTAAACCGACGATTATCTGCACGTTACCAACAATTTTATTTCTACTCATCATCATCATCATCATCATTATCATCATCATCATCATCATATCTTTACAATAAAGTTTTACTTCTAATAAATTTTCAAGCTTATTAACCCTTCGTGGTCACACCTCCGATTTCAATCAATCTAGTCACACCGGGTCAAATTGACCCGAATCATTTTTTGAACGGTTGCCTTGTGGAAACCATCGGTCCGATTCACAACGAAAAAATACTGAAAAATACTTTGAACATTCTAGAAGATGTAGCAAAAGTCGGCATATCAAAATTCACATGGCAACATGTTCAAAAAAAATCTTCAAAAGGTCAATGAATTTCGGGTTTTTGATTTTTCTAATTTTTCAATTTTTCAATTTTTTATTTTATTCATCGCGTTCTTCGGTCGCGAACTTACCGGGATTTACCTTCAAAATTAATGCTCGGATCATTTTTACCCATTTTGACATAAATTTGAATATAAAATTTTATGTATTACCAGTTAGGGTGCTTTTTTTTTGACGACTATTTTTTTTTTTTCACTCCCATCTTGAAATCTTGTGGGAAATACCTAAAAAAAAATTTCCTCAAAATTTGAGCCCTTAATTTAAATATTAGGCGCTCACCCAAGGCATGCAAAGATTTCCTGCTTAAAATACACGTAAACTTTAATTTTTTTTTTTTTCAAAATTCTACAGTTCAGTGGCATTTTATGGTATAGTCTAGGACATTAGTAGGTTTTCTTCAGAATTAAATGCTCTACAAAAAAGCCTATTGCAGTGAAGTCGTAACTCACACCGGCGAGGTCGTACGGGTCACCCAAACCCAATTTTTTCATGAAATTCTTGTTTTTTTGCCCTTATCTCATAAATGACAAAAGCTACAAAAAAAACATACGAGACAAATTTTTTAGGAAATTTAATTTCCTACAAAAAAGTTGCAGAGAGTCAAATTCCTAACATCGAAATTTATTGAGATATTGGGCTTTTAAGTTGAGGAAGTATGGAATTTCTATGAATGATTGCGTTAAATTGTCGAATTATTGATTTTTTATTTTTTTTTTTTTTTATTTTTTAGCCGAATATCTCAATAAATATCGATGTTAGGAATTTGGCTCTCTTAAACTTTTTTGTAGGAAATTAAATTTCCTAAAAAATTTGTCTCGTATATTTTTTTTTTTAGCTTTTGTCATTTATGAGATAAGGGCAAAAAAACAAGAATTTCATGAAAAAATTGGGTTTGGGTGACCCGTACGACCTCGCCGGTGTGAGTTACGACTTCACTGCAATAGGCTTTTTTGTAGAGCATTTAATTCTGAAGAAAACCTACTAATGTCCTAGACTATACCATAAAATGCCACTGAACTGTAGAATTTTGAAAAAAAAAAAATTAAAGTTTACGTGTATTTTAAGCAGGAAATCTTTGCATGCCTTGGGTGAGCGCCTAATATTTAAATTAAGGGCTCAAATTTTGAGGAAATTTTTTTTTAGGTATTTCCCACAAGATTTCAGGATGGGAGTGAAAAAAAAAAAATAGTCGTCAAAAAAAAAGCACCCTAGACTATTACCTAGCGTCTGGAACAATTCGGTAATTTCGGTAATCTATTCAAATAAATAAATGAGGAGAGAATGAAAGGAAAGATGCGGTAAAACAATGACAATGACAATGGCAATTTATACAAATCATTTGTTGTCCCTGTAATTACAGATATATTTATAATCTCTATATGTATATACAGGGTGAATTTTCAATAGGACTAAGCGGAGTCTCAGCCGATTTAATCGACGCCCTATACGGACCCCGTAGATAATTCACCCTGTATTTCATTCGTATGGAAGATTCTTCGAGATTTTTTTATTTTTTTTTTTTATTTATCCATCTTCGTGGGTCAAATTACCGGCATAAAATTCCGTCGATTTGTAAAGATTGAAGAAAGAAAGAAAGAAAGAAAGAAAGAAGAAAAAAAAAAGAAAAAGTAGAAGTGGTATACCCGAGTGCAACGTCCTAAAATTAAATCGAATCCAGATCGAATTGAAAAAAAATTGCATTGTCGTATCGACAATGGTCTGATCAAGTACGTATACTATTCGCTAGAATCGTAATTTCATCGGTCATTGTTTACCGCGTGCGATCGTCTTTTGTTATACGTTAATTTTTTTTCTTACCAGTTTAAACTTTGCTCGGTCAATGATGGAGGTCCATTGTTTTCGCGTACCTTCTTTGACGTAGATGGTGTATATATACTGTATATAATACATATATATATATCATATACGGTAATACCGTACCGTACATGTAAACCCTTACACATTTTAGATTTTATAATACACGTCGCGTGCAGAGAGTTGTTATATATATAGAAAACACAATAACTGGCTATCTGCCTTGAAAGAAAATCACGAAGAATTCAAAGCACGCGTTTTGACATCGCTTCGAAAGTACATACATCTAACCGCGACAAATCTCGTAAAACTATTCCTTTACAGATATTTAACATCTCTTCTTATTCAACCCGCGATCTTTTATCGCGGGTATTAACTTAACCATGGAGATATAGTCATTCCTAAACCATTCATAGAATAGAAATACCAGTTTTCATTTTACACATTACAATTATAAGTTATCGCTGAAGAATTCGAGGTGCAAAAAAAAAAAAAAATAGAATTTTAGAGTAGGTACGACTTATGCATGTATAATGAAATCTCGATTTGCATTGAAAAGTGAGAGTCATTTACGTTTTGAGAAAGTTTTTAAGCAAACTAGATTCTTGAAATTCTAGTCCGGATCTCTAGATCCTAGAATCTAGAGAGACTTCGTAATTCTGGTTTAGACCCACAGCTTCTTAATCTTTAATAAAACGTTCTGTGAACCAATTTTCAAATGAATTTCAAGTTGAAAATAAAATTCATCGCAGAGTTGGTATTTTTTTTTTTTTGTTTTTGTTTTTTCGCAAACTTTTCAGGCTGTAAGTAGAATTCGAAAATTTAGTCGGATGTAGAGACGCTGATGAGAATTTCAAGTGCAAAAGATAATTCTGATTCACACTTCCGAATCTTCACGTAGGATGTAATTCTATACTAAAACAGAATTATATTTCTGTCTGAAAAACTGAAGAACAATTGAATTAAGGTTCTTTCAGGATGAAACTAGAATTTCTATTCCGACTTAGACGAACCTCATGCAGATATTCTTAATAGTTTACTTAGTGCTGATCAGTTTTTTTTTTCTACTTTTCAAACGTCCAAATACATTTTCCATACAATCCGACTTTCCGAATCAAGAAAATCGTACAACAGATTTGAAATTCGTTAATCAAGAAAGCGAATTAACTTTCTTTAGTCACCTTCTTCTCTGGGTCAATTTTGTCTTTTGCTAAACGCATTAGTACCATTTTTTTGTCAAAAGCTTCCGGTTTCTCTTGGTATTCAAGCTAGTCCTTTATTAGTATGATATTTATTTTTAACGTTATACCACACGTTCCCTTCATCAATAGACTTTCCTAGGTCAGAATTCTCCAGGCTCTCATTTAATTATCGATAATATTAATAGCCAAATACCTTCACTGATGGACTCCACTAGTCCATCATCATCATCATCATGTATGTATGTTCCGGTGTTACGCCGTGGGCAGTAGGACGTGCATATACCTAATCTATACGCACTTTTTTACATTATGAAAGAAAATCTCTCTGATGGGCGGTTAAATTTATACATTTTATATCCTCGGTCTAAAATTAGACTCTTATAACTTCCATACATGGATTTCTTTTCGGGTATTATAAGTCATTCTCTCATACGTCTGCATCATATGTCTTACTTTAGCTACCTTATACACCTACTATCCATAAGTTCGACATTATCAAAGGATAAGGTATACCTTAGGATTAGCAGATGATATTAAAGAAATGGGTTAACTCGATCTAGTCAAGAAATAAAAAAAAAAAACAACAACTATTGACCACTTCCTAACACAGCTATTATATATATATATATATATATATATATATATATCGTACTGTAGGTACTAGATCCGAAATAAATTGAGTGTTGCAACACCTCAAGGTTGTTACAGTTTTTTATTTTTTTTTTACACTTTTTATTGTCTTTTTTCCTACTATAATCACCCTAATTCCCTTCTTTTGCGCTTGCTCAATCGTTTCTCTCTAATATGTACATGTGGTTATCGAGGAAGGAAGAAATTTGAGATGAAATTTAAACCACTGCACACTCATAGATCGAAACACGTGTGTTTCATTTGGAGCAGAGTTGTTAGTTTGATTTTATGCTGCTTATATATAGCCTGACCTAACTCAATTCATAGAAACTCGGAACTGTTCCCTTTTCCCTGTTACGTTTTTTTTTTTTATTTATTTTTTATTTTTGTTCCTTTTTCTGTTTTTTTTTATCTTGAAAGTCGATTTTTAAACTGATGCCCAGAATCCAAAGCGTCACATTACTAACGAAATTATACCCCGATACGTTCCGTTGCCGATACAGCAAGTGTTCCACTTGTATGGGTCAATAAATTGGTCGTTAATCATTAAATCAAAACGGATATCGTACTATAGAATGAAAATACGTGCGACCTATAAAACAATTTATTTATTCATAAACTAACTCGCCCATAGATTCAGGGATCAAAAAAATGATTTTTTTTCTCCATACATCTAATATTTTCGATAAAATATTTTTCTATACGAAATTACAGTTTATAGATGAACTTTCTTCGTCTCTCTCTCTCTCTCTCTCTCTCTCTCTTCTTTATTATTTATATACCAACGATACACACTGTAAAAAATTTTTTGGACTCGGTGTGGTGTAAATGGTTCGGTGTAAATATTTTTAACACGGACGGTGTAAAAATTGCACTGAGTGTAGTATAAAATTTGAACTCAGTGCAATTTTTACACCGTCCGTGTTAAAAATATTTACACCGAACCATTTACACCACACCGAGTCCAAAAAATTTTTTACAGTGCACAGTCGCGATTATTCTATTCTAGTTCATGAGAAAATTTGTAAAATTAAAAAAAAAAAATATAAAAAAAATACAAAAATAAAGAAATTAGGCGCACGTGCAAACTGTACAACGAAATTTGTCCCACACTTACTATGTACCGATAATGTTTTATTTAGTTCTACTTCATGCGCGATTGAATTTACTGCAATCAATCATCCGTGGTTAGCGCCATTAAGTAAAATAAAATAAAATAAAAATATATATATATATATATATTAGGGTGGTTCTTAAATACCAAATTGATGAGTGAAGTATGGCAACCTTCGGACAAAAAATAAAAAAAAATTGTCCCCAAATATTAGATTTTTTTTTAAATTCTAACAGGTGCCTAAAGAGTCCTGAAGTTTTCCCGTTTCTTCTTTGTTTTTTCAATTTCCCTGCCTTCCTCGTGAAATTTTACTTCGGAAACGACCTTCAGAATATTAAAAAAAATCCCATCGTAAGGGTGCTAATCGAAAATTCTAATATTTTCGCGTAAAATTGTGCAAAAAAATCAGGCTCAGGGGCTAACATCATAGACAGATTGACCGAAAAAATTTCCTTGATTTTTTTCTATATAGTGGAATTTTTTGGAGCAAAATTGACCCAAAATCGAATGGGAAGAAAAAAAAATCATAAGATCCAATGTTATTTAAACGAGAAACTTCGAAACTCTTTAGGCACCTATTGGAATTTTTTTAAAAATCTAATATTTAGGGACAATTTTTTTTGATTTATTGTCTGAAGGTTGCCATGCTTCACTCCTCGAGTTGGTATTTAAGGACCACCCTAATATATATGTAATGTATAGTCGGTTATAATCGTTAATCAATTTATTTTGCTCAATGAAACTCTCCCTCATTTCTTTAAATCTGAAATAAAAAAAAAATTTCGTACGAAAGTTCTAACTCCATATTTTTTTTTTTTGTTAATTTTTTGATTTTTCGATTTTTGCATATCAAACAGTACAGCAACTGGTTTATCACAGTTTGAATAAACAAAACCAACGATTAACTATGCCTAACGTATTAATTATCACACCGATTTATGAGAAATCGTTTGTTTTGCTTATTACAACAATAAAGGCTGTACGAAATTGGCTCGCAACCTATAAAAATGCGATATTTTCAGTGTCAATTGGATCTGAAATAGTTAATCAGTGTTTTTTTTTTTTTTTTTCTTTTTCTTTCTCCTCGTTTATTTCCCTTTTTTTTTTTTTTTTTGTACAACTTGAAATGATCTTTCGCGTTCACGGATGTGTGACTCGTTAATTTTTATTTAGTAGATAGGTAGATCGTGGAGAAAGAGTTGCGGGGTATATATAAGAGCGAAGGAGACCTTGATGGAAAGTGAGTTGAACGTTCTTTACTTTGTTTTTTTTTTTTTTTTAATTTTTTTCTCTTACATTTTTCTATCTATCAAAGAGTGTATATTTTAAATGTCGAACAACTCGGAACTATTTGGTACTTGAACAGTTTCAAATAAACGTTAGATCTTGTGAGAGTAAAACGGTTATAAAAAAAAAAAAAGTGGAGAAAACTATTAGACGTAAAAAGGGACGAAGAAGATTGAAGAAAAGATCGTACCTACTACTTAATACTTTAGACGGACTTATAACTATCTTAATAGTTATATTCCTAATCATTTCATCAATATTCAATTATAGTTTGAGATTTCATTTATATTCCATAGTATGTCAGATCAATTTTCTTTTTTTTTTTTTTCTTGTTTTTTTTCTTTCATTCATTTCCCCTCGTTCATATTCTAAACTCACGAAGTTCGTTCATACATACATACATACATACATACATATGTAACTCTTTTCTTTGATGCACTGAATGACTCAATGAAATTTATTCCTCAAAACCACAAAAAAAACAAAAAAAAAAGTAAAAGTAAAGGTATATATATATATGAAAAGATTTTATATACATCCTTTACGGAAATTGAGTTTGTAGTATTTTTTTTTTGTATAGAATTTTTGTGCCACTTGATTGTTTGATCTGAGTTGTTGTGGTTCTTTTTTTTTTTTGTTTTTCTTTTTTCAAAAAATGGATAGAAAAAAAAAAGTAAATTTTCCATGTAATTATATCTTGTCTTATTTTTTGAACCATTTTAATTATTTATATTTCGGTAATTCGAATTATTTGTCTATCGAATAAAATACACCTTTCTGATATATATACGAAAGTTTCGATATAAATTAATACTATTTAATCGTGAGAGTAAATAGATCGACGATTTGCATTAAGATATAATATACAGTTATTTGAAAAGACAAACTTTCGTTAAAGAAATTAAATTTCAAAAATTGTATATTCAGAACTTTCGAAGATTTAAAACCTACGTTGAATGGACAAATAAATTGGATTTTGTAAACGTAGGTAATTATCAGAACCTCGCCTACCACCGCGAGAATTGTTGAGGTAAAAAATAAAAAAAAATAAAAAAATCATACGGTGTATGTTTAAACTTACAATGAGATAGAGAAATATTGTAGAATGTGGGTTGTACGTGAGGGAAATGTTCTTACATCCGACGACAGTATACCTATATAGTCGACTAAACTTTACTGTCTCTTCAATATATAACGATGATCGTACAATTTTTCTAAACTTCACGTCTGTATTATTATTCTACCATTTCCAACACTCCATGAAAAAAATTTCAAACGATTTTTAATCAGGTTGAATAAAAAAATTAAAAAAAAAAAAAATGTTTGAACAAAAATTCATAACAAAAAGTTAATTTTTTTCGGAAAGTAAGAGTGAGATGTATCAAAGTTCTGGTCTAGTTTTTTTTTTTTTTTTTTCTTCTTTTTTTTTATGGGGTAAAGATTTCCTATCGTCCTTGTGCTATAGGACGTTTGTTCTGTAACGATGTATCAACATAAATATGCGTGAGATTGAAATTGGCAATTTAATATTTTTTCAAAGCATAAACTCACCGTCTGTTATTACTCGAATTGCATTTGATTTTTTTCCAAACTTTGAGTGCTCTTATATTCTTATTAAGGGTTGTTAGATATACAATTTTACACACATATATGTAAGAATCCTTCGAGTTCATTGCCAGGGTCGTTGCCTACGACGTTTCAGAAGCTATAATTTTCACTGCGATGTATGATTACTTAAGAACGGGGTCTCTGCTGTAATGCTGTAATTCCTTATATACATATACTAGCAGAAAATTCGGAAATTTTACGCCATCAACATGAAGTTAAAATAATTTCAAATTTCCCTGGTATTACTTTATACTTTTCTCTACTATCCACCATCATATAGTATTACTTATGCGGTCATTTCAGTCAGAACCTATTTGCGGCTTCACCTATATGCTCATTGTACTCGATAACCGCAATCGGAAACCTGGTTATCAAATATCAATTATGTCTCCTCGAATAGTGGTTTAAAAAAAAAAAAATAAAAAGACAGGTTGGAGTAATAACGGTTACCACAAAGGCGAGAAATCTAATAGAAATGTGAACGACGTTGATCGATACCCATTTGCATTGGGGAGAGGAAAATTTCCAACATTTTATTTCCCATGTAATATGCTTCGGATATCGACGAGCGCAATAATTCGATTGATGTGAATGACTGAATGGTACTATTCGCGGAATAATTCCAAGTATCACAAATCCAATTTCATAGACTTATCACACTTGCATACAAGATGGGATCCTAAAGCTGAATGGAAGACGTGAACGAAAATAAAACGAGTAATAGAATTCTGAGCTAACCATTAGGGTGGTTCTTAATTCGCTTATATTTAAATTTCGAATATATACAAAGAAAAATAAAAAAATGTAATCAAAATCCCAGGTTCCTATATCTTAATTCTAATTAGGTACTTGAAATTTTTTAGTACTTCGATGTTATTTTTTACTTCCTATCGTATTATCGCTTTTCTGAATCTGAAACTCTGCACACTTCTTACCTAAAGGTAGTAGGTATCCGTGAAAAAATTTACAAATTTTTAACGACAAAAATTTTATTCATTCAAAATTTGTAGATAAGAAATTTTTTTTTTTTGTTTTTTTTTTTCTTGTGCGCTGTAGCTTCGAAAATTATATCGTTGAAAATCTGTCGAATTTTTATGTAATACCTACTACTACAGGTAATTAGTGTAACAAGTTACAAATTTTTCGGAGCATTACCGCAATAGGAAGAAAAAAAAAAATTAACCGCGACATGTCACAAGTCTTGTTTTATTAAATTGTGAAAATTCGATGATTTTGGGGCAATAATTGAAACTTAGATGAGAATCTGGGGTTTTGGCTACACTTTTTAGTATATATATTTGGAAACGTTCTTATCCATGAGAGAATTGAAATTAAAAAATGATCAAATCAGAAAACTACCCTTATAATAATACTGTAATGAAATGATTGTAAAATAAATTCTAAAATTCTCACCTGTTGTAAATTCCTGTGAAATTGTAAACCGGATATGAAAAAAGGTTGCACAAAAACCCATTCCATCCTCTCTCCACTGATCGCATTGTGGTTTTAGAATTGATAAGACTGTATGTACGTAATGGTGGTGAAATATTTTCCTGTATATATATATATATATATATATATATGTGTGTGTAGTTCACATCACTATCTTAACCCGTTAGTCCCGCGGTTATACATGTAGGTATGTATGTAGATTGTACAATGTACAATACATACTAACATGTATCAAGTGAAAACAAGATTTCTTGCTACTGGAATATAATTCCGTGTCGCCAAAGCGGCAGGGGATTATATATTTTTTGCATATATCAAGAGAAATTTATAGTATATTATAAAGTCTATTAAAATCTAGGTCAAACGTTACAAATATATTCGTACAAAAAGTTATAAACCTTTTTTTTTATATTTATTTGTTATAATATATCATATATTATTAAACTATCATAAAAATCGATCATTACACCTCGGTTGAAAAATATATCACATATTCTTGTTGCTTTATTGTTTGTTTTGTTTGTTTTTTTTTTTGTTTTTTCTTTAATCTCGTCAACCACGTCTCTAATTGATATGAATAAAAACCAGCATCCAATTTATCAGAGATCTTAACGAGAATATTAAAAGCTTTGAAATCCCCTGCACCTGTATATATATATCGTACATGTCATTTATGCTCCGAACTAATAATTTATTTAATTTATGAAGTTTCCAGAGTTTTTTTTTTTTTTTCTTGCTAACGATTTTTGTTTCTAAATCCGAAGATGTATAAATAATCGTCATTATATTGACAAAATCATCTGTGTTTTATATATTTTGATAAAAATAAAAAGTAAGCTAAGCGGTAGTAGATTTTCTCTAAATTTTAAGTTTCGTTTTTATCTAGTTTCGCTATCAATGTTACTTTCGATTTTTTTCTTTATTTTATTCTTTGTTTATTTTTTTTTATTTTCTAATTCAAACGGAACTCGCGACCTTATTACAAACGTTAAACTAGCGGATAAGAATACCAACTCTAATCTACAATCCATTAAGTATATAACAAATTATAATAATTTTAATTAGCAAGTCGCTATATTATGACTAGACCTTGACACTAATTTTTATATCAGATTTTAAACGATCAAAAATGTAAAGAAGTAAAAAAAAAAAAATAGAATACAATTTCGACTAGAAAATATAGTCTCATTCTCACTTTACGATTACCTAATTGGTTTTATTTTTTTTATATTTTTTTTAATTTAGTTGAATACATGACAAAGACGCATACACTCAATGTACACATGTATGTATGCACCGTTATATCCTGCACTTAGGTACTGATATGTGGAGTGCAACAAACGACCTTGCAGTTTGCACAAGGCAATATAATGCAATGCAATGCAATGAAATGAAATGCAATGCAATGCAATGCTAGGGAGATACAGCTTTAGAGTTTCTACTTCTCTTGGCAATTTATCGTCAATATAAATTATTTCCCCTCGAGGAAGTTATACGCGTAAGTATAACGTTTTATGAACCAGTTTCGCCCCAAGCTGTTTAAATGACGTTAGTGAAAATACTTAAAGGTATTAAATATCATTCAACGACGAACTTATACAGATATAATAATGTACGTTATACATAGAGATTCGTCGTCAATTTTAATTCATTACTTCGTTAGTGACTTAAATGTGACATTTATCCATAATCCTTTTGCTAATTGCTCATACATATATATTAAGTACCTATATTTAATTTACGTCAGTATTTTTCATCCCTAGGAAATTAAAAATTCAACGTTATATTGCTACTGTCGTTTTAGCTACTGCGATGAATTTTCATACCGTGATAGAATTACCGAAAGTAGACCTTTTTGCGCCCTAGTGCGGGAGAGTTTTGTTTTTCCCCCCGCATCGGTACGCTGCAAGCTGATTTCGTGCTCACATACGGTACAGAAATACGAGCATCTTCGCTCGTGCGAAGATTTTCCGCCCTAGTACGAGAATCAACACTTTCGCTTGAATCGCTTTTTTTTTTTAAGTAGAGAAAGACTGATTCTTGATTTCGTATTTTATATTTCGGTATAGATCACATGGGATTGAAGAAAAAAATGTCTCGCATATATGTGTGTGTGAAGAAAAAGGCTCTAGGATCAGTCAACACGGACATAAGCTCGGATCTCGTGTAGATCAGCCAAAAACGTGAAATGTAAATCAGTGAAAATGGTAAAAAGAACCGGTAAAAATATAGCATATATGTTTATATAGCGAGAGTCTACCACACATCCATCGGTATTATATTTAAGACATAACGATTTTTATCTGATAAAAGCAAAAAGCAAAAAATAAAAATAACCACCGGTATTAGTGAGGTTGAATTTATTTATGCAATTAGTATAAGAACCGTGTCGGGCGATGCAACTGCGTTTACTGTTAGCATATAAAAGTCGTTGTTCTCTAAGATTTTAAGATAAGAATAAAACGCGAGTAGTATAAGAGATTCAGTACCCCAAACCATAGCCCGAAGTTAAACGGGCTTAACTTAATATCTGGTAAATTGTAAGAATAATATATACTACTAAGGACATAAGACTATATCGCGTCGGTTCGTGAGGTTGTAATTAAGCTAAATATCTAGGCTATGTGTTTATAAGAGAGGGCTTGTGTGAAATTTAATTTAATGTAAATTTCTTACTACATGGATAAGACGGTAATTGTCATGGATGCTTAAACCCCGTAGTATTAAAATTAAAGTAAAATCCGTTTCTTTTTTTTTTTTTCTTTTTTTTTTTATGGTTCCGTTAAGCCTGAGCTTTGCAGCAGCCATCAGCACCATAGCATCTCCGTACATACATACATATATGGGGCATTCCACGCCAACTCGACCTGAGTCTGACCCTCGACCCCTTGGATTTCGTTCTTAATTTTTCATATGGTTGTTCCATCTTTCGAAAGCACACTGAATTTTTTTTAGATTTTTTCTATCAAATTTGTTCAAATAGAAAATCAATTACTTAAGGAAAAAATCACATCGAAGGACATTTTTGAAAAATCTGAAAAAATTCTCAAAAATCCTGAACTCGATTTCAAAAATTTCGGTCCGTGGATCAGAATGGGCCGGCACTCGGTTCTACCGTCCGTTGCGATTTCCTGGAAAAAAAACAAATCAAAAAATAAACGCAAAAGTCAGTGCACTGTGAGCAGTTGCTTGAACGTTCTGATACGTAACTCCGAATTTTTCAGAATTTTCTGAGATTATTTTAACTGCCCACAGTGAACTGAGTTTTGCGTCTATTTTTTTTTTTTCAGAAAATCGCAAATGACAGATGGAAGCAAGCGCCGGCCCACTCTGATCCACACACCGAAATTTTTTGAATCGAGTACAGGATTTTTGAGAATTTTTTCAGATTTTTCAAAAATGTCCTTCGATGTGATTTTTTCCTTAAGTAATTGATTTTCTATTTGAACAAATTTGATAGAAAAAATCTAAAAAAAATTCAGTGTGCTTTCGAAAGATGGAACAACCATATGAAAAATTAAGAACCAAATCCAAGGGGTCGAGGGTCAGACTCAGGTCGAGTTGGCGTGGAATGCCCCATATACATATATGTGTGTATACTTTCGTCTTAATTTTATTCGCTAATTGTTTCTGGTTGTTAATTTAATCTGGCAACGATCATACATATTGTTTTATGTTAAATCAATGAAATACGCTTTATACCAGTTGGATGAATATCTCAAAAATGCTGAAGAAGAGGAAAAAGAAGAAGAAGAAAGAAAAAAGGAGAATCACAAGTCGTACCATTTCCGTTTCCACAAAGCTTTCTAACATCAAAGAAAGAATAATAATAAAATAAAAGAGAAATAATTCTCTTCCTTAGGATTCGACGATAATTAGAAAAATCTATAAAGAATTTCGTGTACAGCTACACTTACACACACCTTTTTTTTTTTCCCTGGCATTAATATCGTATCAAATATTTACCATTTCACTTAACCCATGCAGGGGGTTTAAAATATTTTTTATATAATATTATAAAACAAAACAATGAAATAAAATAAAAGAAAAATTAAATAAAACTTGAGAAAAATATATGCAATTAGCTTAATTAGTAAAGGAACGACAAATTGCTCTTCATTTATTATCTTATTCTAAAGTTTACACACATAATATACAGAGAGAGTGGGATTCAAACGATAGTTTCCACTCGGTCAAAGCCAACTTGGCACACTTCTGTTCGTTGCAAACCAAACATCTGCATCTTTTCAATAATTGAATTGATTTGCTTTCGGAAGATATCTAATAAAATAAAGACGAAAAAACCTCGAGTGTGCCGAGTTGGCTTTGATTTAATGGAAACGATTGCTTTAATCTCTCTGTATATATATATATATATATATGAGTGAAGAAGACAACCGGTAGCACGACTACGTGGTATAAGCTATTTGATTTACAAGACAGAGCCCATATATGAATATCACTAAACGTTTTGTTTTTTCCTAATCATAGGGTTTTGCTCTATATTAGCCTAAATAATTCGAGATATTCGCTAAATTGAACTTAACTCGCATATAGAATCAATTATATGGATAAATTGTTAAATATATGCATGTTAACGCCTTTTTAAAACTGACTTACGTTACATTACACACTAGTTGAAGTATCTTTAGTAGAT
Organism: Tenthredo notha; assembly: GCA_914767705.2. Classification (NCBI taxonomy): domain Eukaryota; kingdom Metazoa; phylum Arthropoda; class Insecta; order Hymenoptera; family Tenthredinidae; genus Tenthredo; species Tenthredo notha. The sequence goes on along the minus strand of OU611911.1, from coordinate 9,383,361 downwards.
TTTATACCTATAGGTGCATTTAATGGGTACTATATATAAATACATATGTACAGAAATCTAGGATCTAACATAGTGTTTGTATACACTTCAATTTTAGACACGCGATTCATGCATTAGAAACATATATATTCTGATAATTTCAAGTAGGTATATACCTACAAGGTGCTAGAAACTGGGCTGATACCATCTCATTACTAATAGTATAAATTTCGTATAGTTTTTACAAAGACCGCAGGGCTGGTTTGAAAATTCTCTACCCATCCTCCGTAATAGAAATTAGAAAGAAAGTTTTCCCGCACCAATAAGTGCCAATGAATTGTTATTTCATTCTTTTTTTTGCTCACAAATTTGTTCATATCACGTTGCAAAAATTTCAAACTTACGGTACTATAAACTGTTTACGTGTGTTTTACATTCACACAGTCATTTTATGAGGAAAAAAAAAAAAAAAATATATGCAAAAATCTGCACTTCATATCTAAATCAATGCATTGAATACTTCCGAGATGAAAATCTGCGATGACGCGTTACAGACGCAAGTCATCTTAACGAAGATCTGAATATTACGGTACATGTATAACAGGTTCGAAGTCATTTTCCAAGACGTGTTACACAGCAGATTATTTATATTTATTTATAATTTTCAATTTTTTTTTCTATTTTCATTTTTAATTTTTTGTATCATTATTACATATATACCGATTTAACTAACGTTTCGAATCCAATAAATCTACACATCGTAGCACAGATTTTTAAATACGAAATAAACGAAGTTTCTTGATTGATAGATATGTCATTTAATCCAGGAATTAGGATTAGTATTTTAGTCATAATATATGGAACTAAAATGATCAAAACTAGACTTTCATTTATCAAAATCTTGTTAACTTTTTTAATAATTTTTTCAGGTGATTATAAGAACAATCATTATCGTCCCTTCATCAAAATTTTATACACTTAATTATCTTACGAACCTTGATTGGTGTATAACTATAATTTTCTTTTCTTCTTTCTTCTTTCTTCTTTCTTATTTCTTATTTCTTATTTTTTTATTAAATTTCTTTTTCATCATACCTACATTCGCTTCAACACTTTCAACTCATCAGTCCGTAACAAATGTGTACAGAAATTTGTAGATACAGATCTAACACGATTCTCATACATCTGTATAGATCTTAAAGATAAAGTGTTTTTTCGTTATTTAGTGTATTTTGAGGAAAAAGAAAAAAAAAAAAAATGGATATTTAACTAAATGAAATAATAAGACGAAAATTTTAATTACGCGAGCGGTAATTTCATTAGACGCGTGCCCTCCACACGGGTTATTATTATTATTATTATTATTTTTTTGTACTTTTTTGTATTTTTTTTTTTTTTTTTTTCATGAAACGGAGGGTATAATTATTTTTCCAAATAAGGAACCGACGCGTACTGCATCGTTGTACAACTTCCGTGAAAGACGGCAAAGTCTCGCGAAGAAAGTACGTTCTTTTCGGGTAACGAAGAGTTGAGTTACACTAAGCTAAGTGAAGTTTTACGGAGTGGGGAGACGAGCATAAGTATGAGGAAGCCTTTAGAATAACGCTCATTCTGATACTAGCCGTAATCTAAGAAGTCTTGTATTACGGAAAATATCGGTTAAAAAATTAACCGATAATAAATTTATATATTCGCGTATCAGCGAAAAATAGAAATAGAAATAGAAAGATAGAGATAAAGAGGGTGAGAGGGAGAGAGAGAAGGGCCCGGAAGAATTTTGTTCGTTTCAAAAATAAAGTAAATTTTGACTTTTGTTTGTTTCTTTCTTTCTTTCTTTCTTTCTTTTCAAAAATTGTTGTTCATCAAAAACGTATAACATGTAACTTAGCTGCAGTTCAATACCCAAAAAACAAAGAAAAAAGAAACACATTTGGCTGTTGTAATAATTATCAGTGACCAGTGTTTCGTATTCAACAGAAAAATCGTCAAGGTTTTAAAAGGTGTGTAAGAAAAATTGTAATTAGCTATAATTATTTTATACATATATATATATATATGCTAGATCCTAGATCCTAGATCCTAGAAATGTTTCTCAACATCTAGTACCTACAATGGTATACTTATCTTCATATTTATTACATAAATTCAAGGTTCTTTATTTGCAGTAAATACGTTGTTTATTTCGAAATTATAATAGCTAAGCTAATTTATCAATTATTTGTCATTATTTTGCAGAACTGTTTGCATATATATATATAGAAATATACGATATTATACTACGTAAATGAAAAATAACAGACTCATCGAATTGGATAATTTTTATATTTTTCTATGTAAATAGAAGAAAAAGAAGAAGAAGAAGTAGAGAAAAAAGAAGGAAGAGTAAAAGTAAAAAAAACTTTCAAAATTGTTAGTAAACACGTGAACCGGTATAAATCGAAATTAGAAACTGATCTCGAATAGAAATTGATGATTAACGCTAAATTATCCAAGACCTGATATCCTTGTTTCGAAGAAAATTAGTCTTTTGAGTTAATAGATTCGAGACTGCAGACCTAAAACTTTCCATCATTTTATGCTCCGAATAAAAAACGGAATCGATTAATATTCATATCGCAGTTGAAAATTTTCAGTTCAGTTTAATTATAGAGAAATTAAGGAAGGAAGTAAAATTCATTCAACTTCCGGCTGAATTTAGAATCAATCAACGATCTTTTTTTGTTTTTTTTTTGTTTTATTATCTCTTTTTTCTACGACTTTAAAGATTATTTTGAAAAAAAGAAAGATCAGGCCGTTACTTGTATAGTGATTCAAGTCAGGGCTCGACGATTTAGAGAATAGATCAAAAATCTAGATCCTAACTGTTCGCTTAGTACGGCATTCCGCTAACCGGAAGTACTGAACCAAGTATACCCGCGTATAAAGTTATAGTCATATATTTTTATTCCTTTTTTTCTTCTTCTTCTTCTCCTTTTGTCATTTCATTTTACTTCATGCTCTTTGAATTAATATCAAAAATATATCATAACGTTGCATGGCGAATTGGTCGTAATGTATCGTAATATTTCAACCTAATCACAATTATTGTCGCATTTATATAGATATATAAATTATATGTGTACCTGGTATGACTACTTTTTGGGTGAAGATTTCGCGTCCCCAAAACCCAGTGCCCGCGTCAAGACCGGATTTAGGAATTCCCAGGTTGTCTAACTAAAACTTATAGTACAATCTATTCTAGTCAAAAATTTGTCGGTTTTTTTTCTATTGTCTAACAAAAAAAAAAAAAGAAATCGTTTATAAATGATTCGATCCATTCGATATAACGAAAACGTTATAGCAATTCAATTAAACGATCTGAAAAATTTATCACCCATTTTTCTATACGTCGTATAATTATAATGATACGAGATCGATCGACAAAGATCGAGATCTTATTGTATAATTTTTTTTAAACAAAATTTCGAACAATTTATCATCCTATTTGTTATTATTTTATACTATTAGATATATAACAGCATCTAAGTCATTTAGAAGGCAATATAAAATCATCTATTAAATCTAGACTGTATATAGATATATATGTATGTGTTTATACGTTATAGATGAGTAAGTTGAGCTTGGGTAATCATCGTCTATTACCCTTGAGTACATGATATCAGGAAACTATACCCACCTATAAGATATAACCGCTTTTATTAACCATTACAAGTAGGTATATCAGTGGTTTAATCCGTGATATTAGATCTGTGGTCAGCGCTTTAAAATGTTTAAAATACTTGAGTTAAAGATTTTAGATAAAACGTTTTACTATCTAACATCATAATCAATAGTCTAATTGAAACATGAGATACTTAGATACGATTATACACCGTAATTTATATACTTAGAATATAATTCATATATAGTAAATGAATATCTAAGCCATCCTTATAATAGACGAGTGATTGATTGAATAATAAAAAATTTGGAGAGTAGAATTTTGAGTTTGGTGAATTTTCAAAATTGATTACAAATATTGTAAAGCACAACGGTACCGTTGAATAAGTCACGCGTGAAAAACTAGGTGTCATGTTTCTATCAGGTATTCTATCGTCGGTTCACCATGCCATAGTAAAAGACTAGAATTCAAAGCCGAGCCTGTTTGCCCATAACCGAATGAATATAAAAAAAAAAAAAGAAAAAAAAAAAAAAACTGTAACGTAATTCAAGATTATCGTTATAAGTAGGTGAGTTCGCCAAAGATTCAATAAGGAATTCATAAACTGGAAGAAGAAAAGGAAGAAATAAATAAAAATATACTTTGAACCGTGAAAGAACGCGTGCCAGGTCATACGTATCTAATTATTTGTCAAAAATCTATTGGTATAATAATGTAATAATAATAATCAATGGCTATACGTGATAATTTCTGGAATTTTTTTCATAGAATAGTACAGGAAACTGTTTGGATTTTTTAATTTTTTATTTTTTTTTTTCTAATGACCAGATACATCAACGGGTCTGCGGGCGCATATATGCGTTTCAAACAACGCACCAAGTTTTGGAATAAATTATTATTATTTTTTTTTTTAAATACCGTTTCAGAGATTCTCTTTAGCATCGTATATACGGATCACCTAGCACATTATAAATAGTGACTTTGTACTTATGTTAAAAAGGCATAACGTATTTACACATCGAATTGCAATATAGGGAGTATATAGTTGCACAGCAAGTAAAATTCTTATACCTATCCTATGTACCGAGACCGGTAAATGAAACGCGAAAGAATCTCGCGGCGTACTCTTATCGTAAACGTAATGCATGTCTCTGATGTACTTATAGTTGCAGTGACTTTATTTTTCACTGGTGTTGTATTTTTTTTTTCTTTTTTTTTCTTTTTTTTTCACTTTATAACCGACTAGACTAAGAGATTGTTAGAAAATTTTAACAGTAGTAACATGTGCGGTTATACAGTCTAAACAGTACAGTCAATCTTACAGTGATAAAATCCTATTCCTATATATGTATATAGTATTTACGAATTGCATCGTGCTGCAGCAAACGGAACCCACCCCCACCCCCACCCCCACCTTAAGACAAGAATCAGTCACGTATGCATGTAGCTTCTTGGTAAACGGCTGAAATTACGGACTTATTATATCCATTTGGATATATATATAACTTTTTTCATAATCTAATAATCAGTCGATTTTTATTTCTTTCTTTTTTTTTTCTTTTTGAACAAACAGAATGTTAGAGTTTTGTGATATACAGGGTGAAATAGAAGGAGGCGATTTAAGTCACACCCTTTTTCCGTACCACGGATATAATTCACCCTGTAGGGTATAAGGTTGCCAATATCGTACCGTTTCAGTTTGGTCATTTTTTACGAGAGTATATCCTCGATTTTGAAAATTATTGAAGTAAGAATGCTTAGAGAATTTTTGATTCTAATAATACCGTTTTCTACATTTCTCAAAATCGAGGAAATACTCTTGCATAAAATTACCAAACTGAAAAGGTACGATTTAGGTAGCGGTACGATATTGTCAACCTTACCCTTATGGTATGCTTATGGTAGTGATAAATTTTTTCCTAATAGCTTTTATCGATAGAATAGAATAAAATAGAATAAAGTATAGAAACTATATACGGTTTCGTATAAAAGTTTATAAAACTGAAAACTGAATCAGTGAAAGCTATGAGATTAACGCGACGATATAGGATTAATATATTTTTTTTTTTTTCTTTCTTCCTCTTCTTCTTTCTTTCTTATTTTATTTTATTTGGAAATGAATCATCGATTGAATCGCAATTGGTAAAAAAAAAAGAAATTTGGGATGCGCGTACGGCTATGTGAACGAAATAAATTCACATCTTTGAAAACGTTGAACCGATTTCTTATTCGTATTTCTGTTTCTATACTTACCTATACATGAGAACCTAACATATTTTAAACTGTACTTGGAAGGTTAGTTGGTATTCCGTTGTTAACAATGTTTCCGAACGTGATGCGCCTTGTCTCAGAACAACTTGGTACGACCTAAACGACCTAAGCTACCTGCCGTGGTCATGGGAAAGTAATTGTTATCATTATTTGCTCGTTTATTCAAGTCAAAGCTCAGCGAAAGCTGATATAAGTAATCAGTGATTAAATAATTTATCTATATTTAAAAAAAGAAAAAGAAAAATAGACAAATGCAAAAAGAAAATTCGCTGTTACCTAAATGCAGAAAATCATTCAACTCGCATTTTGGAAAAAGTTGTAAATGTTTTTTTTATTATTTTATTATTTTTTTCAAAATCCCATATCACCACCACCGCGCAATTGTGTCATTATATAGAATAATCTCTTGGAGATGTGATGAGCGAAAAAGTAAAATTCAAAAACGAGTAAAAACGAGACGATAGGTAAAAGTGCTGCGTGAGACAGCGCACGATCTTAAATTTTTTTTCTATACGAGATCTTGCGCCGTTTCAGTCTTAAACTGTTCTCGGTGTAATCGGAGCGCATATTTATGACGCGCCGTTAAATTCTTAGACAGTTTCTAAAATTCACCGTGACTTTTGTGTAAACGGAATATTTTTAGGTTTTTTTAAAAAAAAAAAAAAAAAAATAAGCCTACAGGTCAGAGACGATATAGTTTTCTCGATTATTGTCTAAGGCTGCATATAGAGATCGACTATAAAATCGTCATATAATTTCGAAAATATTTTGGGGTGGTTTTTGATCTGATAATTTTCGAATTTTATATGTATATCGTATAGTCACGAATTCTATGTGAAAAATGCATAATAAATTGTGAAATTAGTAGATACTGTGTATAAATTTTTGCATAGAATTTTTGCAAACGAAAAAGTAAAACTCACATCATCTGCACAGTGAAGATTTTCGCACGCTTCTAACCATAACAACAGATTCTAACCGGTTAAAGTTTCACTTCCTAGTAATTCTGAATATGAATGGTAAGATCTTTGTAATAAATGAGTGTCTGTTGAAGGTACCTTATACCTAAGTCTTTAGAGACCTTAAGAACATCTCGGACAATGCCGGCTGTGGTTTATGCATGAATTCCGAATGATGATGAAAACCGTTTCTCCTATATACGAAAGATCGTAAAAATTTCAGAATCGGTTCATCCGAAAGTTTCTTCTTATGGATTAACCGTAATACTATTAATTCATCTTCGAAACGGTCGGTACGATTTGACCCGATATAATTTCGGACGACCCTTTCGGTCTTACGATCTTAAAAAAAGTAAAAAAAAAAAAATGTAAACGCGAAATCATCGCTTTTAGACGAACTATTTGGGTCAATCGGATGATTAGTACAGATCCTCATTTAATCGTGTATCTATAACACGATCGAAACTCATTTGAAACTTTGATATTCTAATGAAATTCGTTATCGAATAAGATTAACGTAAAATTTCATTTCTAATCTTGACACGAATAAATATAATTCGATATTTATGTACGTAAATTATGCTTGTTAAACGGGTTTACCATTATTAATCTAAGTACTAACAGAAAAGAAAATAAAGAAAAGAAAAGAAAAAGAAAAAAAAAACTCTTGGACGGTTTTATCCACCCGGAAAATCTTGATTTATTTGAATAATACCGATTCGTAATGGTAAATTCAAGAGCTAGTTTCATTTTACGGCACGTATCAATTCTTCTTTAAATTTTGAACAATTAGCACGCGCGCCGCGAAGAACTCTATTGTATTTTATACAGACAAAAGATTTTGTACCGCTCTTCGTTCGGTGATAGTTTCCCTATTTTAAAGATATTTTTCTATTCTATGTTTCTCTCTGACTCTGGCTAAAAACTAAAAAATAAAACAACATATGAATAGGGTATATATATATATATATATATATTTAATTATTTTTTCTATACGTTTCGAATTTCGATAAATAAAAGAGCCTATGTATTCGTAAATCGAATTACGAAAGATTAGATTTCTTACTTTTCATTATTCGTCGCATTCGATGTATAGGAATACCCCGTTAGTTCTCTGAACCCCCACATATTGTTAAAGAACGAACGAGAACTTGACTAACCGCTGGTTTTCTATGTGCCATGTATATAGCACGAAGATTGTCACTTATTAGTCGCTATTGTCGTAGTACCTAGCAAGAACATGTATAACATACAGCTCTACATATCTATATTCTATGAACGAAACGAAACGGGAAACGAAACACGATCTTATACCGTTTAGATGTTTAACTGAGCTGTGGGAAAGATCGACTGAAACTAGTCGGTCTCAAACAAACAACTTAAGACACTATACGTGAACGGATGCTCACATGCTCTACATTCAACGAAATTCACCATCTTTATCGAAAATAGGAGTTTATTCATTCATTTCTGTCTAAAATTTTGTTCCTATCTCGCGACTTTATCCCCGAACAAAAGGCAAGTACATATATAAAAGTTCTGTGTCTGTAATCAAACTGACGAGAAAAGGGCATTTGAATATACAAAATTCGAATTTACCGCCTAACACAGGAGATAGAATTGATTTGATTCTGTTTTACCGTACGATCAACGATTTTACCCGTTACCGATCTTGTTGATAACGATTTACTTACCGGCTAAGCCAATCGCGCAATTTCTAGAACAGAATACCAGTAATATCTTAGCATTATGCTTGACAAGTTTACTTGTTCTGTTGATCATGCAGAAATCTATCAGCTCCGTGAGTTAGATATAAAAATGAACCGGTGTTTTTTTTTTTTTTCTTTCACGATCAATAAGCAGAATATCTGATCTCCTTCTTTACCGACGTATGTAGAAAAGACGAGGGAAAGACTTTTTACCTATTCTATTAGATAAAATATCACATCTTGAATTTTCCTACATGGATATACGAGCAAAATCGTTTACTTTTTATCGGTATATAATTAACTAGCAACTTGTTACTCCTTTCAGAAAGTTTATGAATAAAAAAAATGATGTAAAGAAACCAATTTGCAATATATATAACGTGTAATAATAAGACGATAATCACGTGCCGTTGTCGGCATATTTTATATATAAGTATATTGAGCTTCTTATATATATATATATATATGATGTAAGAAGAATTATTAAGTGATTATTTTAAACGTATGAAAATGAAGAAAGAATGAAAAATAATAAAAATAAATAAAAAAATCCCAAGTGATCGGTATAGAAGCGAGACGAGATGGTAATCCGTAACCGTTGAAGATTACAAGGCTTGATCTTAAACAGATGCCGATAGTAATAACATCGTTCGTTCATTCCTTCTTCTTACAATTTATACCAAGAATCATGGGAATAATAAGAGCAAAGACTATCATAGCGTGACATAATGGGACTCATAATATACAGCTGTCCAGTTCTAAGAACGTAGACTAGCGTTTCAATGAACCACGTGCGGTCCAGCTCCGGATGGCCTAAGGATGGCCTTCGAAGGTCTCTTTCTTTCTTTCTTAGGCGTGAATAATGCGTGACTCGTCAACTATACACAACCCGCTTTCAATTACCCATCATCATTTTGCTTTTGTTTTATAAATAAATGAAAATATAATATAGTCAATTTATTTATTATAGTCATGAATTAAATATTAAGATCGCAAAATAATTTTATACAAAAATGAGAGAAAAAAAAAAAAAACCAATTTCTATCGCTTTATAACGTAGGGCTATGAAATTTGCATAATATATTCTAATGCCTCGACTAGCAATGATTTATCAAAATGTTAAACGTGATCGTAGTTTTATGAAATTAAACGTTTACGAGATTGCCAGAAGCGTTTATTAAACAATTTTAAAGAAAAAAAATAAATAAATTGAATTTATCGTTTCAGGGCAGAATTATGACGAGGTCAATTATCATCTTATTAATCACAGCATCAATGGCAGCAGCAATTCCGACCGATATAACTTATGGAAAAGAGCTTAGAACCATAGAAGAAAAAGAAGTGGAGGAATTTGGGAATGAATCGGTTAAAAATCAGCAGAATTTATCAAACAATGAAGAAACAACGGGGATGAAGATTGATAATAACGGGGTAATCGAGGCTTGGAATTCTCAGGAATCTAACAACCAATTGACTACGAATTCAGCTGTAACGACAGACACAACTACGGAATCAAATTTCAAAACGAAAAATGAATCTAAGGAAAAGAAGTCGAAGAAGGGAAGAAAACATAAGGCTTTATTTATAGACTATCCATTCGTACCTCAGATATCTGCTTTACCTAATTTCGAAACTTATGATGACTTGGGAACTGAAGAACGAACTCCTGGAGGTGGTGGAAGAAAACATTATCACGAAAGCAACATCTATTACATTAGATTACCTCCTACACCTTACATGTTCGTTCCAGGACTTGGATACGTTTCGCAGCCTCCTAGCTATTCGGCAGGACCCATGAGGCCCCAAATTACTCACGTTAGGCCACAGGTCAATCCTTACAGGCCACATCCAGTTTATAATTCACCACTAAATGAAATAAATCCGTTTATAAATTTGCCTCTTGATTTTGTGAGCAATGGTAAACCAACTTCTGTTTATCAATGGCAATCGCCGTCTTATCAACCCGTGAAACGACCTGAAACTCAAATAAATTCACTTGATAAAGGCCCGTATTTTTTCAACGGAAGACCACACAGCATTTACTTACTTAGGCCAGACGCTAGGCCACCTGTTCATCAATCTCTTCAATATCCAGACTATCAGGATAATTCGTATTACTGAATTGATAAGGATATGAGTTTGGGCGGGGCGGGGGGGTGCCTATTTCTTTTTTTTTCTTGTCTTAGAAAAAAAAAAGAAATAGCTATTAGGATATGAAAAAAAGTGGGCTGATTTTTATACGATAAAATTATTATTGAAAATTGTTCCGATTTTGATGATGGAATTTATCATAATATATAGTGTAAGAAAATGATAAAAGTTAAGAATCGCGATAATTCCAAGAGACATAGATTTTTTTTTTTTTTCTTTCTTTTTTTTTTTACATAATTAGTTATTATATTTATGATGGATGCGTGGAAAATGTTTTCTGTGCAAAACTGTTTGCTCAAAAACGTGTCTCAAAATTAATTCATAATTAAAAAAAAAAACTAAACTATAATTATTATTATTATTATTATTATTATTATTATTATATATGAAATTATATAGAGTAATTTGATATTTTTATTTTATAACGAATATATAGTTAGTATATAGAAATTAGAATTTTTCAGTATTTTAAATATTATATTTATTATATTTATATACTATATATATTTACGTTTAATACATATATGAATAGCTTGAACAAATGTCACGATCGCGTATGTAATCTATACGTACGACCCTATATATTATAGTATACCTATATATATCTTATGTAAATAGATAAATTTCCCGGTTGGGCGATTATGATTAAAAAATTTTCTACATAAAAACGAAAGAGAAAAAAAATTGAAAAAAAAAATACGAAATGAAATGAAATGAAAAAAAAAAACCAAAGAAAATACTCTCATCCCTAAAGAAGTTACATTTCTTCCCTCTTATATATATATATATATATGTTATTATAATTTAATTCTCATAATTGCTATAGAGACATTGTTTTTACAGGATATAGGTATCTAAATTTCGTATATATGCAGCATGGATATCTAGTATATTAGGTCGTGTATAATATATACCTATATATATACGCCTTCTTATATCATGTTAAAATATTTCTTGGGAATAGGGATTCTTCTTGTAGAACAAATATTTTCTTAGGATCTGTTACTAGGGGTGGGATAGACTACAGACTACATCCTGAGAAATAATGAAAATTTGAAGGAAAAAAATTAAAACAAAAAAAAAAAAAAAAAACCGGTGTGAAAGGAAAAAGTTTCCTAGATAGTTTACGTACGTGAATTTTTGTAAATTTATTAACAATTTTACTGTACATACAAAAATTAGAATTTTTTATACTAGAGGGGTTTACTAGATTGAGAAATGATCTGTCATCATTTTTTAAAATGCAAATATTGCCGCTCTTCATTCGATTCCAAAACCTAATCGAATTTATCATTTTAGGGGAGCGAATTTTCGATCCTTTTTTTTTTATTATTATTTTTGATTCGCGCATTTGAGAGAATTGCTAAATTCTGATTTCAAAAATATTTCTAGAGATTGTTCAAAAAAGTTTTATTATATATCTTATTATTATTATTATTATTATTCACATACTTACTCGCTGTGCAAATCGATGCTAGTTCTTCTCCCTAACATTACAATATGAGATATTTTTGGCGGTTGATAGAAATTGTATCCACTTCGAAGTATGGTATGAAAAGAATTGCAGATTTGTAAGAATTCGAATTTCGGTGCTTCCATGGGCCAGAAAGTCTCCAAATATATACAAAAAAAAATAAAAAAATGTCGTTAGAACCCCAGGTTCCAATCTTAATTCTAAGTACTTGAAATTTTTAGTACTTCGATGTTTTTTTTCACTTTCTATCGCATTATCTGAAACTCAGCGCACTTCTTACCTAAAGTAGTAGGTATCCGTGAAAAAATTTACAGATTTTTTAACGACAAAAATTTTATTCATTTAAAATTTGTAGATAAGAAATTTGTTTTTTTTTCGTTTTTTTTTTTTTGTGCGCTGTAGCTTCGAGAATTATATCGTTGAAAATCTGTCGAATTTTTATGTAATACCTACTACTACAGGTAAGGAGTGTAACAAGTTTCAAATTTTTCAGAGCTTTACTGCAATAGGAAGAAAAAAAAAAAATTAACCGCGACATGTCACAAGTCTTGTTTTATTAAAATGTGAATATTCGAAGACTTTGGGGTAATACTTGAAACTGATGTGAGATGAGAATCTGGGGTTTTGGCTACACTTTTTCGTATATATTTGAAAATGTCCTTGTCCATGGGGACATTGAAATTAAAAAATGATCAAATCAAAGACAGGGCATGTCGTGTTTGAAAAAAGGAAAAAATGAAATAAAAATATAATCGGCTCCAGAGAGGTCCTCATTCAATCTTATATCTATATGGTATATAGTATATATATAGTATATATATACAAAGATGAAAATAATTTTACAAATAACTATAAATAGTTTATTGAGATTATACATTTAATACTATATCTCGTTATGTCTAACACTTAAATACGTATAATATATAAAGATCATATAAAAATGCATATATAGTATATACCTATATTTATATATGTATATAAACGTTTACTGTATGCGGTATACGTGTATATATTATATAAAAAAAAAAAAAAAATTGGAGAGATCGTTGCAGTAGAAAAACCTTTTATATTTATATGTTTATATATATATATATATTTATATCTCATGGAAAAGTATTGTCCAGTCTTCCTATAAAATATAACTCTCCTGGTATATATATAAGTTAAGTCTTAATATTATAATTAATTGAATCCACGTAATCTGTGCGATTTTAATAATACCAGTTCACGCAAAATGAATTACTAAATTAACCATGACGTATAATTATATATGATAATGATTAATGAGTTACTTTTACGTATAACAGCTGCTATTACTGCCAATGATAGTTTTCTTTCTTTCTTTCTTTCTTCTTCTTCCTTTTCTTCATTTACTAATTACTATATAATACCACAAAGGAGCGATAAAAGTCTCAGGATAAAATATATATATCTAGCTGGTATATATACATTTTACAATATCATTTAGTTTTACAACAAACAATATAAAATTCGTTCACGATTTATTTAGTATTACGATAATTTTTTCATTCATTTCATTCATTTTTCTTTTTTTTTTTCAAATCTTGATAACTGCAGGCGATTTTCTTGTGTATATTAATAATCGAATATCATTTGAATAATTATTATTTCAATGATAAATTTATGGAAGAAGAGGATGATAGTATACAGGTTTACGACTTTTTTCAATAACATAAAAAGCCTTAGGTTTACCATTTCCAGAAAAATTTTTCTGCAAATTTGTTGAACCAGATTTTAAACTGAACGGTGCGTAATAAGACATCGCAGATTTTTTACGGTGTTTCTTTTGTTTTAGCGAATTAGCGTACATAGTATTATGCGGATCGTTAATAGCGTTCCATATCAATCTATGCTCATTATTATTATTATTATTATTACCCGAAGGTTTTAATTTAAATGAAGCAAAATCATCGAGTCGATAATTTTTGTTCTTTTCTTTGCCTCCATTCATCCCACCGTAATTTAATCGCTTATCGTTATTCCTGAAGTGTGGTTTTCCTATCATATCGTACTCGTTCCTTATACCAAGAGCAAGGTTCGAAGGATTTTCTGTTTTCTGTTTATTCCCAATCCCGGAATTCGATTCTTCAGTCTTTGAAATCTCGTTTGAATTCTCCTCGATATCTGTTTTATGCTTTTTATCATGTTGGTGCAAAACGTGCATCCTATGTTCAACCATTCGCTTTTTCTCAGCCATTTTTTTCATCACTGGTAAATTCCAGTGATATATACCCCCGGGTTTACCGTTACTCTGAAAACCAACCGGATAACTTCCGCTGGTTTTTACAACTCCGTGGATTTCGTTTTTCGTATCTTTATGGGGTCTGGTTATCGCATAATACGGAAGACTGGGAGGCAATTTTACGATGTACACATGACTGTCTCTGTGACCATGTCGTCTACCATAAGATTGGTGATTTTGCGATGCGAAATTCAACGGCGGTTCTGGACCAGCTAAACGCTTTTTATGATGTCCTTGTGATATCCGAAGAGGAGATAGACCCAGGCGATTAAATAGAGCTGCGTTACTTGTATGGACTGTTTCGAAGACCGGAGATTCGCTTCTAGAATTTACCACGGAACTTCCTTCGATCCATGACACAAGGCCCAAGTAGACAACCAAAGTCAGCATATAGAGCCTGAAACTAAAACATCATTGCATGAATTATAGTCATCTTACGTGACGTTTAGAAAAAAAAAAAATAAAAATTATTCAACAAAACGGGAAGCTTGTGCCAAAAAAATGGCACTAATGCGTTTAGCAAAAGACAAAATTGACCCAAAGAAGAAGGTGACTAAAGAAAGTTAATTCGCTTTCTGGATTAACGAATTTCAAATCTGTTGTACGATTTTCTTGATTCGGAAAGTCGGATTGTATGGAAAATGTATTTGGACGTTTGAAAAGTAGAAAAAAAAAACTGATCAGCACTAAGTAAACTATTAAGAATATCTGCATGAGGTTCGTCTAAGTCGGAATAGAAATTCTAGTTTCATCCTGAAAGAACCTTAATTCAATTGTTCTTCAGTTTTTCAGACAGAAATATAATTCTGTTTTAGTATAGAATTACATCCTACGTGAAGATTCGGAAGTGTGAATCGGAATTATCTTTTGCACTTGAAATTCTTATCAGCGTCTCTACAGCCGACTAAATTTTCGAATTCTACTTACAGCCTGAAAAGTTTGCGAAAAAACACAAAAACAAAAAAAAAAAACCAACTCTGCGATGAATTTTATTTTCAACTTGAAATTCATTCGAAAATTAGTTCACAGAACGTTTTATTAAAGATTAAGAAGCTGTGGGTCTAAACCAGAATCACGAAGTCTCTCTAGATTCTAAGATCTAGAAATCCATACTAGAATTTCAAGAGTCTAGTTTACTTCTAAACTATCTCAAAACTTACATGACTCTCACTTTTCAATGCAAATCGAAATTTCATTACATGCACAAATCCCACCCTCAAATTCTAATCAGCACCTCTAAGTCTTAGACGATAATATTTATTCCGTATCGTTTTTGGCACATGAAATTATGATCTATGGTTTTAATCCTAGTTTTAAACGTTGTTAATATATGGGGGAAGAATAGGTGTGAGATGTTGTGAAAAAAAAAATTATACATTAAATTGCCTGAGGTGAATTCCGAAGTTGTTGAAGCGTTCGCACGCAACTACGACGACGTCGGGATGGATGCTAACCCACGGGCGTTTCTGTCTATATACAGATACACAGTAGATATGTACACGTATTCATGTACTTGAATATATACATATATATATATATATATATATATATATATATATATACCTACTATGATAGTTTTTGCTTTTATTTTCATACAACCGTCCATTACAAGACGACGTGTCCGCCGTGGGAGTTGACCATTCGCGGGAACGCGGAAGATCTTATAGCATAATATAAAGGTGCATATAGTGTATCCTGAGGGGCATATTTCATCTTACTACTGAGGATGAAACTCGATCGTATCGCACTTTCATCTCACTTATTTTATAACATGAAGAGATAATACCTATTGCATTAGGCATACATTTGATCAACGTATGTACCTATATATATATATATATATATATATATATAAGAATCATTATAGTTAATACGTACTACGTATACAAAATATACGTATAGGTAACACCAAGTATAGTAAAGGTTCTTGCGGTAAGCCAAAATTAATACATATAACGTGCGGTCAGTGTTTATTTATTTTTATTTTTTTCTCTCCTGTACTAGTTACTTGATTCAGTTTAGCTTAATAAACCGTTTTCATCAAAAACACGATACCATAACAGAGAATGATCTGGATTATTTTACTCCAAATTATACCATGCATGACGTAAAAAATTGAACGAAATATTTAATGGAAAGATGAAAAGTAAGAGAAAAATAGCTGGTCAATTAACGAAAATCGTTTCAATATCAACAAGACACTTTGCGGATCTTGTGATTACCAAATACGTTTAAATATGGAATACCAATCGTAAACAATTCTTTTTTAGTAAAATCATTTTCTACGTCAGGATTCGGAGGTGTGAATCAGAATCAGCTTTTGCACTTTAAATCCTAATTAGCATCTCTACATTTTATTCCATTTTATTAATAAAAACTTGTATAACAAAACCAGAATCCCTGGTGTGTTTTTCATGAATTTTTCCCATTAAACATTAAGTATCTGAGATTCTGAGGATTATGCTAATCGTTTATAAAACGCGTTGAATTTTTTATTTTTTTATTGTTTTATTGAAATTGGAAGTAAAAGTTAGTAAAATTTTTGTCTTAACGATTTCAAAAATCGTCTTTTTTGCTTTCTTTCTTTCTTTTTATTTCTTTAACGTGAAATAATTTCGTACCTATATCTATACACCATACACGGTGGAAAGAAGGCGAGGATGAGGTGTCGTCGTCAGAGTTTGTTAACCTTACGTGTATAGGTACCATCTGGTATTATACTATAGCCAGTTGTTACCCAGTGACAGAACTGTACCTGGTACTCACATGAGGTCTTACTCTACACGAGTTCGAAGTGCGATTTCTAAGTGCAGTAGATATATACACGTGTAACTATGGGTACTGGTACATACACGTAGATATATATCCGCACAACACAAAGTGTATTATAATATATTCTCTATTGAGTGTATTCAATGCCGATTCTCATAGGAAATAACTCAAATAGATATATAAGATGAATTTATGTGTGGAAAAAATAAAGAAATACGAAGGAGTTGTATCCACCACTGAATATATTCAACCACTTTATTCCACCAGATTTTTTCTGTTCTTTTTCTTTTTCTTTTCTTTTTTTTTTTTTTTTATACTCATTCGGAAATTGCGATTAACTGCTTAACCGGTTCAAAACCTGATCGTGCATTTCACGTTGTAGTCATTTGATACTAGTTCTTGCTTCGAATGAAGTAAAAATGTTATACCCTTCATTGGTATAATTTTTTTTTTTTTCTTCTAATTTTTCTTCAACTTTCTGTATGTATAGACGGATAGAGTTAAAACGGTGAATGAATAGATGTGTAAATTGTATAGCATGTAAACGAAAGAATTTATTATTATTATTTTTTTCTCTTCTTCTTCTTCTTCTTCTTCTTCTTATTCCTCTATCACCTAGTCCTATAGCCTATTGTAATGTAGTAAGAGCGTGAAATTATCCAAACAAGGCGCATCAATTCGTAAACATCTAATCGTAAATGCTAGTCTTATACGTGCAGGACGTTAAATAATTAAACGGATAACGTTAAGGTAACAAGAAAAAAAAAATAAAAAATACATAAAAACATTAAAAATAAATAACAATGATGCCTCCGGTTAATGCGGTCTACGGTTAATGTTGGGAAAAAATTTTTAAGAAGAAAGAATGAAAACGAAAAAAAAATATACGTATAAGGTACATACGATTTTATTATATAGTCAATTTACGTCGCTATAATTCAAATCAAATCGTATTTGAATAATGAAGTTTTTCTATACGTCAGTTATAAGACCTTGACCATCGCACAAACTGTGCTAAAAGTTCAACGACTCTTCAATGGCACAGTATATACGCTAATTCATAATCCACTAAGGTTATATAATTCATTCACTTATATTTCTATTGATGCAGTTTGAAATGAAATGAAATAAAATAAATTGAAATTTTTTTTAAACTTAACTAAAAATAATAAACAGCCGATGGGTTTTGGAATAAGAAATTTACTACATCTATACACGTGGCTTGTAGTCTGGCTTGTCTGACTCGTCTGGCTCGTCATTTTCATATTCATTAATTCCTCGTACGAGAAAAGTAATTTTATTATAACGGCTGGACGCTACGTTCATCAATTGACGGAAAGATTAATGATCCGAAGAGTTGCCCCATGGCCCCTTGTCTTGGGTGCATCATACATTTTCCCTTGAAGCCCTTAGCGTTGTTGTGCATTCGCAAATACCAATAAATTGTAGACGTGTCCAGTCTTTGGTCACGTAGGATTAGTTTATCGCGTTTTGCTAATCTTCAAGCATCGCTAGTAGTAATAAAAAATTTTTAAAACCATCAATTTTTTATTTTTAGTTATTTTTTTGCCTGAAATAATTGCCTTGATTTGATCTCTTTAAATCATATCCAGGAATAAGCTAAAAAAATTTGAATTAAAGAACTTGAAATTTGTAACGCTGTAAGACCTTTTTTGAATATTTGAAATTCGATCAAAACGCAGATATTGAGATTTTTACTTAAAACTTTATTAAAGAGATTTGAAAAGCCAATTTGAAAAAATTGTTCATTCATTCGCATGATAGAATACTGAGTCGTATTTTCACTCGTATTTACAAGATTCCCTTTTTCGAGAAATACACGCTTGGAGGAAAAGACATCGTTGAATAGACTTAGAGTCGTTCTATACGTTGAGTGAATTTCAAGATTAGAAATACCGCAAGTTATAAGTATTTTATCTGATTAAGTTATTCTAACAATATGCAAAAATTTGTGAAACTTGTTTCAAAAGTTATATAATAGCGTAATGAAAAAAAATAAAAAAACTATAAATAAAATTGTATTTTTGTATTTCACAACGAGTTTTGATTTTTATTTATACATACATACATACATTAGATGAAAACGAGATTCCTAAATGTCGATGAACTTTAACAGTAACTCTTATGTCTCTGCAGATTATTGCCTAAATTATATAACTATAGAATTTTTTTTTTTTCTTCGGATAATATTGTAAAACCATACAAATCGCATTTTAAATCCAACTAATTGCGAGATCAGTAACGTGACGTGTCTTGCTCGTAGTATGAAAGCGAGAGATTTCGCACGATAGGTAAAGCTTGAAAACACTTGGCGCCAAGGTACCTTGTACATAAATCTATAACAAGGTATGTAAGTCTATAAAAAAAAAAAATAATAATCGCCGAGGATATCCTGAGGCTAGTATGTTTAAACCATACCTATTTTTTTTTTTTTTTTGTGCAGATCAACTTTTCGACTTATACAGGTGATAAGAATGAATAAATTATACGGATAAATTTTTAAGGCGAATTTTTTATCAGACTGCGAACGCTGGGTGGAAAATTTGTGAAATCGATACGCAGCTGGAGCGAAGAGTTTGTCATGTTTTAGGGTGGCTATAACCATGATGTCTTCCATCAAGCCATAAGAATAGCGCGAAATTCAGTACAAATGATTTTGGTAAGATGAAACGTATCGCAGATTGAAAAAATCCAGACTATGATGCAGTTATGCATAAAATATGACATCTAGGTGGAAATTTAATCTAATCGACTAAAATTTTCGCAAAGTCAAATAAGCTGCGGGATAATAAACCACGATGTGGTTTACAGCCCTGTGACCAAAAGCAACCAATCAGGATTTCCTTCAGTTAGTCCTTTGTTCCGACCACGTACAAGTTTGCAGCCTTTGAAGCTACACGTTTCTGTCAGACAGAGAATGATAATAAAAGACTAGGAAAGCAATAGGAAGATAATCAGAGTTAGATAGAATACCCGATGATGCGAAACGGCAAAATTCTAAGGCGTTAATTCACTCCATTGATTTTTTTTCTCTCTCTCTCTCTCTCTCTCTATCTTAAATTGATATTAGAAAAAAATTGAATTTAAAGCTGAACTTTTATCCCGGAAGTCCGTATTTCTGTTAAATAATAATCTGCGTGAAAAATATTCAATTGAGGAACCTCGTCCTGTAATTGATACTCCTCAGTAAGGAAATGTCTTGTTCGTGTACGTAACGGGTCCATAGAGTTGATTCTCAGGTCTGCTTTTAACCTGAACTTGAGAATAACCTGAACTGCATAAGAATCAGGAATCAGGAATCTAGAAGATAGCCAATGCTGATAATAGGTCCAAGTAAAAGAATCTTTTTCTTAGTTTTCTCTAAACGGTGGAAGGAAAAAGAAAAGAAAAAAAAATAAAGGATAGAGTCAGGAAGTAGAGCTGGTTGATTTCTATACCCGATCAGAACATTCGTAGAGTTTCAAGTACCCATACCTTTGATACTATAGTAAGCTTAGTAGCAACGTGTTTATAGCATCAGTAAACCTGGGACCAGAAAAGGAATTGTACCTTGTACCGTGTCTCCGGTTAGGTATGAGTTCAGGTGTTCTAGAGGTACAGGAAATGGCCTAGACTTATTATACTTTTTCGAAAACCATTATCCTGTGTTATTTTCTATTTTTTATTTTACTTTAGTTTGAATCTAGAAGTCGATTCAAAACTGGACCCTGTTCGACTAGTATATGTGCATTGGGGTCACTTACCGATAAATGAAGATAAGAATTAGTTAATCCTCTTTTAAGGATCCTGATTTTCCCTATATATTGTTATAAGAAAAAAAATATCTTTCATGGAAGTCCGAGGATGTTAGAGTCCTTATGAGATTTGACTTGCTTATATGTAGTATACCTAATCCTGCATTAGGAAAGTCGCAAGAATTTATACCGTAAACTCACATCAGTTAATCACACACTGAATGATGCATCGAATTTTTTAGATAGGAGATAATCTCGTATTCGGGAAGTAAGCCAGTCAAGTCTTTATAGATCTAGGACTAAAGATGGATATGTTAACCTTTAATCAAGCTAAAGGACTTTTACTTAAAACAAGTTATATATTAGCTGCAATGTCGATTTCTGCAAGATCGGTTCTCTGCTTTATAGCTATAAGATATATATTCCGAATGGGATTTATAATCAGACAAGTTTAATGATCTAGATATATATAGACAGTATTAAACCTGCCCGATTGGATACAGGAAGTAGGAGATTCGCACCAATTAATTGGCTAATGAAAAACGATTAATTAACGCTATCTTGGTAGTTTTCGTTTTCCTTTTCATTTTCATTTATTTTCATTTATATTTTATTTTTATTCTCTTCTATCTCGGTCACGATCCAGAGATTTTATTTAATGATCGTATCTGTCGCGAAAGTGAATCGCCTATAATAATTAGCGATGACGCATTATCCATCCCGTAGCTTCTAATGATGTAAAACTATTACATTACTCTGATATATAATAGAATACAAATATTTTATATCTACGTACTTTCATACCAAATCAATGATGTCCGTTGAATTTTATTTTCTCGATGTTTAATACATTATCTAATAATTTTCGTATTTTTTGCAAATGTAATATACGGTACAACATATATATTTATACATACGATAAACAGTTTGCGATTAAATTAGGACCCATTTTTTTTTAGGCGCGTGCAACAAGCAAGGGGAAATTTTTTTCCGTTGTTGTAAACCTCTTTAGAAATTTGCAACCTGTAATCAAAGGCGACCCGCAAAAGGTATACGCAAAACCCTGTACGGGTTAAACCCATGGTAATCACTAGTCCCAAACAAGCCTACCTCTCATGAAACGTGGACGTACGGTTTAAGAGTTTCGGGCTGTAATCAGCCACGCATAATTAGACTGACGAAATTTTTGCTCGTTGTTAAAAATCGCTGGAACGAAGATAAGCGCAAAGAAAATAAATCGAGAAAGGCTATACACCCCCTTTTTTTTTTTTTCTTTTCTTTGGCTTAGAATTTCGTTAAAAATTCAACACTCAAGTCAAGACTATTTACTCGTTTATTTAATAAAAGTAAACTGTTTATATTAAAAAAGAAAGAAACTTTTTTTTTGAGTCACACTAATCGTCCGCGAGCTCGTATCGGAATTTATGCTAATCTTTAATATCGTGGAAATAGGAACTGACGTGAGTCACTATTCAAACAGCTCTTATAATAGCTAATGGCTAAATCATTAGAGTATTCATTCAGAGTAACGTTTTTAGGCATCTCAAAGAAATCTCAGTTAGATAAATTTCAGAGAAATTGCAGGATAGTATTTACATACTAATTTTTTGTTCTTATAATCCAAATCGCTATTAAAAGTATTAGATGATTTTAAAATAAATGATATTTTAGAAAAGTTTGACCACAGTATCCAAATCATGGCATTATCTTGTAGTTTATTTGATGATAAAAAAAAAAAAAATCTAGTTTATTATAAACTAAAGTATTAATAAGTATGATTTTGGTTTTGGTGTAATAAATCCGAAATATTATCGACTTCGATTAATTTATAAAAATTGGAGTATTTAATTTCGAGGTGAATAACAGTAATAGAGACGGTAAAAAGTCTGTGGTCAGTTCGGAGTTGGGCATATATATAGTATGATATATAGAAGAAGTATGTATCTGCACGGTGAATGAGGAATCATATAAGTACAACGGATGAACCGCGATTCCCCGTTCTTCGTATAGATATAACTGTCTCACGTAGTTTGTGATCACGTTAAACCGGTGTGTCAATGAAAACGTTAGTGATCCCCCCCCTCCGCCCCCCCAAAAAAATCGTTATTAAATTTTATTATATAGAAAATCTGTAAATAATTTCATTACAAACGTCTGCGGTTGCGGTCATGGATGATCGTAATTCCGCGTTATGCCATTTGCTTTGGCAAAACTGTGCCAATAAATATAAAGACTGCAGAAAAAAAATCTGGTAATTAATTGCGAATAAATTCAGATCTGTGGAATAAAAGCATAATAATATCGTTTAATGTGAAATCGGTATAAGCGAATATAAGAATGAAATACGAAATGGCGAAAAAAAAGGGAAAAAAGAAAAAACATTGTGAAACGAGAGAAAATTGACTGTACCTATAGCTACGCTGCTGTAGGTCGTGAAATTCAGAGATTTACCGATCACCCGTGAATCTTCTTTTTTTTACTAAACGAACAGTGACCCGAACTTCAATGGCCAATGATACCTAGTATAGTTAATACCTCTCGTAGAAGGTCTGAGAGTTAATTTTTTCTTTTTCTTTTCGTTTTTTTTTTCGTTTTTTTCTTTTACCCTGCCTTTGTACTAGCCAAGGGACTTTTTTCACTCTAATAACAAAGATACGGGTTAAACGAACAGAATAGAATAGAATGAAAGAGTTTACTTTAGTCTAAGACAAGTGTCAATTTAGATAATCGAGAAAACAAAACATGAATTACGCCGATACTTTGAATTCAGTATTTTTAATAATATATAAAAAGATTTTCTGTTTTAATATTTTGTTTTTTTAACAATATTGTCATCAGCCTCCTAAATTGAAACTCGTAATTTCGTTCGATTCAGTTGATTTCCGGATATGAATTTTAGATATTTGCTAAATTTCCTTAATAGTAGAATTATTTTCAAATCTCTTCCTGGCTTCAGAATCGATTATTTTGATAATTTGATCTTTGTAAAGACACAAAAGCCTGCGATGAAGCAGACTTTAATTGAATAGAGAATTGAAGTGATGATAAAACGAGTAACCGGAGAAGTAGTAGTCACCCTGTACTACACAGACAGATAATTATCGATTCCTTACCCATTGTACCCTCATTGTAAATTTTTTTTTTTTATTGAAAGGCTTCGTTGATCGAGCGAATGAATTAAGCTTTGAAATAGTATTGGATGATACGTTTTTTTTTATTTTTTTTTTTTTTTTGCCGTCCTTACCGTCTTAAACAAAAAGAAAATTAGCTAAATCCAGTGTGAAAAATGTGGTAAAAGATCGGTACCACGTAATCGCAATTATTTCCAAGAGTAAAAGAATAATAGTATTTCTTCTTTAGGTAACAGGTCGTCGCTGATGCTGTAGCATTAAATAAAAAAAAAAAAAAAAATTAAAAAAATAACATCGAAGCCTTAAGACGTCTGATACATACATACATACATACATACATACATACATACATACGTAAAAGATACACGGGAATTAACTTTATTGGGATTTTATTTAATTTTTATCCACAATTATGAACGGAGTAGTAGATTCGCCTAATTCGTTACAGTTAAACTGAATGAGAACGTCTGCAAATTATCTGACGCGTATGACTGATTATAAACGTATATGTAATGATCTGTATACATGGGTACCTGTATAATATATATATATATATATATAAGCAAGAGGTAAAATAGGCGGTAATTTATGGATAATACAGTAATGTTAAGGTTGGATAAGTGCACTTGATCGTAATTCACTATATATCCAGCATCGCGATCAGAGATTTATATACACTACTCTATGGTTTATGCTTTATGCATATATATATATATATATATATATATATATATATATATATATATATATATACCCAATGCTTCCTGGGTGGTTAAAAGCCGTATAGGAAAAGAGACGAGACTCGCCTTTCACGCCGGAGGGATTCCCACAGGAGGGGAATTATATTATCAAGGATAGAATCTGCATTTTATGCTATTTTTTTCTTACTTTTTTCTTCTTTTACGGATTAGAATCCCTCCTTTCAGTCTGTACCTAAGTGAGATCGCCATTACGATTACGAGTCTGAATTCTGCAAGTTATTTATATTAAATTTCCCCATATAGTTGGTACTATCTACTTTGCAAAATCGAAAAATCGAAATTAATTTTTTTCGGACTTTTATTCGCAAATCAAAATTCGATTACACCCCCATTTTAGCTTGCGTCTATAATATAAATCGAGTAGAAATTATTTATTTTTTTTGTCTCAATGCTCAATGATCGTGAATTTAAAAACTACGTCTGTTCATTGATGACAAACGTAAAGTTAACCGGGGTACAAAGCAAGTCATTCATTCATTCATTCATAGTGTCGCGTTGCGTCGTTGTATATACCGATTACGTCTCGATTTAATAAAGAATAATAATTTTTAACGATAATTCGCGAAAGCGATTAACCGCGGATTAAATATCTTATCGCAATTCGTATTATACACTGTCGTATGCAATTACTGAGAATTAAAAAAAAGTTAATATGAGTGTTCAATCATAAGATTTTTTAACTAAGTAGTCTCTGCGGTTAGACGCACCTAATAAGCTAAGGGTAAATTGTGTACGAAGACCGGCTCGGTCGTTTAACTTGGTGAAGATTAGATTGGTTTTGGTTTTCCACTTCGTTCCATGATTCCAATTAACCAACTCTAAGTTAAGTAACGTATACCTGTACTTAATACTAGGTACAGTAATTGCCGAGTAATTGAAATCGGTAAGATTACTGGTTATACATGTATATATAGCCTTTGCTAGTAGGTATATACAATATCAAAGATATGTATACATCTATATGTGACGTATAGTTATTTTTATTTTTTTTTGAAAAAAGGACATAAAAAATAAAAAGGGTGATGATTCATTCAAAGGACCACACGTTTTTTTTTTTTTTTGCGTGTATGGGGAATATTCGCATCTAAAACACATTCCTTTCGCAGGACTTTTACAACGATGTATATAAGATACAACCATATAGGACGAATAAGGATGAGTCGTGGTCAGACAGGCTTGGGTCAAGAAATTTCCAGCCAGTAAGGGATATAACTGCATACACTGCGCAGTATCTCGTGGCATAGTTGGCCTTAGACCTTTTTATGCATAACGGTGAGTTGCAGCTACAACTCACGCTCATTATGCCAATTTTAAAAAAAACCTTACTCTGACACCATGGGAATAACACGCGGTTAGAATCGAAATATTTCGTTCCTATAGTTCCTGTCACGAAGATAGTCTGCCAACTTGGATAGTAATTTTCTGTCAAATCATCGTAACGCTCGGTATACCAGAATTTTTATATCCACTTAATTTTTTTTTTTTTCACAGCTAATTAACCCATCGTTTACTCCAGATTTCCTCCAGATAATAATTCTGAAAGATCGTGAATTCAGGATCATCCGATTATCTCTAAATGAGTGTCTTTCCTGGATATCGAAGGCTGCGAATATATAGAGAATGAGTCTTCCGGCGAACGTTTCTGGTTTATAGCTATAGTCATCAATGACGTGGCTATAGGTAATGATAAAAATATATAAGACGTTGTGTGTCTCAGCAGCAACCCTTTGTGATTTGTATTTAGCAATAAATTAACGCGAACATGACTGTCTCTGACTTATTTAAAATGCAGAACACGTCGTCCAATGGAACCCGAAGAGATTCTATAGATTCCAGGAGATCCGGTGACTCGGAAAAATATCGGTACTTCAAGCCACCGTGATATGAAAGGCAGGAAATTCAATATTCTTTATCAGTTTTATTTTTTATATTTATTTCAGGACTTATCCAAGGAATCAGAGTCTGTTTTGAACGGATTTATAGCTCCAGCAGTTTCTCCCCTATAACGATAGGGGAAAAAAGTATAAGACGAATTCTTACGAACAGAATTAATGAACTAATAAAAGTTAAAAAAGTTGGAATCGAATAAGTTTTAAAATTATTATTAAAAAAGATCGAATGACAGAGATTTTAATTGTGTTTTTTCTTTTCACCCTGGCGAAGAATTAGCTGATTAAAGACAGAATTAAATTTGTCAGGAATGGCGAAAAGAGGAAACGTGGAATTTTTTATCTTGGGGGAATCGAAATGGGATTTTTTTCTATTCTTCCTGTTTTGGTTCTCTCGCTCTTTAAATCAACGAAGCTGAAACTAACGCTCTACGCTTATGTCTCTTTACTTCTGCGGTGGTCCATCAGAGATCAAGAGAGTGTCAGCGATCTGCGGGCGGTCATTAGACGAGACCATCGTACCAACGTTCCGCAGCATCTTTAACACTACAATAGTAAACTCCAGACTTTTGACACACGCTTCTGATTTATTTCTCAGATAAATTTAGAAAATGAAGAAACAAATATTGCCTTTGCCGCTATAATTTGGGAATCAGGTGAAACAGCACGGTCAATTCGCGCCAATTATGACTCACTTATGTCTTTATACGGCGAGCCAACACACGAAAAATCTCCCTAGAGTCAATACGCGTCTCGCCACTGATCACGCGTTAAATTACTTTAGGGATTTTCTAGCGCAACGAGTGGCTATTCCTATAAAATAGGAATTATCCAGCGCTTGCGCGCTTGGATTGTGCTGTTTCACCTTATTCTCACGGTATACAGAATGGCTCATAGATTTCAACTATAGATCACAGTTTTGCAAATACCGAGATAATTCATAGTTTACTTGTCTTTTTTTTTCTAGTATTTTTCAATCGGAAAGAAGCAGAAAATTGCATTTACTTTCAAATCAGCAATTTTTATTTATTTTCACTTTTCGAACGTTCTCGTTGCTGCGAATTATGCTACGATGAGAGTGACTTATCGATTTTCAGTTTTAAACCAAAGAAGGAGGTCTGTGCTTACGGCAAGACTAGAATCGAAATAATTAATTAAGATGTCTTGACGCGTACATCGCTCGCTCTACTCGGTTCTCAGAAAATCTCCCGCATCGCTGCACCGGAGAGAGAAATGAAGAATATTGCTAGCCTCGGCTATATAGATACGAGTTGTTCGACAGTGCAGACCTGTTCGACTCTGTACTTATTGGACAGATAATCAATAACAGAGTTTAATAAAAATTTGTTCCAAGCATTAAGAGTGACTTTTTTTATTTTTATTATTTATTTTTTTCAAAACATCGCTGGAGAATCCAGGAATTCAAATTTTATAAATAAATCAAGCCTCTTCGCATCTTAGAAAGACGTCGATGACACATCTTTTGAAATTTACGATTTTTTTTTTTAATGGCGTGATTTTTCTTTACGGTACATTAATTTGCCGATAAGGGAAGTTTTAGTTTTTCTTTTTTCTTCTTTATATAAAACCCTGATATATATATATTCTCGACCCCTCAAACAAACTAGAAAAGGGATAAGGGAGAAAAAGAAAATCATCTACAGAGGCACGCGACTGAATATAAATTCGCCCCGTATTTTTCCCCGCGCAGCTCGGTTTTCGGTTCAAAGCAAAAATTTTCCCCACCGCATACAAACAACCCCAAAAATTTAGAGCGAAAATTTTTGCGGTTTATTCGACGTGACCGATTTGTTTAATCCCCTCGCCCTATGGGTGGATATCGGGTATAGACTATCTTGTGACAAATTGAGGGACTGAAACGATCTTTGAAAAAAAATTAAGTCTGTATAAAAAAATATCGGATTGCTGTTCATTGATATGAAAAAAAACAAACAAACAATAGCAAAGATTTATTACTACCAAATTAATAGTCTGGCCAGCCTCCTACCCCCCCGTGTAGAAAAATTAGTTCAACTACTTCCGCGTTTTGGGGGTTGAATTATTATTATTTTTTGTCAACCTAATAATTCAGAGAAAATTCATTTTTCAGACATCCGTTAAAGTTTTCGAGAATTACGATGCTGTTCTTCTATAGTCACTCGCATTTTTCATTTAAAACAAAAAGGTAGGTATATAATATAAGGATGAAAGGGAGAGCGCGAGTAGCATTCAGTATTCTCCGCCCTTTTTAGCCTTATATTATTCTCTGAAATAAAGAGGCTTGACGTACCTATATTTACCTTATACAGGGGTTTTCAATTACTTTTGAAATAAACGTGCTAGTATAGTTACTATAGAACATTTTTTTTTCTACTACGAATATCATCGGTGATGATAATTATTCCGAAAACCGTGAATATGAAAAAAAAAAAAACACAAAAACATGAAACAAAAATTGACAAAAAATTAGTTTTTTATTACAAGTGTATTAGTATTGACGGTGTTTCTTTTCCTCGAAGTTCAAGACCCATCAACCCCTCACCTCGACCACCTAACGTACCATAGAAATACACTTGACCCCCCGCGTTATATACCGCAGCTAACGAAAGTTTTTTTCTCTCTTCTGTTCAATTTCCTCTTTTTTTTTTCTTTTTTCTATTTTTTTCTTTTTTTTTTTTTAACCGCCCCCATAGCAGCGTGTATAGAAGTCCTTCACCCCGTAGGGAATCCATGACTAACACACTAGACACCCAGACCCGGTATATAAGTCGGCGTGTGCTGTCGCTGTCGCTGCTGCTGCTGCTGCTACAGGAACACCGAGGCGCACGCGAGGGTGTCTTCACAACGCGCCACGTCACGCGAAAGACGCGTAAAAAAAAAAAAGAGAAAAAAAAATATATATATACTACACCATTTTCCAAAGTATTCTCAAAATATGTTTAATTTTTTGTTTTTTTTTTGTTTTTATTCTGTTTTTTTTTCAAAAAGGATAGAATTTTTTTTTCCAAATATCCTCAAACTTCTGTTCTTATTACCTAGAATAAAGACCGAATATCGTTGTTAACTTCTAGAAAGAACCTAGGTAAGAAATGAACTGTATACTCAACTTCGGAAAAGAAATTGTGAAAAAAAAAACAAAAAAGAAAGAAAGAAAAAAAAAAAAACAGTGGTGCTCAAATTAGGATTTGTAGTCAAGGATTTTCGATGTGAATTAACGATCGCTTTTACACACCTATGACGCAGTATTGCACTTTTATTGCATGCGAAAATTAGGGTACTATCACTCATTGGTTGGACCGATATATTCGACTACTTGATCAACAGCTTCCGGTTTAATCGACGAAATTTTTTTATACGACATGGTATATAGTATTCTGGGTCTTCGGGATTTTCTCGATTGAATAATATGCTTGTAGAAATCAACTAAAACATTACCGATTTTATACCGATTCATAAATTGCGATATATATAGCAGTATTGACTATCGCAATAAAAATATAATTACACACGGGAAAAAGTTTCGATCAACAAATCGGCTAAAAAAAAATATGCATTTCTTAAAAAAGTTGAGCACTACGGTATTCCCTGAAAGTAAAGGTATTGGAAGGGACCTAAGACTGACCATCGACGAACACAAGTCATTCCCTTGATTGGTTAATCGGTATTTCCACTGCAGGCTTAAAAAAAAAACGGAGATTATTATAAAAATGATGCCTTTTCTACGCTTTTGGCTAACAGATCGTTTATTTAAGATGATTAAGGATTTCCCCCGTGTAGCATATAGTTCGAACAGGTGTTCTATGGCGTTTTTTTTTTTGATAAACGGTTAAAAATTAATGATAGGTCTACGGCGATTTTTTTTTTTTTCCCCCCGTTCAGATTTTGCTATCCCTTCATTATTTTTTTTTTTTTTTTTTACACTCGTTTTTTAATCCTAGTCGATCTTTCGGTGTGATCGAAGCCTATGGTTAACGGCGCGCGCATGTTAGCGCGTGGGCGACCCCTCAACCAAAGCACATTAAATCCATGGGCTGAAAAATGCACAGCGTTAATATTTGCACTTCAAATAAACGATACTCGACTCAGAACTATACCCATATAGTATATATATATATATATATATATATGGGGGTACATGAGTGGTTCCCATAAAAAAATTCTTTTCTCCCCCTATTGTAAAGTTTGATTTTTCTTACTCCTAACAATGCAGGAGATTTTTTTTATCCTGATACTATATTTGGCAAATAGACTAACACCGGGTTACAAAAAAAAAAGGACCTTCATCTCATCAGAGATTATAAGTAATACTTAATTAATTAGCATCAAAAACTAGTCTAGGTCATACCGAATTACAATTTTGCTATAAAAAAAAACAATGGGGCAATTAACGCGATTAACTTACTCTGATATTCTAGAACGAAAATTGAATAAATTCTATGATTGAGATCAATTCAGGAACCGTTTTCACACAGGAAATAGTAAAACGGTGAATTTCATTATCACAGATATGGGAAAAAAAAGTGCAGAATCTTTTTTTTTTTAAATTTTTTTATATGAAAAATAGAAAGGTGTGAAAATAGCGAACATTGATTAATTTTTTTTGATACAAAAAAAGGAAAAAAAAAAATAAAAATTCGCAACCCGCTGCGAGGTTTGTACAATATATTTTCTGTACAAAGGTATAAATCATTGATTTATGAACCGTTTGTTCGTCTTGGTCTGCACAAAATATAAGTATAAGCTGCAGTGTGTACCTACCAATAAACTTTTCGAGCAAATATTTGCCTGGCTCGTTTCGAGCTTATTTTCAGAAAAAATTTTACGCAATAATGGCTCGTAAGTAAATATTTGAGTGAAATAGAACCGTCTAATACTTTTGTACTGAGATGCTTATTAGATATTTACAGTGTATATATTATATTACCGCTTCTTCATCATTAAGCTTTAACTACTCAAGTAGGAATTTAAGTTTCGTGCTAGAAAATTTATTCTCGACTTAACTCCTGATCCGTGCGAGTTTTGAAAATATTTTTAAAGCAAATAACGAAGAAAAATTTATTCAGTAAATTCTAGAGGATTCAATATATTATTTTTTTTTTTTTTTTCAAATTCTAATTTAAATTAAAATTTTCTATACAGGATTCTATTAGTTAAATTCTCATTCTCTTCGACTATATTAGACGGATATTTTTTTTACTACGGTGTCCTTAGGCGATTAACATTATAGAAATTCAAGCATCTCTCGGGTATATCAATTTTTAAATATACGATCATCTACCGAACCGATCAATGGATAATAAAATCGTATCACGTTATTTGAAATTGAAGCAATGACTAGGTAATAATATTATAAACATCGCGGGCATATATGGATGAGATTAATTGCAAAACCATTTATAAGCTTTCGAAAAAAAATTCCTGAAAAAAAAAAAAATCGAAAACTTATTTTTGATCAAAGGTCTTGAAAAATTCGAAATTCGTCAATTTTGTTTGCAGATTTTTTCTTTTTGCACAAAAAGTAGCGATTTTTGGATAACAAAAACTTATAATATTTCAAAATGGATAATCTGCAATACATTTTTTGTTTTTTTTTTTTAATTTTGTACCACACGTGCAGTTGGTTCAATAAATTTTTACAAAAAAAAACGAAGTCAAAGTATCTGTGAAATCGAATCAAAAGAAATTTTAGTCTGTATACGTATACGTGCTGCATTAACGTATGAGAAGACAAAATTCTTTGCGTTCCAAAAATACGTATACCTACGTACTTTTACTCTTAATATCGAATATCGAGGGTGGAGATGATATTATTTTTTCTATACTAAGTATTCCTGCCATAGCTTATTTCGAACTTTGGCTCTGTATACCTTGCTGCAAGATCGATATATACCGTATTCCGTGTGTGAATTTTTTTTTTTTTCCATTTTTTGGTTTTTGAGGAAAAGGTGTATATAAAAAAAAAAAAGACAAAAATAGATAAAAATTCTATAACATAGATTCGATAGAATAATAAAAGATATTGTGAAGTTTTGCTCATCATAAAGTGTTTTTAAATTATATAATAATGTGATAATTAATTGATAAATAAAATTAAAGGGGATTAAAAAAATTTTTTAAAAATAAAGAAAAATTTAATTATCCGTTTTTTTTTTTTTTTTTTGTATTTTGTATGTGTTTTTTTTTTTCCCAACCTTATACTCCTGCACATCCTGTCGAGATTGGTCTTCTAATAATGATAGGTATGTGTGATTATTATTTTTTTTTGAATTCACTTTGTTTTTTTTTTTTCTGTTGTATATGTATATATATTTTTTTGATATATTTTTGATATATTTAATATACTTGTAAGTGTATATATATATAAGAACGAAGACTGCGTTGAACTTGCGTCCAATCTGAACTAACGCGCGCTAAAGACTGACCCCCTGCGTCATGGACCTATTAGGCGCAAACGGAAGTAACCGATTCTCCCCGAAGTTATACGAACCTGTAAGTTCAAATCAGATTGTTGTACGCCGGCGGCATTCGCACTTGCTCTGTGTTGGTCGTTTCCGGTTATAGAAGAAAAAAGATAAAAAAACAGAAAAAAAAATATATATAAAAAAGGGGGAAAAAATTCTATCAGAAACAAATTAGAATATGATATGATTTTTATTATATATAGACTTAGATATTTAAAAATAAGATCTTATGATATAGAGAGAAAAAAGAATTAACCGATCAATCGATATATTATATCTTATACATATACACAGCAGCTTATTGTCTATCGAATATAATTAAAAACAAAAATGTTTTTTTCTTCATCTTCTTCGAAGTATATATAAGCTAGAGAATTGGGACCCCTTTTTTGTATTTTATTTATTTATTTTTTTATTTACATTACTATCACCGTTTCTATATTAGCGCCGCTGCGCCGCAGGCATTTGGAACGTTTATCTTATAGCAAACAGCGATTCACGGGGTACACAGACCCACGGGTTTATAATAAGTTAAATTTTTACTTATTTTTTACCTCTCTGCTCGACTCAGGCTTATATATACCTATACATATACACATATATATATAAAATACACGCACGTGACTTTGTACCTCGCACGTGCACATATGCGGATATTATATACATAAGTCGGTGTGGTATATATATATATATATGTATATAATACGAATGTTAAAAGAGGGTTCGAAGGGTGATATAGGTACCGATCGTATAGGGAATTCAGAAGCCCAAGTTTCTATACGAAGCCAATTTACACATACGTGTATAATACATGTATGCATATATGTATAAAAAATATATATATATACATAGCTGTAGCTATATGTACTATTCAAGATATAAAACGCGCGCGCGTGAATGCGTTGAGAGATTGCGTGACGAGATTTGTAACGAGTATTCCACATATGTATATCTACCATGGCTAGTATTTGTCGATATGTGAAATTATTAAACTGTTTTTGTCTTTTTTTTTTTTTGCATTTTGCATTCTGTACAAATAATTAAGTAATTATATCGTAATTGTTATTATTACACATATACGTATATGTATATTTACACATCTTATGATCGAGCTTTTTGTTCAAATTTTTACAAAATATTTCACCGTCTCTGATTTTATTGTCGTATAATATATTCGTTCGAAAAATTATATAATGAAAAATACGGACTTTTGTAGCAAGAAATAAACACAATTGGAAAATAGTTTATATTTGATTATTAGAGCGTATGGTCAGCGCTATAATTGAATTTATAAATGTACAACGAGAGTGCAGTGTATAATAATTATTAATTCTTAATTAAGTTTTATTACCTATTTTCATTTTATTAGATTTTTTTTTTTATCGTTTTTATACTCATGAATTGAAGTTAGAGAATAAAGAAGAATAAAATTAAACAGTTTTGCGATTAATGAAGACAAAAGAATAGCCAAAAATCGTGGATAGTAACCTTTGAATTCACAAAACGTCTGGGATCACTTGAAATTTTATTTTTTATTTTTTTCTTTCATTGAATTTTAATAAATTCCAATAATTTCCGATAGAAAAAAATATTTCCGATTATTTATAAAATATTTCCTGAAGTGTATTTCGTCCTGTTTGGTTTTTTCGGATAAAAAATATAAAAATGCAAGGATTGAGGAAAAGAAATTTAAAAAAAGTTCGAAATCTTGATCGCAATTACAGCAGAAAATCAGTTAAGTCAGACAATCTTCACGTTCCTATGACACCGTCTACATTCCGAAAAATAAAAACTTCAACATCGAGGTATTTAGCTCTGACATACACACATCGTAAATCGAGTTACTATATCGCCTATAATAACTAAGCCAGTTTATTTTTGAGACTATAGACACAATTTTTTTCGCTTTTTATTTCTCTCCCTAGGGCTACAACCCCGAATTCAAAATCGGTGATGATCAAAGAGCGAAAATCTTTCGGGGAAGGTGAGCCTCCGATTTCTATTCTTCGATTATCTCACACACGGTCATCCGAATTACCAGAGAACGTTGCTGTACATTTTTCAAGTTTTTATCAAAACGAGTATCAGACACTGCCGCATAGCGGTGAAGAAAAACCACCGGTAGTTGAGCCAAAGACGTTGAGGAACTTTCCAAAAATGGAATTCACCAGACAGATGGTTCACAAGTGAGCCTTGGTGGTTTTACTCATTTTTATTTCTACCATACTGAATTGCAATCGGAAGTATATACTCTATAATACCTATAAAGAAATCTTTCACAGTCGTTACATCCATCCGTTACAAATCGCTGCAGCAAGGAGGACGAGATCCACTTTTTTTTTTTTTTCTTTTTTTTTGCGACCATTTATTTATTTATTTATCTCCTTTTTTCTAACATGTTTTTTTTTCTTTTTCTTTTTCTTCTTCAACGTTTTCTTATTGCGAATTGCGGACACGGTATTGCCCTAGCACCGCGTCCAGGTAATTAGTGCAGGGATAATTAAGACGTTACGCTGAAATACCTCGTAATGAACGATCAAGTCGACGACGTACTTAAAACTCGACCGTAATACGATGATTACTGGGCATTGAAATGCTTTAAGAAACTTAATAATCTCCTAATTATACGATTAATGGTTTTTTTTTTTTCTTTTTTCTTTTACTCAATCGGTCCTATTTTAAAGGACGAATTACAAGGTGTGAAAATTTTCTTTCATTAATAAGGAAAAAAGTCTTATTTTTAGACTTGAACATTTTGCTGGTACTCAAAATTACGGACGACAAGTATCTGCGGTTTTGGAAGACACCGTAGAGGCTCCAGGATTTGATTTGAAACTACCTCCTGTTGATAATTGTTCACCTTTTATAAAAAATAACGATTATTATCCACTTTGGTATAAAGATCCGAATAAAATTCCGTGAGTTTGTTTTTAATTAAGTAAAAAGAGAGAGAGAGAAAAAATAATAATAATAAAATAATAATTCTTAACGAGCTTTATAATGATGAATTTTAGACAAATATCAGGAGACAAATTTCAAGAGATGAAAAAAAGGTATAATCGTAATATAGTAAGAAAAAAATTATCTCATGGTGAAAAAGATAATAGTAGCGAGTATTCAGAAACGGAAACTGAATCCGAGGAAGATGAAGAAGACGACGAAGAAGAAGAAGAAGAAGTAACTGTTCGTAAAGACTACAATAGTTTTTCTGAGACTGAAGCACGTAGTGTGTTTAGAAAAAGTATGAAATCAAGCAGCTTGAAAGAAGATAAAAATCATCAGCTATTAAATATCGAACGGAAATCAATTTCAAAAAATTCATCGGATAACTTCAGCTGGTCTTCAGAGACTTCCGGTGAGTTTAAGGAGACGAAGGATGCGGAGGAAGAATCTCTTGACTGGAAAACTGAAGAAGAAGAAGAAGAAGAAGAAGAAGAGATTGAAGTCGAGATCGTACATAATTTCGAAAAAAAATTCGTTCTCGATCAAGTCTAGAAGTTTTTGCCTTTTTTTTGTTTTTTTTGTTTTCTACATGAACGTTATAGTACTTTGGTCGACGCACATGATTTATGAAATAGTTTTATTTTTCTATAAATTTCAAATAAGATAATAAATAAATATAACCACTTCGTGTACATATTGACACGTGGTATAAGGTGATCTCGGAGAAGTTTCAACCTTCCACGCCTCTCTTCAACGAGGCAATTATATTATTTTCTCGATTTTCTTTTTTGCCATTACTTGCTTCTACTTCTGTATGTACAACAGCCCTTGTAAAAAATATAAAAGCATACCAACTACTTGACTCAGATAAACGGACGTGGAGGAGTTTAATCTGATGTAACAGATATTTTAAATCTTTACTAGTGATAATAATACAGTTAAGTATACGGTGGTTAATACCCTTGGGCCTTATAACCGGCAATTAATTCACCTCGGCAAAATGATAATTGAAAAAAGAAAAGAAAAAAAAAAAAAAAAACACCAACGCTTGGTCATTTCGTATTAATTACATTTCACTCTTGTTAAAATCTATTTCATATAGATACACACTGTCCATAATATATTACATATCATTTGGTCAATTCATCAGAGCATAAAACGAATAGCGTATGATACGATCTATTTTTTTGCCATTTTACATTTTTAGATTCGATTTATATTATTTATTTATAAATTAATGAAAATTGGTGGAAAATAGTTAGCGTTTTTCTAATATAATAAAACGCGGATATATACCTATATATATAACTGAAACATAGGTAAACTACACCAATTGATTACACCTCAGTGTAATAAAGGTAATAATAATTTTTATACCTTTATACCAAGTGTTCAAGGATGCGTTCAAACCGAGACCGTAATCTAATTAATTTCACGACTAGCACGAAGAGTAATTAAACAACCATACGATTAACTCTTCGTTAGCTCGTATCCCTCGAACTAATTTTTTTAATTTAATTTTTGTTTTTTTCTTCAATTATAACGAAACGAAATTATGGAACAGAGTACTTAGGAATTAGAGATCAAAATGATCGTTGCATTAAGTGATTTTACATCGACTGCATAATTTACTTTGAGACTCGATATCGCTATGTACAATTCGTGAATAGTAACTGTCGTAATTCGGGAGAATAGCTTCTATTTTTTTTTTTTTTCTCTTTTCAAACTTTACGTATTTTTAGCATATTAGAAAGTAAAATAATCCCAGAGTATTGTCATAGGATATATTAATCGGCGATTATTGAAATAGGATGCAAACTTTGAACTGAAAACGCCTGCGGGGTCCCTAGGGTTCGAACTCGTCGAGTTTACTATTATTATATTATATATATATATCTGAAAATTGATGCCTTAGAAAAGGAGCTGGGTTGGTTGATGTATCGATTACCGGTATTACCAGAGAATACGAAGAAGTTATATACCACGATGCTAAAGGATCGTGAAAAAAAAAATATTCATACTTTAATGTTACGACTTTTTAACGCCGCGCAAAACGTGCAGAGCTTAATATATTACCGCAAGATCCGGTCTTCGACGCTGGTAAGGTTTAAAAAATCAAAAATAAGAACAAAAACAAAAAACGGAAAGAAAAAAATATACTTTTGGCAAAATTTATCACGATATTAACTTCCGTATTTTCAGTTATACGATGCATCAGATGGTACCGTTTTTTCTTTATCTTTATTTACTTTATTTCGACGCTGCTTACGAAGACTGTGGCACGTTTCGTATTTCGCCGCGAAAACTATCATGTTTTAATTGTTGCAACGAAGATTTTCTGAAGATTTATGCGGTGTGCGATAATCGAAACGAAAGCCAATGTTGCGGATACAGAAGTGCGTTTCTTTTGCGTCAAAATAAACTTATAAATATTCTCGAAATTGTGTTATGTCGATGCAGGCATTAGAAAAATGGATGCTTTTTTTACAGGTTTTTGACAGATGTTCTCAATTTCTTCCAGATTTCTTATTGATATAAATATCTGCAATTGGTTTTATTATACATATTCATATCGAGTGGTCCTCACCTAAACTTAATGCGTAATCTTTCTACGAGAGTGTAACAACTATTGAAGATTACTAAATCAGTGGTTTCGGATTTGTATACCCAGTAATACTACACTCTTACTATAATCTGTATAGTCTATGTAATGTATTGTAAGTTTATTCTCTAAACCCAAAATGATGCTCGCATAAAATGCGCTTGAAACACAAAAATATCTTTCATAAATACTCTATTAAAGGTTTATAATTTATTCATTATGGAGCTCCTAAACAAATTATTCAAACATTTGTCAAATAACTGTAATGCAAGATAGAAATATTAATCGTTTCAGTTCGACGAACATACTATGTAGTTTTCGTGGCGAAATCCGAAAAGTGTTAGTTTCCGCGGTGAAAACTGAAACGTGCTAGTCTTCGTAAGCAGCGTCGATTTATTCTATTCATCATCTTGACTATAGGTAAGAAATTTTAATACATACATATTCACCCTATATAGTTGTTGTAGAAGTGAATTTTTAGAAAATTTCATTCGGTATATGACAAACACGATTCTATTTTAGTGGGAGCATGGAATCGGTTTGTGATTTTTTGTGATTTTTTTTTATAAAAAATGAATAAGAAATTACTGATCATTCGATATCATTTATAGTATATACACTCGTTTATTTTTTTCATATTCAGATAACATATAAAATATATGTATAATATATTACAATTCGGATTTACGAAAGCGTACGTCGCGGTTTGTCGCTAATTGTTTAATAAGCAATTAGTACATATCACAAACTGTTAACTACGCCTAGCTACCAGGCAACTTATATATATAATATATTATCTAATTATCTAATATCTAACTAATTAATATCGTATCACGTATGTTGTCATATATAAAATGAAAAGAAACAAAAAATATATTTATATATATTTATCTATATATATATAATATCTCTACAACTTAATAAGGATATGAATTTATATTAAATTCAAGATATTCGTTCAACTTATTTCTATTATATCATATATTATACATTTTTTTTTTTTTTTTTTTACATCCCTTGATAATTCCTCAACTCATTATACGTTCAGTTTCCCACGTTTCTATTACTTCCCATCAGTTTTTTTGTTTTTTTTAATTATTATTTTAGAAATTTAGAAATCGGTTGATTGGAATTCAAAACTATTTTCAAATAAGCGAATATCCGAATCATTCTCTTTTAACACAGTAACAGCTATTTTTTTAAAAAAATTTCTTTCATTTTCCCATATTTTTCTCGTTTCTGGAAAGCAAAGTTCACCTATTTCTCATCTAACTGAGACTTCTTAGGTCTTCCCTAGGTCTTTTTCCAAGAGTAATACATCTCTAATGGTCGATTCACGCGCCAAAACTTATCGTTTACTTGTCTCAAAGTCTGCGAACCACTGAGTACCACTAGCTGACCAGGTGAAGGCGCTATGTAAATACAGAAATTCAAATGCCTATGAGATTCCGACAATTCTGTATCCAGATCCAGTGTCAAACGCATTGCTAGATATTTGCTCAGATGATCAACTGCGAATGAATAAAAAGATCATTTAATTTACACATTTTTTTGTTAATCTCAATCAGATGAAGACGAAAAATAAATCCCCCATTACCCACCTGTGGCATTCGCTGTAGTTTTAATATATCGAATGCTGTTTTCCTTCAGAGCTTTTATCAAAGAATTATCTCCCGCCATTTCTGTTGGATGTGGTTTGAAAACGAGTTCAATTTCGTTTATCATAAGCGGTTCGCTGGGGCCTTCTCCCTCCGTATCGACCATAGAGTCTCCACCTCCTGTTTCAGCTTCTGCGCTAGATCCGGCAGAGTCGTTTTCAGAATTTTGTAAACTTTTTTGTCGCTTAGGAGGCTTTGGGATTTGATTTGCTGGATTCGGTGATGGTGTAGTTGAATTTCTTGACGTTGTTCCTAGAAAAAAATCCCACAAATATTTACGTATATTGATTTGTTGTCGCGGGATTCAAGATCTGCGCAAGTTTAACTTAGCAAAAAAAGATTTTATCAAGAAATAGGACTTATGATTTCAATCAATGTTGAATCTATGAAACCATGTTTCCATGAATGATAAATTCGACAAACGAATGCGTAATTATCAATTTTCAAATGCCCTAGTGTTGACACAGGGGTTTCATAGATTCTTGAACTACGATTTAGGCGAGAATAAAATTCTGCAAAACCTTGCCTCGACCCATACTTAAAAGCTGAGAACCAATGAGATCCCCGTCTCATTTCAAAAGCATAAAAAGTAAAGTAAACAAAAATCTGAGACGTTTTCTGATTGAAAAACGACTTTGAGTTAAATTGAATAAAATTTGCTGATAAAAAGATGAAAAATTTCTGCCTCAAAAATCTCAATATCTCAGCTTGTTGAAAAGGAAAAAAGAATGAATAACTGTTCAACCATCTCTACAGCCGCAGGTATTAAAAGTACCTGAAACGGCAGGGCTACTAGCTGGCTGAGATACATTGTTGTTAAAATTTTGTTGATTCTGATTACAAATAGAATTCCCCATTCCATTACTGTTATTAATATTCCCAGTAGTATTCATGGCGATATTAGCCCCTTGCGAAGAGTCGCTTTGAACAATCGGATTGATTTGATTAATTGGAGTATTTCTTCCGCCAGTATTAACCGCAGGATTATTTTGATTCTGGGTATTAGTTGTCGTCGTATTTGTTGTATTAGTAGGATTTTCAGTCTCGTTTGCGTTCTTCCTTGACCTCTGAGGCCGGTTTTGACTTTGTAATTTTATCCCTTCTGTTATAGAGTTAACCAAGGCTGTATGAGAGTGTGAATTGTTCAATTTTGCCAAAACTCGTTCCTGGTGCGCCTCGTACTCATCTCTGCTTGGATATATCTTGGATATTAATAAATCAAAGTTAGGATCTGGGCGCAGGGATCTTTTGGATACCAATTTCTTGCGGCACGTAGGACATTCCTAAAATTTGAAAATATTAAAAGATAAATAATGTTAAATAGTTACGGTCATCTGCGATTCAATGAAACTCGAATTTTACCTTGTTGCCACTACGTAGTGCGGTTATAATACAATCGGAACAAAACCTATGTAGACATTCTTTGGTTGTCATTGTCTTCTTCAACATGTCGAGACATATCGGGCACATCAATTCACTGTGTAAACTACGAGGACTTACTGCTATTTCTGTACTATCTGTTATCGCGTCTTGGGGTGTTCGGTGTAATTCGTAAAGTGACAATTCCCACGTTTTGTTTAAACCCACTTGCTCCGTTGACGCCATTATTTCATTTATTTTACGACAGTGTATATGTTGCGTATAGAATTAAGAAACATATAACAGTGCATATAACATTGACTAAACACACCCACCTTACACGCAACACGACGCACAGTGCGTCTGGTTATACGACACAATGCTTGCTTAAATTTTTAAGCCTCTTATTTATTTCTTATAATACAAAACAACGATTGACGGGCAAACTCGGTGTGCAATTATCAGTTTAATAAATCAATGCCATCTAGAAGTTCTCACAGAGACTAACATGAACATCGTTCTTAGTAGAGCTCTGTTTTACCATCTTAGATCATTGACAATATTTCAAATAGTGAGAAAACTTTGACATTTTTATCGTCGAAAGATAGATGAAACGGAATTTTGAATCGATTCACATTTATTTTTGATTATTTTCGAATTATTTATGCGTTTTCATAAGTTTTTAATCATATTATAGCATGAAAATTAAATCTAGACACACGATATCATCTTGATTGCAGTTTATTATTACCGTAAAGAATGATAGACAGTATTAAGGAGTAAATTATGATTATAATGTATATTGATCACTGTTGGATGATTCGATGTCACACATCCTTATTGCTTTGAAATTGTACCTATATTATGACGAATGATTATACCATTTCTATGATTATATGTAATATCGATTCCTCTATCTTGTAAAGCGCCTGTTATGATTGATGAATGAGTACTTCGTTATAAAAATTTACGAATGGATTGCAATTGATGCCGAGAAAGGCGACCAAGTTATATTATACGGTTAAATTGCGTGCAATAATTATAGATATGAACATTTTGGAAATATATTATAATAGATAAATGCATATTCCATTTTTGAAATTACCAAAGTTCTATTTCAAAATAATGATTATCTTTGTAATGTCGATATCAGTTTATAGAGAAATTTATTATTATGAAATTCTCAGACAGCGAAAAATTAAAATATATGGCTATGAGACGTCTTGTAAATCTTTTTTGTATCTTGCAGTTAACTTCCATTCAAAAGTTAGTTTTCTGACAAAAATCCACTTTCAGACATGCATAAGACGTCTGATATTACATGACAATCAACAATCACAGTTGATACCGAAAACCGGTTGATTAATATAATTACAAATTTAACCGTTATAATCGAATTGACCACTAGATTTCAGAGCCACTGAATTATACATCTTATTAAAATATTATTGCTAATCGATTGCTGATTATTGCCTACCTACGCTGAAGATTAACATAAGCTGTGAGAACCGTTATCAATTAAAAAAATTGAATATATTTCGAAGGTGAGGAGAGATAGGATGAATGGAAAAATACCAAATTTTAAGTTGTATCAATCTTTTCGGATCTTCTTTCTTCGTTACATATCCACCGGACCGTGTATAAAGTATTATTTAATAATCATATGCATGCAACGATACGTAGCAGACATGGCGATGAAAGAAGATTAAATTCCGTTTTCAAGAATCCGCCTGTATCACATGCATCTAAATTAACACGCGCATCTTTACTGATTATAAAAGAGAAAATATGCATTTCAATTTCAATATCCACTATATTTATACAGCTGCAACGAGGGGAATGTGTTAATATTAACATTTCCATCAGGCTGGTTTCTCGGAGATATCTCTATCTCTCTCTCTCGCGGTTGCAATATAATAATATTCATGTGTAACGGAATCATACAATCTTTTAAATTCTTCTTCTCAATCCAGGGAATAATTAAGGTAGTTCATATCCGCGCGTAATTATGTCACCAATTAAACGTAATATATTTAATTCAATTAATTATTTTTTTTTTTCTTGATCATCATACTGAGGCTTCAATGCCGGTTGAAATTCGGTTTTTTAATTTTTAATAAATCTAAAAATAACTGTGATTTTTATTCGTTATAAATAATCGCATCTTCAAAGCCGATTTTCAATATCATTCTAATATCATTGATTTTTAGTGTTTTTACTGAAATCTCGATACCGAGTTATAAGTTTCAAAAATATTAAAAATAGGCATGTGCTATAAGAAAGACCCTTTTTTTTTATTTCATCCATAGAATCTGATTCGATCTGGGTCTGACCCGAGGATTTCTTGATAAGAACAACGATATAAAAAATTACGGATCGAATCGAATGCCCCATGCATTAAAAAATTTGCATATAACAGTTAAGGATAATTAGCGATTTTGTAGATCGTTAAACGGTTCTAAAAGTCAGTAATAAATAAAGATAAAAAAAAAAAAAATTCTTTCGGAATTTAAATGTGACGAAATATATTATAACGACGATATATTATTAAACTGTATTAATATCTATAAATTCCGTATACTGTATACCGTATTTCTAAAAAAAAAAACCAACTAGTCCTAAAGATGAGACAAAAATTAGTCCCTGCAGTTAGTTTAATTG
Source organism: Tenthredo notha (assembly GCA_914767705.2). Taxonomy (NCBI): domain Eukaryota; kingdom Metazoa; phylum Arthropoda; class Insecta; order Hymenoptera; family Tenthredinidae; genus Tenthredo; species Tenthredo notha. The sequence continues at coordinate 9,338,902 of OU611911.1, read as the reverse complement.
TAAAAATAGAGGCCGATAAACTCAGATTTCAAGACAAGATCTTAACGGATACGGTACGTGGTGCAGCCTAATACGCATAGTAGTTTAGTTACACGTCCTAAAGAGTGCATAATATATACAAGTATAACAAGTAGTGCAAATATAGTGAATATAATACTGGTTGAATAGAAAATTGTTCAAGGTAACTATCTCCTAGTCGTAATGTTTTTTTTTTTTTTAATCTTTTTCTTTTTCTTTTCCCCGCAATTTGCATAAAAAGGATTTTCAGAATTCTCCTGCACAGTCTACCTATACCGAAGATCTATAAGCTAAGGGAAAAAATAAGGTAGAATAAGGCAATATGGAGGGAATAGGCCTTCGGGCAACAAACACTAACTGCGAGAGAACTATATCTATGTGGTCGACCGGATTGCGTTCGCGGTCAGACAGACAGACAGACAGACAGACGGACTGACTGACTGTTCAGCTCCGTAGCCCCGTCTCTTACGCCAATAAACTTATTTTCTTTAAATGTATGCGGGTAATGTGTAACATGTATACCTACGCATATTATTGCGAGTGTAAAAATATTCTAACTCTTCACCTTATACCTGCACATGCACAAGATACTACTGGAGCCATTAATTAATATGTATATTTATTATATAGCTGCAGCAGCCTTCTATAAGCTAGTAGAAAAGGTACGTGCATGACACCACAAGCAATGCAGAAGCACAATGTATGTTATGACCACAAGTCACGCACAATACTTATAGTATAGGTATATGTTTTACCTGGATGTGTACTTTATGCCTGTAAAATGTGACACGCTTTCTTTGTTATAGATGTTATATGAGAAAAAAAAAAAAATGAGAAAAATTGTCGTATATTTTATCATGCTAGGTTGAAAAAAAAAAAAAAAAAAAAGATTCATAAAGCCGCAATCCCAAAATAATGCGAATGATGGATAATTGCGGTATAGACGTGCCATTCAACGATGCCATATCACTCTGGGAAATAGAAATATTATGCAAAAAGGTATTTCATAGGTGCTTTTCAAAATACATTATAGTAATCAATATAATTGTATTTTATTGATAAAACAATACAGTTTCCAAATTACGTTTTTTTTTTTTTTTTTTTTTGAAGACCTTAGTCTAGTTTTAAATGCAGTTAAACTAACTCGAAGGAAATGTGAAAAAAAAGGTATGAAAGTTGTCTTTCGATTTTTGATATTTCCTGCGAATGTGTGATAAAGCGTCGTTTCCAATATCTTTGACACATTGATAACGTATTTCCCGTAATGACCTTAAGTACTCCAGGTTGTCGTAGGTCGTGAGTTGACCTACAGTCTACTGCGAAACAGGACTACCTGCCTACTATCTTTGTACATATACATACGAGTAAGTACCGAGTGGCGAGAACACCTTGAGATACAACCGTGCAAGACACGCGTACTTGAAAAGGTAAACCAATACCTTCTTAAGTCCGCGGGAGCATTCACTAGCAGTTCGTGTCGAATGCTCGACTCTGCTGCAGCAACGTGTATTTCGAATTATATATTATCATCATGTAGCCAAAGGCTTTAAGGTTTTAGATATGGTGATGTGCGGTGTGGTCATCAGAGCGACAAATTTAACAAATTAACTTTTGAAAAAAAAAAACCTGATTGGTATACTAGCCGAAGATTTTTTCGAATAAAATAACAGTAAAAACAGTCCGAGTATAGTAGCGATCGCAGAGTCGCTAATACTTATTAACTTTATTCGTTGAAACGTTCGTATATAAATCGGTCGAACGTTAAACTCTGTTTAAATCTAAACAACAAATAATAACAATCGTGAGACATTGGTCAAATAAATTTTGTTTGTTTTTTTTTTTTCTTCTTCTTTCTTTCATTCGCAGTGCGCGTCATAATAACAAAAGAAGACTCGCGAATTTAACACCATTTTACGAAATTTATTTACAACATCGAGGTAGTAGAACTAAAGATCATATAATACATACACCGTGTAGTGAATTTAATTGGTGTACTTATCAAATATTTTTGACAATTTAACAATACCCGTACATGTGACTGAAGGTATAATATAACTCTGTACGTGTGTGTGTGTGTGAATTTAAAGATTGTAGATTGAATAACAATTGTCAAAAGTTTAATATATGTTACGGTGAAAAAAACTACACGTTATTTTTTTTTTTGAATTATAGTCGAAAAACAGATTTGAGTGAATTTTTTTTAATAATATATCGAGATTTTATTAATATCGCAGATATTATTGTTGTGTCAAAGCTTGATATTACAGTTATAACTTTACCCCCGTTCGCATGAAGTCGAGTTTTACATTATATTCCATTAAGTTTCTTCGACCCGTATAATAATTACGGGTTGCCTTACCAGTATGCGGAAATTGTGGTCCAGAATCTTGCATAGGTCGTAAATGACCTGTCGGTCATGCGATGATACGTAACAAATTGTAAAAGCTATACGTTTTCATACGTGTACACATAGGGGAATTGAGTACAAGATAATAATCATCGCACGCGTTTTTTATTTTATTTTTTTGTGTTCCAATTATCATTTTATGACCAAAAACATTTTCTTCACGCATTTATGTCATCGAAGTAACAAATGAAACGCGTTTATTTTTAAATCCTTGTGTTTTTTTTTCTTTTTTTTTCTTATATTCATATTGAATTTCGCACATTTGTTGCCATGGGAAATTCTAAATCTCAACCATGTCGGTCTCGGAGACCGTTGTACCTGTTTTATCTAATTCATCGTACCTGGAGTGTTGTGGTAGAACATCGAAGTACCAGAAAAGACGAATCCTATGAAGATACCGACCGTGATACCGATCTAACATCTAGATGTAGCGGTTGCGCAGACTGCGGTTACCATCAGGAGAGTTTATACTTCGACAGGTAACGTAGAAAATATATTGGATCATTTTAATGTCGATAAGTTAGTTAGTTATCGGTAGTTGGTTAAACAGATTAGAAAGATCTATAGATCATTGGATTTTCATTTTTATTACGCTGAAAGGTGAAAGAAAAATAAGAATTTTATACTTTTCTTTTTTTCTGTTGTTATTGTTGTTGTTGTTATCTATTCTTTCACACCTGTTTTAAATATACTATATACCTACTATATAATATATTAAAATAGAAAGCAATTTCACAGTTTTGATTATATTGCAGGAAATAATTAGCTGAACGAATAAATATGATATTGCATAATATAGTTAATAATTCACATGTATGTGAATGTAAGCTTTGTAATTATCATTACCAAGTCATATAATATTATGTATGTACTATATCGTACCTAATCAAAAGACTCGGTTATCGTACATAGTAATTAACTTATTGCCAAAGGCCGGATTTTGTTTTTTTTTAATCTTTTTTCAACACCTTATTATACACTCTTGATAAGAACGATTGTAATTAACGATCTTATTCGATGTTATACAATCGTATATTAAATATCGATGTAAGAAGAAGAAAAAAAAAAAAAAGAGTTTAATGCACAAAGTAAGATTTTTTTCGTTCTCACTTCTGACGCAAAATTAAGTCATGATTAGTTTAAAAAATAAATAACAAAAAAAAAAACCAAACCAAGATTTTTTTTTTTTTTTCATCGAGCTCCGCTATATCCGCGTAATTCAATACTCTCGTTTACCTTTCCGACTCCCGTATAGGATATATATATACCTATAATTATGATTTACCTCCGACCACATTTATGTAGAAAAATAATAAGCGGTGAACAAAAAAAGAGACCGAAGACTATTAACGACTTTAGCTCAACACTAATATATATAGCAATGATATTTTACACCGTAATACGATCGGCAAACGATATCATATACAAGAAAAAATTTTTATTCTATAATATCCTACAACGCGTTCATATTGCCAGATAATTTCTCATCACATCAAACATCATCGCCGATATCGTATATATACATGCGATTAATATAAAAAATAAAGAGATACCTGTCTTGTTTATAGCCGAAAAAAAAAAAACGCAGATTATCTATATCTCGTTAGTTTATCGAATGGAAAAGAAAATTATTCGTTTTTTTTTTTTGTTCAAACGAGCCCAAAATTTTTTATTTCTTATTCAAATTCATATTATCACGAATTTAACCGTCATACTTACATTAGCCCATTTGTCTTTGGAATAGGAATATAAAAAAAATAACATTTGCAGGTGAGTAATCAATTTATTGTATGAACGTGAATTATCTATGCTTACGTTTAATATGAACAAAACTGTATTTACTGCAAAACTGTATTTTGCACACCTGCTACTGCTGATGCTGCTGCTGCACTTGTATTACATAGATCGTTTATAACGTCCTATACGCAGGTTCGCAGAGTAGTTTCTGGGTTAATTTCACATAAAAACATCGTGATAATCGTTTGATGTTAAATGCCATAAACTGAGATGATTTTTTACAATATTAAATTGCTATAAATTTTGAAAAACCATGACTGCAGTAGATATCTAGGACATGTGAGTATGGAATCTCTCATTTAATCTTCTCTCTCTCTCTCTCTTTCTCTCTCTATCTATCTCGTTTTGATATTGTTGGTATAAATTTCGTGACTGGATATAATAATTAGGTGCCAATAATGTGAGAAATGAAAAAAAGTTCGAAACTTGATGCACGCGATTTTACCGTAACGTATAAAGAATAGAGGATTTGAGAAAATTATAAAACTACATAGTTAATGGAATATAATTGGATTGAAATTTATCTTTACCTAAATCCTGCACACGCATATATATATATATATATAGGGCATTGGAGTCAAATTATTAGCCCATTTCCCTCATTCCCTTCGATTTTGATCATTTTTTTTTTCTTTCTTCTTTAGATTTTTTCAACCAATTAACAGCAAAATTTTTCACGTTGGAATTGGAGTTTTAATTTTTGTATTTTTTTTTCTTCGTCAATTTGAAAAATTGGTTCGAATGAATGAAAAAAGAAAAAAAAAAGGTAAAAAAAAATAACTGAACTATAATGCGTGGGCGTGCGGTGATGTATTATAGGTATATACCTGAAGTTAAACAGGTGTATGTGAAACCTTGGTATCTTATTATAGGTATACATATGTATAAGATATCCCCCACTTCCTAAAGGGGAGAATGATGATAGTCCAAAGCGAGGCTATACGGCAGGTGCCGCCCTGGCGATGCCCACGTTGTCAGTAAAACGGCGTCTGTCAGTGTCTACAGTCAGTGTCTCTACCTGAGATCCGCGACGCGACTAAAATTCTATCGATGTAGGAAAAAAATAAAAATAAATATACAAAAAATAAAGAAATAAGGAAAGAAAGAAATACGGAAACGTTTAAATTATTTGGGTCAAATTTAATAAAGATTAATCTTTTAATTAATTCTATGTGTTTTTGTTAATTTTAATATACGAAGAATCAGGCTAAAAGAAAGTCGATAACGGACACCACGCTCGCGATATTAGTGACAGAATTCTCATACATGTGATTCTTGGTATGGATGGGCCAGTTTAAAGCAGCCGGTTCAATCGTGACCAACAAAAATTACAGGTAAATTTAGGGTAGACACTATATATAAAAAGAAAAATGGAAAAAAAAAAAAAAAAAACAGTTCTAAAAAATAAAATTAATGAAAACGTATTTTTATATCCCATCGATACCTACGATATAATTTATTACAGCTATATAAAAAGCTATTTGATCGTCGAAAATTATAAATGACGATTAATCATCTATGAAACTATTGCGTTAATAATATACAAACTTCTCTATATAGCTTCTGACTAATAATAAATAAAACCTTTTTTTTTTTTTTAATTTTTTTATTCTTTCCCTCTAATATTAGACAAGAAAGATATATAATATATAGAGAAACAGAAACAGAGAGAGAGAGAGAGACCGAAATAAAAAACGATATATTAAAAACCTTAGGGTATAATTAAACCAAATTGTGTTCGCTGTTATATGTAATTATAATAAATTTCTTAAGCATTTTTTATCGGAAGTAATTTCGAACTACGAACTAATATAATGAATTAATTAATCTATATCCTCTATATCAAATGCTATAATTATTATCAGCGTAATTAGATCAATTATAATCTACTATGATGAGATACATATATATATATATCATTTATATATATATATTTATTTATTTATTTATTTATGCTATATAATATTATGCATTTTATCACGTGAGTTCAGTGAGAAAGAATTAACAAGATTGATGCATTCCAATGTTATATTATATATGCATATCCAAAGTATATACCATTGTTACATCGAATTATAAGGCTTGTATAGTTTCTTGTAGCGAGATCTTACCCCACACCTTGAATATACCGTGAGAAAGTATAATTAGGAAAAAGTGTAAATTACACTTGATTACTGGAAGCTTTTTCGCAGAAATAATCAAAGCTTAAAGAGATGCATAGGAAAAGAAACCTAATCGACCCTTACCCCCCTCCCCGCCCCTTTCGCCCCCCGGCCGTTAGTATCAATTGCAATTTTATTTACTTATAGAAATTAGTTTGCAATTTATGTGATATTTAGTTATATTCTAAAATTTCCTAATATCAGAGACAGAGAAAATCGTTTTTTCGAATATTTTCAAATCTAAGAAAATCGGTTTTTAAAAAAATCAGATCTCTGCTATATGGGGGTATAGAATATTTTGTTCCGGTTTAATACATCCGTTTGTATATTGCATCGCGGACGATTTCACTCACGTAGTAGTAAAACCATATATGAAAACTGACTAAGTCATTTTTCTAACAATTAATGAATTTAATTGTCGGATGTGTAGCAGCAGTACCTCGGTCAAACCCACGCAATCTATTTCTAATTCGTGTCAACGATTTCTCAAAGTTAGAGGCTGCATTTTGTACATATATATATATATACCCAATTCTGGATGTTTTAATTCTTTTTTTTTTCCCTATAATAAATTTCACCAATTTCGATCAAACGTTTCATTAGCCACAAAAAAAAATATATATACATTTATCGCTCGACATTATATAGACCAGTTTTCATCTTCAGAATAAGGTAACTATGAAATGGTTGATTAGCTAGTACCGTTACCCATAGACATCTAATTATCTCAATCACAATCAACTGGCGTCAGCATCATCCGGAATGAGATTAACAGTACAAGATAAGCTCTCGCTTATTGTACATCAAAAACGGTATATCATCGGATCCCAATAGTTGAAATAAGAAGTACTAGCGATAAATTCGACTAGACAATATCCAAAACCGTTTGGTTTTCCTAAATTATTTTTAAATTCAAAATTGCATTTTTCGTACAATTTTTTATATATATATATATATATATATATATATATATATTAGGGTGGTTCGTAAATACCAAATTGACGAGTGAAGTATGGCAACCTTCAGACAAAAAATCAAAAAAAGTTGTCCCCAAATATTAGATTTTATTTTTAAATTCTAACAGGTGCCTAAAGAGTTCTGAAGGTTTCCCGTTTCTTCTTTGTTTTTTCAATTTCCCTGCCTTCCTCGTGAAATTTTGCTTCGGAAACGACCTTCAGAATAGAAAAAAAATCCCATCGTAAGGGTGCTAATCGAAAATTCTAATATTTTCGCGTAAAATTGTGCAAAAAAATCAGGCTCAGGGGCTAACATCATAGACAGATTGACCGAAAAAATTTCCTTGATTTTTTTCTATATAGTAGAATTTTTTGGAGCAAAATTGACCCAAAATCGAATGGGAAGAAAAAAAAATCATAAGATCCAATGTTATTTAAACGACAAACTTCGAACCTCTTTAGGCACCTATTGGAATTTTTTTAAAAATCTAATATTTAGGGACAATTTTTTTTTGATTTTTTGTCTGAAGGTTGCCATGCTTCACTCCTCGAGTTGGTATTCAAGGACCACCCTAACATATATATATTAGACTGGGCCAAAAAAATTGACTATTTTTGTTTTTGAAAAATATATCGAGAATATTATTCAGAATGACAAGAAAAAATTTTCGTGAAAGTTTGAGCCCTTAATATTAATCTTAAGAGGTCTATCATCGCTATTTTTGATTTTTAGTCATGATTTGATGTTTTACGTCAGAACTGTCAAAACATTGAAGTGAAAGAATTTATTTTCGCTTGTTCCTATGTAAAATTAAATTCCCTACAAAAGAGGTCTGATCATAGATTTTCGTCAGACAAGCCGTTTCCGAGTAATTAAGCTTAATAAATTAATATGTTTTTTCGATTTGACTTATTTAATTTGGAATTTTGTAACTAACAAATCAATGAATATCTGAAAGAGATCACGACTGATTCTTAAAAGAAATTTAATGTTCTACAAAAAAGATCTCTTAGTATTTTTGCCTAAATTCAATTCTTCAAAAGTTATTCTTAATTAAAATCGAAGAAATTAAGAATTTCAATTGAGAATAACTTTTGCAAAATTGAATTTAGGCAAAAATACTAAGAGATCTTTTTTGTAGAATATTAAATTTTCTTCAAGAATCCGTCGTGATCTCTTTCAGATATTCATTGATTTGTTAGTTACAAAATTCGAAATTAAATAAGTCAAATCGAAAAAACATATCAATTTATTAAGCTTAATTACTCGGAAACGGCTTGTCTGACAAAAATCTATGATCAGACCTCTTTTGTAGGGAATTTAATTTTACATAGGAATAAGCAAAAATAAATTCTTTCACTTCAATGTTTTGACAGTTCTGACGTAAACCATCAAATTATGACTAAAAATCGAAAATAGCGATGATAGACCTCTTAAGATAATTATTAAGGGCTCAAATTTTCACGAAAATTTTTTCTTGTCATTCTGAATAATATTCTCGATATATTTTTCAAAAACAAAAATAGTCAATTTTTTTGGCCCAGTCTAATATATATATACAAATGATAATAACGATAATTTGATTAATGAAAATGAAAATGAAAAAAAAATATATTTTCAGAAACAAAGACGTGAGGATATAACGATTTATCTCGTCTTTATTTATCGCTATTTCGATCTTATATATATGTATCTAGTACATATAGTATAATATATACGGTATTCGTCATCCGGTATAAGTGTCGGCTGACAATTTTTACAAATTTATTATGTATGAGTCTTGTGACAATGCCGAAGTAACAATATGCAATGTACAAGAAACGCTTAATTGTTGCATAACAGGTAGATATATATACGCAATGGTTAACAATGGGGTACTGATAGTTACGTGGCAATATATCCATATCCTAAATTCCCACATATAAAATATACGATATTCATACACCCACGTGTATAGTTAATAAATTAAACTTCTAACTCGGTAAATTGATATATATATATATATATATATATATATAGGTGAAAAGATATGTTTAATATAATAATGACAATAATATAATTATTCTATGAAATTGCAGTATATATACCCTAATTAGCTCACTGAAGTGGTACACGAGATAATGTATATTGTATATAATATGTTTACCTGAATGACAAGATAACTAGACTTTCTTTTCTAATTATTATATTTAACAGGGTCTGAATGGTGTCGTTATATATGTGTACGCATTAGATAGCGATTAACGACTTCAATCAAGAATTATTAACATACTATATGTAGATCAAGGAAAGGATACAGGAATCAAATTTCATTTTATACAGATACACACATGTTTTAGTTTTTCGTTCATGTGCCGAAAATTTATACTTCTAAGTATTAAAGTTCCGGGGAAAAAAAAAAATCTGTCATTAAGGTCTAAGTGACGTAATTTAATCAACGATAAGATATCCCATTCGATTAACACGCTGCGAAACTTAATGGGGTTTTTTTTCGAGTTGCTAATTCCTAATCATCGATTCAACTTATATCTTCGATATTTCAATCATTCGAATATCAATATTTGAACTTTGAATTTTAGAAACGATCTCAGATTCGGAATCATTGATCCAAAAATTAAATGGAAAATCTTATCGTTGATTGAGTCGCTACTTATCGTTAGACGAACAGCATAGTTAAAAAAAAACAGTCACGTTTAGATGAATGTTTATTACGATGTAGCCTCCGCATACCATAGACGCGCATCATTCGTTCCGTTTAGTCCTATACCATAGATAAGGGGTTCAGAACGCCTCTCGTGCATATCTCTCTCTATAACGTATAACGTAAAATAGGTACTCGGATGCAGCATCTTCGGATCATAATTCAGAATCAAAGTCGTTAAATCTTTCGTGCGTGACGCTCGCGCTACTCTCGGCAAGATCACCTCGTTTCGTTTTTTTTTTTATAGTATTTTATTCAGTTTTTGTCGTTTTCTCCTTCTCTTTTTTCTTTCAACTAGAATCGTATAAACGATTTATACACTCGCCCACATCATTTGAAATCAAATTATCCAAATTCTGATCAAATAACGTACGAAATTTCTTATCTAATATCATTATTCGTTAAGGTGATTGAGGTAGAGCAATCTATATATTGAAAAAAGATTCCTTGTCAAATTCTACGACTAAATTTTCTTTACTAAAAATTCGAGGACCAAATAGTTTCCGAGTTAGGTACGATTTTAGCCGATCAATCACAGAGCGCATAGGTTACCGCGCAGCTTCCGCTCATGACCAGCGCCATCTGCGTCATCTATAACTCTTGTGATTGGTTAACTAAGATCTTTCGTAGCTCGGAAACTAGTCGTTCCTCGAATTTTTTGTAAAGGAAATTTAGTTTCAAAATTTCACAAGGAATCAACCCTCAAAATATCTTCCGCATAACTTGAATCGCCCTGTATATATATATAGAATACAAAGTTAACAAACCGTGTCGTATTATAAGGAATTGTGACGACAGGTGACGGACGAATGGTTTCTACCAGTTAATCATCATCTTTAAAGACATGAGACTGGGTTTGTGATCTTCTCCGTTCTTTTCACCTGAATGCAGGCTTAACAAGTGCCTATACATACTTACATATATATATATACAATTCTGCCGCATATAGAACTGATTGTGGTAACGTTATACACCATGGTACGAAATTTGCCCCGTAATGTTTGCATGTGTACCGTATATATATATATATATATATATATGTATAGAAAAGTTACAGTTATATTCTCGAGTGTTCGTATGTTACATCGAGATTGTACAAACGTCGTACGTATGTTACATACAATGATACGTATAGGTAACTCTTCTTAGGAAGGACCCGTTTTATAACCAGAGAGATTCATAACGGAATCTGTCTGCACAATGCGGTTACATCACGTTTTATCTGCAATCGAATCATCGTAGTAGTTTCTGCTGCTGCTGTTGCATATCACTACGAACGACGTGTGTAGTTTCTTTCTTTTATTTTATTTTTTCTCTTTTTCTCCGCAATTCCCGATCGAAGTAAGAAAGTTTATGAAAAAAAAAAAACAAGATTAGGTACAATTCTCGTTATCGGTAATGGATATCGCACCTATACTTTCGATAGACACATATAAAGTTTACCGTTATTCTCGTTAACTATTTGACAAAAAAAAAAAAAAAGAAAAAAATTGTACTAGACTTGACACAAGCACGTTTTTAATCGGCTGTCATTCCGGAATGAGATATTATACGTTCGTATTATCCGAAGCATTTATCGATCAAAATTTTGCGGAACAAATTTTTCGCAAGCGTTTCTCCTGCTGACGATTAGCGCAACCTGCGATCATCTTTGAAAAAAAAGGAGAAAAAAATAAAAACATATATAAGAGAACGAATTATTTATTGAATCCGTTATCAGAACCTGAATTTTTTGCAATGCAATAAATTAGTTTCTTTTAGCGATATAAATTGTCCGGTTTTGTTTTCTCGAAATACCGGAATTCTTGTAAATAAATGAATGTCAACGATTGATCAACTTCGATTCTAAACTTATAGTATCAATAAACAATTTGAGTTTCATTATTTTCGTTCTAAACACCAATTTTTTTTTTTTTGCAAATGTACAATCGATGGATCCTCCAATGTAGCTTAAACGTCGAAAGGTTCATATTTCCGAATCACAACCCATAAAAATCTGCAAAAAATATCCAACGTGCGAAAAGACACGAACTTATAGATAAATTTTTGCCTTATCTTGTAACCAGAATGGATAACGCAAATAAACCAGAATAAACGGTTTTCATTACAGAGCAAATCATGTGAGATATTCCATTGCTCCAACGACTCACCGAGACTGAATGGTGTAGGTAATTATTGGAACCACGAGATTGAGATTCGCGTATCGCAGAATAAATCGGTATGAATTTCGCGATGGGGGGAAACCGAATTTAAAATTTCACCGTTTAAATCTATACGTTCACTTTCCGCGAAGGCATGTATGTTAAACGTATTCCATTTGTATAATATGACTTTTGGTGTTCTTTAAATTCCTTCGTGCGTTGCTTATTACCAATTATAGTATCACACACCGGTCAAAAGACAGCTTTGCGTGTTGAGTTTGTATAACACCTAACTACTATTTACACGAATATTTTAAATCACGCGATCCTGTTCAACAGGGTATGTAATTTAGGTGTCTCTGCAGCGATTGATTCGATCATCAAAATCGATTCAATAAAATAAAATAAAATAACGGAGTGAGTGTCGATCGTGAAAATCGCAATTAATCTACCGATCAAATAAACATAAAAAAATGGTATTATCCTATATGTAATTTTCGATTATCAACACTTCGTCCTTTAATTCTAATATTTTGAAAATTTGTATCAAAATAAGAAAAAAAATTGTAAAAAATAATGAATCAAATCGATTTTCTACGGTAGATAAAATTTTGTAATTAGAATACCGATTTTGATTAGTAGTTTTACGCGTAGTTCGCCACGCTTTGCCCATATACATATATATATACTAGTTCAGCGATGAACGTTAGTACATATCTCGTATAATTCTCTGTACCAAGGAATAGCCGGCTCTAAGAAAGCGTTTAAATGATAGTAGATGGTACGTTAACGCGTAAAGGCTGCTGTGCCATAACTTATAACTCGTGTAAATTTAAGTGCAGACCTAGCAGCGAATATTTATTATACATTTATATCTGTGTTAGTATATATATGCGTAGCTACAGGATTGAATTTATCCATCCGCAACGAGGCCATAGATACATATATAAACGATTTTTTACAAAGCTTATTTCCTTCTGTTTCTATTTAGTTTCCTAAAATTTAACGACACAACAAAATTTGGTCAAATTTTAAGTACCTTCCGATTTTTTTTTTTGGAGTCCTTCGAATCTTCTGCCTACAGTTTTTTATTCTTCTGTTAATCGAGGATAACTTTTTTATTCTTGAAAAAACGAAGAGAAAAATAAAAAAAAAAAAAACCCTGATAAAACATATTATAAGCGTGAAGATTGTTACGATATTTACGCAATAATTCGGTTTGATACGTCGTCACTTTCCTTAAACGAAAATGAAAATCACATCGATAAATTGAAATTTAAATTGAAAGACCACCGTGGTAAATGCCAGGATTCAAAGTGGGTGGAAAAACAGATGTAACGTAGTTCGTATGCTAATTTAACTGATCGACGCTTGACAACGTCTCTTGCATTTTTGATTTCGAACCAAGAAACGCACCGACATTTAACATATTCCTGCATATATGTATATATAATATAATATAATATAATATAATATAATATACGATATTGAAGACCCAAGACGATCACGAGACAAGAATTGTGATTAGAAACGATCTAAAATCAAAAAAAAAAATGAAAAGATTCGGCGATATTTAGTCCAGAATTTTTGTTACTTTATACAACTTGACCGGAACAAGGAGGAACTTGGTTCATTGCTTCCGAATCTGAGATCTAAAATTCTAAATTCTAAACATTTATGCAAACTAATATCTTGGATGTTTGTATAATTCAAATATTTGAATCGGTAAAAAAAAAAAAAAACAGAAATGTGATTCAATTTCTTTCGGCACACCTTGACACACACATGATTCATGAATTTAAAGATTTCGTGCTGCGTATGCATATGGAATTTGCATAGAATACCGATCAGAGCTACGCCTTGCGTACTGATATAAGTTAATCGATAAGTTCTTTGTTGCAATTGAGTATGAAAAAAAAAAAAAAAAATTGTGCTCAGTTTTGTCGGAGTAATTTATTCAACTGCAATAAAAGTTTATCGGGTTTTACCGTTCTTTTATTTTTTTTCTACCTTTACCTATATGTATATTGTATAGGTGAACATTTAGAGGTGCATGAGTGCAGCAATTTCCGGTTTCTTAAATACCGGTTTCCTGACTCGCGTGTGCCCCGCGTGGTCATATACACGTGATCATGATCTATAGGCGCGACGAGCTTTACCGGAAATTGTAGGTACAGTATAAATCCGACAAAGTAAACGTTTAAGCTAATAATCGACGTTATACTCAAAGCAAACTACATACTCTGGCTATTACCTACCCTACATATACCTTACTATACATTTTCGTTTATGTTAGCGTTACTACTACTACACAACGCGAAACCAGTCTGTTATAAACTGCGATATTTCACGCGATAAAACACAACGCCTATTCTATTGTGTTATTATATATATATATATATACCTATATGAGGTATTCCATTCCAACACGTAACAATAATTTCAAAAATTTATGAATATATATATAACGGTGCGGAAGTAGAAAAAAAAAAAAAAAAAAATTTGTAAAAATTCATGAGTAAGATATTAGAGTTGGGATTACCGTATGAAAAATTATGAATAAAATAAAAAATGGTGAGGTAAAAAAAAAAAAAAATCGTTGGTAGAATTCGCATGAAATATCCCATATATATATACCGTGAATATTCGGTGAGACTACACGATCCCCTTCCTATGGCAAAACCAACACAAGCGCACCGCGTGCGTGAGGCTAGTTTAGGACGGAATGAGGTGCCAGTAGCACTGCATCCCCTCTCGAATGAGCCTCACGCACACGGTGAGCACCTGTGTTGGTTTTGCTGTAGAAACGGGATCGTGTAGTCTCACCGAATATTCTCGGTATATAGAAGTATATTAATTTTACAAATGTGAGAAAATTCACACGACAACGTTATGTTATAGTGTTGCAAAACTGTCCACCACGCCTCCACAAATTAAAAAAAAAGATATCTGATTTAACTAATTGAAATAAAATTTCTATTGAAACAAATTCTGAACCTTTTTTTTTTTTTTTGTACAAACTCTGAAGATAAAGTATAAAATAATTTTATTACATTAGTAAGAGATTTAAAAAATTAGCATTATAAGGTATAAAAAGAAAAATCTTAAATAATTTTCTGAGATGAGATTAAATCGGTTATATTGGTTATAAGGGAAAATTTCGTTGTGAAATATTTTATATATATACTATATATTATCATCATATATATCGAATCTAGTTGAAGATAGCTGTTTTTCCGTTATATATAGAGGATAAGATTTGAACTGGTGGATTTTCTTGCCGTTTCAAAGTCACGCATGGTTGAATAATATTCTGAATAAATTGCAGTCCATCCTTTACGTTTACGGGTATATATATGTATCGAGGTATATGTATGTATAAGTATAAGTTATATCCGTCGAATCTCGACCGTTTCTTAAGATATTCCAATTTTTTTTTTTTTTTTATTATTATTTTCAACTTATCGATCGCAACGCACTGCAATTACGCTCTTTTCAACCTCGTTCTTAAATCTATATCTTTCCATTGAAAAGTAGTACAACCTAGTGAAACTTTATTACTTAGGTACTATTCTAGTGTATATATACGGATATATATGGATTTCCACATATGTGTGTACATGATGCAGATGTTATACCAAGTTATAGATATACACACACACACACATACACATAGAATAGATATAATACACCTATATAACTATGCAATTACTTTTAATGACGCGATTAGATATGTACATTAGGTATATAAATTAATGAAAAAAAAATAAATAAATAGGAATTAGAAACAGAATCAGAGACTGCATCACATACTAGAAACACGCGAGGCGGATGCATCGTGCTTTTATATGATAGAATAATAAGAATTAAATATTATTCATTATTTCATTAAGTAGGTACGTCTGAATTAAAGCGAAGTGAAAAGAAAAAAAAAAAAGGAATTAACAAATTTTCTAATCAGGAATGGTGCGATTTAGAAGAGTTTTTGTCATTAAGTGGAAATTACTCGTCACATCGTCAACGATAAAATTAAAACCGCAATCCTATACTTTCTCGAACCAATTAAATACCGTGACGTGACACGAACGATTACAATTTGTCATCAGTTTGTACAATTAATTATACTAGGTATTATAATTTACTGCAGAAATTTTGAGATTTTTTTTTTTTTTTTTAGTATCACCGTCTTTAACGACATCTTTGAAAAACCATTTTATACATTGAAAATATGAAAAAAAAATAGTATTTCTTATTTTGTTTCATATCATATACCGAGAGATTACGCGGAAATAGCTGGTTTCAAACGCGCAAGCGCTGATTTATTCGGTTATTACAAAGGCCACCAATTTTCAGACTTGCCACGAATATCCCTAGAGTCTGTTAGCTATTTGTTTCTGATTTTTGTCAAATACAAATAGCGGCAGACTGTGGCAGGAATAGGTTATATTTCTTGTGAATCTAGCAGACGAGAGAACTAGGGATATTACTGAAAGGTTGGTGGAGTTGCTAGCGCGATTCTTAAATCAGCGCCTGCGCGTATCGAACCAGCTCTTTCATCTTAACCTCTCGGTATATGTTACAGATTTGTTGAACACAGTTTTTGGTATTTTTTTCCAAAGGATATACCTACCCATTTCAATTCTCACATATATGGAAATATATGATGCGAATAATCTGATCGAAGATCTTATACGATATAATATGTTTTTTGTATAACAGGAGCTTCTAAATTAACAGTATAATCCGATCATTTTACGATATGCATGAATATCACGATTCTGAATAACCTGTACCTAATATAAAATGATATTAAAATTATATGCCAAACTTTCACGGTTGGGATATAAATCTTCAGCCATAATCCAGTATTCAAGGACGAGTTTAATATTATAGAACACTACAACTTTGAGTAGGTGTAGGTACAGCAAAAAGTCGTTCCAAACATGAACTTAATAGGTAAAACGACTTTTAGATGAATGAAAAAAAAAAAATCATAAAAATTTAGTCGTTTACTTTTTTTTTTTTCACCTTCAGCGCAGTGGAAATTATTTCAGAATTATGTGGCAGAATTGTTTAAAGAAAATTTCATATGCTGAAAATGAAATGAAATCGGACTTAGGATCATCTTTCTGAAATAAATATTAAAATCCTGATTTTTTTCGTTAAGAATTTCAATTGGCAATGAAAAATTTAGAAGTCAAAATTTTCTTTCTCGTATAATAAAACGTCCAAATTGAACGAGATATGGAAAATAAAAAACGATCTTTCATTTAGTAAATGAATAAATTTAAATTTTCGGTGAAAAATTGAAAGTAGAATTTTTTTTTTTACAGTAGAAGCTGACGTGCGAATTAAACGAGACATGGCAATTATTCTTGACCATAATAATTTGGATCTGAAATCCTGGGAATTTTTTGTTCTTTTATCTCCCAGTCGTTGAGTTTGTCAGACAGAAATTTTTCCAAAAATCTGTTTTCCGGATCCTAGAGGCGTAAAGATTCTCCGAAATGATAAAAAATCATTTTTTTTTTATTTTCTTTATCACCAAAGTTCAGATGAAGAGTATAATAATAATAAAAGCTAGTCCTATGGGATTTACCTAGTCCTTTCATAAAATCGCCTTAAGGCCTTAAGCAATGCTGCTCACAACCACCTTGGCCGTCACAATCCCGCCTACTAGGTATAAGCATTGAACGAACGACTTGTGCGTCTCGTTCGGTCGCATTCACCACACATGCATATGCATTATACAGGTTGATTCAGTGTGAATGGGGCCATATTTTGATGGTAGATTCCTTGTGAAATTCTACACCTAAATTTTCTTTACGAAAAATTCGAGGTACGACTAGTTCCCGAGCTACAGAAGATCTTAGTTGACCAATCACAGGACTTATAGATGACGCAGATGGCGCTAGTCATGAGCGGAAGCTGCGCGGTAACCTATGCGCTCTGTGATTGATCAGCTAAGATCGTACGTAGCTCGGAAACTATTGAGCCCTCGAATTTTTGGTAAAGGAAATTTAGTCTTAGAATTTGACAAGGAATCTATTCTAAAGATATAGACAACCTGAATCATCCTGTATATAATATATAGGTATATAATGCAGCGGGATTTATAGTCGGGCGTTGCATTGCGTTGCGTTGCGTTCCCTTAACGTACGTATAGTGAAACTATAAGTAGAAGGTATACCTATAAAGAGAGAAAGAGAGAAAGAGAGACGGAAGAAGACCTATGAAACCACGAAGTAGAGCTAAGCATGTATAAGTACTATATATGTATATTATATGGGGAAAAATCTCTGGCTAGCCAGGTAGGCCTGATGTCTTATATCTACCTGGCTGACTGGCTGACTGCGTGTTACCTGCGTGCGACTGCGTACGCGCGGCTATCCGCGCGCGGGTCAACGGCTTCCATGTCCTCGAGGCTCGAGCAAGCCTGAAGCAGTATATGTATATAGTACATGTATTGTACCATGTATGTATAATTTATATATATATATGTATGTATGAGCACACATACGATGAACATGCACGTCGTTATCCACCGCCTCGAACTTATTCGTGTTCGTTGACCAAGAAGACCGCCTTGCCGTACCGCGGGATGAGGATGAGGATGAGGATGGGGATGGGGATGGGGATGAGGATGAGGAAAAAACTAACCGAATCACTTTTATTCTTTTTTAGATTAATCTCATACCTCTCTCTCTTTCTCTCTCTCTCTTCATCTCTCTCAGATACAATGACGTTTAGCTATATATGTTGCATAAGATATACGTTTTCTTCGTTAACGTAAATCCAAGAATTTATATTCCATCAAACCCCCATAGTGGAAGATCATTGATATCGCAAATTGTTGGAATAAAAATCATCATGATATATATCAAATTCTGGTCGAAGAATGAATGAATCTTAAATTTTTTTTGGATAAACATTTTGCCATATATTATACCATACCGTCAACGTATGAGATATGATGATTTTTTAATCGTAATTTAAGATGTCATGATTCTTTTAACAAGAATTTAAAATCCCCGTTTTTATAATACTGGAATTTTTTTTCTTTTCCAAAATTCAGTAAAAAAATTTCTTGTTTTTTATTTCAGTGAGTCGGAAATGGCTCCCAATGCAGAGGAGGAACTGCTAGCTGTTAAACCATGGGGGCCACAGACAGACAAGGTAAAAAACACTGCATCTAACATCCAGAATATACACCGTTCTATATTTTATAGTTCTAACACCGTTGATCTATAAAAACCTCTAACGAGATATCAAAAAATTTGGATTTCATGCTCTAAGAGATATTGAAGGCGCAATTCCAGATGCGGTGACGATTCTAGTTTAAAATGTTTTACGATACAATCATTATTCAAAAATCATACACTATACAAATTTCATAGAAAAGTTTCTTTATTTCGATCAATATATAATTTTTAATTAAAATTTCTCACGATATGAAATCGATATTATAATTATATGACGATAAGAGAAGTGAAATCGTCGCGGTATATATATAAAAAAAATTAGACTAAATATAATTTAAGTGAAAAAAATCAAAAAAAAAAAATAATAATTGCATAGTATCTAGTTGCGAATTTTCTAATTTGCGGTCATCCACATGCATACAGCTGTGAATAAAATTTTAATGGTAAAACACCGATCGTGCGTAAAAGTATTCATTCCTGGACATTATATCTTAAGGGTATATATATTTGATATATATATATATAAACATATTTGTACATATTATAGACATTTATGTATAATATCTGTTTATGTATTTATGTATAAGATACCCGGAAGAACATTCGATCATCATCATCATCATCATCATCATCATCGTCATATCGTGGTAAAAATATACTTGCGGTTTAGAAAACTAGATCCTGTAATATCGAGGCCTCAAGTTCATGGATTTGTAAAATATTCAGAAACCAGTTTTGATTATTAAAATTCTTACGATATATTATGGTGTTTATGGAGTATACATATACGTATCCTGACAATTAGTAAATTGATAATTATTTATTACTTATGATATAATTCGATCGATTGGCAAATTTTTTTAATTTTCTTTGTTAATTTTTTGGAGCAAAAAATTTTTCCGAAGGAAATAATAATACGATTGAATGATTTTGGAGTTTTGATTTATAGGTAAGGGGAGAATAGAAAATAAAAATAAAAATCACGTGGGCGATATCAACGTTGTAGAAAAAAAATTAAAAAAAAAAATAAAAAAATGATATAGAGTCATCGGAATTATGATGGATTCGTAAAGTAGCCAGCCTTAGATATTTGGTCTTACTTTTTATTGAGGTTTCGAAACCTCCTGCCTACGCCACGGTCCGGGTGTTTGATATATGTAAATCAGGACATTGACCAGTCAGAGTCCTTGAGATCGTTGATTCGAAGTATATGTGTGTAAGGTAGGTAGGTATATAGGTAGATACATGTACTGGTATCTAGAAAGATAAATAGAATGCTAATTGCGAACATTTTACATCCTGCGATAACTTTCGGCGATATAAAGTCATCAGCTTTTAATTACATCGAACGATGTAAAACCAAGGGGGGGGCGGGAGGGGGGGGAGGGAGGCTTATTGTCCTGCCGAAAAAGCGACAAGACGATGAACTCTGAAGAAGAAGAAGAAGAAGAAGAAGAAGAAAAAGAAGAAGAAATTGCCTCATCTGAGGAATTTCGTTGATCGTTCCGTTTCCTATTTTTTTACTGATAAATTATACGATCTCTTAATTGTGTAATATAATTGCGAGTATACGATTCATCTCGAAAAAAAAAAAGAAAAAAAAGAACAAAACTGTATCTAGACTCTTTCCCACGTTATTAAAATAATAATTATCAAAAAAATTAAATTATTCGAGTATATATACCGTTGAAATATTTCATTTTTTTTTTTTTTTTTTTGACACAATAAATAAAGTAAATTCATATCGTATCGCGTATACATATATCATATCGAAGATTTACATCAGAGCGGAAGTCCGCATGATTCGAATAGTGCTAATTATGGTCCATAAGATTTAATCAATTTCTTACACCGCTTATCGAAGTTAATAAAAATAAAAAAAATAATAAAAAAATATTGAATCTGTATAGATACGCATATATATATAATAATCGTCAGTAATCTTTCAATCATTGATTAATCTTATTTTATTCTTATTTATTTCTTCTTTCTTTTATATACTTATTCCTGTTGTAGCACGTCCCCCCGAGTTAACATCACGATTGTTTAATGGTATTATAATTATTAGGTTTGAATTGCCGAGGCCAATAATTACATCACATCGTTTATCTCGTCATAAATCAGAACAAGGCATAGGTATATGTATTTCTATATTGCGTAATGTTCGATCAATGTCGAACCGTAAAAATCTCTCGATTATAAACCAGATTTTTAAATCCTATATCTGTCTTTAGGTATACGATTAGACAAAAATAAAATATATATATATATAAAAACGTTCCTTTTTTTTTTTTAAGTCATTTTCGGTAAAATAACTAATTTTTCTTATTTTGTTACAGCAAGAACGCCTCAGGCCCCCGACTTACAACGCTGAAGATTATGCAGCTGCCCTTCGACGATGGGGAAGACGTCCGGTTCCCTCACCACCAGAAACTCAAAACGGTACTTTACTATCCACTACGAGTTCGAGTTCTGGGTATGCTTCCGGAAGCGGGGAAATGACCCTTAGACAGTTTACTTCCGTCAGTGAACTTCTTAACAAACTTAGGGCTGATCTCAGACTCGCCTTTCCAAGGTAAGAATATGAAAAAAAAAAAAAAAAAAAACGTTAGTCGTTAGTCATTTGTGAGTACCGACATTTAATTCCGGATTTAATGAATTAACTCGCCCTGTTGAGGTGCTATTTCATCGGCAGCAAACAGCAGCAGCATCAGTTTAGTAAATTACTAGATATTTCTAGTAAAAATCACCAAAAATAACTAGAAATTACCTAAAAGTCACTAGAAATCACGAAAAATCACTAGAAATAACAAAAAAATCACTAGAAAAATTTAATAAGTTACTAAACTGCTGCCGCTGCTTACTGTGTCAATGAAATAGCACCTTCGTACTTGTTCTCTCTATCCATACATACATCGTAGTAAAATATATCTATACGGAATAGGAGATGACTTATTATAATGTTTTATTAATGAGCCTGTAGCCATATGCCGTATGTGATGATAAATAAATTTCAACTGTTTAATATTCACGTGCTACTATCCGAATATATGGCATAAATTGACATAAATTGACTAATTGACGGCAAAAATTAGGCGCCAATACCTATACACGCGATATTTTCTGGCCGTAATATCAAAACGTTAAAAAAAAAAACATTCCAATTTATATGTATCCAATTTTATAGAAAAGATATATTCATCCTAATTTTTTTTTCTTTTTTTTTTTTAATCGAATAGAATTTTTTACCACAATTATATAGGTCTATGCTAACGATGAGTTAGCCTTAAAGGTATGAAGAATTTTTATTATCGTCACACTGATTGTGGCGTCCGAAAAGACGTAAAAAGTAACTGTATAACATGCGTATACGATATACCACTACGTCATACGGTGGCAATAATAACTATTATTATTATCATCATATGGGGCATTCCGCGTCACCTCAGCTACTAAAAAAAAAAAGGAAATATATGATACGAACGAATTCACGGAATTTGAAGAATTTTGAAATTTTTATTGGAAGGAATACTTAAGATTTAATTGACTAATTCTGATCCATATATCAGCAAGAAATCATTGAATTTTTAATCTGTAATCCATCACGAAAAATCCCGATCTTAAATCTAGTTTCATTTCCATTCGACGATTCCATCGCACCTTTTTTTTTACTATTTTTTTAAAACTTTTTTTAATAACAGTTAGCAATTAACACCACCTCGAACAATATTCAAGTTTATGGTACTCAAATTTTAGACAGTATAAAATTCTCACCGATGTACATATATAATACAAAATGTGTGCATTTGATATACAATCATGTAAAAATATATATGCGAACGGTTATAGAGTTAACCGTTTTAAATTTTTTCATTATTTTTTTGTTTTTTTTATTATTATTCATTTTCATATGTCCTATATTATTTTCTATCTATATATTATACAACGGTTCTATAACACTAAAACGATCGGATCAGATACATACAGAATTTCCGTAATAAAATTAAGAGCATCGTCGTTTACCTAGATATACCCATACTCTATGTGCCAGATGGTATCATGAAGGCCTACAGGCTTATCGTATACATGAATTATTTTACCCTATACTTGTACTACCTGTAGGAATAGCATATGGTTCGTTGTATATATATACACTATATAAAATATGTATTAAATTTTTCATACTAAAATATTTTCACCGATAAAATCTCGAGGGGATGTAAGGGGGGGGGGGGGGGGAAGAATCAAACTCCTCCATTAGGATCAAGGAAATAAAATTAGAATAAAAAATTTCTGTATAACTGAACCGTACCGTATGTTTATAATACCCTATACATAACTCGATAACTGTTTCTCCATCCCATCATCGTGGACAATGATGCGTCGAATTTATTCATTACTATATAATAAAACCGTTAACCAATTCATGAATCTTCTTTCTTTGTAAACTAAGACGATGTTACTATATACCTACGTATATATATAGTTTATTAAATATCGTTTAATCCAAAAGCAATATGATATGAAAAATTGATCCACCGATATATTAAGTTTTAGACAATAAATTGTGAAAAAAAAAACACAAAAATCATAATAAATGACGATATAGTTTACAGTGTACTCAGTTATTGCATCGTAACAATAATTAATTACACAAGTAACGAGGTAACCCCGTAATTAAAACTGTGTGATAAGTGTGGCTGATTTCATGTCACGTTATCTATACCGACTTATACATAGCTATATGTACTGTATATAAAGTGGGGTAATCAAGCCTCATTTTATTACATTATATATACCGAGCGTTCTTGTCTAAACAGAACGAACCCCAAGGCTAACACAGACGCGCAAGCGTACGTGGGACTCGGTCAGGGAGAGGGTCGTTACACGCCTGTAGTTGGTATTGCAGGAAAGAGGGGGTACCTTCTGTTTGAACAAAAACGCTCGGTATATGAATACTAGTGTTTTACAGCATAGATATGTGTATTTATAGTAATCTCACGGGCGCGTTGCTTAGTTTTATAATCTTACTCTGTACGTAGTGTTCTATTTGTACCAAGTAATATCTAAGTTAACCAAGTAACGAATAGCTAATCTGTTAAGTTAATAAAAAGGTATAGGAAGTAGGAATATGGATCGTAAAATCGACACGAAGTTGCGTTTAAATGCAACATCCAACGTAAATTGTAATGCATTAGAATTAGATGAGAATTTTCGTTTCTATATATGAATAAAAAATCGTTTTCAATCTCATCAAAAAGTTTGGACAAAATTTCTGTTTATAGAATTTACGGATAATTGAAATCGCGATCGCGCAATAATTATACGATCGTGGTTTTTTGCTGTATGCAGTCATTTCTTTTGATGGGAATTTAAAACGCGTGTAAATGTTCACCTGACCTCATGGCTCTGCAGCAACAGGGGCGAGTGGTATGATACGTTTTAATTAACGATTAACGAGGTGAAGAGTGTAATTAAAAACATGCAGACATATATATATATATGTATGTACGTTGGATTGGATATAATAATATATTACATACTTAGAGAGGTGTACTTTTAGCAATATACATATAATATACGGTATATAATACATATCTATCTAAGTTAAAGTACATATATATACAATTTAAAAGTGCTAAACACAGAATAGTGAACAATTGTGAGAAAATCTATTCCGAATGCGAATAGGTACTTAGTTCTTATCTATGATGATATAGATGTAGTTTAAAGTGTTAGCGACCGGCCACCGAACCCGTAAATTGCACGAAGACAACTTCCGCGGTAAGAGTAATCCGCGCACTTGATGACTTCCTTCGAAATTGCTATTTTTTTTTTTTCTTCTATTTTTTTTGTTTTTTTTTCTCAACCTGTCATTACTATCGCGTGAAAACTATTATCATTTAAGTATATACAGAGTCTACTAATACACTCATTACATCCTACACTTCAGTTGCTCAATTCCGCTATCTAGTATGTCTTATAGTCTATAAACCACGATGTAATTTTTAAACGAGCTATATTGCAGACACGTTAGAAATCATTTTTTTTTTTTTTTCTTCTTTATTCTTTCTTTTTGGCTAATTGAGAGATCGATCTTTTATTTTTCATAATCTGCAAAAATTAGTCATTTAGTTGATATTTTGTTTTGTTTGTTATATTTTTTTCGGGGCGTTGTGTCTCACATTACACATATATATGCAATACCTATAACTACTGTATAACATATTATTATATCCGATTTTCATATACAATGGATAAAAAATATTTAAAGAATTGTTTAAAAATTCGTGAGATGACATCGTTCGTGTATGATATAAGCTTGTATGTATACGATGTCTATACGATGAATATACATACTGATATGTATATGACATGAATAGTGCATAGAATAGCAAGACAGGGACTCTTGCATCCTGCATAATATACGAGGCAACGCACAATGCAGTCGTTATTGTATAGAAGGATAATATATGTTTTTCTCTTTAGCTAGTTACAACACGAAATATGACTCATGGAGTGTTAAATTTTCATTCTCATCCATTCAAAGGACACCATAATTATAAGCCTCTCTCTTTCTCTCTCTTTCTCTCTACACAGATTACTTCATCCCATATTTAATTTCAGACTCGTAGTTGAAATTCAAATTTTTTAAATATATCTTATGGGTTTATGAAAGTGTTACGGATTTCTTTCAAAATTTTTTGTTTAGTTGTTTTATTAAATGAAGTTTGCGATTAGAACAGAAAACCACACGAGTCAGTCTATACTGGTTCGATTGAACAGCTCACACTTTCTATGGCTTGTATATAGTATATTGTACGGCTTATTCTCAAGTCAGCTATTCAATTAGGTCGATGAACTTTTTAATTAAAATTACCCATAGAACTTTGTATTACGTATTAGACAAATTTTTGATCAACGATTCTCTCAAAGAAATTTTTTTCTCTCTGTCGTAGTTATTTTTGTCGTAGTAAAACGACATCGAAAAAAATACGAGATTTACAAAAACTATGGTACTGTATATTAATCTAGTGTAACAAGAAAACCGTATTTCTATACAGTCGTGACATTCGATTCGTCTTTTATGCTAGTCATCTGCTTAGGCGGTTCGTCTATTCAATTCTATAAACTAGTTGCTCAACATTCTATACGGATTAATCATTGCTCAATAATAATCTATGCGGTCGATTAAAAGTATAGAGATGTATAATTGAATTTTGGAAAGCCGAAAATCGCGAGATGATTTCACGCGAAAAACTCTCCCTTGGCTCGGAAAGCTCTTTGAGATTGAAAAATTTGATTTAAAAAAAAAAAAATTTAGCTAGTTTGTAAAAAGCTAGGTGTGACCGTTACTTAATCATCTTGGTTTTCTATATTTTAATCGAAAACCATATTGAGTTTAAAGAACAGAATAAGATCGAGTAACGGTCAAGGTTTTAACATATGGCTGACCATCGTCCCGGAAGATTTTCGACCCATTATTCTGAAATGAATGAAACAACGCTAATCGCTTGATTATAAATGAAATTAGTGAAACTTAATGTCATTCAAACTTTTGGATTAAATTACATAACGTTTATTACAGATTCTGATGATTATTCTGATCCACGGAATTCAAAATGCGGATTTTTTTTGTTTTTCTCTTTTTTGGCCCAAATTAGTAAAGTCATGTGAACAGCGAAACTACATAAGAATATAAACGCATAGCATTCCTTGATGATTTGTCATGTGACCTGCAAGTGATCCAACTATTATACGTATGGGTACATATATACATATACATATACATATACATATACGTCGCATAATGTGACTGCAGCCTTTGAAAGTACCGCTTTGAGATCTTTTTATGAGAGAAGAGCAAGCTCTTGCTGCGTAGGTACCTAGATACAACTCTTGAGAGTATAATTGACGAGTGACGTTGCGGACTGGTTACCTATGTAGAAACCAACAGCTGACCAATAGCGGCGTATTTATCTAGCTACGACCTCCAGGAAGAAATCTCAAGATCATTAGCCTTTGGATACGAGCAATCTTGGTCACGTCTCAACTCCTTATCAACAGTTAAACTCCATTCGCACAGATTCTTCTTCTTTTTTTTCTCTTCAACTTCCCGTTTCAAGAATAATAAAGTCATTGTACTTATCCCCGAAAAATGAAAAGTCGAGTTTACACCAGATCCCAACCCCCAGAGAATCATCTCTGATGATTTCTGCTTGTGTGCAATCAATTTTTCGAGTGATTATATCTCGAGAACGAATCAGCGGATTTCATTCTTTCTTGTATTAATAAATGCGGTTTTTTCTAACTTAAAAACGTTTCGAGTTTGGATTTTATCGGTCAAGTATCTTCCGAGTTATTAAAAAAAAAAAAAAAAACTTTGAAATGAATTCATTCGACCGATTATATCCAGTCCAGGATTTTCATGATTTTTTATATCAATCCATAGGATTTTTGCCATTCTAAATCCGTCTAAATTTCTAAATCAATTATACAGGATCTAATATTTTTTGAGTTTAAAAAATCCGAACAGGAAGTCCTAGGGATGTTTCAGCCGATTTATCTGCTAGTTTATCTTCTTCTATATTATTATTTATTTATCTTCTTTTAATGAGATTCTGAAAGACTACCAATTCGAACCTGGCAATACAGTGAGGGCCTTAAATTACGTAATGCCGTTATGCCCCGAACTTTTGGTAGTCAGAAAAGAATCTATAAATCAATGTGAGCTGTCGAGATGTTGCTGCCGACCAATTCCGTCTTCCTCTCAGATTATATGTGTAGTACGTATTTATCTATATATACATATGTGTATGTGTATGTGGTACATACAACATACAAGGTATAATAAGGTAGATGCATATAAGAAAAAGAAATGAAAAACAAGAAGAGAAGATCTGGCGATCGTGCAGGGTCCAATTATTTCAGAATTCGCTTGACACATTTTTCTTGCCAATGGACAATGCAATGGTGACTCCAATTTTGGCACGCTAAAATTGCCAAAGATACGATATGTATATACTATACATATACCTTTTTCTTGTACCTCGTTATATACAAAAGTTGAATCGTAACTTTTCTTGATAGCTTTACCAGCATAATATATCAGCTTGTTGGGGATTCCTTAGTGAGTCATTGGCATACGCTAGACTCATTTCTTCTCTTCTTTGTTCGGAAAGAAAGGAATGACGAAAGACAAACAGACAGAAAAAAAAAATGTGCAAAAATCAACGGGGTAATTTTTGGGTAAGAAAGTAAAAACTCGATGCAGGTGGAACAGGTGAAAATTTTATTTAGTTAGGCTGAAATAATTTCGACAATGATAGGTAGATGATCGTCGTAAATAGATGATTGCAAATACCAACTACCATCTAGGTATAATGATTGCGATGATTAACGATGCGCGACTGTAAGTAATTATTTCAATAGCTAATAAGAGGCACTGGTAAGAGTGTAATAAAGGTGAATGAAGGCACAGGTATCTTGAACACGATGGTTAATTACTTTACCGATTATTAATTTATGATTATCATAAGTTGTAGTCTCATTTATAATTGATCTAGGTATAGTCGAAATCGAAATGCCTTCAATTATTCGCTAACTCCTCTCTTATTTTTTCTTTTTTTTTTTACAATCGCATGATTATAAATGATAAACTATGCCGTCATTTTTCTTTCTTAGGCATAAAGGAATTATCCTGAATTATCCTGAGACGTTGTTCATTTTCAAAAATAAAATAAAAATCAATTTTCATTTATTTTTTGCAGCTTCGTTCAAGAATTCGCCTCTTCGCCAGCCGATGGTATCACATTGCTTTTAGAAACACTTAGGGGTGTTCAATTGGCACAAAATTCACCACCGTCTGGGCAAACTGGGCCAAGAATTGGCACTCGAAGAGCAGCACTAGACGAATTGGGTTGTGTAGAGTGTCTTGCTGCTTGTGGAGAAAGATGTGCTGATGCACCAAGACTCCTGATCGAAGCACAACCAGGACTTTTGGCACTTGCAGTTTGTCTTACGAGTAGTTTAAACCGTTCAAGAGTTTTGGCTTTACAGGTAAAAACCGTAAAAAAAAAATTATGTAAATTTATGTAAAATCTACAAGATTCGTTTCATTATTTTCTACAAAATTTTGTTAACGCTCTTTAAAAGTGTACGAAAATCTTTTCGGACTTGTTTCAAAGATAATCAGATATTATACGTTTAATTGGAACTTTTGACAGAGTTTTTATTTGTTTTATAATTTTTAGAGTTAATCAAAAATGCTTGAGAAAATTTAATTACAACTCGTAATCATGATTATATATTATACGACTATGTTGGACTTGTTTTTTTTTTTTTTTTTTTCGTCTTACTCATCCGGTTAGGTTTACCAGTTCAGGGTCTAGATTTAAAATGACGATATATTTCTTGTAAGGCCCGTTACTTCAAGAGGCCCTTGAGTGAACTCTGTAACCAGTTTTCATACCCATCATTGAATTCACTCAATGTTTAAGAATTCTTAACTGAAGTTACAATTTTGATCATTAATATTTCTACCAAAAGTTCGTCGACTCTGAATTTATTTGCTTTAACAAATTTAACTACTATATATAATGTTTACTCTGAACACGTTATACCGTATTTGCAATTTTTTTTCTGTACACAAAGATTTTTGACAAGAATTCAGATTTTAGTGTGGCCAATTTTATTTTCTAAGAAATAATTGATGTGAACAAAAATAAAATAAAATAAAAATTCTTATGTATGTAGTACTCAGACTCGAAAATTAATTTTTTTTTCAATTTTTTTCTTTCTTTTTATTACCGAAAAGACGAATGTCTATGCCAACTTGATTTATGTATGAATTAATTAAATCTACAGCTACTAACAAGAGTCTGTCAAGCACCTGGCGGTCATGCGGCTGTTTCTGAAGCCGTTTCTACTTTGAGATTAAGATACGGCGAAGGTGGAAGATTCCGATTTCTTGCTGGAGCTTTACTCGCACCTAGTGCTGCCATTGTACTTCGAGTCGCCGGAGTTTCTTTCCTTAATGCCTTTATAAGGTCTGCTCCTCGGGCTCAAACTAAACTCTACATCCAGGTAATCAAGAATTCGTAATTATTATAAAAAAAAAAAAAAACTGTTATTTTTTTGTTTTCTGTTGCCTTCACCGAGGAGAATTATTCTTTAATTTCTAGGCCGAGGCCTGCGAGGCTGGACTTGAGCCGAAAATTCTCCAAGAATGGTTGATGGACATTGACACAACGGTGGAAGAATCGTTAACAGATTTATTAAGGAAAGAAGTAAATCGTTGGACTCGTAATTGCGTGGATGTTGAGGCCCTTCAAAAGCGAGCATCAAGGGCTGAAGAGACATGTCGAATGTTGGGAAAGAAGATTTTGTCTTTACAAAGTCAGATAGAAAATTTACAGGTTGAAAATATGAACGGTTACAACAACTCGCGTGATGTTAATAACAAACATGTTAATCTACCGGGTTTAAGAGGGCAGCAGATTAAGACGTCGAAAAAAATCTCATCTAATATCGACGACGAGGGAATAAGCTCGTCTGAGAGATCTAGCACTCCTGAAGATTTTAAGCGTGAAGAAAACGAGGATAATAATATCATGAAAATATCAGCTCTTGATAACGATCAGGAAACAACTATCGACGATGTCATAGAAGAGCTTAGAATAATTGTTAAAGATGCGGAAGAGGAATACGAGGACAAAAATACAACGAAAATAAAAACTGACTTAAAATTAATGCAGAATTCTACGATTAACACTTGCGATAATTTTGAGGAAAATAAGGCCCAGAATAATTCGAAAACTTCTAAATACTCACAGGCTTCTAACACGACAACAACTTCTTGCAGCGAATCTATACAGAGATGCGATCAGACCCCGGTAACGTATTTTGGTAATCGTATTAACGCCGAAGATTACAATTACTCCGATTCTTCAGCGACCCGAAAATTAAGCTCGAACCATTCTAGCATTAGCAAATCATCGACTGATGGTAGTTTGAAGATTTTAGTCAAAGGACCAGATCTAGAAGAAGCGATTGTGCCAGCTATTTTGCATCCGCAACCTCCGAAAAGAAGCCCTCCTTGTCTGACAGCTATTTTAGCAGCGAGAAATTGCGCCTTTACCGATACTGAAGAGGCTTACAATTCACCGGGCGAAGAAGTCGAGGAAGAAACTCTCGGCGATGGTAGTGACTCACTTTTAAGCGCTTCGAGATTAAAGTATCCTGCAAACGAGGCACCGGCTCAATTAAACGGACGATTATTAGACAGCTTTGCAAATCATGGAGATAACAAAGGGCTGGCTAAAAGTTGCGAAAATTTATGCGACTATAAGATTAACGCTAAGATAGGAGATAAGAAAACCATACGAAACTATGACAGTAGTTTAGCGATGAGCGGCACTTCAGTGACAAAGAGTTTCGAAACTGTTAACAACGCTACGAGATTAATTGGCAATACTAATTTCCAAAAAGCTTACAGCCAGAATAGCGAACAATCGCATAAACACGCTGGTCAAAAATACAGAAGCGAAATTGAGAAGAGAAAAATGTTGCGTAGAACATCGAGCCAAGACTGTCTTGACCCTAAATCTGGACATCAGAAACTTAAGAGATCAGAAAGCGGAATTGAAAGTCGTATAAGAAAATTTGAGAGCTTAAATTCGTTCGAAAATTTGAGTTTACAAAGTTTTTCGAGACCAGGAAGTATCGATAGTGTTAACACGCATTTTTTATTCGAGGATAACGGGAAAGGAAAAATAATGCGGAGGTCGGAATCATTCCATCACGTTTCTATAGGAAAAAAGGAATCCTCTAAGCGTGGGGGTAGTGACAGCGGACTATTTTATGTTACTAATTTTGACCTGGAACCGGTAGTCACGCAACAGATTAAACTGGATAATTCAAAGTCACCAAATCTGCTGACTAAGTCGTTAGATCGTATAGACGAGGGTCTTGATTCCATGGTCGACATTGTTATGACCGAAGAAAAGCACTGGAATGGAAATGAGACACGTTTAAAAATGTTTAATCATTTAAAACATGAAAAGGAAAAAGATAAACGGTCAAAAAGCGGTAAAAATAAGACCGAAAAACGGTCATCTAAAAACGAAAAACCGCTTAAAAATGACGAGTTTTATAACAGCTTTTCTAAAACCGGTATAAAACAGCTGAGAAACGATGAACTTTATTCCGAAAAAGAACTTGTTAAAAAACAATGGAGTTACGAGAGCGAATTAAACAATGCAAGGAAGTCGTCTTCGTCAGTTAACGAACATAATAATTTAGGAATTTTGTCAAGGTCTGGTTCTAACCAGGATTCATTTTGCCAAATGGATAAAACTATGGGTAGTAAATTTTCTAAGGGTTCAAACGAGTCGGGTATTTATCTTCCTGGTAGATCATACGATGCATTTGGATTAAGTAAAAGCAGATTTAACGCCGGTAAATATTCTGGTAATAACTTGATTAACGGTAGAGATAATCTTAGTGCTAGTAGAAATGCGATTATTTTGCCAACCGGAAATCATGGGAAGGTAACCGACGTGCTTTCCGGACTTTACTGAATTCAAAGGTGAAAATATAATACCCAATTAAGGGGGATACAAATTTTGACAAATGATTATCAGGCATTTCGTTTTATCGTTAGTATAATAAATTAAGGTAGTATATGAATAATGTAGCAATAGTTTCGTTAAGTAATTTGGTACCTTATGGAATAACAACAACTTTGTGCAATATTTTCAGTATCATAATTATTATAGTCTGCGTATATTATTTTGAATCTTAAACTTATACAAATGTTTCTCATCGTCTAAGATGAGATATTAGATTTGTTTTTTTAAGTAGAGAAAATATTTGCAAAGCGGTGGAAATGAAAACATTAATATATAGTTACGTGTGCTCATGGGTGTCGACAATTTTTGTTAAATACAAAATACATTGACTTGAGTCATCACGTATTCACTTTCGATAAATATTTTATATTGCCAGATAATCGTCCTGCAGTCTATTATAAATCGTTGTTGTTTTCATTCTCGTTCAATTTTTGAATACGAAATAGTACACATACATACATACGTATGCATACGTACCTATCCCAACAGTATATCGTATCATGATTATAGTCACGTTTTTCTACCGCTTGTAAAAATGTCAACGATATATTCGTGATTTGAATATATTGAATGACGTATGTAATACACCTACTACGCTATTGTGGATTATAAGGAATGCCCACTATTTGTTTACGTTAGATTTTTATATTTCAGAAGAAAGAACCGTTATGTCATTATATATTTCGGCGACATTTGCCTGGAATATAAAAAAAAAAAAAAAAATTCATGTTAGAATATCGCGTGAATCATTGAAACACATCGTGAATTGAATTTAGTGTATTGGTTCTGGTTTTTCAGGGATAAAATTATACCGATGTGTTTTCGCGAGTAGGATGATACATTCTGTATCATTTATTTTTCATTATGTATCAATGAATGAAAACTTGAATTTGTAAATATATATTTCAACCTTTTTTTGTTGGGGGAAACGAGCGACACAAAAAATAATAATTATTATTCAGTATACTGAATGATTTTCATATAATTTAAAGTAAAAAAAAAAAATTGTTCGGTTTCAGCAGCTCTATATAAAAAAAAAAAAAATAGAGTTGCAGGTAACGGTTCACACGATGGATAAATATCTCTATAACAATTATATTTAAGTTTTAATTTATTATACATAATACGTATAGTTATTTAAATGATTTATAATTATCAGTTATACGTTGATAACTTCTTCTTTTTTTTTTTTTTCGTCATTCGAATAATAATATTAACTATCTTCGTTATACACTCATACTCATTTGTATATTATATTTGTTTGAATAAAAAGAATCGAGACTCAAAGAATATAATATGATCTTATTTTATACAGGCTGGTTCAGTTTGACTGTGCCATATTTTTGGAATAAATTATTCATGAAATTTTAAAACTAAAAATCTATTGCCAAAAATTCGAGTGACTGATTGTCTCTGAGTTTTGGAACTTGTAAAAATAAGTTGACTGATTACAGAGCTTCATTTTTTTATTATACTGCACCTTCCACTCATTTGATACGTGAAATAAAAAATCGCTGGAAGGCGGAGGAGTAAAAAAATAAGAAAGCAATTATTATTAGTTTATCAATTCATTATTGCTGAATCGACATTAAAAAAGAAAAGGCCAGCAAGTTCGGAGTATTTCTTATCAAATGCCTGTCACCCTCTGATGCTGTGTATTCTTTAACATTGATAAATGATATAAAAAATAAATAAAAATTGTTGAAATGGATCATCCTGTATAGCGATCTGCATACTTTATATACTATTAATTTTCCCGATAAAAATTTCAGCACCTTTCCTCTGGTCAGATGCTCTCCTGATACCAGAAGTATTTTTTGACATAACATTTTTCTAACTCTGAATAATTAAAATTTTTTAATTTTGAGCAAAATATTAGAGAACATTTGACCCAAGAAAATACCATTTGTAGCGATACCATTTGTCGTCTCGTTGGCTAGCACTGACGGCTACGTATACTTAGCAGGCAAGAAAAATTTAATTTATTTTATTATCGATGCAATCGTTTGAGAATTGTTTGGGAAAGTTTAGGAAATAATGATTTGTTTGCTATTATTAAAAATATATTGGGCATATAATTAATTATATTAAAGTACGATCTTATTGTAATGCAGATGTAGTTTATTTGACGATAACTCCTATGCCAGGAAGTAAATAAAGATACTCGACCAATTTATATTGAATATTTATTTTTAAGAATCAATTACAATTTACGAATTCTGCATAACCTTGACGATGAACACGATTGTATCAATGCTGCAGCAATAAATTCTTCGATATATGAATAATCAATTACTTTGTTATTTTCCATTTTTCCCTCCCTGGGATTATTTATTTATTTATTATTATTACTTTTTTTTTTTTAAGCAAAAGTTTGAACAGCGTACGGCACATGGGAATAGTAGGAAATTGGGATCAATGCATTTCCAGCCACTTCAAATTGAAGCACACCTCCACGGGTCAGATGTTGTCCTCATACCAGGTGGGTTTTCGAATGGAAATTTTCCTAACTGAATAACGCTTAATAATTCTTAGTTTGAGTTGTTCTTTTAATTGTTCGTTCGTTCGTACACATCGCTAGTTGCGATACCACCTCCCGCAGCAACTACTCCATTGTCACATAGAGTGCGCTGGTCGCGCATGAATAGTGGTGCTGCACAAATATGCGGATAAAAAAATTACTACGTTTTCTGAGAAGCGCTCGTTTATGAATGAAAAGATAGTGGTGCTGCACAAATATGCGGACAAAAAAAACTACGACCTTTCTTTATATCCTTGGAGGCGTGGCAAATAGCTCATTGATAAAATTCTGAATAGCAGTAGAAAAACTACTAACTCTTTATTAGATTCATTGATACAATGAAAGATAGTGGCGCGTGGAAATGATGCGAAGAAGTTGAAAAGAATTACTGATATTTCATTGCATTTATGTTTGCATTACAGGTATGTCCGAACAAATAGAAATAAAGCAGTTGAAATAAATTCACAACTACCCAAATCACTGAGATGTAAGCCAGGAATCATCCGGTATAAACATTTTCAATATTCATTTTTTTATTCTTTGTTATTAAAAATGTAAAATTCTTATTTGATTTATCCTAGCAAGTAGATTGAAGCGATTAATTAAATTGGTGGGGCAATTATTATCGTCCCCACCCCGCGCCGCGCGACGGTATACCGAGAACGCCGGGCGCAGCGTTCAGTCATCTGCGCGGCATCCTCGAGTAAAGATCTCTGACACGTGTCGAGGAGATTTGCGGTTCGGAAATGCTGACATCAACGGAGGAACGTTGTGGACATGGGTGAGTCTGCAATATTTCGAACAATATTTTACGACGCCAATAAATAATCGACAATTTTCAAAGCTTGTTAAAATCAAGTCAAATTCTATTCAATACTTTTCCGACAGATTTCACGCGTCTCGTATTTTAATCGTCGAAGTGAGTAACCGTTGTATTGCTACCGGCAGACTTTGATTATAATTGCAGATATTGTTCATTTTCAAGTACATTCTATTTATACCAGTGAATAAATGTGCTAAAATCTATAGTTTTGAATACAAATATAATGCGCGAGAGAGTTTCGTTTGATAACTTGGCGATAATTATCATCCCGTTATATTATTGGCATATAATTCCGAGTCCCTATCGCCCTGTAGCGTCGTTTGTTTCACAGCATATTTCGTGACTCCGAAGGAGTAACTAATTTGTCGTGTTATTTCGAGTCGACAAGTATTTTTCGGGATAATACTCGTTCCCCGATTTATGCTTTTATTCGATTCTTTGACAGCATTATCGGTCGACGGAGATGAGAATGAACATCGCTGATACTTGAACTGCATAGATCCTGCGTGCCACTTGATCGGAGATGGCCGCCAACCAACACTGCCCGGCTAGTCCTGGATTAACGGTCGACCAAGATAATGGTGAGCTTCCTATTATATTAGCCAAACACCCAATTTGACTATAAATGTATGTCTGCAAAACAATCATTGCTAAAACATACTTCGCGATCCGATACAGATCTTGGACAGATTACTTTTCCACGTGTATGTACCACAATACTCATCGGCCAAGCAACCGTGACGCTCACCCTGTATCTTTGACTCGATACTGGGGCCTCCGGCTTGCTTCTGTCTCCCCGTATACGCCAGAAACTTTGACGACAACTCGGTTTCACTCAGCTGCAAAGGATACGATACCGACGCGAAATAATATACCTAGAGGTAAGATATTGTCCGTCTCGTTATAGGGTAAGCCTAGGAGAGAAAGCACACTCAATTCTTGGAAATAGCAATAAATTCTCTCTTTTTAATGACAAACCTGAAATATGATTGATAGATCTCGAGAGAATATGTTTACCTTATTGAAATATAGTAGACTCACCTCGTAGTAGAGAAATATTTGAATAACCAGGATCAAAGTTTCAAGGTTTGAAAATAAATAGAAGGGTAGATAGCTGTAGGCCTAATTAGGCATCACATTTATTTCTTAAACATGGAACATAATTCAATATTGGTGATAAATTACTCCAGAGTCTCAAGTACCAGTCATAACGATTGAAATATTGAAAAATCTATTCATGCATGCAATAGTAATACTAGCTTATTGACATTCTTGATTCTGTTGAAATAATAGTTAAAAGTTTATATCACATTTAAAAATGGTTCAGGCAGGCTTACAAAATCAATCATAAGAAATATATTATAATAAATTTCATACAGATGTATAATCACAATTAGAAATTCTTTGGTACTTAGTTGAGAATGTTTGCTTGAAAAACACCTAAACTTAATCTATCCAATGTACCCTATGCTTATCTAGTTTTTATCTTCACAGGCGTTGTTCATTGAGGGAAACTAGCTCCTGCCTATCCTCAACAAAACCTCTTCAATATTCATCAGGACAGGGGATTCACACCAGGGAGTGAAGCAGTCCAAGCACCGGGGGAATGACCGCAAGACAACTCTGCACCGCGGAGTATTAATAAAGTAGCATCAGCGAATGGTTCGTAATTACAGTTCCTTTTGAATCAGTTTTTATAAAATCTCGCATCTGGTCTGGTCTATAATTATTTTAAATTACTTTACTTTACAATTACTTTTACTAATTAAATCGAGTTCAATTACACATTACCAAACTATTTTAATTGAATAAGTAATTTCATTAAACATGTAATCAGTGACTCGTAGCACTGCAAATATCCATGTAATAATAAGATCGTTTATGCAATAAACATGTATTATTATAGTAAATTGGCAAATTCTTGAATAAATATCTCTTGAAATTGTAAATAATCGATCGTTGAATCATTTTACCCTGTCCTTTCCTT
The DNA here is from genome assembly GCA_914767705.2 of Tenthredo notha. Lineage (NCBI taxonomy): Eukaryota > Metazoa > Arthropoda > Insecta > Hymenoptera > Tenthredinidae > Tenthredo > Tenthredo notha. Next base: position 9,300,555 of record OU611911.1, on the reverse strand, counting down.
GCCTATAAGTCGAAAATCATGAAAATCGCATGATTTCATAAAGCCCCGAACAATATTAATATATATAAATATAACAATATTAATATATATAATATAAATAATAATGCGCCTGAGTATATGCAACCTGCATGCCATTCGTGTAAACGGAAGGGCCCATGTTAATTTTTGTTGCCTATTTGGTGTTTTCCGAATGCCTATATTCAGGCGAATTGTAGTAACGTAGAAAAAAGGTCGAAAAAAAGGTTCTGGCAGTTGATACCTTATTTAAGGAGTCGGATTTCTGGCAGTTGATACCTCGATTCTAGTCGCTTTACGATGAAATATCTACTGCCAGAAAATCGACCAATCAGGAGGCTGCTTGAGCCAATTTAGGCTCAATTTCTCGAAAAGGAGCCTCCTGATTGGTCGATTTTGAAATTAAATCAAGTTACGGCGCTACAGAGGCTAGCCATCAGCAAAATTCTGGATTTCTGGCAGTGGCTGGATTTTCACGGCAGCAATTTACTGCCGCGGCGCTATTCGTTGTTAATCACGTGGTTTACCTACGCTATTCGTTGTTAATCACGTGTTGCTGCCGCAGTAAATTGCTGCCGTGAAAATCCAGCCACTGCCAGAAATCCAGAATTTTGCTGATGGCTAGCCTCTGTAGCGCCGTAACTTGATTTAATTTCAAAATCGACCAATCAGGAGGCTCCTTTTCGAGAAATTCAGCCTAAATTGGCTCAAGCAGCCTCCTGATTGGTCGATTTTCTGGCAGTAGATATTTCATCGTAAAGCGACTAAAATCGAGGTATCAACTGCCAGAACCTTTTTTTCGACCTTTTTTCTACGTTACTACAATTCGCCTGAATATAGGCATTCGGAAAACACCAAATAGGCAACAAAAATTAACATGGGCCCTGTCGTTTACACGAATGGCATGCAGGTTGCATACGACAAGGCGCATTATTATTTATATTATATATATTAATATTGTTATATTTATATATATTAATATTGTTCGGGGCTTTATGAAATCATGCGATTTTCATGATTTTCGACTTATAGGCAAGGAAAGGACAGGGTAAAATGATTCAACGATCGATTATTTACAATTTCAAGAGATATTTATTCAAGAATTTGCCAATTTACTATAATAATACATGTTTATTGCATAAACGATCTTATTATTACATGGATATTTGCAGTGCTACGAGTCACTGATTACATGTTTAATGAAATTACTTATTCAATTAAAATAGTTTGGTAATGTGTAATTGAACTCGATTTAATTAGTAAAAGTAATTGTAAAGTAAAGTAATTTAAAATAATTATAGACCAGACCAGATGCGAGATTTTATAAAAACTGATTCAAAAGGAACTGTAATTACGAACCATTCGCTGATGCTACTTTATTAATACTCCGCGGTGCAGAGTTGTCTTGCGGTCATTCCCCCGGTGCTTGGACTGCTTCACTCCCTGGTGTGAATCCCCTGTCCTGATGAATATTGAAGAGGTTTTGTTGAGGATAGGCAGGAGCTAGTTTCCCTCAATGAACAACGCCTGTGAAGATAAAAACTAGATAAGCATAGGGTACATTGGATAGATTAAGTTTAGGTGTTTTTCAAGCAAACATTCTCAACTAAGTACCAAAGAATTTCTAATTGTGATTATACATCTGTATGAAATTTATTATAATATATTTCTTATGATTGATTTTGTAAGCCTGCCTGAACCATTTTTAAATGTGATATAAACTTTTAACTATTATTTCAACAGAATCAAGAATGTCAATAAGCTAGTATTACTATTGCATGCATGAATAGATTTTTCAATATTTCAATCGTTATGACTGGTACTTGAGACTCTGGAGTAATTTATCACCAATATTGAATTATGTTCCATGTTTAAGAAATAAATGTGATGCCTAATTAGGCCTACAGCTATCTACCCTTCTATTTATTTTCAAACCTTGAAACTTTGATCCTGGTTATTCAAATATTTCTCTACTACGAGGTGAGTCTACTATATTTCAATAAGGTAAACATATTCTCTCGAGATCTATCAATCATATTTCAGGTTTGTCATTAAAAAGAGAGAATTTATTGCTATTTCCAAGAATTGAGTGTGCTTTCTCTCCTAGGCTTACCCTATAACGAGACGGACAATATCTTACCTCTAGGTATATTATTTCGCGTCGGTATCGTATCCTTTGCAGCTGAGTGAAACCGAGTTGTCGTCAAAGTTTCTGGCGTATACGGGGAGACAGAAGCAAGCCGGAGGCCCCAGTATCGAGTCAAAGATACAGGGTGAGCGTCACGGTTGCTTGGCCGATGAGTATTGTGGTACATACACGTGGAAAAGTAATCTGTCCAAGATCTGTATCGGATCGCGAAGTATGTTTTAGCAATGATTGTTTTGCAGACATACATTTATAGTCAAATTGGGTGTTTGGCTAATATAATAGGAAGCTCACCATTATCTTGGTCGACCGTTAATCCAGGACTAGCCGGGCAGTGTTGGTTGGCGGCCATCTCCGATCAAGTGGCACGCAGGATCTATGCAGTTCAAGTATCAGCGATGTTCATTCTCATCTCCGTCGACCGATAATGCTGTCAAAGAATCGAATAAAAGCATAAATCGGGGAACGAGTATTATCCCGAAAAATACTTGTCGACTCGAAATAACACGACAAATTAGTTACTCCTTCGGAGTCACGAAATATGCTGTGAAACAAACGACGCTACAGGGCGATAGGGACTCGGAATTATATGCCAATAATATAAGGGGATGATAATTATCGCCAAGTTATCAAACGAAACTCTCTCGCGCATTATATTTGTATTCAAAACTATAGATTTTAGCACATTTATTCACTGGTATAAATAGAATGTACTTGAAAATGAACAATATCTGCAATTATAATCAAAGTCTGCCGGTAGCAATACAACGGTTACTCACTTCGACGATTAAAATACGAGACGCGTGAAATCTGTCGGAAAAGTATTGAATAGAATTTGACTTGATTTTAACAAGCTTTGAAAATTGTCGATTATTTATTGGCGTCGTAAAATATTGTTCGAAATATTGCAGACTCACCCATGTCCACAACGTTCCTCCGTTGATGTCAGCATTTCCGAACCGCAAATCTCCTCGACACGTGTCAGAGATCTTTACTCGAGGATGCCGCGCAGATGACTGAACGCTGCGCCCGGCGTTCTCGGTATACCGTCGCGCGGCGCGGGGTGGGGACGATAATAATTGCCCCACCAATTTAATTAATCGCTTCAATCTACTTGCTAGGATAAATCAAATAAGAATTTTACATTTTTAATAACAAAGAATAAAAAAATGAATATTGAAAATGTTTATACCGGATGATTCCTGGCTTACATCTCAGTGATTTGGGTAGTTGTGAATTTATTTCAACTGCTTTATTTCTATTTGTTCGGACATACCTGTAATGCAAACATAAATGCAATGAAATATCAGTAATTCTTTTCAACTTCTTCGCATCATTTCCACGCGCCACTATCTTTCATTGTATCAATGAATCTAATAAAGAGTTAGTAGTTTTTCTACTGCTATTCAGAATTTTATCAATGAGCTATTTGCCACGCCTCCAAGGATATAAAGAAAGGTCGTAGTTTTTTTTGTCCGCATATTTGTGCAGCACCACTATCTTTTCATTCATAAACGAGCGCTTCTCAGAAAACGTAGTAATTTTTTTATCCGCATATTTGTGCAGCACCACTATTCATGCGCGACCAGCGCACTCTATGTGACAATGGAGTAGTTGCTGCGGGAGGTGGTATCGCAACTAGCGATGTGTACGAACGAACGAACAATTAAAAGAACAACTCAAACTCGTCGCGAAATATGCCTGTAAACCAAACGACGCTACAGGGCGAGGGACTCGGAATTATATGCCAATAATATAAGGGGATGATAATTGTCGCCAAATTATCAAACGAAACTCTCTCGCGCATTATATTTGTATTCAAAACTAGATTTTAGCACAGTTATTCACTGTTATAAATAGAATGTACTTGAAAATGAACAATATCTGCAATTATAATCAAAGTCTGCCGGTAGCAATACAACGGTCACTTACTTCGACGATTAAAATACGAGACGCGTGAAATCTGTCGGAAATATATTGAATACAATTTCACTTGTTTTCAACAAGCTTTGAAAATTGTCGATTATTTATTGCCGTCGTAAAATATTGATCGAAATATTTAAAACTCACTCATGTCCAACGTTCCTCCGTTGATGTCAGCCTTTCCGAGCCACAAATCTTCTCGACAAGTATCACCGATGTTCACTCGAGGAAGCCGCGCAAGTTACTGAACGCCGCAAGTCTTTGGCTTTTGTCGTAGGTCAGTTTCGGTCGCGCCACAGTTAGGCAACTATAGAACTAAAAATGCACAAAAGATCCACGGGTTGCGGTTTAATGAGGCGCGTGCTTTTTTCCTGCATCTGGTAAAAGATGGGAGATTAGCCCACAACTTAATTTCTTTTTGCAATGATTTATGATACATTTTTTTTTTCGTTCCAATGACAATTGCGCTACTAATTTAATTCATCGCTTTAACCTACTTTCTAGGATAAATAAAATAAGAATTTCACATGTCAGTTGTAGCCCCATAACTTTAACTCTGTGTATTAACTAAATGTATGGGTATTCGACGATTTATATCACATCAAATAATCGCTCAGCTATTCTGAAAAAAAATTATTTCATCACATTTTTTTTTATCAGAAACGCTGTGACTAATGCTGATTGATTTTCGCGATAGTTTTTACTTTCAAAATTTAAACATGTTCGATGTAAAGTCTTCTAGATTTTAGATTTTTCTAATAAAAAGGAATAGAAAAAATGAAAAAAACATGCTAAATGCCATGACAAATATACAGCAAACAGACATTCGTTCTGCTCAATTTCTGAATAGTGAAAAATTGTATTGCATTTAAAAAAAAAAAAAAAATGAATGTCAGCACTGACCCAGGATACGAGCACCTGTCGCAGGTTCAGTGACCCTCGTGGCGTCAAAAGATTCGCACGGGGGTTGCGTTAACCAAATATGACTGACAGGCGTCCCTGAGTTGAAATAGGAATAAAGAGATTTATATGCAATGATTACATATTCATTTTTTAGACAAAATTTACGAACTGTTCCTGACTTTGCCGATATAATAATATTATTATATCGATGCCGCAGTAATCGAATTCTTATACTGTCCTCGAATTTTTTTATATAAAGAACATTCAGTCCTAGATTGTCATGAATACTCTATTTTCAAAATATTGCGTGGTCGAACTGAATCACCCGATTCATTAATCAATCCAGAAGAATAAATACACAAAATGATTTGCAATCATTAGGTGTAAAACAATCATTTGATACATACGAAAAGTTTTTATAAAATATATTATCGTTAATGAGTAGGCAGGTATATATATAATCACACAATACATTAGAATACATGATACATACGAGATGTGTAAGTTATAGGTAATTTTATCTGGTAACTGATCACTATAGTTCGCTATAACTTCGGTTATATAAAGTCTGCAGCTATAATTGTACTATTCATATTATTATCTATAGGAGACTTGATTTATGTTGGACTTAACATACCAATTAATCTTATGTATCTATGTTTTCGTTAAGTAGATTAAAAATTGGATGGACACGTTTTTATTTGGTGAATAAAAACGTCCTTATAAGTATAACTTGGCAATAAATGAGTGCATTAAATCTAGTCAGCATCTTAATAGCTCATTCAAAATACTTTCAGGTCTATATAACAAGCTGTTAGGCTTTTTTATTCATTAGTTATCAATTTTTTTGTTGCTGTTTTCTTTTCATTTTTTTTTTTTAGTTTTTCCTTATTTTTGAAGATGAGGTGAGATTCAGCTAACTTAAGTCGAATGTTACCTCCAAATATAGTTATATTAAAAATTGTCATATCAAAAAGAGTACGAAAACTCACACCTTAAAATTCGAATAATAATGCTATACTTAAGTACCTATGTGTCAAAAATGTATGTTTTAATTAGAGAGAGTATCGTGTACAGTTATATTGTGTATTATCAATACATTATCAATACACAATATTACACGAAATAATATCAGCGCTCGTTTAATGAAATTTTCAGTATTACACTCTGTTCGTATTTCATATTATTAAAGTCTTAATTCTCATCTTGAACAAAATACCAAAAAAAAAGGAAGAAACAAATGCTTTTTGAGCACAAAGACACGGGGCGCAAGATATTTTCGAACAATTCATTTTAAGACCAAATGATTCGATCTGATCTGTTTTAACATCAGCTTATCGGATTTTTTTTTCTAATTATTATATTTCGAGAAATATTAGAAAATTATTTTAGATCTCACGGACTTTACCATATCGTAGATTGATTTTATGTTAAAACTCTATGTGAAATAAATAAGAAATGACACAAACAGATCGTCGATTCTAAACTCAAGCTACACTAGCGTTGAGCAAAGTTGTTGTCACTTCGCTAAGATCATGAGAAGACTGACCCCTGTGAACAAGTTCTGGATTAAGGGTGGCCAATGGTTGAGATTCTTCGTGCTTTACTTCCAAAAGTTGTCTTGATTTGTCTATGAAATGATAACAAAGATTTTAGTCATTGTAATCTGAGAATGGTCACTTGATAAATCTAATATCGTCATAAGACGCATTTTACAGCAAATGAGTTCATGAGTCAGTGATAAAAGAGAAAATTATACCCGGATTAGAGTACAGCAAATAAGCCAATTCCTCCTGGGTTGAAACATGCTGGAAATCTTCACCGCAAGCTCCTCTGAGAACCGCAACAACGTCCGCTCGCGGATTGTAAAAGTATAGTCCTTGTTTTCGGTTGTTAAGCTCATTTATAAGCGCAGCTATTCCCTGTGAAACAAATAATGAAACTGAATCTTTGTTAAGTTTTTTTATTCTTCTAAATAGTGTATTGCGCTTTTTCTTGATTGACCAGTTACGAATTCCTTTCAACGGTCAAGAAATAATGTCTTAAATAAAATCTTAAGTGACTCTTACGTCTCTTGATTAATGAAATATTCAATTATTTATCAAAACAATTGAAAGATGTAGAAATTTTTTCGTATTTACCTTCGCCGCGGTGAAATCAGCTCCTAAAACGAACCTGCAGTCTACAACGACCGGCAATTGACTACAACCTTCCCTTCTAGCTGCTCGACCAACAGATTGTCTGATGAAATCCACGGCGGGAAAGTATAGACTGTTTCCCGGCGTTACAAGAAGATATTCGGCGCCAGAATCCGTCTGGAAATAATCCAAGTTAGATAAATTGCGGCTCTGGATTCAAGAAAGGACTATTCTCTAGCTTTTAAACTTACAACACATTTCTCAACGTGGATAGTAGGCCGTGCCGAAGGATATAGCAAGAATATAATGTTTATTCCAACTCCGACAAGGATTCCATATTCTACTCCGATAATGAGGCAAAGTAGGAAGGTAACGAAAGTTGGTATAAGATCTTTCCTGCTTGATTTCCACATGGGTTTAACTACCTCATATTCAATCATAAATATCACAGCGCAAATAATGACTGCAGCTAAAGATGCTGTAAAGAGACAAAATACGGAGTGAAACAAAGCAGAGAAGATGAGTTTCTGCTAGCAGAAACTGTTCTCAGAGAATTCCTACCTTTTGGTATGAAGTAAAAATACGGAGTGAGCAAACTGAGAGCTAAAAGTATCAGGATTCCTGTGTAAAGTCCACCCATTGGAGTCTTAACTCCGCTAGCATGGTTGACTGCGGATCGACTGAAGGACCCTGTGACTGGCATGGAGCTGGCAAATGATCCTAAAACGTTGCATATACCCAGAGTGAACAGTTCTTGAGTAGCATCTATGCTTTCACCGCTAGCAAAGGCTTTGGCAATGGCGACATTGCCAAGAACAGCGATTATCGGTACTAAGATGATCCCGGATCCCAGCTCTGAACACATTTCTAATAATGTTAAAGTCTGGTTGTTGACCTGAGTAGAAAAAGGAGGCAGAGAAAAGGCCGGAAGACCGGAACGGACTGGACCAGTTAATACAAACGGAGATCCAGAACCTGATGTCTCCATTTTGTATGCTACTATCGAACAGCCTATAACTACGATCGCATTACGTGATGTAGAAACTAGCCACATTATCTTCATTCCTAACTGCTGACGTTTTGTAGGCTTTTCACTACCGTTTGTCAGCTTTACGTCTTTCAGTTTCTGCAAAATGAAAACTGGAAGGTGATTTTTTTGTTTGTTTGATTTTCAGTCGGTTTTTTTCTTTTATTATAAAAGAAAGGCCGATGCTTACCCTCAACAAAAGCAGAATTGCTATGCAGGAGAGACTCATTCCAGCATCCCAGGGTCTCGTATTGCCAACATTTTGATAGAATTTAACAATACTATCCAAAAATTGTGATGATTTAAATTTCAGACCAAGTAAACCAGGTAATTGCGAGGAAGCGATTATCACTGAGGTAGCTGATGTGAAGCCAACGGTTACCGGCACCGATATGAAATCGATAAGGACACCTATACGCGTATAAAGAAGGGGTTTACATCTGTTATTCATAATTACACAGATTTTTTATACTATCGGTACAATTTTCTTCTTTTTATGTTCACACTCACCCAGACGTAGACAAGCCATTAGCAGCTGTAAACATCCACTTAAAAATGCAAGTAGAACTGCGAAATCAACGCTTCGACCTTGCACATACTGATTTGTCATTAAAGCCATCAGAGCCGTTGGGCCAATTGTGATATCTTTGCATGAACCAAACACCACGTATACTATTGCTCCCATGAAAGCTGAGTAAAGTCCATACTGCAGGAATTGAGTAATTTTTTTTAATGCAATATATCCTTCAAGAGTTTTCAAGATTTTTTTTTTTTTCAACATTCAATACGATTTTAAGGATTCGATAAAAAATTTCGCGTTATTTCTGTGATCTTATATCGTGACTTTTGAGGATTTTAAAACCATTTCAAATTACTTTGTGAAATAATTTTACCGGATTTTAAAGAATTTAGAATGACTTTGGATATGTAATTGCATTGGATATTTAAAAGGATTTCATACAGAAATGCGATAAATTTTATGGGATTTGGAATGATTTGAAAGGTTTTCAAAAGACCGATAAGATAATATCGACAATAAATTGAAATCAAATTATATCAATACATTAACAGTCAATATATGAATGTTAATTATTTACCTGTGGTTCAAGACCCGCTAAAGTGGCATAAGCAAGCCCCTGAGGCATAACAGTAAGACCGACTGTTATCCCAGCTATAGCATCGCTGATAAATTTGTCCGAGTTGTATTTTGGGAGCCATTCCAAAATCGGTATTCTTTTTTTAACAAATTTCTTCAGGCATCCTTTACCACTACGATCTCGCCAGCGGTCCTCTTCTTTCCCTGACATTTTTTTATAAAGATATATTTTTTTCTAAATATTTTTATCCTCTTCTTCCCTTTTCTATATCTTCTATATCTTCTTCTCTTTCTCTATTCTCGCGTTTAACACCTGCGGATTACCAGAAATTGAAGAAAAATTATTTCATCAAAATTAAACAACATTTATTTATATGATACCTACACGCATATCGATTTTCAAAGTCAATGAATAATAATTTCACAATTATATCCGAAATTATAATATTTTAATAATAAAGAATAAAAATAAAAAAATCAATGATTTCGGAATATTCTCAGGTTTGCAAATTTTATGAATAGAAATTAGTTCATTTCGGACCTACTAGAACCGTGAATGATGTGAATTATCAGATTTTCTATTTTTGTCTATAAAATATGTATAATATCGTTCATCAAGTTAATTTTTGAAGGTAATGAAAGAAAAAAAGAAAATTAATGAACTAAATTCTAAAAGTTATACTATTATAACAAAAAGTAGATAAATTCACGTCGCCAAATTATTAGAAACACAATTTTACGAAACTTTATATAAAAATAAAACCAAAGAAGAAGAAGAAGAAAAACTATGTTTAATCCAATTCGTCAGAATTGCGTAAACAAGAATAATATACATCGTGACCGATGAACAAAGGTTTCAACGTTCTTATATTCAATTTTATACATATAAAGTTTATGTAAGATATTTTTTTCTCATATATATATATATATTTATGTACCTAATATCGCATTGTCAAACACGTGGGATAAATAATTCGTGCGGAAAGTACCGAGTTTTTACTAAATTTATATAAAACTATTTGTACACATAAACCAAGGTTATAGTTTTTTTCTTTTCCTTTTCCTTTAAATTTTTATTCGTATTCGTTAGAGTGACAATTAATCGTTAAAAATATTTGAACGAAAAAAAAAAAAAAGAAAAAATTCTATCATTAATTACGAAACTTAAATCTTTAGTATAAAAATAAAGAGATTGACGAAAGAAAGAAAAATGAATGATTATAACTGCAGATTACGCGAAAAACGTATAATTTCACATAAATATGATTACTTTAATTTTTCTTTTTTTTTTTTTAAACTTTTAAACCGCAAGTTTTCAACCGGAAACTGCAGCAATTTATAGTATCAATTCTGTCGACGCGACGTTCATCAAATGCGTCATACTTTTAGAAATTTTTAAATAGAAAGTAAGAGAATGATTTCACTGTCAGATCAGAATTCAAGCTCCAGAGATTGCGGTACAAATATTATTTTTACTAGTCATTGATTTTAATCAAATAATATAAACGTGTCAATCAATTCGTTAGTAACGTACATACATACATACATACATACATACATACATACATACATATACATACGAAGACGAAAGAGAAGATATATACATATGCTACTAGATAATTGAAACCACATGATATATAAATCTATTTAAAAATCATTTAACTGATAATTTAAACAGCATTCCTAAACCTAAGGCTTAAACAAGCGTAGTTCTATATGAGCAAAAAGCTATAAACTTATCAGAAGAAGACGCCGGAATCAGTTAGATTGATAATTTATAATGTTTTACGGTCAAATCGCATAGATCGTTAAATAAAATTTGTATTAATTATCGAGTATAGAAAAATGATAGAATTTTTCTACACAGACATAGTATAGGAATCATAAGATTGAATAAAAAATCACGTTTTATTCACACAGCAATTAAAAAACTGTATTATATATACGATCACTATTATGCAACTTTATATAAATAGCATATTGCGAACCTTTTGATAAACGACACTGTTAATGTTATATTATGTATTAAAATAGAAAATAAAAAAAATTGAAAATTAAATAATCACTTATAGTATATGTACTTGAATCTATTTCGTTTGTTTAAAGTTCACCGCTCCATACCATGCGCTGAATTAAACCTATATGAATGCTCACCCTCTCTTATATAGCGAATTACCAATCTATATGTATATGTATAATACTTGTACTCGATATAGAATTAATTTGTATGTGTGTGTGCATTATGGCCAACACCTTACGATATTGAGTTCTAATAATCGGCATAAAGTTAAAATGCAGGATACAAACGAACAATAGATTATACTAAAATGTTAAATAATCGTGAGCAGTTGCCGCACGCGCAAATGAGATAATAAAATCGTGAACGGAATAGCCTTCACGCTTTTTTACATCGTACTTATATGTTGGGTGTAATAAACGATTGGTAAAATTGTATTTGTATTTCGTAAATATATGCGAATATATAGAATTCGCTGTCTTGTATTTATACCTATATACTTATAACGATATTCGATACAGTTTCTGTAAGACGATAATTGAATAGCTGCCTGTATCGTTTTACTACATATATTCGATAGTACCATACCGAGTTAGAGGTATTGGAATAATCCTATATATTGGGTTATACAATTTATTAATTCAGATATAATAATGCGATAGCGATTATCGTGACTGCATAGTTTTTATTTTTTGAATTGAAACTGTCGTAAGTATTGATGTGCCATTATGAAATAACACTGATTTGTTTATCTCTGTAATACATCAAACATACGAACAGCGTTAGTATAATTTCTAATACTCACTAAGCTTCTAACTCGATTGCGTAGCATGAACGCTGCATAAAGATAGTTTTTTTTCGTTTTTTTTTGTTTTTTTTTCTTTTTCACCACCTCCCCCGCACGCACCGTGATATAAACGAAGTCATTATTGATTTGAACATAATATAAAGCACGATGGGAAGTTTTAGTCCTTTCATCGATCTCATAGCATCAATAAACACGGATATTACGTATAAGAATAATTGTCAATTGAGTCTTACCGCTAATATTTCATCCGGACAAGTGTTAAGAGCCTATGGACCGGTATAATATCACACATATTTAATCTCACATAAAACAAGAGACGAGTTAGGAAGCTACAAACAAACTACACAACCTCGACCGCTCATCCGAGCTCTGTCACCGTCCACCACTGCTAGATTCACATCGCATACATACATGCATATACTATGTTGGATTTGATGATATTAGAGCGTTTCGTTGGTAACTAAAATTTTAATATTAGTATAAAAATCTCACGCTAGATGGCGAGAGTTGTCAAACCCTTAACGCAAGGGTGTCGCTTTGAATTGTGTATCATATAGCGTAACCTTCGTTACCGACAGAGTGTGTGCTAGATTTTCTACAAACACGCATTCAAATCCGAGCCCTTTGATTGGTGTTTAAAGATTCTTCTCTGATTTGTCCTGCGCAATAGAACCTACCGGCGAAAAGCTCTCGGAATTTTTCAATGTTTACGTCTACCACGTGTGACGCTTCGCCGTGGTGTTAGTATCTCTTTGTGTTCATTTATGCTAAGAATAGTGAATTCACGCTGACGTATCACATTGATATCGTCTTATCGCAACTTTGAAAGTTTCAACTGCTAGTTGGAGTTCTCGTTATGAATACCATGGTACGTGTAATTAATTTATTGTGTATACGTGATTCAGTACTATCTAAGTCTATTATTCACACTATTGTATTCATATGTAGTTTCTAATAGTAAATATAGTAAACAAAGTCATCACCTTTCATCATTTCTTTACTATAAAGAGAAAAAAAATAATAATACATACGTTCTTTGCCTTTTCGTAGATTTATTTTGCTCATCTTTATTTACTTTCATAAAGTAATTTTAATCCATTATAATTATCTGAATTATATTTTCTCTTAGCTCATTATCTTCTGCTCAAATGACTAATCGCCAATATGAATTCATCGTCAAAAATCAATTCGCCTTCTAAGAGTAGATCGACGTCAAGTATCATCAATAATATTCACACAATGTCGTGGCTAAAGCAAGATTTCTCCTCTTTAAAAAACAGGTGAGTTTACTCATCCTCTTCCCTTGTATTCACCGCTATTTTCATTTTTCTATATCTTGTCTTGATTTTTTGGTTTGTTTTTTTCTCTTTTTAAGAAAAACGAAGAATCAAACCGTCGGAAAAGACGGGGAAATTATCTCATTAAAAAAAACTAACGAAGACTTCTTTCCCGGTACCAGGAGGGAAGAAAAAAAAAATAAAAAAAAGAAAGCAAAAAAGGGAAAATCTGGCGTCGTTATAACTAATCTACAAGATTTAGTCAGTCTTACTCAACAGAATGTAAAGAAATCCACGTCGGTCGAAGATTCTAATGAAATATTGATAAACGATCAATCGATTGTGGAAAAAGATGCAGAAATTGCCTCTGAAATAAATACAACAGCGGCTACCGGCACTGTTTGGTCTAATACCTCCGGTATCGCGGACAAATTATTTCCTAATGTTCAGTCAGTTAGGATAGACAGATTTGAAGAGGAGGAAATGCTGAGCAAAGCTATAGCCGAAAGCATCGCTACTGTGCAGCTGGAGCAATTCAAAAGACCTTCGCCAGATAAGGAAAACAGATGGGAAGCTTTATATGGAGATTTTGAGGATGAAGGGAGTTGGTAAGTTTGGGAAAACGGAGTGAGACTATAGAAACTTCAATCGCACAGATTTTGAGAATTTTTTTACTCATATTAACTTTATAACTATATTTTATTGCTTCACAATACTTCTGGATGAAGAAACTGATCAGAATGTTATCTATTTTCGAAATACAGGGACAACGTGAAGAGGAATTTGCCAACAGAACCGGAAACAACGAATTCTGGAGGAGCATCAGGTCAAAGGAAGAGTCGCGATGATAATAACAATAGTTCTAAGTCTGGTATTTTGAGAAATAGGCAAACAAACGTAAGCCGTCATTTGATAGCAGCTCAAGAGCACGATTTCTGCTTCAAAACATCTTCAGAGAGTTCAAAAGACGAATTAGAAAAAGCTCAATCTCTGAAATCAGTTTCATTCAATGAATCTGTTGCAGTAAAGATTCGCTCTAGCGAGTCAAGCGAAAGCGACAAATCCGACAAGATTATAAACGAGAATAACAAAGGCCCTAATATTGATAAATACGGGAGGGTGGACGGGTATTCAGAACGCAGACTATTCATGGGAAAAGGTGCCAGGATTAGAGAACAAGAATATATACAAAATCAATACGGGCTAGGGGCCAAAAACCTGGATTCTGAGTCGAATCATAAGAAGACCCAAGAAACTGGTCTCACTACTTCCCAGAAGCATCCTGAAAATCCTGAGTCTGAAAAGACAATCGCTGTGAAGGATTTTCACAAAACACCTGACACCGGAATCCAAAAGTTCCAAAAGAGAAAGAATCCAAAAGAGAAAGCAATTGCTGTGAAAAATATTCACCAAACCCAAGAAACTTCAAGAGACATTAAACGCGATAAAAGGAGTGAACGTAATATCGAGAAACCGAATGAATCTGTTGAAAAATCACCTGGAAATAGACCAGCGTCAGATATAGCTTCGAACACTACGAACTTCGGTTCTCCGAGTAATCAGAAACTCGATGCAGATGAATACCCAGAAGATAAAACTCCAGAAAAGCAATCAGACACCGAAGGACCCTGCTTGGTCCCAACTTTAGTTAGACAAGACGAATACACGCCAAACTTATTCACATTAAACTTCCAGAACACAGAATCAATCTCAGCTATGTCTGAAGTGGAATCTCAGAGTCCAGCTTGCCAGAATTTAATCCTTGCTGGAGTTTCATGTGAGGATGCGAAGCGTGATGTTCAGAGTTTCATGCAACGCTATTTAGACCCTACAAATTTCCAGTACCAAAATGGGAATCAGATTTATCAGAATTCTCCGATCAATCGTGACGCTTATTCTACGCTGCCGAATTATGCGAAGATGGATGAGATGGATTACACTTATTTCATGCATGGTCTGAGTACAGGGAATTTCTCGTATCAGAACGTCAGCCTTAGACCCGATTCGAATTTCAACGAAAGTGGAGGAACTGGCTTGCCAAATATCAATACCGAGTATTTAGAGCCGATAACAGATCTTCACAAAGACCCGGCTTCTCAGAGAACAGACAATAACAAAAGACTATGTTCAACTGCACAAACTCCGCCTGGTTTTATAAATAACTTACGACTTCCATCTGGTTTGATAACAAACTTACAACTTCCGTCTGGTTTCACAAGAAGAGAATCTGCCCGAAGATGTGATACAGAGAAAAATAATTTGGCCATAAACTCGCCTGTGGTATCTGAAACGGCGAGAGTTTCTCAGTCTGAAAAAGTACAATTCGATGATAAAAAATCGCTGGTACAAATCAGACCTGGATATTACGAAAACAATTGGAAACCTGTTCAAACCAACAGCAAACCTTCAAAGAAACATGAGAATTTGGATAAGCCGCAGACTGCAGATTTTGACCAAGAAAAATCGCCGCTTACAGAAAACCGGAAGGTACCGTATCCGATTTTAGGGGCGAATCAATACTCAGATGAAAAGAACAGCGATTGGAAAAGAGTTGAATCTAAGACTAATCAAAGTTCTAACTTGCGTAGAGACACTGTTAATAATCGATCACCAAATACGAGGGAAAATACTAGGAGGCCAAACCCCAATAATAATAATTATTCGTTCAGGGGTACACAGAGTACGAATTCGGATTTGAATCGTCAAGAGATGAACGATTCTCTGCAGAACTCTCGGTCAGGAGTCCCTGCTGTGTGCCAAATGCCTGATCGACTGTCTCCAGGGTCAAGCAGCGTATCAAACTGGCAGTATAATGTCAATGTTATGAACCTGCCACAATTTCCAATGACTTCTACAACCTACTATCAAATGCCAATGCCAAATTCACACGATTTTCTTGAAAATATCTCGCCCAATTCTTTTCATGGATTTCACCCATTGCCAATGCATGCGTATCCCATTCCGCATTTGATGAATACAGGGGTACGTGATGCTCGAAATATGAGACAGGAGAACACCGGACCTCCTGAAATAGATTCTGTCTTGAATGGTGATTCTTTAATGCAGGGATCAATTATTGGTGATAATTTCAGCCTGGACGAAACTCCGATTGGCCAATTTCTCCCGAATTCTAATTTTTGTGATACTCAAACTATGCCGAGTATGGCGAACGTATGGAACATGCAAAATAATCAAATTCACAATAACGTGGGTCAATTTTTTGACAATTTTAACGCAGGCAGAGGCCGTGGGAGATTAGAACAGAAAAATAATTTCTGAACCCAGTAAAAAGCGTGAAAAAATTTCGGTGTTTATTCTCATTGATTTATATCAGCCATATATCGCGTCTCTAAAAGTTTATGCCTCTTTGGCAATAGAGACGCGATATAATAATGAGAAAAGTTCCTTAAACGTAAAGAAAGTATTAACCAGTTATAACTAATCAACTTTCTTCATTATTTGTCTACAGTATTATTTTATATCGTTAAAGTGTTTTAAGAGTTTAATGATTTTTCAAAGTTCTATCGATTTGCTTTGGTTGAATTATTTAACGAAAATATCCTCAATTTGACGTGAATTTTTGTGAGTATTATTATTATTATTTCGAAATGAAAAGAAAAGTTTTTCACGTTATTTGATTTGATTTGATTTGATTTTTTTTTGATTGATTTTCTTTATATATATACCAAAAGTATTCAGATATCGGCGTTGCCTTAAGTAAAATATTTGTGATAAAAAAGACCAAACAAAGCCGAATTTATCATTAATCAAAGCAATTGACCAAAGCTTAATTATAACTATATATAATAAAAATTATGTTTCTATCTACTTGTATAAGGGTCGAATTTCGAATAGTAGCTGGTCCATGATTTAACAATCTATCAGTATATTTATCAATACTGATAACTATTACATCTTCAATACCGGCTTAATCAAAATCGTTTATTGATTTGAATCTCTTATTCAGATATTAGAAAAATTAAACCAAAAACTAAAAAAAAAAAAAAAACATTACTCATTGCCATTGAATTGATTCCATAACTCGTAAAACCCGATAAAAATCTTCTCTTGCTA
This sequence comes from Tenthredo notha, assembly GCA_914767705.2. Lineage (NCBI taxonomy): Eukaryota > Metazoa > Arthropoda > Insecta > Hymenoptera > Tenthredinidae > Tenthredo > Tenthredo notha. The sequence goes on along the minus strand of OU611911.1, from coordinate 9,283,131 downwards.
ATTACTTGGGAGAGCAAAAGAAAAAAAAAACAATCAAATACTTTTAAAATGTACTTAAAGTATTTTTCAAGAACCATTCCTGACCTGTACCAACAGACAGTCTGGTCTTAAAAATGAATGAATATATTTATGTCATGTCGTTTACCTTTAGCCTTAGTATGAACCAGTTGAAATTATATGCAAATATAGTCTGACTAGAAGTAATTATGCTAAAGATAAGTCGGATCTCGGGATAAAGTCTGTTTTTTTTTTTTTCATGGAGAATTTAACAAGTCTAATAATAATATTTTTGATATTTCTTTTATTATAAATATGATATAGTTTATTTCATAGTCTTATAGGTATATTCCTAACATATTATACAACACGTATGGGGGTTGATTAATTACAGTATGAATGTTTTCATGCACGTAAATGACAGTATGTTTCTATAGTTTATATATGAAAAAAAAATTAAAAAAAAAAAATAATGTGAAATTTATTACGTGTGTGAATAATTTACCAAATCTCATTAATCAGGTAGTTGAATGTGAATACATATCGATTCTCTGAATCATTAAAAACTTTATAGTATATCTGTATGATGAAAAAAAAAAAAATAAAAAAAAAAAAGATACCAATAAAATGATCGTTATGAAAAAAATGATTTTTCTAATTAAATATTTCACCATAAGTCACGTTTCTCCTAATGCATTATATACCTTTCATCATTTGCATATATAATTATTATCTAACGGTAAGTATATTTAATTATAAATAAGTTGTTTTTTTTTTTCAAAGTATATTTTACTGCAATTTTTTATATCATCAAATTCCTGCTAACACTTTTTCTTCCAGGATAAAAAAAAAAAAAAAAAACGTACTTTTCGTTCAACTGAACTCGTTTTCATTTTATTGCATCAAGGATGTAAAAATTAGACACATTTTTGAAAATTGTGGTGACTGAGGTAAAAAATAAACAGATATCTTTTGTCTTAAGTTAACTATGGACTCAAATTCAGAGTTAATTTTAGTCCAAATTAGATCCGGCTTCGTGAGTCCATTCAATACTAATGTGACTCTGGCGTAGACTATGATTATCCAAAAATATTCCATTTTTTTTTATACATTTTTTAATTTTCAAAGTACATACGTATACTGAAAAATAAATTATTTTGATTTCCTTGATTTTTTTTTTCGCCCAAACGAACGAATATTTTTAAGAACTTCTAGTTCACGCCAGAACTACAAATAAGATATAAATGTACAAAAAAAAGTAGATCGATCGAACTAATGATCAGTTAGTTATCGAGTCATAACATCAAGATTCAAAGTTGACATTACGTAGAATAAAAGCCCAAAACAGTATATCTGTGTATCTTTTTACCTCATCTATACAACAATCCCCGAAAATTTGTTTGATTTTCTACATTCTGTCCCCGTTAATCGAAAACATGAAAGACGGTTTAAATGTTTAATGACTAATCGGCACTTACAATCGTTTTATCATATAAACTGGCATTTATATACATACATATTTACATTGAGTATACATCTCACTTCCCAGCTGAATTTCAGCCCTTTTTATGAGTTAAAAAAAAAAAATTATAGCATGCATATGTATGAGATCACAGATTAGTGCTACCGATTTCGTTCTCCGGTGTCACAGTCTTTGAGATTGCATAGTGTAACGAATTATTCATTTCCAATCTCGTTTCGTTAACAGCCTCATTAGCTGTTTCTAACTGTTTCAGGATCGAAATTAGCTCAGTTTCTGAATGAGCTGATAGAATTGGATCCTTAGCAAGGCTTTGTATACTTGCCAAAATCTCCTGTTTTGGGTGTAACATTATAAGGCGACAGTTAACACTCGCCAGATCTGCTACAGCCGCGTGTATCCCCTGATAATGATGAGAAGAGGAAAGGAATAAAATAAAATAAAATACAGGATAATCCATTATCCTCTAAATCGTCTTATTATCAATTTACCTGAGCTGCCGTGAAGTCAATTCTATGAATATGTTTACAGTCCAGAACAATGTGCGGCAATCGTTTCTTTGGTTTTAAATTCGTTCCTTTTTGAACTAAATTCTTTGTGATATATGCCCTCAAGTAGTCTATGGCAGGAAAGAAGAGTGATCCTCCAGGACGAATCGACACATAAGCAGGTTCGCATTGCTACTCAATGTAATGATTTATTAATTGATTATTCTTGTATATTTTCAATGTTAATCAGACTCACAATCATTATTGATTTATACTAACGTTTCTGTGTTCTACTTCAATGTGAGGTCTGGCTTTGAAGTAAATTAGTATGGCAACATCGACACCGACTCCAATTAGGATTCCTAAATCAACACCGACGAATAAGCATGAAATAAAAGTGATGGATGCTGGAATCAGATCTCGTCCTGAAAGGATAAAGAACCATTACGATATTTTTATTTTTTTTTTCTTCTCTTGTGCTAAGGATAAAATTCGCAATACACTTACTGCTGCACTTCCAAATTGGCATGATTACACCAATATCGACCATGAATATCACAGCACAAATAATCACCGAACTTAATGTTGCTTTTGGAATGTAATAGAAATACGGTGTCAACAAACTCAAAGCCAGAATAACGAGAATTCCTAAAAAATAAAGAAATCAAAGAAATTAATGGCAATCAGAGATATTGGTACCCCAATGGAATCCAACAATTGTCTTTTACACCCTAACACTCCTATACTTATATATCTAATGTCTCACCTGAGTACAATCCACCTAAAGGACTCCTCACACCTGAAGCATTGTTTACAGCACTTCGAGAAAATGATCCAGTTACCGGAATCGAACTGAAGAAAGAACCCACGATATTGCACACTCCTAGGGTGAATAACTCCTGTGTTGCATCCAAAGTCTTGCCATGAACTATGGGTTGAAATTATCAATGTTTTGTTACATAAATTTCTTACGGTTTCGAAGACTAAAAAACAAATTTTACAGCTGCGATGACGTAATAAATGAACATTAGCATAGATTTTTATTCATTATATGCGTGAGGCTGTTTGACTGAAAGATCGGCAAGTAAATATTCATCTATCTTTAGGGAATTGCTTTATTACTGAATGAGCAATAACACGTACCGAATGCTTTAGCAATTGCGATGTTACTGATGACAGAGACCAACGGTACCACGATTATACCGATCCTCAATGTTTCACACATTTCGATAAATCCAAGTGTATGATTACCGGACACAATTGAAAATTGTGGTGGACCAACAGGGGGTAAACCTGCTTGAATTTTACCTGTTAATCTGAATGGTACTTCGGAATATTTTTCAAATAGATAAGCTGCGACAGCACAAAAAACTACTACCAATGCATTTCTTGCAGTACCAATAAACCATAGACACTTTGTACCATTTGGATTTGCCAATTTTAATTCCTTGACTCTCTGGAATTGAAAAGAAATAAAACATATTTAAATGCATAAAATATTCTAGTCGTGATTCCTAAAATCATGGAATTAAACGGTAGTTTTTTTTTCCCTTTATGTCTTGGCACGACCTACCTTGAGGGTGAGTAATACGATGATACAACAACAAGATAGAATCAAATCAGGCATTCGTGCATTATGAGCAGAATCGTGTAATCCTTTCCATATCTCTACGAAACCTTCACCTGGGGCTGTAACTCCTATTAAACCTTTTATCTGGCTACAAGCGATTATAAAACTTGCAGCTGAGGTGAACCCGGATACTACAGGTGCAGATACAAGTTCTACCAGGAAACCAAGTCGAAGAATTCCAAGGGCCAAGGTTATACATCCTGAGAGGAAGCATAGAAGAACTGCATACGCTGGTACTCCTCTGTGAAAAAAAGATCAACGAGGTCATCAAACTCTTCAAGAAGTATTTTTTTTTTTTTTAACATCTTTGACTAATCCAGGATTAATAAAATCAAGAAAAAGGAATTTCTGGATGATATTTTGGAGTCTAAGCTCGTGGCTAATGATGAATTATTCTTATCACGTTCTTAGCTGCCATTCTTACCTTGGTACAACTATTGTGTCATCGATAAATTGGTATATTCAACAAATAATCGGACGAAGGGGAAAATCACCTGGTCAGAGTCAAGTATTGACTACAAACCTATGTACTGTTATTTCAAGTTAGAATTTAGTAGCATAATAAAATTGACATTAAAGTCATGTTATGACAGCCGTTTAATCTTTAATCGATGAACTCCGCGACGCTCTAGAATCATGTATTTCACACTTACTTTGCATATGTAAAGGTCAGGAGAGATATCAGTGCCGTTGGTCCAATGTTTACTTCTCTACATGTACCAAGAGCGATGTAAACCAAACTACCAGCAAACGCACTATACAATCCAAATTGTGGTTCCAAACCGGCTAAAGCTGCATAAGCAATTGCCTGTTGGTCAAGAATCAAATATTATATAATAATTATTCATACAAATATATATTTCCCACCTTGATAATGAACGGATTTTATTAATAGGGAAATGTTTTTTATTATTTTGATTTTTTTTTCTTTTACCTGCGGAATCAGAGTGAGACCGACAGTGATACCGGCCACAAGGTCGCCCAAGGCATCGCCAGCCGTATAAGTTGGAAGCCAGACAATTATTGGTATCCTTCTTTTGCCCAATTTTGCGATGTCGAATCTGACCATTTTCTATTATAACGAACAATAAATTTCAGTAAGAACATTTTTTTTTTTTGTTTTTTTTTTTTCTACAGGTATATAAGCGGGAATTAAATTATCTTGGGTCTAATTATCGCATCTTGTATAACTATAGAACCCTTTCGTCCTTGACCGAACGTGTCGCGAATGTTTTTTTTTTTTTTTTAGCAAATGTATGTATGTATGTATGTAATAGTGAATTAAAGAGCAATACTTCCTCGTTGTCACGTTCTTATATAGAAAAAATAATTATGATTGTTTTCAAACTTACGAAACTACGGATTGAGGTCAGTTTGATTATATAACTTAATGAGTTGGCAAAATATTTGACAAGTATATAAAATAAATTTGACTATGATTAATTTGCACGAGTCCTTGTCAATGTATGACGGTCTCAGTCAGTTATTACGTCCGTTATTCCTGGTCCCGAAATCGCACTTGGTCAGTAATTGAATAAATCTTTGAAAATTTTGAACGATTTTTTTCTTTTTTTTTTTTTTGCAACAAAATAAAGATGGCAATCCGTATAAGCACAAGTAGCATCAACCCTGGCATTAGTGCCTTCGCCTCTAAAGTCATCAAAGTAATAATACGTAACAGATAAATCAGACAAGAATAATACGTCTTTTTTTATTGAACAATCTGACCCATAATGATTTTTTTTTATTCTATTTAAGTTTTTTTTCTCGACTTTACGCGAGATTATGAAGTGCAATTTTTTCTTTAATCCAAGCACTATCCTCTCATTTAATTTTTTTTTTATAATTTGATGATTCCTTTGAGAAGTCACAATAACTACCTAAGTTATATGATGTTATCTATGTATGTATTTCAGGTATTTATAACACGAAATTACGCTTAGGTATTGAGAAGAATGGTTTATTTTTCATACGCACAACTTTTATACTAATAATAAGACTTGTGCTTCACAACGTACGAGTTTTAATTCATAAACAATTCATATCGTTTTTACTCCCACTGATAAATAACTTTGTTAGCGAAAACATGATGAGGTATAGGTAGTACATAATAAAAATAAAAAAAAAATGAAATGTTCAATCATCAGCGGTTCTGGTTTTCTAATAAAATTGTACGTTACTTAAATTACATTAATATATGTGATGATCTTTTTTTAAACTAGGTATGAAATCGTTCACCTTGCACATTGCGAACAGTGGTATATATAATCAGGTATATAATATAGTGAAGTAAAACATTTGCATTCCACTAGGTATCATACAAATATTATCGCGGAACACGATTCTACCACAATACCTATCATTATTATTATTTTTTCTTTCTTTCGTTTCTTTGAAAACAATTCGATGAAGAATTTCCTTAACAATTTACGTGAATTCATTGACTTAGCAAAACAATATAATATAACGTATCTGAAAACTTTGGTTCAACAACATCGTATCAATACGTGTATTACCAAATTTTGTTATACGATGTTATCTTGAAATGACCAAATCTTTAATTATGAAACGTGGTTCTGCTTAGACATCGAATTGATCATTGATGTGGAAAGAAGGATCTCGTCAAAGCTCAGACATGTGTATTAGCTAAAGTGGTCTAATTCGAATCAGAACGCACTCAATTTAGATCTTGTTAATTTCTAATTACGTTTGACCCATGTGAAACAATCTCTCTACTAATGCAAGTTGATAGAGAACCTTTTATTATTATTACTATACCTGAGAATTCTTATCACTAGAAATACTAAATCGTATATCTGTATAGTTGCATCGGAGGTATAAAATCGAGCGTAAAAGTATAAAGAGAGATAAAGGAAAAGAGGAAAATGACCAAAAGGAAACGGACGCTATCGATATCGTTAAAAAATACGAGAAAGCATCGACTCTGATGTACGAGGATGCGATCTGTTTTAAATCGCCCTCCATAATATGACCTGATTCATATCGCGAGTACTACTTTGAAACACCATGAACCAGTGTCCTCATTTAAGTAATTCCACATATTACAGCATGCGAAAAAAGTTCTTTTCATTATTTTCCCGGGTGTAACGAATGACGCTATAATAATATACCGAGAGAAATTTATACCGAAAAAAAAACACCTTTAGTTAAAGTATAGAATTACCATGAAGTGGTCGTTACTCAATAATAGTTGAGTTGTTTTTTCAATTTTTTAAATATTTTTCAAATTCAGATCTGGCTATTTGACAAACGACCTTATACACATGCAATAGAAATAAATAAAACTACAAACTATCAGACATATCATCACGTACACATTATATAGTTATATCTATAATGTTGTAAAATACTCATCTAGGTATAGTAATTATCACCTAGAACGTCAGAAGGACTCGTGATTCTCAACAAACTAATATGTTATAGATCAACACAAGGCCACCAGCTGTCTTAAATATAATAGTAAAAATTTATAACTTATGTAGTCCTAAAGCCAAAATTATTAAATAATATTCAAAAAAAATTTCAAACTCGTTTAAAGAGACCCTATATGCGGATTATATTTCGCAGTCAATTTCACCGCGCGATTATCTTATCTCTTTTGCCAATTGGTCGAATCGTCTTTAAAGAAAGGGTTTTTTTTTTAAATTGGTACTGTAATTTTCATAATTGAATTTGATTTGTTAAAATCATTGAGCTTAATTCGTAATGTTAACGAATTAATTAAGAATTCATTAAACTAATACAAGGATTAAAATGAAATAAATAAGATGATCGGTAATCCGAAGTTCAAAATCGATCTATTATTCATATTATAATTACTTTTTGAAATTTCGCTTTGAAGAATGGAAAAAAAAAAAAGAGTAACATGTATAAATCGGGAATTATTATCCACGAAGAAGATTTTAACGATGGTTTTAGTACTTCGACAACAGGTCAGTATCGGTGTAAATGAAAATCGAGTGATACTCACCATTTGAAAAAGTGATATTATTTCGTACTGTGTCGATTTATTGGAAAATTTAATCACATGTAAATAATAATGAATTATTTTTCTTAAATATTGTCAGCAAAATTTGTTCTTATTATAACACAGCCACTAATGAGAGAATAATAATTAAAAAAATAAAATAAAAATTAAGAAAAAGAAACTTTTTTTTAAAGTATAGAGAATACAGAACGAAGACACACACGTTTTATGACCGAGTTACAGGAAGTCTACTTATGAACAATCAAATTGAGGAAAGTACTGGTAAAGAAAATGCTAGAGGCTACTATAAGAAGTACTTGTTCATTCGTTGCCGTTCACCTGTTTAACACATAGGCCGACAAAACTTGCCGGACTGCTTCTTGAATCTTTGTGCGCTAAATGAACGCATGCGCTCTTAATATTCTCTCTGTACCCTGTCAACATAACTTTATGCTCAATTGGTCCAGCAAATTGATCTTTTCAATATCACTTGGCCAAAAATTTAGGTCCTTGGGATTCGGTGGTTCCTTAATAACCGGATGCTTAATTTTTGCATCGTGTTGACTCGTTAGCAAAGTTTCAATTATCAATTATTATTTTTTTTTTTTTCTGTTCCTCATTTTATATATGTATATATAACTTATTCGAGTACATAGTAATTCGAAGAACACACGTGCTTATTTTAATACTTGAAAAAAAAAAAATATTCTTAACGATTTTTTTAAAACCCAAATCACATAAGTATATGTTTTTGTCTCATATGTTAATTGATTCGAAATATCGACTCATATAATTCTCGTATATAGTAGTATATAGGTGCAAAACGGTCAGAAATATTATACACATGTGTAATTGAAGATCTTCGTACCACTACCTCGCGAATTATTCAATACCACAGATAATTATATCTCGTACCTTACCTCCAGCGGTGATAAAAAAAAATAATTTCAATAATTGGAACTTATCAATAATTTGAAAATTTGTAACTTTAGATAAAAAATATTGAACCCTTTTGTCAACAGATTGGGCAAAATTTTAATCCTACGGTCAAAAAAATCGATTATAAACCTTGAGTGATGCCGATTTATCAATCTAGAGCATTAAGTCAAATCCCACCGATTCCTTGATCTCAATTATTAGAATTGGTAGTTGGTAGGTGGTTATTAACAATATAAGTTTGGTCAGTACCTGACTTGGCAGATTATACCAACTTGCTACTTCGCGTGGTCAATAGCACGTGAAGGTTATCATAATTACAGGTCACAGTACAGCTTCTTACACAGAGATAAAAATCGTTACATAACTAGTTTGACGAAGCCTTGAATCTAACGGTGTTTGATTATTTATCAATTTTACTATTGCACTATTTTGTTTCATAGCTGTGTATGTATATCACCGTAATACTAAAAATCGAATTGCAAATATATCTGTGCAAAAAATAAAAAATCCCCTTTTTTTTTTTTAAGCATTCCCGATTAATTAACACGCAAGACCTTATATCGTGCTGTTTGAATTTCATGTTAGACCTTAGATTCGGAATCACTGATTCAAAAGACCCTCAAGCATCAAGGCAGACAAGTTATACAAAAATTAGTAACGCGATGTAAAGTTCTGCGTGTTAATTAAATGGGAAATCTTATCGTCGATTGAGATAGCGTTTAAATTTCAACGATTTTTTGGAATTTTTTTTCTTTCTTTTTCTCAAAATCGTATAAAGTCTGGTTCTATTGAGATGAATATCATTTTAAGAATACAATTTTGAATCATTAGCTTATAAATTATACCTAATATATATTCATACTTGTAAAATTTTAACGTTGACTCATCGCTACTTGAATATTATAACGCTGTGTGAATTTATTAGTGCACTTTCGAATGACCGACCGACAAATCGTGGGTGGTTCATAAAAAATTATCTATCCTACCGGCTATAGTCAGATTATAGCTTGATTCATAAAAGAATTAATAGAACTCATATACATAAAAGATATTTATTTCGTATGATAATTATTGATTGATTAAAAAATCTATACTACAACGACATTATCCTTTTAAAAACACATTTTTTTTTTTATTAAATTATATACAATTATCGTAATCCAAGATATTTAGTTTATTAAACAAATAATACTTTCATTGGTATTTTCTTTTTTTTTTTTCGTCTTCTTTTTTCCTTACGATCTAAACAGGTACGAAATATTGACATTCAGTTTAGTTTAGATATATCCTAAGGTATATATGTACAGATTACACAGATTTACAAATAATCGTGTAAATATATAGTGACGAGAAATTTTGAACGCTTTTTCCTTATCGATAATTAATAATTGGTCATCATATCTGTAAGAGTAATAGCAGGTGCTGATCTATGCGAGCGACCATTTCCACTGTAGTAAATTAATTCCTGAAAATTAATGTATTAAATTTTATTAATAATAAAATATTACCACTTTAAATAAACTCAATTATACTAATCACCTGACTGTTCTGATGCGAACAAGCTCGTACAGCTCTTAAATGAAGTTCTTTTCTTGCGAATCGAAAACCACCAAGTCCAATCGGATCAGGGTCTAAAAATTCACCGCCTGTTGTTCTCCGCAAAAGATCAGGAGTTTCCGTTAATCTATCTGACGATAATGAACACAACGATCCGTAGTGGGAATGATAAAAGTGCGAATTTGATTCGAATATACGATTCTGTCTGCACAATGGATCTTCACCCACTAACCAGTACGTTTTCATTTCACCTTTGCCCTAAAAAAATGAAATTTTTTTTTCAAACAATAAGAGTTTTCGTATGCGCACAAAGAGTTCTATATACTATAAAGAGAAATCAACCAAATGATTATAACTATTGCCAACTTTTCTCTACCGAGGCTTTGCCAACGAACTAAATCCATACCTTGATATCAACGAGGCCTCTTTCTTCGGCGTGATAACCACCCAGTTTTTGTAACAATCTCCACGTGTGTTCCGACATATGAACTCTAAGCGGTGCCCCAGATGATTCCATCCTTGATGCGGTGTTCACAGTGTCTCCAAAAAGACAATACCTCGGCATTTTTAATCCAACTACTCCGGCAACGCAGTGACCTTTTTTTCGAATAAGATTTTGAAAAGAAGATGATTTTTTCTGGCATTGTCACCATGACTTTAAACTAGTTTTAATTAGTACCTGAATGTATTCCTATACGAATTTTAAGACTTTCGCCTGGTTTGTGAGGCAATTCAAATCTGCTTATACGACGTAGAAGGTGTAATGCCATCGATGCAATTTCACCTGCATGTTTATCACCGTTTCTTACCGGAAGTCCAGAAACCACCATATAAGCATCTCCTATTGTTTCCACCTTGATTTAAATCGATTTTATTTTATTAATTTGTTTAATTGAGGATTTTTTTTTCTCCCCAAAAAAAACGTACCTTGTATACGTCGTAATGCGATATTATATAATCGCAACAGGTGTACAATTCGTTCAAAAGTGTTACAACCTGTAATTATTTAAATTAAAAAACGGTCGTTAATTGTAGTAAAAAGCTATATACATGAATTTGAAACAAGGATATTTCGTACCTGTAAAGGAGTACTTTCGGCTGATAATTCTGTAAATCCAACGATATCGCTAAAGTATATTGTCACGGTATCAAAACTTTCAGCTTCGACAGGATCTCCTCTTTTTAAAGCCTCGGCCACAGTTCTGTAAATTTGAAGTAGAAAAAAAAGACAAAATCGAAAGCATAAAATCGGTACAAAAAAAAAAAAAAAAAAATGATTATAGTTTGTTTATTACTTAGGCAACATCCGGTGCAGCAATGCATCTGTCTTCTTCTTCTCTTCGACCAATTCGTTGGTTCTTTGTTGTACCAGACCCTCAAGATTACAAGCGTATTTTTCCATTATTGCAAGCATGTTGTCAAATATATTTGACTTCCTGTAAAATTTCTTTGATCATTGAAAATATAACGAAATGAAAGATTTTTTTTTAAATAACTCACAGTCCGGCTTGCATTGGCTTTAGTATCACAGATACGAGTTTAATGTCCGGTCTTATATCCGGCTCCTCATTCCAACAGGATTCTATACATTTTAGTATGTAGTCAGAGACTCCTTTTACACAACTCAATGTTGGACGTAACCTTTGACCATCTCTTATATTTTTAACTATCTCAGATGGAGTTAAAAGCGTGTCGTCCCAGGGCAATCGACGTGCCATTATTTCGTAAAGTACTAGAGAAAAACTAACGAAAAAGATCATTTTCACTTACTGTTAATGGATATATTATAAAGAATTATTTTATTTTACCTTACCTGTATACATCCCCTTTCTGAGATCCTCTTGCCAAAGGTATAGGAGCTCTAAGTAATTCTGGAGCACGGTAAAGCGTACGTTGAAGCTCCTTTTTATCATGGTCAGGCTCTTCCTGGCCAGATTTAAACTCGTGAAGTCCAAAATCCGAGATTTGTAATACCCAACGACTGTCAACGAGGCAATTACTGCTTCTTAAATTACCGTGAGAAATAATGTCACTGTCATGAAGGTAGATCATACCCTGTAATGGAAATTTAGGACGAGATCAAGAGGCTTTTGCAAATATCAGTTGTTGGTTTCTGTATATCTATTAGGGTGCTTTTTTTGGAACGACTATTTTTTTTTTTTCTTCAACTCCCTATTGAAAATCTTGTAGTAGAAGTCGAAAAAGGAATCCTGTCCAATTTTTAGCTCTTAATTCCAATTATAAGTACTCGCACTCTTCTTTCTAAGTTTTCACATGCTAAAAGCATGTAAAAATTACTAATTTTTCTTTAGCCGCGCACAACTCAGCTGCATTTCAATGGATTGTTCTCATCCAAGACTCATTTGACAGAGAATTTAATGTTCTTCAAAAGTACCCATGATAGTTTGATTGATTTGAAAATATTGAACTTGACATTTTGTTAGAATTTTATATTTAAATAAATCAAAGTCCTTATATCTTTTGAAATACTGGTTTGAGAGACTTTATTTATTGGACTTTTTTTGTAGAGAAATAAATTTTCTACAAAATTGTCAAAAAGTTTTTTTCTCCAAGTCCAACTGTTTATTCGCCATCAGTGAAAAAGAAGAATTATGCATAAAATCGACTTTGAAGGCTCACACAGGTGCAGCGGTTGAAACCACAGTCAAACTACCTGAAGCACTTTTGAAGAACACTAAATACTCTGTAAAATGAGTCTTGGATGAGAACAATCCATCGAAATGCGGCTGAGTTGTACGCGGCGAAAGAAAAATTCGTAATATTTACATGCTTTTAGCATGGGAAAACTTAAAAAGAAAAGTGCGAGTACTTAGAATTGGAATTAAGAGCTAAAAAATTAGACAGGATTCCTTTTTCGACGTCCACTATAAGATTTTCAATTGGGGGTTGAAAAAAAAAAAAATAGTCGTTTCAAAAAAAAGCACCCTAATGTCTATTAATATTCGCAAACTTACACGTAGAAGATCTGCTACCAATGAAGATACGAACATTGGATCGAGCCTCAGATCATTATTGTGTAACAGGTCCTGCAGTGAACCACGTGCACAGTATCCTGTCACGATGAAAATCGCTCCTTGTTCAACAACGGCACCCATAAATGGTATCAAATTTTCATGTCTAATTTCACGAATTTGTTTCAGCTCTTTTCTTATACCACGCGTTATGTCTACTGTTTTTTTATAGATTGGTTTAACGGCTACCATACTCTCACGATGTAGTGCTACTCGCGTATGAGCCTTAGGGGTTCCTCCTGGCTCTCCTAAATATACCTATACGTATATAACGATATCAATACTTTTATTCACATCGCAATTCATACGACGTTACGTATATCAAACACTTCGAGGATATCGCTTTACCAATTACACGTAACGTCATTGATACTCCCCGTTGAGTAACGGGGAGGGGGGGGGGGGGGGGGGGGGGGTGGTGATACGATCTTCATTACATTTCGTTATTTCAATAGCAAACGATTCTTATCTAATAATTTATATAACTTTAATTATATACGATATTGAATATATCGTTAGATCATTACTACAAACTCTCACCACGTAAATGAGTTAAAATCTTTCAGAAATTAGAATAGGGTATAAAATTTGATAAAAAAAAATAAATAAATAAAAAAAAAACTGTATCATTCTTACCACGCTTTTCTCGTTGCATGAATCTGCGACGTCGCTCGGTATCATCGTCAAGTCTTTTAATTCTATTTTCCATAATATGCAGGCAAGTTTTTGTTCGTATCTATAATGCCTGTCGAAAAATGCGAATAATCAAGCTTTTATAGATTCTAATGAGTTTTTTTTTTTATACAAATAAAAAAAGGGCAAAAAACGAGCTGATGAAATATATCTTATGGGTTGTAATCAACGTCGGACGATAAATTTTACCGATCATTATTATTTACTTCAGACCTTGGCCTGCGGGATAGTAGAATTCCGTCAGATTGCATCTCAAGAACAATAAGACTATTAACCAATTAAGTCATTTGCTATCGTTGCAACTATACGCAGATCTTCTCTTTCTCTATCTCTCTCTAGTAATTACAGAATGTCTATGAAATACGAATAGAAAAATAAATGTGAATTTTTATAGTTTTTATTTTATGGCTGTACTTATATACAGGAAAAAGTTTAACCCCCTCAAAACAAACTTTTCCGATCATTGGCTTTTCTCCTGATAGTCGCGTATAAATTGTAACACTTATACTTTTATACCTATACCTATAAAATTGTTACGAAATTTTAACCCAATTAAGACACTGGTGAAAATTGAAGCAATTTTGGTTTTTTTTTTTTTTTTTTTCTTGCGTAATAATAACATCGAAATACGATCAATTTTTATTTTGCATCGGAAACTATATCAATTTGAAATGGAACGTTTGTTCGAAAACTTTTCTACAATGATTTGATACCTATAGTTTTATTTTCTATGTACCGATTTAGGTATATAATCTGTTATTTATATTGTTTTACCACAAGTACCGTGAAAAATGTATATTGTTATGTGTACCTAGATAAAATTTCACGATATAGGTATATAATATACGTGTGAATATATTTATTTTACAATACTTTTCACGGTATTCCTATGCATTTTCTTAGTCTTCCTTTTCTGTATTTTAAAACGTATATTGGGTTTTTCGATACGAGTTTCTATCATAGAAATAACCATACGATAAATTTATCGATAGGTATATAATTTTTTATCCCGAATTTGTATTGCAAAAATTTTTTTTTAAATAATAAATAACCCGAAAACATACTTGAATGCAAAAACTGCAGCGACAACAACAAGGGCAGTTGCAGCCAGCAATGCAACGTGGAGTCTCCAGTCTCTCCAATCATTGATATTCGACAAATGATCGTTATGCACATCGTCATCATCATCACGGCAAAGTTCACCGGTGAATCCACACTCAGGAACTGCTCTAGGTGGGTCAGGACCAACCCATTGAATTTCTATGTGGAAAAATTAATAATCTCAACCCTGTTTGAAAAATTGGCAAATTTTTGCAAATTATAATACGAATTGGAAATCTGAATCCGTGAAATCGCACTTACCAAGTTCTTGCATAGCAAAATTTTGTACAGGAATTCAATCGAATTGATAAAAGCAGAATCAGATTTCCATATCGTTAATTAAACCTGAAAAATCATTAGTCGATACCTTTTTTCGAATTAATATATCTGAATTTTGGTATTCCTCCGGTATCGTTATCACTATATTGAAAATAGCCAACAGGTTGCATCGACATCTTTACTTTTCCACTTGCCTCTGCATCGTCGAGTAAAGATACAACTGTAAAGTTACCCTCGGCGTCTCCATTTTCATCAATAAAAACCTACGCGTTAATCAATCGAAAATTCTATCTTTAATTTACAAAAGCTAATTATGCGATTAAATTATTCAAGCACATCTTCACTTTTCGAAGATGAATTGCGACCCATCCAAATCGGTTCCAGATAATCGAAAATCAATTAGATAATTTCTTCAGATTTTTATCTAGTTTTTTTATAAAAATTAGGGAATCGTTTTTGAATTATTTAAAGCCGATTTGGGGATCGTGGGATAAATAATTCGAATCTGATTGCTAAATAAGAACCACCCTGATGTATGTACATTAGGGTGGTCCTTAAATACCAACTCAAGGAGTGAAGCATAGCAACCTTCAGACAAAAAATCAAAAAAAATTGTCCCTAAATATTAGATTTTAAAAAAAATTCCAATAGGTGCCTAAAGAGGTTCGAAGTTTCTCGTTTAAATAACATTGGATCTTATGATTTTATTTTCTTCCCATTCGATTTTGGGTCAATTTTGCTCCAAAAAATTCCACTATATAGAAAAAAATCAAGGAAATTTTTGTCGGTCAATCTGTCTATGATGTTAGCCCCTGAGCCTAATTTTTTTGCACAATTTTACACGAAAATATTAGAATTTTCGATTAGCACCCTTACGATGGGATTTTTTTAATATTCTGAATGTCGTTTCCGAAGTAAAATTTCACGAGGAAGGCAGGGAAATTGAAAAAACAAAGAAGAAACGGGAAAAGTTCAGGACTCTTTAGGCACCTGTTAGAATTTAAAAAAAAATCTAATATTTGGGGACAATTTTTTTTTATTTTTTGTCTGAAGGTTGCCATACTTCACTCGTCAATTTGGTATCTAATAACCACCCTAATGTAGCATATATGTGACAATTATGACTGTTCACACGTACATCGTATCCTTGAACAGAATGGTAACTCCGATTACGAATTTTTCCCAATATCGCAGATCCGTTTCTCGGGTCTTCACCTTCTGCCAATAATTCGGTTGCTGCTCTAGCGTAAATCATCACTGCGTCATACAAGTGAGCCGCTTGAATTGGCATCTGTACAAATGGTAATTATCCAACGAAATTTAATCGGATTACAAAAGACTTATGGAGACTTACATGAAGGGTATGAAGGTATAACTCATCGTATGGCTCACGAATAAATTAAACTTGTCTCAAATATTGATAGAATTTACAAAACGGGTAAATGGACCTTCGCATGAATATTTTATCTTGCAGAATTTTTACATCGTCTTTTTATTATAAAACGCAAAAAATGTCTGTATATATTATATATATAAGGGTTGGGGTGTGTAGAAAATGAGATGTTGGCTTTACTGGTTTCCTACGTTTGTTCGCGATCCGAAAATAGGAAGTCTATTTGCCACGTGCGAGGAAATGCTATGGGGGTTGTTTGCCAACGTTTCAATGCACTGAATAGACAGAATGAAAATCCTTTGCCATTTATACAACATACTTAGTCCCAAGTATCTACGTAAGGATAAGACTGATACGCAAAATCAAAATTTTTAACGATACTTTCCGAATTCAGGTTCTCGTCAAAAATGAAAAGTCGATTTTTTTAGACTTTCAAAAAATCGAACTAGATAAGACGATTCGTTTTCCTTGTCTATCATTTCGGATGTTCGGATCACGTAGGTTTTAGATTTTTGAGATCTTTTTTTGTCATAAAGAATAAAAATCGAAAAAAAGGTAATTCATTTCGTTAAATACTAACCGCTATTGTTTTGAAAATCTCACTGTGATACGGTACGCAGAAAGGAGGCTCTACGGAATATTGTTTTATATCTTCGCACACTTTCCTGAAAAAGAAAAAAAAAAAAGAAAATTGAAAAAAATTGAAAAAGAAATGAATCAAGAATCGTAAATAGTTTAGTTAATCGAATCTTTGAATAAAATAAAATGTAAAATCACTCACTTGAAATTTGGATTAATTATATGAGTTGGGGTCAGCTTTAGGACAGATCTAAATCCGAATTTAACATCCTCTGACATATTTTTATCAGGTAGATACGGGTCTAGGTAATCTGAAATTAATATCAAAGAGGCTTTACCGAGAGTTAATCAATTATCGTATTCCGGTTATTTGAGGGGGACTATAATATATAATCGCTAATTGCTGCTGGTAATCAATAATTATTATCATCCTGACGACAGGTACGTCAGACAGTTCGAGCAGCTATACTCTCTAAGTCTCTACTCTCGAAAATTTAATTTCTTCTAAAGTCTGGTGAAAGTTTATGAGATTAAATTTATAAAAAAAAAAAAAAAAAAGATGTAAAAAATTGAAGAAAAATCGTGGGATAGAAAAAAAAAAAAAAAAGAATCTATAGAACGGGATGGAATAACGCGAAACTCGAGTATATATTGATCATCAAAGTTTTCCATGCTTCTCATGAAAAAATGGCTAAAATAATTATACCTCGAGTTTGTATTCGGGGGTAAAAATTATCGAATATACTATATAATGAGAAAACTCACTGCGTTGAGTGATGTCTATCCTCCTTTGGGGATCGTAGATGTTATCGTCTACCGAGACGATTATATAATCGCCGCTATATAAAAGACGTCGTTTTTGAAGACACTTGACGAAATCGACTAAGGCGATGTGTTCACCGACGAAGAGATACACTGTCAGGTAAAAAAAAAAAAAAAATCGTTTTTGGTTTGTATTTTTATTTTTTCCCATTTTTTTTTCATTTTTTTTTTTTTTGTCTTTTTTTCGTTAACAAAATTATGAAACTTTCTTTACCGCAGGACGTTATGGAAAAAAACGAAGAAAAACAAAAAGCATTTTTTTTTTTTTTTTCTTTGTTTTGATAACTTTTTACCTCAAGGCATGAGACAACAGTTTTATCAAAGTTTTAAGACAAACCATATTTCTTTATTTTCTTGATAGAAAAAAAAGGAAACAAAAATGAAAAAAAAAAAAAAATTCTGAACAACTCGAAAGACTGTGAAATAATCCGTTAATAGTATCTTCGTAGAAACTCGTAGAGAATCTTTGAAACTATTTTGAATAGTTTCTCGAAATGTAAAAAAGCTTATGAATATTATTCAAGATTTTTTCAATGTTCAGAAAATTGTTGAAAATTGTTTCGCATTCGCAAAGATCTGTAAAAAACGTATGTCACGTTTTTTTTTTTTTTATCAATTTCGAGATAACCCTGGTGTCATAATATTGTCTGAAAATTTTTGATTTCTTGTTTATTATACAAAAAAGAAAAAAAGAAAAAGAAACACAATTACAAATTCAAAATCGTACACGAATAAATATAATTCTTTGAAAATTTAATTATACTCGCTCGTTTTCACCCTCGTGAATAAACGCCGGGAAATTCTGATACGAATCAAGTCAAGTTCAACAGACCGTGATATACTGTCTGATAATTGCAATTCAGTAGACCATGATTACATAGGGTACTTGGCTTAGATCTTAATCTGTTTACAAATCAGAGAGCTATTACCTATAGCTATAGCAATTCAAATATCTAACAATTTTGGAATTTATATATGAGGCATTCCATACCGAAGATTTTTTTGTATTATCGCTCCTACTCTAAAAAGAACGCGGATTATTTTTTTTTTTTATATAATTTTCAAAAATTGTCTGATTTGCTTGCGATTTTTGAAAATCAATAAATCGTCAAGTTAGCCGCAAGTCTATGATCTGAAAAAAATCTTCAGCGTAGATCCAAAGTGGGCCAGAGTTCGCTTGAATTTTTTTTTTTTTTTTACTGTTTCGATAGAAAAAAAAACGAAATAAAAACAAAAATTTGAAAAAACGTTAGAAATTATAGTTTGACAATAATTATTGAGAAACGAAAAACCAAGGTTCTCCTCTCTGATAGTCGATACTGCCTCTAAGCCATTGGTAATGAAATATCGGTAGAAATAAGGAATGAATTAATTATCAATTGATTTCCGAGCTTTCTATTAACTTTGTAAATTAAATAAGAGAATATAAATTAAATAAGAGAATATAAATTGAAGACGAGCAGAATTATTACTGTATCTATGGGTACTTGAACCTTACGATTTCTGATATTGGCACGATTCTTGTTAACAGGAGATTTTCTATAAAACGAAGGAATCTCATGGTTTTTTTTTTTTTTTTTTGCGACGATTACTTAAATAGTGTTTAAAATTAGAATCGAAATTTAATGATCAGACAGATTTAATGGAATGAGATTTTTTTCTTCTTCTTCTTCTTCTTCTTCTTCTTCATGTATTAGAATAAAATTGATGGATTTACCTCTAGTTCTGGAATAGGTTGCTGTGACAATATCGTCTAGTTTACTTTCGAAAACTGGAATGTAATCGTTTACAGTGAAAGTGTCCATAACTGTGATACCGTAGTTCTGAAATAATTTCAATGAAAATCATATAAATTTGAAATTTGAAATTAAATATGAAATTAAATATTTATGATATATAATAAAGGTAATTTTTTTTTTTTTTTTTACCTGCAAGTAATCCTTCAGCTTCTCACTCCAAGCCGGCCTAGTTTCACATACTACGACAACATTTGTCCAAGAAAAAGCTCTCAATAGGGCAACGACGCTTTTACTTATCTTACTGGTCGGCGGAAGTGTTCTAGCAAATGTGTAATACACTCGACTGTCCGATACCTCCGGGTCTTCACATTTCTAACGAACGAAAGAAATTTGAGAAAAAGAAAAATTTATATATATTTAGATATTTAGATATATACTATAGAGAAATATTTTTATTTTATTTATTTTTTGGCAAATTAATTGTAATTATTAAGATGAACCAATGTATAAACTGAGACGATGCTAAATATTTTCAAAGACTAGACGTCTACGCAAATTTATTTTTTATTTTTTGCTATAATAATGTTGTCCTGTTTAATTAGCGAGTAAAATAAAGCCAAAAAAAAAAAAAAATTAAGACTACATATAGATGAGGTAGTTGAAAAGTAATTTCGAATTTCGTGTTCAGCACCTAACGACACCATCTCGGTATTAGCTAATTTGAATAAAATCTAATTACCGAATATCTAATTCCCTGATTAATTAGTCGCCCACGTATACAACGATTTGAATGAAAATTTGAAAATAACTGACCAGACTAACCAGACTGGAGTTAATTATATCAAATAAATTCTATAAATTTATGGCTAATTTCATTTCCTAAGTTTTAATCAAAATTACAAATACTATATAACAAATTTACCTCAATTATATAATCCTTTATCTTAATCTTGTAAAATTAAGTTTAAATTGGATAATTTTTTATACACTCGACTTTATATTTAATTAAATAATTAAATACCTTGAGGTGCGGATTTATTATCAACCACATATACTATATAAATCAGTGTTCGGACATCCCGTAGGTATATTGCACAGCATCAACCCTTACACACTATTTATATATGAGGGTATATAGCAATACACATTTATCTTTAGCAAAAGACAACTCAAAGCCTTATTTAATCCCATGTTACATCACGAAAGTAGGATACTGTATAAACTGCAGTTTCATTTATTCAAATTCAAAATAATGGGGACGGAATGAGTAATACGTAAAAAAAATGGAAAATATTCATTTCTAGCTTTCATATAAGATAGTCTCTATACTTAGATATTATATGACGAGCCTATGTATTATATAAATTTTGGAAAAGCGTTATATTACAAAAGGAGCTTTAGTACATTTTGGTCTATTTTTTTTTTTCTTCTTTATTTTACCTCGTGCTTTATGTCTCGTATAACGATTTTGAATAAGGGGTAAAATAGGGCGTCTAAAGGGTAGGTCTACCTTTTCTTAGAATTACAATGCCGAGAAATTTACCTAGTCAACTTAATGCAAAGCTCTTGAAGTACGCCCAAAACATGTATCAAAATTTAATTTTTTTTTCTTCTTTCTTTCTCTTTTGTTATTTTGAGAAGGTCCTACGCATTAATCTTAGAGTTACATTTTTTTTTTTTTCATTTTCGCGATACCAATTTGCAGATTGTACGAATATCGTTCGTTCACGCATATTACGTGACCTCGTGGATAGCTATAACGAAAATTTTTCGTCGATATAAGAAATTTTCTCGTGAAATTTTCGCGATCCTGGCTTTACTCCAATTATCGATTTTTTGCGTCTAGTTATACAGTAAAGATTTTTTTATATGTGTATGTAATTTAGATGAGGGTAGTATGTGAATTAGGATAGGCGTTAGACGTATTTTATCAGTTTTATAAATAATTAACGAACGCATAATCTACTGACGTATTCGATGAAAAAATTTCTAATTCGATGAAAATTCGATGAAAACTTTTCTAGAGACTAAATTTGTTTTTTTTTCTATTTTCTATTTTCTATTTTTTGTTGTTCTTGAGGTTTTCCTGTAATTGATATAAATTACTAAAGTTTGAAATCAGCTTTTAAAACTTATTTGTTTTATACGGTAAAACAACTAGCTAATTGCCTTCAGACCGTAATTACGTTTAAGAAATACGAACTGTAAATGTTCAACGAGTACGTTTATTACAATACTAATTAGTACCTAACTAAAATTTTTATATCTCGCTTTCGCATTACTTCGTTTACTTTATAACACTTAGGTATACGTTTTTTAATGAAACAGAATTTTTATTTATCTCAAATAGAAAATTTCGTTTCCGTATTTTAAATCGATGTTAACTACTGAACAATTTCTAATCGATATCGAGATTTTATATTCATAATAAATTGATAAAATTGATAAATTATATATATATTAGGGTGGTTCTTAGATACCAAATTGACGAGTGAAGTATGGCAACCTTCGGACAAAAAATAAAATAAAAATTGTCCCCAAATATTAGATTTTTTTTTAAATTCTAACAGGTGCCTAAAGAGTCCTGAAGTTTTCCCGTTTCTTCTTTGTTTTTTCAATTTCCCTGCCTTCCTCGTGAAATTTTACTTCGGAAACGACATTCAGAATATTAAAAAAATCCCATCGTAAGGGTGCTAATCGAAAATTCTAATATTTTCGTGTAAAATTGTGCAAAAAAATCAGGCTCAGGGGCTAACATCATAGACAGATTGACCGACAAAAATTTCCTTGATTTTTTTCTATATAGTGGAATTTTTTGAAGCAAAATTGACCCAAAATCGAATGGGAAGAAAATAAAATCATAAGATCCAATGTTATTTAAACGAGAAACTTCGAACCTCTTTAGGCACCTATTGGAATTTTTTAAAAAATCTAATATTTAGGCACATTTTTTTTGATTTTTTGTCTGAAGGTTGCCATGCTTCACTCGTCGAGTTGGTATTTAAGGACCACCCTAATATATATACTTATGTAAATGATGTTAAACTCACGTATGATATTAGGGGTAGGTTCCAAGCTGCTGCGACAAGGGCTTCTGCTCTGCAGGAGTCATCCGGTCCGATAAAAGCTATAACTCCAGAATCTCTCATTTCCGTCATTATTCTGATACCCAAAGCTGCTAATGAGTCAGCGTTGCTTCGACCTGGCCAGAAATAATAAATTTCGTAAAATGTTGATCGTTGGAATTGATCCATTCGATCGATTGATTGGAATACAAGAAAATTAAAAAAAAAAAAATTGTTTGTTTGTTTTTTTTTTCAAATTAGAATTAATATTCACCTATATCGCCGGCTATAAATTTCAATTCTCTACCAGGTAAAAGATTCGGGTCTAAGTTTACTGTCGCTATAGCCAGAGGCAGCGCTCCAAGAACCACCTGTTCGATTTTGAGAATAAGAATTGAAGAATTATTATTCAATTATTAAAATTAAATTTATGATAGTGGTTTTCATTTCGCGTTGCAAATTAAAATTAAAAATCCATTTACTACTCGTGATCTATATGAACATATATATATGCATACTCTCAGGCAACGTATGGAGATTAAGAAACTACGATTCGCAGTGATCGGGGGATGAATGATTCAACGAATTCTGGAATAAATTTGAGTTTCAGAGAAGGAATTCGCGATGAAATAACAGAGCGAATTTAAGCGAGCTTCATAATATGCGAAACTTGATTTAGGTCATATTATGACCATTTTGTACACTAGAATACGACTAACGATTTTATGACTTCCATTAATTACCGTTCTAATATAAATCTCGAAATTACATTACTTCGAACCTTTTTATTCCATACAGTTTCATTATCCCAACCCATCGGAGACGTGGCAACGGAAAAAAAAAAATAAAAAAAATGATTAACGATCGCTAAAAATTTTGACGAAGAGCCAAGTCGCCCCTAATATTCTGACCTTGTACGAAAAGGCTTTGGAAAGGGGGGGGGGAATAATAAATTAAAGAAAAAAATTAAGAAAAATAATATTAATATATTTTACCTGACTTCGTCCGTATGATCCCAAAAAACCAATGGTCAAACTCTTGTTGAATTTGTGAACACCGGTACCAGTTAAATAATTATACAAAAAACTAAAATCCTGAGTACCTATAAGGGCGGAACTTGTGTTCTGACATTTTTTAAATTTTCTTGCTGGATTTGCGTAGGATATTTTAATAGAAAATACGATAAACCAGAGTGAATAAAACACCAGCCTCTGAAGAGGATACAGCTTCATTCTTGAATTAATCTCAGCGTAGGTATAATATATCGGATATTTATTTAATAAAAAAATTAGAATAGCAATTTTTTTATTTCCACGGTATTCATAATCGAAAATAATTTCACAACCACTATCATTCGTTCACATTATTATTTTCAACGATTAATATGTCGATGGTTGAAAAATTGATGATTTCAATTAGGTATTGCAAAAAAAAAAAATGTGTATGAATTATGTATTTTCAGTCAGAATTTTCATCTATATAATATTAATTATTTTTTATTTTATTTTTTGCCCTTTTTTATTTCTTTATTTCTTTATGGGGGTATTTTTTCTACTCTACTAATTACATCCCCTTCTGGTTTTTTTATTTTATTTTATTTTTTTTTTTTGTTATTTTTTTATTACGACTCTGATTATCTCCAGTCTCCGGTTTGTTCGAATATAATTAATTATTTATACGTCTCGTCGTGCTTTTTATTCTGTAGAAAATTTCCAACCCCTGTGTCCAGCACGGATTTAATTCATTTATTTATTCATTTATGGGTATATACTCGCAAAGAGTATTTTCATCAATTTATTCAAATTCATATTCCAATTTCTCGTTCTATCTTCCACCATCATCATCATCATCATCATCTTATAACGTTTTTATATGAAAAATTTGATTATTTTTTTTTTGTTACAGGCTATTTTTGTAACACATGAATTTTCAAGTTTTCTTCAAATACGAAGACACTTTTTTTTCGTTCCTTTTTTCTTTTTTGTTCCAAACTTCGAAACAGACTAAATTCGTGCCTGAAAATTATTACGTTTGTATGAAATTTCGTCTGATTTATTTTTTTTATTATATAAAAATTTCTTCTTCCTTTTCAAATTCTTTTCTGTTTTTTTTTTTTTTTTTCTTCTCACCCGAAATTCATTTTTGAATAAATATATATATATATATGAAACTTTGGAACCACCTGCACAGACTAACGTTTCCCGGAATACTGGCGGGTCTTTCGATATCTATGATAAACACGCGTTGGGGATGCGTGATTCTGCGCAAACTGGTGTTGCCCTTTGAAATACAACCCCATAAACCGGGAGTTGATTCTCCTTAACCTTATACGTCGTAAAGATATGAAAATAGATCAAGACAGACACAAATTCGAATAATATATATTCGAGACATAATCCACTCGTTTGTATCATTCGATTTTAACTTTATAGAAAATATGACTTTATGGTATATCATGCAGAATACGAACTCATTATATTTCCATACATATGCGTATATATATAGTATATACACCGTTGGGAAAATTATTGATTTAATCAATTTACAAATAAGATTTATGCACCAGCGTGGAAAGAGAGCGACAAAAAAAAATTATCAAAAAAAAAAAAACACGTTTCTATAGATTTACCAATTTTTTTCGTTTTTTCTTTTGTTGTTTCTCTTCTCTTACTTTTCGAAGTTTTCAAATTTCTTGTAAACCAACTCAGTTTTTTTTTTTTTTCTTCTTTTTTCTTTTTACAAATTGCAAAAAATTATAAAAATTCGGGACAAGAGAGCGAAAAACTTAAAGCGATGCATCGCAGGTCAAATCCAGGTAGTCATGCAGTCTAGCCGGTCCCTGTTGCTCGGTCTGGGCATTCCACTGATCCTTAAAAAGGATCTTTTATATCCTTTGAAGATAACAAAAAAAATATATATATATATATAGACGTTTTGCATCAAATGCGATAAAACGAATTGTTTTTTTTTTTTCTGCCGAAGTTAATTTTATTCCGAAGTTAAAAATATTCACTTGAAATGTTTAACTCAAGTTTCAAAATACACCGTATATATAACAATGCATTAATTGAATCTGAAAACTGATGACACAAAATTTTTTTCTACATACTATTAATTTTAAATCAACAAATTTAAACCGAGATTTTTGGAAATTCTTTTCATTTTTCTTGACGCTCTCTCACTTCGTTCATTTAATTGCGATGTACAATTTTTCAAAATTTTCAAAATTGATGTTTAAAAATCGGCGATTATTAATTTTATATATTAAACGTTGAATAGCTCGTTGAGAAAAGAAAGAGAAAATTAGAAATTCATCAAGTATAAATATTTTCGAATCGTTGAACCAAGTGACTCGGGTTGATTTTGACTGAAAAACCTGTATGTGACAGCAATTCAGGGATAAGGAAAGAAAGAAAGAAAAAAGAATTGAGATTAAATATAATAACGATATTAAACGAGGGTTGATTAATTCCCTGACAAAAAAAATAAAAATAAAAAAAATAATCTCTACAACGACATATTACATATTATTATAGAGGCGTGATGCTGTTATTCGACATTTCATCACCTAGTTATTATTCCTATATTATGTTAAAATGAATTTCTAATCTCGCTAGTAGATTTCTTTTACGGTTATAATCGAATGCCTCGTAGGATTAAATCGATCCTGTCAGTTTCTTATCTGCGTTTGAAAATGGATTATATATAATCTTACATAATATACATGTATATTTCTATATACGGTGTTATAGATATATCGATATAATTTTCTCTTTGACATTTTTTTTTTTTTTTTGCACTCGATATTTTCAAAGGAATAGCTACTTTGAAGCTATATATATATATACGAAATAGACAAAAATAAAAATCCTCTATATCCACCGAATGATAAGAGGCTTATAAAACTATATATAAGATACGCGATATACCGAATCATTGATCACCATAACGTCATGAATAATTTTAGGGTGAAAGAAAAAAAAGAAAAAGAAAAAAAGTAATAGTGGAGTTGAATTTCTGCAAGTAGTTAAATATAATGAAAGAGTCATATCTGTCTATTCTTAAATGGTTTTTATATCTTAGCAGATGCAGACATCTTCGGAAAAATAAATAAATAAAAAAATAATAAAGTATTTAGATTACATGAGGAGGAATTCAGAACCCCTGTGTACTACAAACCTGGAATAAAAATTCCCTTGTGGGATTATTATATATTTCTTATACAGACTCGGTCGTTCGCAAAATTTTTCATGACGTTTTTATTCAGGCTTATTCGTCTCGTTTATACCGAAGTCTGTGTCTGCGAATATCCCGTGATCTTTAGACTTTATAAACGTTCATTGTACTCACCCCCTTCGACTCGTAAAAGTTAACAATAATAATACCAATTCGTATTCGAACAATTCACTTTAATTCATTTTACTTCGCCCCATTTCGTTTGTTCAGTTGATTATAGAAACTAAAAATAAACAAAAATAATAATATTATTTACCCCCAAACGTAATAATAAGAATTTTTCAAAAGTTTTATGTCATTGATTTCTCTGAGAAATTATCATAAGGCAAAGAGATTCACGTTGCGAATTTATATTCATCTACCTGTACAATTTTTTTCATTCTTTTTTTTACATTTTTAAATGTGAAATTGGTTTTTTTATTATCACCTACCCAACTCGCTCTGTAAATTACATAAAATTACAATCTAAATCCACCCGAATATTTTACAAAAAAATTTTGCAATCGGCTGGTACGCTTTAAGGGATTTAAAAGTGACAGTGGCAGATTTTTCTCACGAACTTTCGACGCTGTTTGAATTTATTTTAGAACGGGAAAATTGAGGGTGGATTATCGATACTCAGTTTCGTTACCACGTGTTAGTTTCCTATCTCATATTAATTTATACCACCTCTTTTATACATCGCTGAATTCATTGTTTTTTTTTTTTTGCATTATTTTTTAGACGAAAATTCAAATATATGCAACGTTTTTAAAAAAATATCAGACGAACGTCGGAAACGAAAAAAAAAAATACAAATTCGACAGCTTTTATAGAGCCATCAAGCCCTCAAAAGCCCATAATGGAGAAGATATGTTATGCCAGAGGCTCAGACCAAATGACCAAATGATTAATTTTTTTTAGATAACGAAATTTCAAACCGTTCGAACGTATGCTAGTATATGTAAACGAATTAAATTAGAACAAAGTGCTAATGAGATGATACTACTACTCTATCATCTTTCGCAGCATCTCTATGACTGATACCACTTACTTCAAAAATATACAAGCTCAAATGATTATCAGCTTCAATTTTCTTGGCTCTAAGAAAAGTGTTTGTTACAATATAAAAATGACTTTAGTTGATTTAGATGAAAAGTTAATCCTATAATGCGGAAAAAAAATGATTAAAGTCTTTTCTATTCCGTATCGTATGATCTTTGAATTCGAACGAGAATTGAGTTTTTTCTCAGATGAATTTCAACGAAGTTTAGCGTTCACTTTGAATTTTCAATACATGTTTGCGAATATCTTTAAACTGCGAAACTAGAAGAAGGATGTAAGATAAGATAGAGGCAATAATTTTCATTCATAAATTATACCTTATGCTTAAAAGAAATACGTTCAATTGCCATTCAGGAATACCGAGTAATCCAGATATCTGAAAGCCCTTTCACACCGTATTTCAATCTTAAAAACAAGATAAGCGTGTTTTATGAATATTATGAAAAACTGACTGAGAGATTAATTCGCTCTTTTGGTTATTAGAAGTGAACGATGCAATCGCAGTGGCTTATGATCTGAAAAAAAGTAAGATTTTCGTTTCCTTTATCAATTGAATAAATATTCTATATTTTATACGTATGCAAATTTTAAAAAATACGAATATGTAGACCGTCGAAAGTTCTGCCAATAGAATTCTGGGTACACGATATGTTTTTTTATTGTTTTTTTATTCTATTTTTTTGTTGACATGTCTCGTCTCCGTGTTTTAGAAGTACAAAAAAAATTCAACAGTTAATTCCCCGAGGACCTGACCAGTGAAACTTGTCGCTCAAAAAAAAAAAAAAAAGAACAGATAGAAAAAAAAAGGAATAGAAAAAGAAGATAATACGATTCTCTGATTCATCGAAATATCATTATAGATAATTATACGATTTCTTTATAGCTGAAAACTAACGTTTGTATAAAATTGATCGCCATAGTCCTGACACTCGCTACATCGAGATAAATTTTTTTTTTTTTTGAGCCTCAAACCAGAGATCCTTCCATACTTAAACAGGGGAATCCCATAAAATAAGGATTTCTATCAATTCTATGGAATATGTTAGATGATTGAATGTCGAGGCTGCTTTTCTTTTAATTGTTTTAACAATGAGAATGATCTTGTAGCAAACGAAAAACGTTATTTATTTTACCTCATTCCGTCGATTTATATAATAAATGACTGTTACTGAAATTGAAACATCTAGCGAAATGTACAAGAGTAAATTGTTTCCATTCTCAAATCGACAGACTGGAGCTTAATTCGCCTTGATAAGTAAATAGTGAAATTAATTAACGTTCTAAGGTTCGTTCGAGGTACGGTATTAAAATTTACCTAACTTCCCTTTGTCATTTAAATGATTTCGATTTGTTCTAAAATGAGAAAAGGCACTACAGTATTCCATAGAATATCGGTTTCCGTCTCAAAAAAACGACGGATACCAAAAATCGAAAATTAAAAAAAAAAGAAGAACACATGAACCGCATTTCTATCATCTCTAATTTATTTTTTATACATTTTGCGTTATCCGCAACGCAGGAAAGTATCTTAGGTTGCGTGATTCCAGGCGGAATCAGTGTACCGAATATCTCGACGAAATCCCAACCTTATCGACGTGGTTCTATAATAAATAATATAAAATCACTAACATTTTACCCGGACAGCTGAATTTTTATTTTATTTTATTTATATTACAATCTTCTAGTTGAGCTGCTCCAGAGGATATTACCTGCAGCCACGGGTCACCTATTTTATCGACAGTAAAATATACGTTGTTAATAATTTACCAATGAAGATATAACAGTTTTGAAAATTATCCTTTAGCGACTCAATTATTTATTCCCAGATTATTTGCGCGGTTGAATTTATTCATAATTATTTATCTGTAAGCGGGGGGAGAGGGTGGGGGCAAAATGGACCACTGGAAAAAAATTAACAATCATTGATTTGTTAACAATTTTGAGTATAAATATTATCTTTTTTAGCCCCATAAGGAGTCGATTTTACCCCGCTGGTCCATTGTGCCCCACCCTCCCTGACCGCGGAACCATGAATTACGATACGACACACTCTAATACTACATCCCATATATATACACCTATAATTTCTGTTTAAATATAATAAGAATGAAATTCCAAAACCTAAATTGCTAGTATTTGCATCGATGCTGTTGAAGGATACCGTTAAAAATCACGGATGCCTATATAATATGCTAATTGTCAATAATTCGTTGCATATTATTCCGAACAAAATTTTTATGGTATATCATTAATAACGTGGACTTGTATGCGATACCATACGTTTACTACATATCTCAATTAGCCACGTCATCAGAGTTTATTCATTTCTTTCGTTTTCTCTTTTTCTTATTCTTCCTCCCTCTCCCTCTCTCTCTCTCTCTCTCTATCTATCTAGTGGTGTTTCACCCATTCTTCAAATTCTATATACATAACTGGTTAAAAATTTGGATATAAAATAAATTCGGCTATTATACACCAGCCACATCATCCATCCGGTGTTACGATCCTTTTATAAAAACAGAGTTCAAGCTTGGTTTGAACTACTGAATTGAATCCTCAAAAATTAGGGTAAATAAAGTGAGAATTGTTATTCTGAAAGTTACAAATAAGGAGGGGTAGGCTGGGGCAAAATGGACCACTGAAAATAAATAAAAATGTTTCATTGATTAAAGAACTCGAGTATGAATATTAACTTTTTTGCCTCGAAGGTCCATTTTGCCCCATCCTCCCCTCCTATGAATAGAAGCAGGCAGAGTCTGATCCGATTTAAGCCAGACCCTTTTCGGACCCCGTAGAAAATTCACCCTGTATATATCACAGTATAATTTTATAAAGTTTTGCGGGTTTATGAAACGTGAGCTGTATTAACTGGTAAGCAAACTACCTGCGATTTTTACACCGCAATATCGGTAATAAGAAGACGTCTCTCTACGTCCCGGTGGCAAGAATCATAAATATAAAAATGCTAACGGAACTATCAAGAGACGAAATGTGAATGATAGTGGTCCAAACTCAGAATACGATCTCGAGATAACTATTCGTAGAATTTTTTTACGCCGATCAAAAATATCGAAAAATCGTCCTTGTTAAAAAACCTGCCAAAATATTACGTATAAGTAGGTAATTTTCTAAGCAAATTGAAAGAACCGTAAGTTCGCAATAAGAACGCAATGTTAGGTACAAGTTCAGAATTGATAAAATGTAATAATTATGTAAGTCAGGAATACCTGCAAACAATGTTAAACTCGACCTATATAGAAATAATTTGACGATTTAAAAATTTGAACCGATATATATAAAAAAAAAAAAATAATAATTCATACGTGCAGTTTTACAATCAGTTAAATATTTATTCTATTCATTATATTCATTCGTTGGCTATACGATACAATATAAAAAAATATATATATGTACAGAGAGGAAACGGTTTTAGTTTATTACTCAGTAAATCAATTCAATCAGAAGAAAAAAAATGCAGACAAATTTTGATAAATTCGGAAAAAAACAAACCGAGTCTTTTTTTTAGAGTTGAGGCGATAAAATTAAAAAAAATCGTGAACCAAATCCGAAAAGGTCGAGGGCACAGGCCCAGGTCGATTCGATATGAAATGACCCATATATATGTATTGTATTAATATGTTAGGGAAATTCATAATCAAGGCTAGTAACTCGTAATGTGTATAATATGACCTTAAGTGATCGTTATAGTGAATGAAGCAGTTATTTACATTGATGTGATTACGCGTTTTCGCGACCTCGCGGTTTATGGTGGATTTTTTTTTCCCTTCTTTCTCTCTTTCCTTTTTTTTCTGTTCAATCGTTGCATTGCGTTATGAAGTAGAGACAGCTGCTTATAACTGCGACCGTGGCCATGGACCAAAGGAAATGACAATTTCCTATTTTACTTTATAACTGCACGCCGAGGGGTTACGCACTCGGAAATCATGATTTTCTCGTTAAAATACGTTAGAATAAGCTGAACTTTTGTGGCGAAAGACCGCTTAACGCACTATAGTGTAATACGATAGCGGCAAATAACGAAAAATAACGAAAAATCACAGTACAATGTAGTATAGGGCAAAACGTGTTACGTTGTCTCTATGATTTCCGAGTGCGTAACCCCTCGCTGCACGCTGTAACGTAACGTACATTTCCGTAATTATATATAAAAAAAACAAAAAAAAATCCTTAACGAATCCTGAACACGGCATATGAATTTTCGCAGGACTTCGAAATACTTCGGTAAAACATATTTTTCTCAAATTTTTTTATTACGTATAGATGATAGCAAGGATTCGATTTGAAGCTATAATCAAAAATCGAACAAATATTAGAGAATTTGCCTTATGCTGTAGCTTTTTTATTTTTATTTTTGTTTTTCTCTTTAAGGAAATGAATCGAGTTTTCATATAATATATTAAACGCTTTTGATCCCTTATAGATGTTAAATCAATCGTAAAGCATAATTTTTATAAACTTATATAACTAATCCTTGCCAATCGCTCAAGATACCATTAAAATATTCTTATGCTAATTTTCAACCTCTATGTATAATTATTTTTAGATTTATATACTTGTCTTGATTAAATTATTTGTAAAACTTATGCTATACACATTATAGAAAAAAAAAAAAAACAGTATTTAAAAAAAACGTGGAATCAATTATGGTTTTACTAATCAAAGAACAGGATCAGGATTAAGAGATTCTAAAATTATAAAATCTCCTTGAACACTTTCTTTCAAAAAAACATTAAAAAAAAATTATTAAAAATTGAAGGAAAAGATAATTAAAACAACAACAATAACAACAACAAAAATAGTAATTAGATAATTCGATAGTCTTTCACTTTCTGGAATAATTAGAAAAACTATCAATCGATGTATTGTATAGAATGTGCAAAAACTCATTTCTGAATTCAGTGACCTGTTAAGCGTGGTATTCGAATTATCTAATTTTACGTCGAGTAACTATAGTGGAGTTGGTTGGTTGTACAGAATATCAATGAATTTTTTTGATTATTTTTTTTTTTTTTCTTACTATGTTTAAATTCGATTCGCAGCACACATGTAATCACACGTTGACGTCAATTAAACGAGGCTGATAAATAATCAGGCTAACAATAAGACAAGTAATATAGTACAATACAAACGTGAATTGAATGTTGAATAATATGTGAAAAAAAAAAAAATGGAATTGAAATTTGAAAAATGATAAAAAAATAAAAATAAAAAAAAAAACAGCAAGACGTAATATTGGAGTCGAAATTTTTTTTACCAAATTCTTCTATAAACGATTAATTCATTATCAGACTTATAATACTATAATTCATGCTGCATGATAAACGGAAGTGGGTAGATGATAAGATCTTGTTTTACAACCAAAGATCGAACGTTTGTCATTTAGTCAATGCGATTAATCAATGCCTGAGATTTATTATCGTTTTGGTATTTTTTTTTTTTTTTCTGTTTCTTATTTATGAACAATTTGTCTTTTAAGATTAACATATTTTCATTTTGGTGTATAAATTTATTTCTATATAATGAAAATGAGAATAAAAAACGTATATAATTATATATATATCACGTAAACGTTTGCTAATTTCTGATCAATTGATGTATGATTTTCTGGGCCAAGGTCTTCAATGTTGAATATAAAGCCCGAGTAGAACGGTTCATTCATCTATATAATTTATGCAACGAACCGTGTAGTAAATGAAAAACTAAAATATGTGTATATACATATATATATGAGATATGGTATAAAAACCGTATTTGTTCATATATCGTATTCATTTTTGTTACTTGCCCTGAGGTGTTAACGAGAAAATTCACTCTCGATATTTTAGATCCTCATCAAACAGCCTGACAGATAAATCGACAAAAATAAATTGAGTGTTACGTCATTGAAGTTTGAAAACGGTGTTAAAAAAAAAAAAAAAAAAAAAAAACGGCGTACTAATCTCGTTATTTATTTTTTTTTATTTTTTTATTTTTTCCTGCAGTTATCATCATAGTATATGGAGAATATTTCAAAGTGAATTGAAAGTTTTGAATGAATAAAAGAATAAAAAAAAAAAAAAAAACGACGAATAAAAAATAGTAAAAATAAAACTGTGACACTCCAATTACGCCGATGATCGGTAATTTGGTTATTCGATTTTTTTTTTTTTTTTGTTTTTTTTGTCTGCTTGTCGAAATCCCAATCATCGGCGTCGACCACAGTCATCTAACAAATTACCTCTATTCCCGGAATAGAGTATACTGAATAGAGACCAAGCGCTGTTATCTCTACAGTACCGTTTTAAATGTTCTAAGATTCTCGCAGGGATAAGAGAAGAAGTGGCGATCGTATATGAAAGGGTTCTCTTTGAATAGACATACTCACAGGACATTGCCATACGTTGAATAAAAAAAAAAAAAGCAAAAAGATCCAATACAAAAAGAAAAGAAAAGAAAAGTCAAATTATCAAGCGCCACAAATCGTATCCAGCGGTTGTAAACGCTTGTGCAGCATTCCTGGCAAGGATACACCAGCTGAACAGGTTCAACGCGATATCCTGTAAGCCAAAGCTGCAACCTGAAAGGCCAGGATAACAGAATTGAAACCAATAAGGAAATTCATGTCACATGCTACAGTGGGCGATGTTATGTGTAAGAACAGTTAACCATAATATGTATATATATGTATAATACCGGTCATATTACGAACGATCTTTTGGGATACTCTATGTAGAATTTGATTTCTGGCTATGGGACATGCATCTGACGAATTATATATCCCATAGAATCCAGATAACTGATCAAAACGAGTTAAAACGAAGGTGAAGATGACTCGTCCCCATGCCGATTTATACTATTTTATATTTTTTATATATATTTTTTGACCGGTTATTGAATAACATATGTTAAATATTGTTAATTGATGATGACATCGATTGATATTTGAACTTTGCCAAACGAATGAAACATCGATTCGTTGTATACCTACTATTCTCTGACTCATTGGAAGACTTTGGTGGTCACAGTGAGTACCGTAAGATCTTCTTTGCGATCTTGGTAAAAATAAATACCTCTACCTCCTGAGGTATTTACATACGTGTATTTCGAGACCGTGAAAAAAAAAAAAAAAAAAAAAAAAAAAAAAAAAAACAGAAATAAGTATATCCTTTCAGTTGTACCGAGGATTTGCGAGGATAAACAATAAGACGATTGTGTGCAATTAAGAGTTGCAAAAATCACACGAAGTCTTCTTCTTCTTATTCTTCTTATTCTTATTCTTCTTACAGCTCCGTTAGTTCCTTGCGAACCTTCATGGGTTTTTCCTTATTGCCTTAATATACGCAACAACGGTTGACACAATTCTTCAGGGCAGATATCTAAGAGGTGAATTCTTTACTTCCTTTCAAATTCATTCGAGATTTTCTTCGCCTTCGCCTTCACCTTCACCTTGTCGATATGTGGGCGACGACCATGAAGCGTTATGATAATGACGAATTCATTGACACACATCGAAGACCCGGCGCTCCTCATCGAATCTTATGTCGTATATATAGGTAGATAGATAATTCAAGTTCTAGGTCGATATAAGGATCGCTAAACTCGGTCACCTTTTGCGAATATATTTCCAAACCGACATTCTTCCCATATCTCTAAATATATCTTAACGATCGAATGATTTATTCTTAATTGATCTACGATACGAAAAACGCGATCGAATATTTTAGCTCGCGATTCTCTTCGTTTTTAAAAATAACTTCATTCTCCTAAATTCCTAATTTTGTAATTTAGAAGAATTCTAGCTTTTAGCTTTTTCTAGAAACTAAATGAGACTAGGAAAAATTGATTAGCTATTTGATTTCATATCAATCTTTTCCCAGTCATTTTAATAGTCGATAAAATAAAATAATAATTAATCTTAAGGTTAATGTTAATGTTAATGTTAATGGAATGGGGAAACGGCAGCGATATGTCTTCTGCGGTAATACCGTTCTGTGCCATTATTATTAGGTATATCATTAAAACTGGACATATTATATCCTCTGCAAATAAATCGGCCCACTACTACTACAACAACCCGCAGCACATTAAGCTTGCTAATTTTATACATATTTTCGGTTGTCCCGTTGCCCCACCTAGCAAAATCTCAAACCTCGACTTCGAACGCGTTTTGTATTATTTAAATTCTGGCCACAATGACCTCGTAAACGTGACATAAATACACAACATATATAAATAAATATCGACGTATCATAGCGAAAAATTTCTGCCATAAAGAATCGGTCGCGTAAATTTGTCTATATACTATAATTGAATTAAAAAAAAAAAAAAAAAACAATATTTGTCTCAGATTTTCGATACATCTGGGATTTTAACTTTAAACTTTATTTTATAAGATCTTCAATAAATTATTATCCAACACTTAATAAGATATTTGCATTCGGCTACCGGACGCTATATAGGTATAGGACATAAATTTCATCGACTTTTGTGACTAGTTTAGATTATAAATTCGTTCGGAGATATTGATTTAAAATTTTGAAACCCATAATGAAAATACAATTAAATATACGGTTTATTTTATAGTTGCAGTGAATATAAAATTATATCGGTATAATGAAATTAGACTCACGAATGTTTATTCGCGGGTCATAATTCGATAGAATAACTTACTAGATTCTATGAAATTTTAGCTTACTGTCTTACTGACATAATTAGTAACTTGGAAATGAAGATATGAGATGTTCAATATCGAAATTACTGGAGTTTTTTATTTTCATCTGTATGGCGAATTCGCTTACTTATTGTTAGTTCTATTGTACTCGCGGTACCATAAGTCTATAAGTAATTACACCGAACACGTGCTAATCTTAAATTATCATCAGCTCATGAATATATATTCGAAAAAGGTTTGAAAAATGATTATAGTTAATAATTCGTTGATAAAAATATACCGCGGTGCCGAAATTATGTTTATGTATCATTTGTAGAGATGAAATCTGTCTAATATGATGTCGTATGCAAATTATCATCCACAATTCTTCAGAACATCCTGAGGGGGCCTTGAAACGATGACTTTGGGATTGAAGGAAAAAAAAAACAAAAAATAGAATAATAAAAATGATATAAGAAATAAGAGAACATCGCAGGAAACGGAAGTCATAGTTGAACAAAAAAAAAAAATAAAAAAATTCAATCTACGACTGTATGATCTGAAGTTGATGAAATTTAATGGCTATTACCGTCTCTCTCTCTCTCTCTACTTCAATTCATTAATGAAAGTCATTGTCTTACGTGGAATAAAGAGAGAAGAAGAAGAAGAAGAAGAAGAAAAAGAAAAGAAAAAAATTTAGTTACTTTAGAGAAAAGAATCGGTTTCGGACTCGCGATTATAGACTGGTTTTGATTTATCGAAACACTCTAATGCTCGTCCTGCAGAGACAATGTGAACCTTTTAACGTTAACACTAGCTTAAGAGGAATGAATTTCCTGGAATCTGTTCGAGTCCTGCGGTTAATCCCTGAAAATTCATGGCCACTAACAACTTTCTGAATATGGATGAGTTAGAATGATATTGTTTTCAAAAATGACAAAGAAATTATACATTAGATCGTTTGGACTGAATTGATTATTATATATTAATCAGCTATACTATAATAACGGTTTAAATGTTTTTACAAATAAACACACAATTATATCTGTTACTCTCCCACGTGTTAGTCATTTCGTTTAATGTCTTAGCCACAGTTTTATTTTGTTAGGTCGAATACCGCAAAAGACATTCAATATTCTAATCATACCTCGTCCATCTACTTCTGTAAAAATTCATTTAGAATTCCTAGCATTTTTCGCGGTCATCTACACGCATAGATTACATGGGTATGTATTACACCTGCATATATATGCCATTCGGTATATTGTATGAAAAATTGACTAAAATTCCTCTCCGATATTTCGCAAATATTTTTTGCAATCTCATCAGATCTCGGTTTCAACTATAAAGGCAGATTCAACATGTCGCCAAAACCGTCAAGGTGTGACACTGCTGACACACCCCGAAAAAATTTCGCGAACAATTGCAGACGAATTCTAACATTAACCGTTAATAATGTAAAGTAGAAATTAAACCATGCAGAATTCGCGGTTACGTGACGTAAGTATAAATGTGGTATAAAATAGTCGATGATCAAATAGAGTTAAGGATAAGGTTCGTTTATGCAGAATTTGCATAAGCCGATCAAGCGTGAATTAACGGGGAAAATAATACTACATGAAAAAGGACTTGAGCGGTTCCAAAAACCAGTGTGTCTCAGTCGAAGTATAAAAATTCATTTCGATATTCTTAATGGCAAAATTTACAATCGGTTGAGATCCTTGCATTGACCGTAACCATGTCTTAAGTTTTATCGAAGTTAAACTTGAAGCCTTTGGTACACCAGGATCAAATTACTTGTTTAAATCTGTTTATTTCAGAGTTAATAATATTAGTCGATAAAATTATCCTAGAGAATGTTAATAGCGTATATATATATTAGGGTGCTTTTTTTGGAACGACAATTTTTTTTTTTTTTCAACTCCCCATTGAAAATCTTGTAGTAAACGTCGAATAAGGAATCCTCTCCAATTTTTAGCTCTTAATTCCAATTCTAAGAACTCGCACTTTTCTTTTTGAGTTTTCCCATGCTAAAAGCATGTAAATATTACGAATTTTTCTTCAGCCGCATTTCAATGGATTTTTCTCATCCAAGACTCATTTGACAGAGAATTTAATGTTCTTCAAAAGTGCCCATGATAGTTTGATTGATTTGAAAATATTGAACTTGACATTTTGTTAGAATTTTATATTTCAAAAAATCAAAGTCCTTATATCTTTTGAAATACTGGTTTGAGAGAC
This sequence comes from Tenthredo notha, assembly GCA_914767705.2. Classification (NCBI taxonomy): domain Eukaryota; kingdom Metazoa; phylum Arthropoda; class Insecta; order Hymenoptera; family Tenthredinidae; genus Tenthredo; species Tenthredo notha. The sequence continues at coordinate 9,244,178 of OU611911.1, read as the reverse complement.
TTTATTCATAGGACTTTTTTGTAGAGAAATAAATTTCCTACAAAATTGTCAAAAAGTTTGTTTCTCCAAGTCCAACTGTTCATTCGCCCACCAGTGAGAAAGAAGAATTATGCATAAAATCGACTTTGAAGGCTCACACAGGTGCAGCGGTTGAAACCACAGCCAAACTACCTGAGGCACTTTTGAAGAACACTAAATTCTCTGTAAAATGAGTCTTGGATGAGAACAATCCATCGAAATGCGGCTGAGTTGTGCGCAGCGAAAGAAAAATTCGTAATGTTTACATGCTTTTAGCATGGGAAAACTTAAAAAGAAAAGTGCGAGTACTTAGAATTGGAATTAAGAGATGAAAATTGGACAGGATTCCTTTTTCGACGTCTTCTACAAGATTTTCAATGGGGAGTTGAAAAAAAAAAAATAGTGGTTTTAAAAAAAGCACCCTAATATATATCGTGATGAAAGAATGAGAAGAGGATACGATTTGAAAATAATTCAGTATCGCAATGCCAAATCGGTTAAGGGTATAATAATGATCGGTAATTAAACGAGAATGCTAATTAATGTAAGAAGTATTCAAGCGACTAGGTGTTGCAGAAAATCAATTACATTACACTTTGTTAGTTACGTGGGCAATTGCGAATGACATCGAGATAGGTATACGAGAAGCCAATCAGCGTGAGTCAATATGTCATGTAATCGTTATACCTGATTATACAAAGAGATCAATTAAGTCATTTGTAACGAGATTTAATGTTCATATTGTAAAGTAATTCATTTCAAAATCTAGTATCATAATTGTAGGTCTAAAGTAAGTAAGTAGCGTGAAAAGTAAATAAATTATCGATGGAATCTTGTAAGTTTTTTCTTTCTTTCGTTTTTTAATTTATTTTGAAAAAGGGCAAATCGAAGATAAAAAACGTATGGGATTATACGATTAACACGGTGATCACATCCTTACCTCGATACTCGGGACTTTAGTGGGTCGTTGATACAAAATCTAGGGTCTAAAATTGCAAATTCCAAGCCTACAAAAACAACTAATATCATGAATATTTGAATAATTCAAACATTTAGATTAGATTCGCTAATTTCTAAGTGGAATTTCAGATAATCAAACTGAAAAACCTTATAATGTTGATTGAGGTATCACTCACAGACTTTAATTGACAATGCTGTACTTTTTATAAACTAGAAAACGAATTATCGGATTGTGATTAAAAAAAATCTTTTGTATAGATCAATGAACAAATTTAGATACCATTGATTAATAATTCAGCTGATTATAGTATGAAATTAATCTATATAACGTCTATCGACCGATAAATATAAACAGCTTTATTTTTATTATTATTATTCCTAATTATTTACTGAAAAATCTAAAATGGGGTATTTTGTTTTTCTTTTTTTAATCCTTTTTGTAAAATATCAGCTCTGAGAAGAGTGCGTCATCGTGTGCAGGTATAACTAACACTCGAGTACCACATCAGCTACTACATGCATCGCGTTAATTATTTTGTGGTTTTTTAAGCACATATCCTTGACGGTATATTTATTCGACGAAACTCTTTAGATAATAAGTAATACACGTTTGTTAGGTTTTTATAATGTTTGCATAACTGTTCTGAATACTGCATCTGAATAAGATCGCCATTGGACCAGTTTTGCAATGTGTACATTGGCAAAGTGAATCTTTATGCTATATATACCTTACGATCTTTGTCTTATTATTATTTCTGCGTCGAGTCGAGTTTTAAATCGGTAGAAAATTTCTTAGAAGTAATCAAGCTTCTCTAATTTATCATATTTTTTGGATATTAGAATAGGGAAAGGGATAAAGTTTTTTTTTTTTTTTTTACATTTTACGTCTAAACGAGGAGCGGAATATAAAATCGAGATAAAAACGAGGGAGAGACGTTTATATAAATATATATTTTGATTTTATTTTTATTTTTATTTACATCATTTTGGTGGAATAAACGATCGTAAATCTTTTCCGTATTCGATCAACTGCCTGCACTAGCTACACAATCGATGCAGTATTCATTTCGGTAACAAGAAGTGGTTGGAAAAAAAAAAAAAAAAACTAAAAAAGTCAATTCTTGTGATCGTAACGAGACTCTGAGGCTGGAACCTCACAATGCCTTAGTTGCATCGAATCACTGATGAAGTTGCTGTATGACAAACTGAACCATATACCATGATTTTTTTATTTACGATTGAAACGTCTTTGGATAAAACAATCCTAGAGATTATATAAAATTTTCATTCTAATACCATAATATACAAAAATATGTGTTTGAATTAATTAATCTCAATGTAGGATGGCTAAAAAAAAAAGTTCATTCGTTTTTCTATCAGTCAGCATTATTTCCAAAACAAATTTATTTTCATTTTTTCTTGTATAGACTATGTCGCGGTTTCATGCCTGCAGCTATACCAATAAATCGCTTTGTACAAATTAAAAAAAAAATAAAATAATAAAAAGATACGAAAAGACGAGACGAAATAGCGTGACGCACAGCCTCCCTAAAGTACTTTTTGTACTTTGAGGATGCGGCGTCATGACCATATGGAAATGTGGATTTTCCGTTACTTTGACCGGAAAGGGCAACCATTGGTTTACAGGATCAAAAGCCGAAATTATTTACCCTTATATCCATTAATTTCGGTCAAAGTTTCTTGATTACTTTTAATTTTTTTAATTTTTTTATTGTCATATATCGGTGATTTTAAACACCATATAGCTATGGGCTTAAATTGAGATGAAATAAAATTGATGAGGAACGTAAAAATCTCACTCGCGAGATCTGAATATATGTAAACTAGCTATAAGGTACGGTGTTCTTGTTCAGTTATAACTGATCCCCCGCGCTTATGTGCGAATAATAAATTAGCATAATTCGCGATATTAAGCGAAGGAAATCTCAACCCGTTACAGTCACTGGTTAAGAACTAAACTAACGTTTAGAATTATAACATGCAGGATGTTCCTCGAATGTTTAGACGAACTCGTTCACCGTCTCATAATATCCTACGCAATTTTTGAATTGCTAATATTAATATTCTTCTAAACTTAAACGTTGTCGATAGAAAATTTCAATGGTCAGTTCGTAATTTTGACCATCGTAAAAATTAGCCAAAAAAACGAGAAAAAAAATATTATTATATCGTATAGATTTTTTTCTTGTTATACTTCATTTTCATTCTCTTTCTTCCTTCGATACGCAGAGTCTATATAATTACGCAAACGTAATTTTACATTAATAGCTAAAAGGTAATAGCAGAGTTCCCAAATCCCAAAAAGAAGATAAAACGTCAGGTAAATTTTGGTATTAGGATTCTATTTTAAGGGTTCTATTTTTATGCCGAAAAATATTCGTAGAAGGTAGTTCTACCTGTGCAAAAAAAAAAGATCAAAAAAAAAAAACCAATTTCCCTCCGAAATTGCATGTTCGGTAAGAGGTATAGCGGGGTAATTAATCGCGTGTTGTGCATGCATGCGATCGGATTATTTATAGCAGGTATAAAAACAGAAATGAACGGTTTATCATGTGCGGTTATAATTTTGCTTTCGTGGTACGTTTTTAGGTGCAGATTACTAATTTTATCACCTTTTTAGCTGCACTTTTTAGTTGGACGAATTTAAAACCGAGCGATTACCCACGATGGTCAAAAGCATCGTAGATTTACCCTTCCCCAGTCCGCTCAGTCTGCGTAACCAATTTCGCTATATTTTTTACTTTGCCAAAATAATGTTGGCTAATTATATACCCGAGTTCTTTAAATTTCGAAGAAATTTAACCAGAATGGTCCAATTTTCTCACATTTTTAAAACCTCCTGAAATTTGTTGAATAAAAAAAATTCACAGTAATTATCAAAACAGCATTTTTGTCAAATTTGTTTTTTTTTTCTTCTTCTATTCATCGCTCTGCAATGATTCACGACATCGTGACGTAACATAAATAGGATATAGCTACATAAGTCGTTATGTCATATCAAAGTAAAGCATGATACACGTTGTTTCCTTCGTAACAGAAAATTCTGCACTAACTACGCATTCGTCTAGTAGCTCTTTGTGTTTTTTCTTTTTTTTTCTCCACAACAATTATTTTTCTCTTCTATCTCTGTCTCGATTATCTACTCGAAGAAACCATTGAACTTGATTCTGATGAACAGGAAAGACAAGGAAATATTCTCAAACTTATAATACACCCACAAACCCATACGTGTGAAATAAAGAACGATATAGTATATTATAGAAGCTCTAGAGCGTGCAACGCACGCCGGGTTCTGTAATTGGATTATGTATTTATTTATGTATGTGTATACACGGCTATTTATAATGTACATATATTTATCCCAGAAGTACATTTTTTATTTCCTCTAGAAAAAAAAATATTTTTCTTCACCATTAATTACAAACTCGTAGAGATTCTTCTGTCGGATTGTCTCTTTCGCATTATTGCATGCAGTGCAATAATTTTTCATCTAAATTCTTTCGCACTATTCTCAGAGTCCGAAGATAGACTGTGGGAGAATTTCATTCACTTGAAATATCTTCCTAAATCTAGGTATTCGAATTGCGCCAACGAACTCAAAATTGTTTTTTTTTTTTTTGTCTTTTTTGACACAAGCAGCTATTCGACTCAAACTTTTTATGAATCATTTAAGGGGGTACATACACCTTTAAAATAATTTTTTTCAAATTGCTGCTACGCTCTGAGAAAATATTCTAGTGACTCAGTTTTTCTACAGTTGATTAGTGCTATTTTCATACATAGTTCATGATTTTTACAGATTTTATGTCCTTCGCTGAACATAAATTCAGTCCATCGAAGAAAAAACAGTTGTCGTAGGGTACAGGTTGCTGCGTTGGATGAAATTTCTTCAACTTTTGAGGAAATATTCTGTATGAATGTAATTTCGGACCAAACCAATAATATTTGATAAATTTAATTTTTAGACATAGAAATTTTTGGTTTCAAAACATTTTTTCCAGAACGATGGAAAAAAATTCTTACAATCAAAAATTTTCTATGTCTAAAACTGAAATTCATGAAATATTATTGGTTTGGTCCGAAATTACATTCATACAGAATATTTCCTTAAAAGTTGAAGAAATTTCACCCAACGCAGCAACCTGTACCCTACGACAACTGGTTTTTCTTCGATGGACTGAATTTCTGTTCAGCGGAGGACATAAAATCTGTAAAAATCATGAACTATGTATCAAAATAGCACTAATCAACTGTAGAAAAACTGAGTCACTAGAATGTTTTCTCAGAGCGTAGCAGCAATTTGAAAAAAATTATTTTTAAGGTGTATGTACCCCCTTAAAATTAGTACCGAATTAGTAAAGATTATTTTGGGATTATCGGGCCGATCTAGTCGCAGGGAAGTTTTATATTTTTTATTTATTTTTTGTTTTTTGATGGACCAAAAATATCCAAGATGTTAAAATGATGAATCATATTTTGAACTGTGAAAGATACTCAATCTGTATCATAAGTGTGATCCATACCTCCCACCTGTAGCTTCTTAGGAGGTAGGTAGATACACGGAGGCAGAGTGGAGGACCTCAACGGTCTTTGCAGACACGGCTAACTTGGCGAAACTCTATAAGTAGGGGGAATCGTCGATTCCCTGACTTACTCCACGGTTGTACTCGACACCATCAGAAACGAAACTATCGATACGAAGAGCTGCCAATAATCCTTGGGATAAATAGCGAGTTACGATAATAAGAAGAGAGAAAAAAAGAAAAAAAAATCTATAGTGATATCATAATTATTCATTCATTCGTTAAATTTTTTTCGTTTTTTTATTTTTTTTTTTTATTTTCACACATACTATTTTACATTCATCTAATCATTGTTATCGTGTGATATGGTGAAAGACAAAAATTACTTCGGTTCGTAGATTTGGATGAAGGTAAGTTTGAATTTTATTCATTTTCATTTTCATTTTTTTAATTTTTTTTTATTCTTTCATTCTACTCCCCGATTCGAAATATTTTCTGATATTGACACGGTTGAAAAATGACCGTAATTTTTTTTATTCATTTTTTCAAATTTTCTTTTCCTTCTTCGAAATCACCGCTTGCACTTTGCTGGCATTGAAATCTCTGTGTATTATAGTTTACATCATTATCACCGTGCTAAATAAAAAGAGAGGAATAAAAGAAGAGAGGAGAAGAAGCAAAAAAAAAAAAAGAAAGACGATTTTTCTTATATGAATACACAATTTCCGTGGTTAAATTACCGATTAAAACTAATTCCCAGTTATACATTTAGTAGGTAAATATCGAAGTATACTGACCGTTTAACCAGTGTGAAATTCGATTCTTTAAAACCACGAGAAAAAAACGAAAAAGAAAACAAAAAAAAAAAACGTCACAAGGTTGTAAAAAATACCGTAAAAGCCGAATTATACACGAATTAGGTATTCATCGTAAAAAAAAAAAAAAAAAAAATTGCAAAATTTTTTGAACATCGATTCAAGATTCAATACCAAAAATCTGTTTTTAACAAAAAAAATTTATATTGCATTTGTTTCATTTTCTTTTTCTTTTTTTCTTTCTTCTTTCTATCAGACGTTTTTTTTTATGAACCGCATGTAGCAATTTGAAACGATTTATTTTTAGAACAGAAACGTTTTGCTATAAACGTATCCTACGCTAACAGACACCGACTCAAATGTATATATGATACATATACATGCCTGTTTTTTTTTTTCTTTTTCTTTTTCTTCTTGTATTATCTACATTGAAACGATCTAGTCTTTTCCAAGTACTGCAAGAGTTACTGGATTCTGTAACAAGCGAACCAGAAAAGTGAGAATGCTATTATCCTTACGTATAAGAAGAAGAAGAAGAAGAAGAAAAAGAAGAAGAAGATTTGATCACTTTTTGTAGAAAGATGACGATGCGTCCTTGTGCGTCTGTCTGCATCACAAATTGCAACGCCTATTTCTGATTGGAAATTTTTCTTTTTTTTTAAATTAAGCGAATTAAGGTCGGATCAAGCGATATCGAAATTTCAATCATTTTATCCTAGTTTCGTAAGGACGTTTCAGGTGTCTTGAATACGTATAGAAAATTCACACGTATCAGGTATCCATCGATTGTCGCGAATCCTGTATCGCGAGCGGAAGCTCAGAAAGGGCTGCGGAACAGGAGAACAAAAAAAAAATCAAACCAGGCGTAAAACTCGCGGTTGATGAACGTATAGAACAAAAAGAGAGAAACCGAAGAGAGGACGGTGTAGACGACCTTGCTACTTTCAACGACAAGGCTAGCCGCACGTCGCGGTCGAAAGACGAGGCAAGAGAAGCTAGGGTCAGCAGACTCTGCTTTCATAGAACTCAGATTTTTCGAGAAAAATTAAAAATAATAATGAAATTTCGTTTTTTTTTTTTTTTTTGTTTTTCCCTTCTACTCAGGATTAAAATCTGGTATTATATAAATTCGAAACGTTAATTGAACTCAAAATTAATATATTCCATCGTCAGAATATCATCGGAGGTATTCCGTTTGACCAATCGTTTCAAAAGGATCAACGAATATCTGTATAAATTAAAGAATTTTTGTTGGTGCAGACAGAAAAGGAAATGTTTAAAAATCGAATACCGTCTAATACGTTTTTATTTCCTGATTCATAATTCATGAAATTCTTCAAGACAATTCCTTATTATCATTTCATTCGATGGAATAAGAATCCTTGCTAAAAATATTGGGAAGTTTTTTTATTTTCTTATTTTATTTCTTCCAATAATAATATACTAGCTTGGTAAAAATATATCTGATATTTTTTCTTGATATAATAGCGATATTGTAATTGCCAATTACTGGTAAATCGTCGATATTCTATCGGGTTGTAAAAATTTTTCTTTCAAAGGCTAGTCGCCGTTTGATATTGAAAGATATATAGGAAATATATTATACCTTAACTCTATAATTTGACACGTAGGTATACTCACCATAAAGAAATCTCATCTTCAATTATTATACAACCGAAGATCATTGACTATAAGCAAAATATATTCTCGGTCATTGAAACTAGCGTCGAATAAAAAATAAATAATAATAATCATCGTATTACCGTATTAAATCTTTCCTCTGTTTCTATCGGTATAAGAAAACTTTTTGATGAAATTATTTTTCAAATATATATATTATATATAATTCGTTGCATTGAAACCGATACTTGTATGATACAAAATACTCAACCAAATCGCCAGTAACAATTTTATTATAATAAAAGTTAATGATATTTCCGAAAATTCATTTTCTCATAATATATAGAAGAAGAAGAAGAAGAAGAAAAATACATTTATAATCCCCCAGGTTGGTTTTTATAGGGCAAAAACTTTTGTTCAAGGTAAAATTCTTCATCTCACATCTACTTACATACAAACGTATTTAATATAGGAATTCGCGTCAGGTGCGCAAGTAATTTTTTAATTGGTTTATAAATAAGTTCTATAATACGTACAGAACCACGTGCATAATGAGCGGACATTAAATGCATATACGATTATAGTTCCAGGCTTTATAAGGTAAATAGCAAAATTGCCTTATCTTATGACTTTATAATTAGTTTATGCAGATATGCGTTATATATATATTTTTTTTTTCGTTCCACGATGCTGAAGAAGTGCTTTTTTTTCCATGTTCTTAACTTCTTACCTATACTACTATTACTATTACCTAGATGGGAGGAAGGGAAGGAAATTCTAGCAATTTATTTCACCCTTGATCGAGGATGTACGCAACCATTAATTCGCAGGGTATTATACGAACGATCGTATCTCAAGACGTCGAACCACCTCACGTAACAAATGGGCCGACCATTTCCTTGACCGTAAACATTTCAATAAATGGTACTAAGTCTTGGCTGACCATATAAGTACTTTACCACTAAACGCGGCTATAATTTGAGATCTATCGCGTTTGACAAGACAATGAACAATAGACAAGTGGTAAACGAATCCTGATATATATTTATATATAGGTATATTTTCCTTTACGTTTATATCAGTTAATTTTTTTACCCGAAAATTATACCGCGCTGCCAAATACAAACAGGAATTAAATAGCACGTTTATAATCTTGATCGTAGTAGTCCAGTACACCGATTTCATGGTGTAATATGAAGATCCTTCCTTTGACGCATCGCATAATAAACGAACCATGAAGGTTCTTTGCTTTCCTATTACCTTATAGATTACGTAAATTAGTTCTGTGTCGATTGTCCATCAAGAATAATTATTACACCTCATTATTACATATATCTGTAGATTTTTATTTTTCAACATTTTTCTTTTTTTGTTTTTTTTTTTTGGCACAACAGACACGATACTTCCTTAAATTTAATTGAGAACTTGTACGAGGAAGAAAGAAAACTTGATTTTGGATCCATAAAACCGGTTCTTGGACGGTATTCGCTAATTGAAATTATCGAAGATCGGTGTAATGCACTTTTCTCATTACTCTCGACCTTTACCGATCGAAATCGCAAACGAGGAAAGAAATTCTTATTTCTGCGTTGGGTTCAATACGCTTATACGTTTTATAGAACCACCAAAAGTCATTGGCGAATAGATGAACGTGCGTTTTGACGTAATTACAGCCCACGTTCAGAAAAGTTTGCTTTCTGAATTAGAAGTAGAGCTCGGTCAAAAAAAAAAAATAATCTGACCATCCAGGAGACAACAACAGATTTAATTTTGTATTCAGTTCACACAAGTCCGTTATTCATGCGAACTGTGTGAACGAACGGACCTAGTCACGCCATTCGCGAAATGTTTCATTCATCAAAGGTCGTTGAAAAGAAAAGATCGAAGAGTAACCTATATATCCAAAAAAAAAAAAAATTTTTTTATACACGACCTCGACGTGCGATTTGATCATTGATATTTTTCAGTCGCCCTTATCGATGAAATAAAAAAAAAAAAAAACTAATCATCGCGATATTGATTCCAGAATTATTTTATAACTGTTTTTCTTCTTTTCTTTTTTTTTTTTTATTTCGATGAATGTATCGTAATTAGAGTATCAGACTTTAAAGGCGAGTAAAATGACTATTTTATTCACCACTGTACAGCTGAATAGAGTTTCGTGTGTATAATGAAAAAAAAAAACTGTAATTTGAAATTGACAAAATTTCTACGTTACTTTCCGTAACGAAGTTGATCAATATTATCCTCTTACGATCGACGATCACGTTTTCGTTTTAAGGAAAAGGAATAACGGCTCTGGGTTGAAAAAAAAAAAAAATAGAACAGAAGAACAGAAAAACGGGGAAAAGAAAAAAAAAAATCGAATAAGCCAGGGAATAGCGTAAAAGCCGAGTGGCAACGTGATGACATTGTTAACTCATCCCGTTTTTTTACAGATTATAAACGGTGTAAAAAACAAAAACAAAAAAAAAATCACACACGTATGTCCGATCGTCTGAATAGAATTAAACCAATCGCAAATTTAAGATGAGTTTGATTCAGATCAGTAGCTTAATTTGATTTAACAGTATTTTTAATTTCTCTCATTGTTTCGTACGATCGTGATCTAATCGGCAACGGTTCTTTCGGTAAAGAGAGAAAGAGAGATAGAGAGAGAGAAGAAATGAAAAAAAAATATTCTAAAAATCAGATGACTACCTAGGACGACATAATATGGCTTAACAAGATATTAGCTAAGATATGTGAAATATATGCATACGTTACACGCTTTCAGACCAGTCAGTCTTTTAATTTTGCGATAGCTGGTTAACTGTTAGTATATATAATAACCGCTAGCAGAATATTACTAATGTCTAAAGAGATCGGATTTTCAAGGAGTGGTTTTTAAGCGATGAGATAAAATCATAAATCTTAAATCCAAGATTCTAGATCGCGAAGATCGTAAATCTTTAAGTATGGCGTAGGAGGGGATTGGATAATAAGTTGAAATGACTTTTTGCCAAGAAGATGACTCAAGGCTATAGTTTACTATTTCCATTTTATTTATTTATTTATTTACTTCCTGTATACGTTTTCATTTACAAATATAATACTGTCTTAATTTTTTCATTTTTACCCTTTTTTTTTTTTTCTACTTCTTACATCATCCTCTTCCTGTATACATGCAACGCGATAAAACAACGCGATAGTAAATTTCGCTAAATTAAAATATTTATACACATAAGATGTACTTAAACCAGTATAGAAACAGTGACATTGAACTTGCCTAAGATCTTACATCATGCAATTCAATGTCGGTTGTATATTATACCCGCTTATATACCAGAGAAAGGAAAACTTATCTTGAACTGATGCTGTGGTCTTTCTTGAGGTATATATATACTTACACAGACATGTTACACAGTATCCTGTCTCTTTCAATCACGCAGGTGAACGCCATCGCATAGTCTATTTACGATCATTCAGTTTATTACGCTATGAGTAGGTATATAAGAAATACGTATAGGAGATGATTTTACGATCAAAAAAAGAATCATTAATGGTTACGACGCGAAAGCTATCATACATTTGTGCTAATGCTAATGAGTATTCTCCTCGTGTATATATACACACCTAATTGGAAGGTAGTAATTTCAAAAAATCGTTATACACGTATGAAACAGATTTCTATTAGAATGAATAGCCAAAAGTTTGGGAATTTTTATTATATCGAACAAAGAATCACAATTGCTCATATTAAGGTTTCGATGTCACCTGATGATGACGATGACGATGATGATGCAGACGCTTAAAACCCCTTAGGACGTTTATATACCGTTTGTCAAACTGTATATATATTTCATAATGAAATCTATATCGTTGAACTTTTTTTTTTCTTTTCTTTTCGCAACGTTAATAACGAGGTGATAATTTTCATTTAGCGTAACAGGTATGTGTTTATAAAAATTTCGCGTATCACAATCTCAAACTACGCTGCACGGATACGACATTCTTTATACCTACGTCGTATAATAACAACCTGTCGATTTACAGTTTAGAAAGACGCCGATTTATTTACGTGCTATAGATAACTTATAGACATTTATTTAAATTAAATATCTTTATTATTACCATATTCATACGATTATCGAAGAGATAACTTAATCGTTGGTGGTATTAATTGACCCGATACATAATCCGCAGTATATGCGGTCAAAAATAAAATCGGTATAACAGATGAAATACATAACTTTGCCTCGGTTTTTGGTATTTTTTTTTTTTTTGTTTTTTTTTTTTCGAAACAGCTGATTCTCGACTGTTTGTGGTTTCCAAGCTCGTAACACAGTTGGAATTTAGCCAGAAGAAATTCCGTAATATTGGCAGCCATCGATTGTCGTGTCTGTCCGGCTAACTGTCCCACGACCTTCTCTCACCCTGGCAATCTAATGATTTCACAGATCGCCCGGAATCGATATATACCGTGAATATTCGGTGAGACTACACGATCCCCTTCGGCAAAACCAACACAGGCGCTCACCATGTGCGTGAGGCTCGTTCGGAAGGGGATGTAATGCTACTGGCACCTCATTCGGTCCTAAACTAGCCTCACGCACGCGGTGCGCTTGTGTTGGTTTTGCCATAGGAAGGGGATCGTGTAGTCTCACCAAATATTCACGGTATATACGATTGTAATTCTATTTCTCGGTTTAAATCGATCTCCTCACCTCCCACGTCGAAGTAAATTCATCTTTATAGTATTTATTTGTTGTAAAAATATCGATTCTACCTTATATATACGATAGCGGCGAATCGTTTGAAAAAAAGAAGAAAAAAAACACAAATTCCTTGACTTTTTTATACACGATTTATTGTTATTATACTAGATAGGTACAGTTACATCGGTAATAGTCATATACTATACAATAATTCAACTTTTCTACGCGGCTACTATGTATCTACTACCACAGACGTATTCCAAAGATCGGACAGATATAATTAGCGATAATTACGTCACGATCATTTTTATAGTTAAATACAGTAATTTTCATTACCCATATATATATATCTATCTGCACGGACAAACAAACGCGACTATTAATTTCGCAAAAATTAATAGATTATATAAGCTGATCGGAAATCGTTAGAATTGATTCTAACAAATTTTTTTCAGAATACTTGCGAAATAAAATTAGCAGATAAAAACCGTGACTGAAGGTAACGGAAGTAGACAGTTAGAACAGGCAGGGAATAGCAATTTCTGATCATCATGTTGATTCGAATCACGTGGCAGATTTGAAATTTACTATCTTGTCTATGTTGAAGAATTTTTTGTTTAAGGATTTTCGCCTTTTGTTTTGGGTAAATTCATTTCTATTTATTATTATTATTATTATTATTTTTTTGGCTTGAATCTGCAAACTTTTTTCTTTTTTTTTTTTTTTTTTCTTGCAGAATCTTACGTTTAGAAACCGGATAGAGTTGACTTATAATTATCTTTTTAGGTGTAGGTAATACGAGTTTGTTAAAGATATTTCAATATCGTATAACTATATATCGTTAGAAAATTTAATAGAATAAAATTTTATCATCACTCGTTAATCATCGTGTATATATATATATTAGTTTGATGACTGATCGGGTCGATGACCAGTAATTAAACTTTTTTTTTTCTGCAAAAGACAATAAAACAAAAAACAAAAAAACAACAACAACAACAAAAACCTGTAAAGTCTCCACCTCCGACTATATTATGAAGCTGAGTTTTATCCTATGCTAGAAAACTTAAGATCATTTTTTTTATAACTAATTGAAATTATTGGCAATGAAATTTTTACGATTACAAAATTGAACGTTATATTATATTATATTATATTATATTATATTATATTATATCGTGTGCAATGTATACCCTCGGTCAAGAAGGTAATTTAAGAAATAATTAACACCCGTCCGGCCAATGGCCTATGCAGCCTCTGGCACTACGCATATGTGTAGATGAGAACGATTCGCAATAGCGAATCTTTATATATTCGTAAATAAATTTGATACATCTACATGAGTATAATACTACACTAGATTCGCATTCGAAACACGCAAATCCCTTCGGGTCAAATTTTACAGCGGATACGATCGGGATTCATTACATTCGACGTCTGAACGCCTAGAGCTATTTTTTTTTTCTTTTCTTCTCTATTTTTTTTCTTTTTGGTTACACGTTATTATATTCAGAAGCTCTCGTGAATTTCCGGCAACGGCCGATTATATAGTTTTTATAGCAACTTTGATGACTGGGCAGATTTCGAATAAGAAAAAAAGATTAAATTTCCATTGACATATGTCAATCGTTATTTTCTCATCAGTGATTAAATTCGAGCTTATCTAACGTCGCCTTTACAATAAGAAATAAATTATCATTAATTATTTATTGACGGATTTACAAATTGAAAAATGTTTTTCGATACGGGGTTTAAGATATTTAAATGTACCGAAGAGTAGTACCAAGTTTGTTAATTCTCATAAATATTATGGTTTTTTCTATTCCAGATTGAGTTTATATTATCTCAACTATGTGGAAAAGCTTGTGGACGCTAGGCGTCCTATTTATACTAACATGTTTGTCGTATGCACACAGAGGTGAGTTACGTCGAAATATATAAACCTAAGTAGTTCTAATAATTTATCGCAAAATAATAAAATAATTCGCAAAACGTAAAGCAGATATTTTACGATTATTAGTTATACGCCAAAGGATCAAACACATACGTCTAAAATATATTCAATTTCAATAAAAAAAATGTATACCGTTAGATATCCACGTGCGAATTCTCAATTTGTAATGCCAATACCGCGGAACGGATTATCAATTAAAGTCGCATATAGCAGTGTTTGCCGATCGTCAGATCAAGCCTCGAGAGATTAAAGTACAATTGAAGTGGGCGTTGAAGCGTGCCACGACTCAAAATTTTTGTAATCTAAGCGTAAGATACGTTTTTTTTTTTTTCTATTGAGTAAAAAGTCTGCGGCTGTTTTTTATTATCGATATAAAATTAGTGAAACGGATTCCTTTGATCATATATTCCTTAGCAAATTTTGTAAGACAGATAATGGAATTGATGAAAAATGAAAAACGAATTATTTCTCAGTTCTTTGTTTGCTTTTTGTTTATGACTTGCTATTTTGGGATCCGTGAATTTGATTTATTATTGGTTATGAGAATGAAACATAATTATTGTTCCTATTATTCTTCAGGGGAATCCCGTAGCAGAGCCTATCAGTACGAACTTCGACAGAGTAATGAACCGTTCAAATGTACCAGTGAAGGGTACCATCCAGATCCACAAGATTGCAAAGTTTATTATAGATGCGTTGATTTTGGAGATAATAGTCCTTTGACATCATTCCGATTCGAGTGTGGACCGGGTACAGTGTTCTCTAAAGATCAGGGTGACATTTGCACACATCCATCAGATAGCGGTAGACCCGAGTGTGATGATTCTATGAACGAAGTGGATGGTAATGAAGAGAATTCTAACAACGTTTCGGAGAATCAAGAAAGTCCTAGACCTATTCAGAAACCGACAACTCCTGCTAGAACAGAAGAAGTCGTTGTTTCTTCAACGGAAGCACCGAAACCAGACAGTAGTCCTAGTGGTGAAAAAGAAGAGACGCAATGTACAGCTGAAGGTTTTCTTGCAGATCCTAAAGATTGTCAAAAGTTTTATAGATGCGTTGCCGGAGGTGCGGGTTCGTATATAAAGTACGAATTTACATGCGGGACTGGAACTATTTGGGATCCAGAAATTCAGGGGTGTAATCATCCGTGGGCAACGTCAAGAAGTGATTGTGCAAGTGGTCAAGGAGGTGACGGAGATGGTAATCAAAATGGACAGTGGAATGGGGATACTGGAGATAATGGTGGGCAATGGAATGGGGATACTGGAGATAATGGT
The DNA here is from genome assembly GCA_914767705.2 of Tenthredo notha. NCBI lineage: Eukaryota > Metazoa > Arthropoda > Insecta > Hymenoptera > Tenthredinidae > Tenthredo > Tenthredo notha. The sequence continues at coordinate 9,228,290 of OU611911.1, read as the reverse complement.
GGACAATGGAACGGTAATGGTGGGGATCCAGGACAGCAAGGATCTCCCGGGGATCCTAACGGACTACCAGGATCACCTGGTGATCCTAACGGACAACCAGGATCACCCGGGGATCCTAATGGACAGCCAGGATCACCCGGAGATCCCAATGGACAACCAGGCCAGCCGGGACAACCTGGATATCCTGGTCAGCCGGGACAACCTGGATATCCTGGCCAGCCGGGACAATCTGGGTATCCTGGTCAGCCAGGTCAACCTGGATATCCAGGGCAACCAGGACAACCCGGATCTCCGGGACAACCAGGCGAACCTGGGACCCCTGGACAGCCAGGTCAACCCGGAACTCCTGGACAACCGGGTGAACCTGGAACTCCAGGAACCCCTGGACAGCCAGGCCAACCTGGGACCCCTGCACAGCCAGGGACTCCCGGAACTCCTGGACAACCGGGGACTCCCGGAACTCCCGGACAGCCGGGTGAGCCAGGGACTCCTGGAACTCCCGGAACTCCTGGACAGCCCGGTGAGCCTGGGACTCCTGGAACTCCTGGACAGCCGGGCGAGCCGGGTGAGCCGGGAACTCCTGGAACTCCTGGACAACCGGGGACTCCCGGAACCCCCGGACAGCCGGGTGAGCCAGGGACTCCCGGAACTCCCGGAACTCCTGGACAGCCGGGCGAGCCGGGGACTCCCGGAACTCCTGGACAGCCAGGCGAGCCGGGAACTCCTGGAACTCCTGGACAACCGGGTGAGCCAGGGACTCCTGGAACTCCCGGAACTCCTGGACAGCCCGGTGAGCCAGGGACTCCTGGAACTCCCGGAACTCCTGGACAGCCCGGTGAGCCTGGGACTCCTGGAACTCCCGGAACTCCTGGACAGCCGGGCCAACCTGAGACCCCTGCACAGCCAGGGACTCCCGGAACTCCTGGACAACCGGGGACTCCCGGAACTCCCGGACAGCCGGGTGAGCCAGGGACTCCTGGAACTCCCGGAACTCCTGGACAGCCCGGTGAGCCTGGGACTCCTGGAACTCCCGGAACTCCTGGACAGCCGGGCCAACCTGAGACCCCTGCACAGCCAGGGACTCCCGGAACTCCTGGACAACCGGGGACTCCCGGAACTCCCGGACAGCCGGGTGAGCCGGGGACTCCTGGAACTCCCGGAACTCCTGCACAGCCGGGCGAGCCGGGGACTCCCGGAACTCCCGGACAGCCGGGCGAGCCAGGGACCCCAGGGACTCCTGGACAGCCGGGGACTCCTGGACAGCCAGGGACTCCTGGAACTCCGGGACAACCGGGGGAACCTGGGACCCCTGATCAGCCAGGCCATCCTGAATCTCCAGCTCAGACTACAACAGAACCATCCGAATCAAACGAAGGCTCAAAAGTAGAAAATACGGATTCACCAACAGGTTCAACTCCACAGGTAGAAGTTACGGACTCGCCGAACACTTCAAGTTCGAATAAGCCAGGGGATTCTGATAAGTCAGGAGAATGCTCTGAAGAAGGATTCTTCGCCAATCCTACGGATTGCCGTAAATTTTATCGATGCGTATCGGACGGTACAGGATTGCAGAAATATGATTTCGAATGCGGTTCTGGAACAGCTTGGGACGCGGAAGCTGAAACTTGTAACTACATAGCGCAGGTGCCATCATGCAATGGGGAAAGTAACGAAGGTGATCAAAGCACAACACCTAGTTCGTCAACGAGCTCGGAACCAGCTTTGACAACGACTGAGGATACTGCAAATACCAGCACAGAGATACCGCAACCGACAACACAACATCCTGGAGAAGACCGAACGGATGAGCCTGACCAAACTAGTTCAAGCACCGAAAGTGCTGAACAAGTAAGTTCCACGGAGTCTCAACCGACTACCGTGTCCGGAGATTCCAGTTCGAGTACCAGATTTCCTGAGGAGGGAAGTTCCACGGAGTCGCAACCGACTACCGTGTCCGGAGATTCCAGTTCCAGCACCAGATTTCCTGAGGAGGGAAGTTCCACAGAATCTCAACCGACTACCTTGTCTGGAGATTCCAGTTCGAGCACCAGATTACCTGAGGAGGGAAGTTCCACGGAATCTCAACCAACTACCGTGTCCGGAGATTCCAGTTCGAGCACCAGATTTCCTGAGGAGGGAAGTTCCACGGAATCTCAACCGACTACCGTGTCTGGAGATTCTAGTTCGAGTACCACATTCCCTGAGTCAGAAATTTCGAAGGAGCCTGAAGCGACTACCCCGTCCGGAGATTCTAGCACCGAGAGTTCATCGTCTGAATCCACAACTACAGGATCAAGTTCTACTGAGTCTTCATCCGCCTCAAGTCCGACGGAATCTTCATCTGAACCCAGTTCTGGGTCGTCTTCGGCAGAGCCATCAGTTCCACCATGCGCAACACCCAAACCAAACATTACATTGGAATGCAAAGAGGCAGGCTTTTTTGCAAATCCGCATCAATGCAACAAATTCTATCGCTGCGTTGATAACGGAAATGGCTATAGTATATATCACTTCGATTGTCCTGCCGGGACAATCTTTGATCCAAGTGTAAGCGTTTGCAATTACCCTGACTCTGTATATCCACCAAGAGATTGTTCTGGTACTCAGACACCTGTGACGACCGAAACTCCTGGGTCGTCATCAACGTCGTCGACAACGACCGAGGAAAGCAGTGGGGATACGAAACAGCCCCCAACTTCGACGGTATCATCTGAAACGACTACACCAAAACAAGAATCAACTACCTCGTCTGAACCCACTACTGAGCAGCCAGCAACCGAAAACTCGTCAGATTCAACCACCACGACCGAATCCGAGTCCAGCACTAAACCAGGTGATCTTGAGACGACTACATCAACCTCTACCACGACCACAGAATCGACTCAAAGTACGACAGAATTGTCTACCCAGGCTCCGACTCAACCTCCAGAAGAAACAACGACCGCTTCGTCTGCAGATACGACAACCGAAGAAACGACTGATAGCGCCACCGAAGAAACGACTGCCAGCTCCACCGAAGAAACGACTGCTAGCTCCACCGAAGAAACGACTGCCAGCTCTACCGAAGAAACAACTACCAGCTCTACCGAAGAAACGACTGCCAGCTCCACCGAAGAAACGACTGCCAGCTCTACCGAAGAAACGACCGATAGTTCAACGACGCAAATCACTACCGAAACGACTGAAACCGTTACCGAAGTTTCGACTGAGGGAACGACAGAATCAACGACAGAACAATCCGAGTCTACGACTGCTGCTGTGAGTACAGAAACTACAGAGGCATCGCAAACGACAACAGCAGCGTCTGATACAACGACTCAACAAACGGAGTCCACGACAGAAGAGCAACAAACTACAACGGAATCTGGAGATCAATCTACAACGGAGTCTTCTTCGTCAACGACAGAGTCCCAAATCACAACAACTGAACAGCCGACAGAGACAACTACAAAACCCAATGCAACTGACAAGCCACAAGTGGTCACACCTTGCCCAGTTGCAAATTTGACTGAGGAACAAATTGCGTTGGTCTGTCCTACCGGCTTCCGGCGGCATCCGAAGTATTGTAATCTCTTCTATCAATGTACTTCCGCTAGCAATATGGAAGTTAAAGTATTAATTCTGAGCTGCCCAGAAGGCACTGCCTATGACAATACAAAGATCCAATGCACACCTGAGGAAGGTATGACTGAACCATGCAATGGACCAAAAGCTGATTCCAGGCTGTACCGAAGGTTGAAAGACAACTCTATGCCTCCTGTAAGTATTTATCACAGCCCATTAATCTTATCCATATAATTTGAACACCTCAGTACGTTGAAAATAAAAACTATGTTTAATTCCAGGTAAAAGTAGCAACTCAGAGCCTCTGCCCTGGCGAAGGCCACTATCCATATCGTGAAGGCTGTAGTAACGCGTTTTATAAATGCAAACGAGATTCGCGAGACGCCCTTCAAGGATACCTCTACAAATGCCCAAAAGATTTTGTTTATTGGTCGGTTTCAAGACGGTGCGAGAGAGCCAGTAGATTGCCAATGTGTTCATACTTGGCTTACAAGAACAAGAATTATTCTTGGGAAGGACGTTGGGAGGTACCAATCGAGGATGCAAATCTTTCTGCGAGACTTATGCAGTTCACGAACGATTTTTAATTCTTAGAATACTCTATCTACAGCATATTTAGAATTTAGATATAAAAGACACAATATGGATGTTGGAAATCTCGTCGCAATGCTTTTCAGAGATTTTCAACAGCCATCTCCATTCCATTTTCGAAAATGAAAATGAAAAAAAAAAAAACTGCCAGAGCGTGAAAATAGTGTAATAAAATTATTCAAATTTTGAACAGTTTGAATAGTTTTGAATGTTTTACAATCATATTTTCACGCTACTTGATAGTTTTTTTTGTTTCTTTTTTTTTTTCTTTTCTCATTAAAAGAGTCGTGCAGGTATTAGTTTTTGAGTTTATTTTATGTTTTACTATTCAATCAATGAATTGAACTTATGCGACTTGTACTTTTCATGAACATCAATTATTATAGATAACTAGCATAGAATCTCCGTACGATTTTAAAATATTTTATTGCTATAAAATCATACGTGACATTCAGGGTAAAGGTTGTGGGACACGTATATTTATAATTAAATGATTATACTCATTCTACATAAGTATATATTATGTACAGAGCCGAGTCTGAGGAAAGTGGTCTTCCTGATGGATAGACAATTCGTTTTGTAAAGAAAACCACTTTCGTCATATTTGCTCTTATATAATTTATACAATTAATTATTATTCATATCATCGCTATTTATTAAACTAATTTAAAATTTATTATAATAATTATAGGATCTTGCCAATAAAGCGGCAATATAAATCAAAAAGATATTTCTTATCGTATTTAATCTATCTTCCACGACTGTATATATACATATAGATAGATTTATTATTATAAAATAAAATAATTTAATTTTTTTATTATATTTAATATTATCATTATTATTATTATTATTATTACTATAAGGTTTAAGTTCAACGATTTTATACACTTATTATAATAATAATAATAATAATAAATGTCTTAATAAATGAATAATAAAGTAGCCTTATAATCAATATTTCTACATATTATATTTATTATACATTATACATTATTATGTGTGTTTATATTTGATCTCGATTCTTTTTCTCGTTATAAATATTTCAAATAAAATTTATACGATCTTATTAATTGATTTATATCCTCCAGAACGACAATCTTCAAACTCTAAAATTAAAAAAAAGGATAAAAATGAATATTGCCATTGTCATTAATATTCGTATTCAAAAATCGGAAATAAACATGACTGACTTCAGTAGTAGCAGACTGAATATCGCGTGGTATATTTGACTAGAGTGGTGGTGACGAATCATTGACATTTCAGTCTAGTGTCAGAAGTTAATTGGTAAGAAAAATTTGTTATAACAAATAATACGTGCCTGTTTATTGAAAGAATTAATAAATATATTTTTGGTACAGTAGAATGTTCCGAACTTCATCTAACTTCGATAAATTACTTGGTAAGTGCGTCTACGTATGCGTATCTATCTATATATGGTATTTCTTTATCTATTTATTTATTTATTTATTTATTTATTTATTTATTCATTCATTCATTTATTTATTTTCAATAGACTAAAACCTCTCATCCATCGGTGGCATTAAATTCTAGTCTATTTTTTTTTTTTTTTTTTTCACGCTCTCGCTTATTATTCCGCATATACACCTACAAAAATTTTCATTGCTTTTAGATAAGGCTACAAGTAACTTACGGCTTGAACCAGACTGGCCAACGATTTTACAAATCTGTGATCTTATAAGGCAGGGTGACGTGCAGTGAGTACATTAGAAATATCTCGCTTGAACCTAACCTAACCTAACCTATAAATATCCCCGTATCTAGATTCTAGGTAGTGTAATATAATCCACTAATAGAAAATCCGTCCAAAATTGTCGAATCTATTTAATTTTCAACAAATTAGTTATTTCGAAAGTTCAAATCCTGCTACAACACCATTTTCTAACATCATTTTGCTAATGCCCAAAATCATTAGTAATAATAATAATAATCATTGGGAAGAAAGATTTTTTCTTAACTTTGTTCAATTTTTGAATGTAGAAGAATTGATGTTCAATTTTTTTTTTTATTTTGCTTTCTGCGAACGTAAGATGTTGTATTTTTCTTTTTCCAATTTAGGCCAAAATACGCACTCGCTTCTATAAAGAGGAAGCTGACAAACGCTAATCCCCACATTGCTCTGTTTGGATTATTGGTCAGTACATGAATTAAAAAACGATGAATTAAACTGTGAATTATTTTTAATGAAAATATGATCTTACGCAGGTTCTTGAGTCTTGCGTTAAAAATTGCGGGAGTTTAATACACGATGAAATTGGCACAAAACAGTACATGGAACAGCTGAGAGAGCTGGTTAAAACATCACCGCATGAAAACGTCAGAACAAAGATATTAGAACTCATTCAAGCCTGGGCTTTTGCATTCAGAAATAGCCCTAAATACAGAGCAGTTCAGGTACTAAAGATCAATTCATTCAGAATTGTGTAATTTTTTTAAAAATTTTATATCATTCAAAACAGCATATTTTCATCATTATTATCAACAACGCACCATTTTTTTGATAAACTACCAGTGTAAACAGCCTTTCCCCCCCCTTCCCACTAAAGATTCCCTCTCTTCAATATACACCATTCACTGATAAGAGTATTAATAAACAATGATTCATATATAAATTGCCGCAAGTTATGACTTTCAGTTGTTTTCTATCTCTCGTTTGGTTGAGAACAGTGAAAAATCGTCTCCATTTAGTCTTTGTTTGATAATTTGCGCCTGATATTGAATCCCTGGATTTTGAAAATTTGAGGATATATTGGCTTATTCGCATTTTAGGATACTGTGAATATTATGAAAGCAGAGAGCTACAAGTTTCCAACGTTGAAAGAAAGCGACGCCATGTTTAGCGCAGATACTGCACCTGAATGGGCTGACGGAGACGTGTGCCATAGATGTAGAGTAGTTTTTAATATGGTACAAAGAAAACATCATTGTAGAGCTTGCGGACAAGTCTTCTGTGGCCAATGCTCTAGTAAAGTATCTACTTTGCCGAAATTTGGTATAGAGAAAGAAGTCAGAGTCTGCGAGGCTTGCTATGACCAAGTAAATAAGTAAGAATCACCAAAAGTCTTCTTAAATCTGTATAATAATCTATAACTATAAATAAATAAACTAAATATTTGATTTTCTCCTCTTTTCAGACCAACGACCGTTGCTCCTAAGGAGACTGATCTTCCCGCTGAATATCTCAGCAGCTCTTTGGCTCAACAACAACAAGTGAGTATGACTCGTTTTTTCTTTTTCTTACAATTTTAAAGATTCGGGCTCAGGATGATCCCAAAATTTGAACTCGTCCATACTTCTATTAGATTATTGGTAAATACACTTATAGGTCATCCACCGTTCACCTGTTTAAGTTATTAGATTACCTGGTATGTAAAGATGGCTTCTCGAACGATCCAGGTAGAGAAAATAAACACAAATCTAACTTTTCTCTTGATTAATATTACAATCATTGATAATTATAATTTTTGTCATATATTTAATTAATTATGTAGAATCTAGCTGCTGCTATGTGTTTAAAAGATATTCAATATTCATTTGTCGGAGTCAATTGTCTTCCAAAATTGAACTCTGTCAAATTGTGAAATATATTCAACCTCGATGAATATATAATTATTTTTTCATCCATTTTATACCCTAAATGGGTTCGTTTAAGCGAACTAAAAATTAAAAAATTCGTCGACAATGAACAGACACGGAAATAACATCCTGAGAAAATCAAACAAATTTTTAAATCCAAGATATCGTAGGAATACTGCAAACGATTCCCAGTGCAACGTAAAAACAATTATCGTAAACTAGCAGAAATTCATTTTGTAGAAGCTCCGGATTTCTTGAGTTATATTCTTAGCAACTCTTGAAAGATATCCATTTTATTTTTTGGTTTTAATTCTCGAAACAGGTGCCGCCACGTAAAACTGCCGAAGAACTCCAAGAAGAGGAAGAACTTCAGCTAGCTCTTGCTCTGAGCCAAAGCGAAGCGGAACATAAGGAGAAAGAAAAGAAGCGAGTTACCAGTTCATTGAAATCTAATCCCATACCATCGATGTCGAGATCAGCATACTCTCCGCCGCCATCTCCTGTTAGTATGGGAATAAATTATACAATGGATGATCGAGATTGAAATAATCTTCACTTTATTTTTTTACAGCAGGGGACAAGCCCGTCGAGGATAAAGGACGAGGAAGAAGAAGTTAATCCAGAATTGGCGAAATATCTTAATCGAAAATACTGGGAACAGCGTCAAAATGTAATCGAAGAACATAGCGCAAGGTCGGATGTAGCTAGTCCCTCGGCTCCAAACATAAGTAGCCCTATGCCACAAAAGATTATAATGACAAAACAGCAAAATGGGGAAATCGATACACAAATGGAAGATTTTGTTGGCGTTCTTAGATCTCAAGTCGAGATTTTCGTTAACAGAATGAAAAGCAATTCATCCAGGGGTAGATCCATCGCTAATGATAGCTCCGTTCAGACATTGTTCATGAACATGACAGCCATGCATTCTAGGTACATAATTATGAAGCTTATTACAATGAAAGGATTTCATTGAACTGTGGTTCTATTCTATAAGTATATGTCTATTCCAGGCTACTTCGATACATTCAAGAACAAGACGATGGTCGTGTTTATTACGAAGGATTGCAAGATAAATTAGCTCAAATGAAAGACGCAAGAGCAGCATTAGACGCACTGAGAGAAGAACACAGAGATAAGTTACGTAGACAAGCTGAGGAAGCTGAGAGACAGAGGCAGCTACAAATGGCCCATAAGTTAGAAATAATGCGGAAAAAGAAGCAAGAATATTTACAGTATCAACGCCAATTGGCACTGCAAAGAATTCAGGAACAGGAGAGGGAAATGCAAATGCGTCAAGAACAGCAAAAGCAACAATATATACTCGGTGATTAAATCACACAATGAAAACTTATCTCCTACTCATTTGGGCTGGTAAATTGATGCTCAATATCAAGGAAAGAGCTTCTATCACTTGATTTGAAATTCTCTTGATTTACGAGAGTACGCTTTCCCTGATATTGATCATCAATTTTCTAACGCTGACAATTGTAAAATATTAATCAAAGTTTTTCTGTACTATTCTGTATTTTGTCTCATACTCATTAATTCTAACTTTTTAATCAGGTGGCTATCAACCGGTTCCTGGCTTCATGGGACCTCCTGCCCAAGGCTCTCCTGTTCGTCACGTTCAATACCAAGGACCAGGACCTAACTACAATCCCATGTCACCAACAAACCAAGGAGTATACATGTATGGTCAACCCCAAATGAATCAGTACCCCATGCCAGGCTACGGCATGCAGCAAATGGGTCCACCACCTCATATGATGGGCCCCATGGGTCCCGAACAGCAAGGGTCACCTGACCAATCGATTCAAGGCAGAGAAAGCATGGGACGTTTGCCTGTATCAGGACCAGGAATGGTAATTTCTATAAAAAAAAAAACAGAACGAAAAGGACCTCTTTGATCCCACAGATTATCAGTTTTCATAGAAAGCAGTACACTGATTTAAATTCCAGTATTTTAACTAACATTCCAGATGCCGCAGATGCCTGGACCTCCTCTACAGCAACTCCAACAATCTAGTGGACATCAGATGGTTCCGCCCGGGCACATGCCTCCGCAAAATCAAATAAGTCAACCGCAAGGTCCACAAGGTCATGTGCCTGTACTTCAAGGTCCGCCATTACCTCAGGGATCTAACAGTGGACTACCTCCTCAAGGTCCTGGACCGATTCAAAGACCTCCAGTGACCAACGGCGTCCCTATGCAGCAGAATCAGCCTCCGGTACAACAACAAGGATCCGGTGTACCTCAGATGCAAAATCCTCAGCAAATGGGACCACCTCTGCAATACCAACCACCGGTTGTCCAATCAGCTCCGCCAGAAAATGTCCAATCGCCGGTGCAAAAGCAAGAACAAAAACCTGATACAGCTGAACTTATTTCGTTCGATTGATGCGAAATTTTATTACTTTTAATCCAAGCATTTATCGTTGTATCTAATATACGTATAAGTATAATCGATTCATCGTTAATATCAGTTATTAAATATGTATGATATAGAGTTCAGAGCTGTTATTTTAGGCTTGGGGTTTCTGTGTGCGAAATATCAAGATTTCAATACTAGATAGTTTCATTTTACGTATTTGGATTTTACGGACCGAGAAAAGTAGATGTAATATCGCTTTTGCCAGAATTGGCATAAAATTTCTTTGATTATTTTATTTGAAAAAAAAAAACAAAAAAACGGAAAACCAGTTAATCAGATTTATTTCTTTTTCGATAATATTTTATTAAGTAGCAATACTTTATTACAACAGTTCGGTACATAAATATACATACGAGTGTAATTTATTCTAGATATTTGTCAACAACAATGTTCTTCTTTCTTTCTTTCGTTCTTTCTTTATTTTATTATTATTTTATTATAATAATATTAACTGATATCTTCTCTTTTTATTATTATATAAATCCAAATACTCAAAAGAGGGATTACATATAAATATAGGAGCTGTTTATGTAGTTTATTTTACTGAAGCGAGGCTTTATAGGTCTTTGGTGAGCCATTATAGATTTGAATTAGATTTGTATGCCTATTTTCGCTAAATCCTCTGATACTTTACAGAAAGAAAAAAAAAAAAGGTTTTAATCAATCAAATCGATATTGGCAAGAAAAAAAAAAAAAATAAAGTCAGAATCACGAGGATATTGTTGTAATTTTAAATAAAAGTAATATTAATACTTAAAAGAATCACAATTGAGTCATGTTATCACATGTTGTATTAAGCATACATTGTGCTTCAGAATAATAATGGTGTCGATAATAACTATCTATCTATAATATGAGATAAGAGATATTAATTGTTATTATTCAATATTGCATTAACTTTGATGAAAGATTATTCAATCATTTTAAAGTGAAAATAATGTATTTTTATTTTTATTTCATACATAATATAATATACCTAATATGTGCTTATCGGTATTAGCATCATAGTTTTCATTTTTCATTTTTATTTTCATTTTTATTTTCACTATGAACATTATTTTACACCTAATCGGTTCAAATTAATAACTTGCTGACTCGATACGATACGTTTTTATTCATATGTTAAATTAGGTAATTGTGATGTAAACTCAATGACTTATTTTTCATTAAGACTTAACAATATCTCATTTCCGTAGTTTAATCAACTGGCAAAAAGGAATTATAACGTTTTATTATATTATCGAGCTTTCAATTTACCAGTTCAATCTTTATTATTGGTCGAGTAATTCAAATGGAAACAGATTGATTACGCTGATTACCTTTGACCTGTTTCATTCCGCAGTGTTAAAAAGTGTTAATCGCTATTTAGTTATGCACAATTTTCTCGATAATATTATATACATATATACTATGTATATATATATAATATATATATTTATTTTTTCATTGATTACTTGTATTAGAATGCAAATTTCATTCGCATCAATTAATTGATTTTTTTCTCTCTTATTTTATATAGTATATTCTTTTAAAAATGATGACGAGCGAATAACGCAATAGAACAGAAAGACTACTGCTATTTTTGAAACTTAATACGAAATGCACGAGCTTAGAAACGCAATGTCCCTACACGAACGAAATTATCATTGAAATAAGAATCAGTCATTGGCAAATTTTTTAACAAACAGCTGGATCGTTTGATTTTATTATTATTTAATCATTAATGATGATAAGTGATAACTAATCAACGCTGAATGCATACAGTGTGCCTTTTTGTGTAAATTTTCATACACAAATGAAACTTTGCGACTAATTGAAACGCAGGCAAAGCGTCGTGTGTATGCTACCTTCATTTCCAAACTTGATTTTAGGAACATATCGTTTGGAAGCTGCTGCATAATTACACTTAAGATATTGAATGTGATTTAATTGAACTACGAGCTTGTTTTCTCTGTTGTTTCTTCTTCTTTCACTTGGGGTTGCGGAGACGATACATTAGATATTGATAATACACTTTTACCACTTTGCAGACTTGAGTGGCTTGACGAACGACTGTGACTTTGACTGTTCGCACCAACTGGTGTTTGGACTAATGGTTGCGGCGGCGTTCTGGCACCGGACCCATTACTATTTGTAGAATTTGGCTGCAACTGCATATGGTACTTGTAAATATTCTCCGTGCTTTCAACGACCCCTGTAATTCCATAAAATCAGAAATCGCATTAACTCTTACACTCCTCTTTCTTATAATATCAGTCTTTCAATCAACAGTTTCAATAGTCATTCGAGGCAACTGACCAGCTTGTAAATTCAAACTTCGACCTCGTACGCCGGCCTCTTTGCTAGGCGGACTCCACCAGTTAACAAAAGTACCGACAACAGGTACATGTCTCAAAATTCCCTCTTGCCAAAGTTTCTCTGCATTTTCTCTCTCCAAATCAGTTTGCGCTGCTTCTATACCTCGCTTAACTACCTCAGACATTGTATCCAACAATTTTGAACTGGCCTCAACTTCTTGACCAACTTGTAATACGAGGGATAATAATTCGGCAACATCTGCACAAAAACCAAAATTTAAAAAAGAAAACGTTGTTATTATCGTATTCTACTCCTTTCTCATTCGTTCTTTAGATAAGAAGAACCCACCAGTATCCTGAGTAACCATCCCAAATCTAACGCAAGCCAAGCCGTCTGCACCTTCCCCTAAGGAAAACGCCGCATCCGTGCTTCTCAGAGCTTCTACTAACTGCGTGTTCAATCTGTTAAGCTCTTCCTTCGCCTGATCAGTCATAACGTTGGCCCATGTAGGAGGGGCGTATCGTACACCACCCAGACCTGCCCAACCGGCCATTTCGACCAAATGAAGAGAATCATTTTCGGATACTAGTTTGATAAACGTTTCCTTGTGTTCAACGGTTGCTAACAGGATCTCCTGCGATTTGAAAGGCCAAATTTAACAAACAAGATTAAATTCCAAGCCAAGAGGAAGAAACCAGCAGAATTCAACACTTCTTACAATCTGCTGTTCCAGACAAGCCACGACATTGTCGATGTCTTCGCTCGTCGGCGGCTTGTCAGCGTATTCAATCGGACAAATACGGATGGCGACTCCGTGCTGTTCGATTTCGCATAATTCAATCTGCACGTTCTCAACGTCTCGTGGCAGCGTCTGACCAAGCCAAGAATTGAGTTTATCATAATAAGGAGGAACTCGATCTGTAGCTTGCGGGTCACGGTCCGCCGGGATGAATTGTAGGACTAAAGAACTGGCGACGATTTCGTATAATTGGGGAGTGCCGACTGGGTTTGTTAGCAACTCGTTTATCGTATAGGACCCGTTTTCACCGCCCGGTGTTTGACTCTGAAATAATAATAGCGGAATAGTTGTTATTCGGCCTTTTATGCCACTAGGTACAAACTGATTGACTCTAGTAAATATCGGATAATTTCTTTAATGGAAAACAAGGGGTGAGAGTGTATTACCAGTAACCTGATGCAATTAAATTTCTTGATTTTGTTGTAGAGTTCTTCAACGGCTAAAAAACATTGCTTAAATCTATTCTGGATCCCGTCACGACCCAGCGCTTGCAAAGCAGCCCATAACGGTAGCGTTGGCAAACGTCGAGACAACGAATCTGACATTAAACCTGAAACTAAGGAAAGCGTTGTGTCTCTTGGAGTCGGACGTCCTCCTTTCGTATCCGTCAGTCTATACAATGTCTAGTTAAGATATTAAGGAATAATACTAGAATATATCATCTATGTTGAATTCTATTGAGTCAAGCTCAATTATTCAATTATTCAATTACTTTCATCATTTCATTAGATTAAACATCAAAACATGACTTCAAAGGATACAACTACAGGCAAAGACGGTATCCCCAGCCAAATTCCCAAAGGCAATGTTACACTGTCAGCTATTTTGGAAGGCTGAAAGAAAATGGGCATAATTGAATGAGTTAAAAATTGAAGAAACATGATGTTATAAATTGTGTATAAAATTCTACACCCACCAAGTCCTTAGTGGAATTATTTAGAGTAAGAGCTGCTAGCGAATGCCCCCTCAGATGAAGCCAGACGTTATATTTATCGCATATTTCTCTTAGCCTAGTGACATTATCGCAGTGTCCTGTTAGCATTGAACCTGCTTCTGCTAAAACTAGTAAAGGCGTCACACTGTTGGACTGGCTGTCTTCAGCTAAGCGTCTTTCAAGCGCTGAAACGTCCATACTGTGTCTTGACCCAAACATTGTATTGTGGGGTATTGGACGCATACAATGCAGCGGTAATGAGAGCTGGAACATTTAAATAGTCTGTAATTAATTGAGAATTTATTATCTTCAATTTCATCATGAAAATTGAGTATTTAGAGCTTCTATTTATCACAAATGATATAAATAAACGTCTAATCATCATTATTATTCTTTTCTTTTCTCTCTTTGTCTCTTCTTAGTTTACACACCTGTCTACACAAGTGTTGTACAACTCCAAGCGGAGCAGCAACAGAGCTGTAAATTAGAGGTGGAGAAGAAGCCAGTGCTGTAAAACCGTCTTCCATATATCTTGGGTACTTTCTATGCAATGCGAGTCTAGTTACTCTGACCAATCCCTCTAAATGATCCTCGTGAAAGGAGGAAGCGCAGTCGACAAACCGGAATATATGACTCAACCATCTCGTCGTATCAGCGGCCAAACGACCGGCTAATCTTTGCGCATGCTGTCTTGGCAGTGCAGCAGCATATGCTGACACGCTGTTTGACACCACTGCCAATTTTCCAGCATCTGTTAACGACGGTAAAGTCGTTATTTGACTTGCTGGTGGTTCTGCGCCTTCTTCCTCTGCTACTTGAGCCGGCGCATCTTCATGGATTACTAAATCCTTTGGAAAATAAACGTTCTAATTGGTAATGAGCGTTGGTCAATTTCTGTGCTACATACATAGATAGGATTTGTACAGATTTTGAGATCAATATCCATCACATATGATGGAATATCGTAGAATTGAAGCCCAGGAAGGTGGCAAGAGCCAGAAAAGGTGATTTTTGTCCCGTTCTATCCCGTCTTTGGTTTTTATCCCACAATATCTTATCAAGATTCTTTGATTAGCGATGAAAAAAAGCTCTGACGACATTTTAGCATTTAGAAAAAGGAATGATGAAAGTAGACAGAGAATTTGCTGTGCTACTATCGGACCAAGTCATATATGTATTCAGATATTTCAGATTATCTTATCATTTGTTGTATGTATTGGTATAACGAATCTATCAATCAATGAAAGCGGAGATAATCTAATCTTGGAATAAGTAAATTCTCTGTAGTCTCTGTTCTACTCGTTATCGAAAACAGTGTTAATATGAAGCATATAATTATGAAGCATATAATTATGATATGTGAATGATAAGGTGAAAGATCAGCATGTCATACAGAATGAAAAGAACTGCACTACGTGGCTTGCTGGACTCTGGAGTGTTTTAAAATGAATGCCGCACCCTGGTGCTAGTAAGCCTCTCTAGACATCTCTACACGTCTACAAAACGTTAGCAGTTTTGATATTAATCTGTAAACCCGCGCAATCAAGAATAGAATAAAAAGTTCCAACCGCATGTTACCAATGAAAATATCGCGGTGTTGAAAAATCGACCAATAGGATATAACCAATGGCTTCTGCTAGTCTACTCACCTGAATAAGGGACAATATTTCATCGGGACTTTTTGATTGGGATAAAAATCCCGAGGGATTATTCCACGTGTTTCCACCGCCGTCTGATGCCCTTTCAACGGCCTCTTCAAGCCTCGAAATAACTTGTGAAGCCTGAAATTCTAAAGCACCCACCTCACTATCTCGCGACTCTCCTGCGGCGGTCACCTGTCAGAATCGTTATTAAAATGTTTATAATAAAGGGTTAATAAGGTTGAAAAAAAATGTAGTTTTATAAAGTGAGATTTGTTTAATTTTTAGTTAATTTTTAAACAATATTCACCCACCTCTATAACATTTTTAGATATATTTTCCATCGCCGCTTTACTGTTTGTGTCAACCTCCTCGGCCATCGTGGCAGTAGTCGTGGCTTAGGGGCGTAGGCGAGTATTTAAATACCCGGTTCGTAAATTAATGATAAATTAGTCAATGACTTATTCGTGATAGAAATTCAAGTGAATAAATATATTAACGGTTAAATATAACAGAGTTATTCTTATCATTGGTTAGAAATAAACTCTGTATAATAAGTATTCAATTTTATTCAAATAATAAGAACCCGAAATATACGCTCGTGAGATTATCGACACCCACACAAAATAATCTGTGTGAGGAAATACGGACAATTTTACGGAATGTTTGACATACTTTTTTCTTTTATCACTATGCTTAGTTTATCGTGAAAATAAAATATTCAATTAACAAATATAACAATTTTCATGTTTTCTAATATTATTCGTTATTCGTCACGTTTCAGTAATTATTTCCTCTCATAATGCGAACCGAAACGTTTTGGTATGGAATAAAGAAACAGGTGAAATTATAGGAAAGAAGAAACACGTTCAACTATTTTCGATATATATTTATTACTATAATTCTATTCGGTGTAAATTACAAATTTTATTATCTTTATTAAGTAAAATCTGTTCATTCAA
Organism: Tenthredo notha; assembly: GCA_914767705.2. Classification (NCBI taxonomy): domain Eukaryota; kingdom Metazoa; phylum Arthropoda; class Insecta; order Hymenoptera; family Tenthredinidae; genus Tenthredo; species Tenthredo notha. The sequence continues at coordinate 9,211,470 of OU611911.1, read as the reverse complement.
TTTCTATTACAGCTCCAACTTTGCTAAGAGCTTCCTTCAGTTTATCTGCTTCATCCTTTGGAATATCAGCTTTAACAACAGTGGGAGCACTCTCCACGAACTTCTTTGCCTGGTTATAAAAAAAAAAAACGGGGATAAATAACACATCGGCATGATTTAATCATGTAAAAAAAAAAAAGAAAATCAATTACCTGAACAAGGTTCATCCCTTCTAAAAGATTCTTGCATTCTTTGATCAATGCTACTTTCTGTTTGTCATCAAACTTTACGAGTTTCACTGTGAATTCTGTTTGTACTTTTTTTGCAGGTACATCCTCGTCGTCCTCCTATCAGATCAGGAAACAAAAGAAAACAAGATAAATTAAAAAAAGATTTTCAAATTGTTTTTTGTTTCTTATTCATCTTTGGATATTCACCTCGGATTTAGCAGGTGCTGCAAATCCACCGATAGGCATAACAGGTGCATCAGGTAAGTTCAGCCTCCTTTTGAGTACATCACTTAGTTCTGCTACTTCCAAAAGATTAAGGGCTGTTATCTCTGTAGCTATTTTGTCGATTTTTGGGCTGACCGGCTTTTCTACTCCTTCCGGAACCGGAATTGTTAGAGGCTCTGTGGGTTGAGCGGAAGTTGCGGTTTGTTGAGATGCAGCACTAAAAAGTAATGGGATTTTTAAGGAATTTCATATTTATTGGCTTGTTTAAAATTAAGTGAATAGGGTTTTATACAGAAGAGGTATAATTGAGAACAAAGAATGATTTATTTCAGGGCAACTAATGGGTATGTGAAAAATAAAGTAAGGTTATGTAAGCGTGCGTTTCGGTGTATCAGAATTGTTAAAATTTGAATGAAGATTTACCATCTATGAAACTGGCGGAGCTGTCGTACGTTTTGTCGAAATACTAAGCGTAACGAATTCATATTATTTTGTTTATTCTAGATCTGTTGAATTAATACAAATTTAATCGAGTACACCGATTGCTTTGACCACCGTGTTCACTCGAAAATAATGGAGACAACCAACCCTGGGTTATTTTTGGCTACGCGGGTAAGCTAGAAATCACATTATTGGCATACAAGGGGCTAGATAGTGTTGCCATCTCGCAAATCGATTGACGAACCACTTTCATCACGAACGTCTGTACGGCTCATTGTCTGCAATTTTCCCTACGGGAAGAGCGTGTAATAGCATTTTCGACTGGGACTACATTTCGACTACATGCCCCAACGGGCGATAAGTCATAAAAGGAAGAAGAAGAAGAAGAAGACTGGGGCTACACCTAGCTACACTGGTGTAGTGCAGCCATCGCTGTTTCTCTCTTCCTCACAAAGGAGAAAGAGGGTGAAGATAGCTACACTACACTAGTGTAGCTTGGTGTAGCCCAGTCGAAAATGCTATAAGTTTTTCTCTTATAAACTAGAGTGAAGCAATAACGAAATTAGCGGAGCAATTGAGAGCAATCAAGGAGCAATTGTTTGGTATACACAAAATTGAAAAATAATCGAGTTACCGGCTAACCTTACATAGGTGCATCTTTTACCAGATGCAGGAAAAAGGCACCCGCTTGATAATACGCAACCGGCGGATCTTTTGTGCATTTTTAGTTTTATAGTTGCCTAACCGCTGGCGCTACCGACGTAAGCTGATCCCCAACCCGCGCCGCGCGAGTATAAACCAAGAACGCCGGGCGCAGCGTTCAGTAATCCGCGCGACATCCTCGAGTGAACATTGGTGACACGTTCCGAGGAGATTCGCGGCTCGGAAAGGCTGACATCAACGAAGGAACGTTGTAGACATGAGTGAGTTTGCAATATTACGATCAATATTTTACGACGGCAATAAATAATCACCAATTTTCAAAGCTTGTTGAAAACAAGTGAAATTGTATTCAATACTTTTCCGACATATTTCACGCGTCTCGTATTTTAATCGTCGAAGTGAGTAACCGTTGTATTGCTACCGGCAGACTTTGATTATATCTGCAGATATTGTTCATTTTCAAGTACATTCTATTTATAACAGTGAATAACTGTGCTAAAATCTAGTTTTGAATACAAATATAATGCGCGAGAGAGTTTCGTTTGATAACTTGGCGATAATTATCATCCCCTTATATTATTGGCATATAATTCCGAGTCCCTCGCCCTGTAGCGTCGTTTGTTTTACAGCATATTTCTCGACTCCGAAGGAGTAACTAATTTGTCGTGTTATTTCGAGTTGACAAGTATTTTTCGGGATAATACTCGTTCCCCGATTTATGCTTTTATTCGATTCTTTGACAGCATTATCGGTCGACGGAGATGAGAATGAACATCGCTGACACTTGAACTGCATAGATCCTGCGTGCCACTTGATCGGAGATGGACGCCAACCAACACTGCCCGGCTAGTCCTGGATTAACGGTCGACCAAGATAATGGTGAGCTTCCTATTATATTAGCCAAACACCCAATTTGACTATAAATGTATGTCTGCAAAACAATCATTGCTAAAACATACTTCGCGATCCGATACAGATCTTGGACAGATTACTTTTCCACGTGTATGTACCGCAATACTCATCGGCCAAGTAACCGTGACGCTCACCCTGTATCTTTGACTCGATACTGGGGCCTTCGGCTTGCTTCTGTCTCCCCGTATACGCCAGAAACTTTGACGACAACTCGGTTTCACTCGGCTGCAAAGGATACGATACCGACGCGAAATAATATACCTAGAGGTAAGATATTGTCCGTCTCGTTATAGGGTAAGCCTAGGAGAGAAAGCACACTCAATTCTTGGAAATAGCAATAAATTCTCTCTTTTTAATGACAAACCTGAAATATGATTGATAGATCTCGAGAGAATATGTTTACCTTATTGAAATATAGTAGACTCACCTCGTAGTAGAGAAATATTTTAATAACCAGGATCCAAGTTTCAAGGTTGGAAAATAAATAGAAGGGTAGATAGCTGTAGGCCTAATTAGGCATCACATTTATTTTTTAAACATGGAACATAATTCAATATTGGTGATAAATTACTCCAGAGTCTCAAGTACCAGTCATAACGATTGGAATATTGAAAAATCTATTCATGCATGCAATAGTAATACTAGCTTGTTGACATTCTTGATTCTGTAGAAATAGTTAAAAGTTTATATCAAATTTAAAAATGGTTCAGGCAGGCTTACAAAATCAATCATAAGAAATATATTATAATAAATTTCATACAGATGTATAATCATAATTAGAAATTCTTTGGTACTTAGTTGAGAATGTTTGCTTGAAAAACACCTAAACTTAATCTATCCAATGTACCCTATGCTTATCTAGTTTTTATCTTCACAGGCGTTGTTCACAGAGGGAAACTAGCTCCTGCCTATCCTCAACAAAACCTCTTCAATATTCATCAGGACAGGGGATTCACACCAGGGAGTGAAGCAGTCCAAGCACCGGGGGAATGACCGCAAGACAACTCTGCACCGCGGAGTATTAATAAAGTAGCATCAGCGAATGGTTCGTAATTACAATTCCTTTTGAATCAGTTTTTATAAAATCTCGCATCTGGTCTGGTCTATAATTATTTTAAATTACTTTACTTTACAATTACTTTTACTAATTAAATCGAGTTCAATTACACATTACCAAACTATTTTAATTGAATAAGTAATTTCATTAAACATGTAATCAGTGACTCGTAACACTGCAAATATCCATGTAATAATAAGATCGTTTATGCAATAAACATGTATCATTATAGTAAATTGGCGCATTCTTGAATAAATATCTCTTGAAATTGTAAATCATCTATCGTTGAATCATTTTCCTATGTCCTTTCCTTGCCTATAAGTCGAAAATCATGAAAATCGCATGATTTCATAAAGCCCCGAACAATATTAATATATATAAATATAACAATATTAATATATATAATATAAATATTAATGCGCCTGAGTATATGCAACCTGCATGCCATTCGTGTAAACGGAAGAGCCCATGTTAATTTTTGTTGCCTATTTGGTGTTTTCCGAATGCCTATATTCAGGCGAATTGTAGTAACGTAGAAAAAAGGTCGAAAAAAAGGTTCTGGCAGTTGATACCTCGATTTTAGTCGCTTTACGATGAAATATCTACTACCAGAAAATCGACCAATCAGGAGGCTGCTTGAGCCAATTTAGGCTCAATTTCTCGAAAAGGAGCCTCCTGATTGGTCGATTTTGAAATTAAATCAAGTTACGGCGCTACAGAGGCTAGCCATCAGCAAAATTCTGGATTTCTGGCAGTGGCTGGATTTTCACGGCAGCAATTTACTGCCGCGGCGCTATTCGTTGTTAACCACGTGGTTGACCTACGCTATTCGTTGTTAATCACGTGTTGCTGCCGCAGTAAATTGCTGCCGTGAAAATCCAGCCACTGCCAGAAATCCAGAATTTTGCTGATGGCTAGCCTCTGTAGCGCCGTAACTTGATTTAATTTCAAAATCGACCAATCAGGAGGCTCCTTTTCGAGAAATTGAGCCTAAATTGGCTCAAGCAGCCTCCTGATTGGTCGATTTTCTGGCAGTAGATATTTCATCGTAAAGCGACTAGAATCGAGGTATCAACTGCCAGAACCTTTTTTTCGACCTTTTTTCTACGTTACTACAATTCGCCTGAATATAGGCATTCGGAAAACACCAAATAGGCAACAAAAATTAACATGGGCCCTTCCGTTTACACGAATGGCATGCAGGTTGCATATACTCAGGCGCATTAATATTTATATTATATATATTTATATTGTTATATTTATATATATTAATATTGTTCGGGGCTTTATGAAATCATGCGATTTTCATGATTTTCGACTTATAGGCAAGGAAAGGACAGGGGAAAATGATTCAACGATCGATTATTTACAATTTCAAGAGATATTTATTCAAGAATTCGTTAATTTACTATAATAATACATGTTTATTGCATAAACGATCTTATTATTACATGGATATTTGCAGTGTTACGAGTCACTGATTACATGTTTAATGAAATTACTTATTCAATTAAAATAGTTTGGTAATGTGTAATTGAACTCGATTTAATTAGTAAAAGTAATTGTAAAGTAAAGTAATTTAAAATAATTATAGACCAGACCAGATGCGAGATTTTATAAAAACTGATTCAAAAGGAATTGTAATTACGAACCATTCGCTGATGCTACTTTATTAATACTCCGCGGTGCAGAGTTGTCTTGCGGTCATTCCCCCGGTGCTTGGACTGCTTCACTCCCTGGTGTGAATCCCCTGTCCTGATGAATATTGAAGAGGTTTTGTTGAGGATAGGCAGGAGCTAGTTTCCCTCTGTGAACAACGCCTGTGAAGATAAAAACTAGATAAGCATAGGGTACATTGGATAGATTAAGTTTAGGTGTTTTTCAAGCAAACATTCTCAACTAAGTACCAAAGAATTTCTAATTATGATTATACATCTGTATGAAATTTATTATAATATATTTCTTATGATTGATTTTGTAAGCCTGCCTGAACCATTTTTAAATTTGATATAAACTTTTAACTATTTCTACAGAATCAAGAATGTCAACAAGCTAGTATTACTATTGCATGCATGAATAGATTTTTCAATATTTCAATCGTTATGACTGGTACTTGAGACTCTGGAGTAATTTATCACCAATATTGAATTATGTTCCATGTTTAAGAAATAAATGTGATGCCTAATTAGGCCTACAGCTATCTACCCTTCTATTTATTTTCAAACCTTGAAACTTTGATCCTGGTTATTCAAATATTTCTCTACTACGAGGTGAGTCTACTATATTTCAATAAGGTAAACATATTCTCTCGAGATCTATCAATCATATTTCAGGTTTGTCATTAAAAAGAGAGAATTTATTGCTATTTCCAAGAATTGAGTGTGCTTTCTCTCCTAGGCTTACCCTATAACGAGACGGACAATATCTTACCTCTAGGTATATTATTTCGCGTCGGTATCGTATCCTTTGCAGCTGAGTGAAACCGAGTTGTCGTCAAAGTTTCTGGCGTATACGGGGAGACAGAAGCAAGCCGGAGGCCCCAGTATCGAGTCAAAGATACAGGGTGAGCGTCACGGGTATTTGGCCGATGAGTGTTGTGGTACATAGACTTGGAAAAGTAATCTGTCCAAAATCTGTATCCGATCGCGAAGTATGTGTCAGAAATGATTGTTTTGCAGGCATACATTTATAGTTAAATTGGGTGTTTGGCTAATATAATACAAAGCTCACCATTATCTTGGTCGACCGTTAATCCAGGACTAGCCGGGCAGTGTTGGTTGGCGTCCATCTCCGACCAAGTAGCAAGCAGGATCTATGCAGTTCAAGTATCAGCGTTGTTCATTCTGATCTCCGTCGACCGATAATGCTGTCAAAAAATCGAATAAAAGCATAAATCGGGGAACGAGTATTATCCCGAAAAGTACTTGTCAACTCGAAATAACACGACAAATTAGTTACTCCTTCGGAGTCACGAAATATGCTGTAAAACAAACGACGCTACAGGGCGAGGGACTCGGAATTATATGCCAATAATATAAGGGGATGATAATTATCGCCAAGTTATCAAACGAAACTCTCTCGCGCATTATATTTGTATTCGAAACAGATCCGAGGGCTTATGTTCGTAAGAAATCTAGATTTTCGCACATTTATTCGCTGGTATGAATAGAATGTATACTTGAAAAATGAACAATATCTGCAATTATAATCAAAGTCTGCCGGTAACCATTCAACGATTAAAATACGGGACGCGTGAAATCTGTCGGAAAAGTATTGAATACAATTTCACTTGTTTTCAACAAGCTTTGAAAATTGTCGATTAATTATTGCCGTCGTAAAAATATATTGATCGAAATATTTAAAACTCACTCATGTCCAACGTTCCTCCGTTGATGTCAGCCTTTCCGAGCCGCAAAATCTCCTCGACAAATATTACACATGTTCACTCGAGGAAGCCGCGCAAGTTACTGAACGCCGCAAGTCTTCGGCTTACCTTTACGTGTAGCCATTGTCGTAGGTCAGTTTCGGTCGCGCCACGGTTAGGCAACTATAGAACTAAAAATGCACGAGAGATCCACGGGTTGCGATTTAATAAGGCGTGTGCCTTTTTCCTGCATCTGGTAAAAGATGGGAGATTAGCCCACAACTTAATTTTCTTTTTACAATGATTTATGATACATTTTTTTTTCGTTCCAATAACAATTGTCCTACTAATTTAATTAATCGCTTCAATCTACTTTCCAGGATAAATAAAATGAGAACTTTACATGTCAGTTGTAGCCCCAAAACTTGAACTCTGTGTATTGACTAAATGTATGGGTTTTCGACGATTTATATTATATCAAATAATCGGAAAATAAAATTATTCCATCACAGTTTTTTTCAAATCAGAAACGCTGTAAATAACGCTGGTTGATTCCCGCGATAGTTTTTATCTTCAAAATTTAAACATGTTCGATTGTAAAGTCTTCTAAATTTTAGATTTTTCTAATAAAAACGAATAGAAAAAATGAAAAAAACATGACAAATATACAGCAAACAGACATTCATTCTGCTTAGTTTCTGAATAGTGAAATATTGTATTGCAATAGAAAAAATAAAAAAATCTATATTAAAAATGATTATACCGGATGATTCCTCGCTTCCATCTCAGTGATTTGGGTAGCTGTAAATTTATTTCAACTGCTTTATTTCTATTCGTTCAGATATACCTATAATGCAAACATAAATACCATAAGATATCAGTAATTCTTTTCAACTTCTTCGCATTCTTTCCACGCGCCACTATCTTTCATTGTATCAATGAATCCAATAAAGAGTTAGTAGTTTTTACTACTGCTATTCAGAATTTATCAATGAGCTATTTGCCACGCCTCCAAGAATATAAAGAAAGGGTCGTAGTTTTTTTTGTCCGCATATTTGTGCAGCACCACTATCTTTTCATTCATAGACGAGCGCTTCTCAGAAAACGTAGTAATTTTTTTATCCGCATATTTGTGCAGCACCACTATCTTACTACTCGTTCATTCATATACGCGAGCAGCGCTCTCTATGTAGCAATGGAGTAGTTGCTGAGGGAGGGGTCATCAAAACTAGCGATGTGCACAAACGAACGAACAATTAAAAGAACAACTCAAGCTAAGAATTATTAAGCGGTATTCAGTTACGAAAATTTTTATTCGAAAATCCACCTGGTATGTGGACAACATCTGACCCGAGGAGCCACAGATCGTAGCGGTGGATTTTTCTGTTCTTTTATTTCTCATCTACGATCTGTGGCTGCGATCGCGTTGATAGAAATTCGACTATACTATACCTACCTAATAGTGGAGCGGCGAACCTGATAATTTCTCGCACATGTTTATCAGCCGCCTGACGATCCGAGACTTGCGGTACCGCGATGTCCCTGAATATCACCCTGTATATGAGAATCAATAGGCTTCATTTATTCTCCTAGCACACGAGTCATCAAGTTTAAACCATTTCTACTGAGATGAACAGTCACATCGTATCTCGTTGACGTAAACCCTGCGACGTAAAGTAGGCCACAGACCCCGTGACAGGTGCTTGTCTCCAAAGTCAGTTCTTCTCTTTAATCTGCGAGTCATGCCAGCTGCCAATGGGGTGGAAAATGTTATGAAAGGATTCGCAATCAAAAACCAAATACAAATTGTACACAAATTCGGCAATGAGTAATATTGTATCGATGCTACTGCAATAAATTTCCAGATATACTAATAACCAATTGTCTCGTTATTTCCCACTTTCCCCTACCTGTGGCTTTTAAGTTTCAAACATTGAGTCCCTTGAATTTTTGGTAAAAGACATTACATTTCAGATTTCCATGAATAATCCAATAAAGCGTGGAAATAGGTCTCAAATAGGGTAGAACTGGATTCCCTCTGTATAGTATAATCATGGTGGAGTTGATCAGAGCCTCTTATCTTCTATTAATGTTTTGTATTAAATGGTTGAATATACATTGTTTCAATTTTATTATCAAGTTATATTTAACGATGTTTGGGGCGGTGCGGCGTCTTCAGACTTTTTGTTGTAAATTTGCATCTCTGCAACATACTTCTCTTTCGATCTCTCGTACATGTCGTAATACACCTGAAATAAAAGAGAACAAATATTATTGAAAGAAACTGGAAACTAAGATCTCAAAAATATTATGAACATAATTTGTACAAGTTAGAATACTAGACCGATATTTTATATACTTTTTTATCTTCTGAGGTGAGCGATTTCCAAGTAGTTGCCAACTGCCTGGTCAGTTCTTGTTTGCTTGGTTCTGGTTCTCCGGCCAATCTTTCCATAACTCTAGGTCTTTGTTCTTGACAAAATTGAAAGAAGGGATTAGCCGGTCTTTTTGGAGCATTTGGATCGGCCTTAGTTCCCTTTCGTTTAGTCGCTTTCTTTGGCTTATCTTCTTTTTGATTATTAGCGTTAGATTTTGAGCCTTTTTCCTGCTTAGGTGTAGCTTGAAATACGCTATTCTCTTCCAAAACTCCCATCGGTGCTTCTCGCCATCTATCTCCGTGCTGGTCCAAACGGTCGATTAAAAATCTGTGAAAAAAGCATCAGCTGGATTTTGGGGTTTCTTCCTTTTTCAAAATTGGATAAAATCAATGCCATTCAACTCATCGCTGAACATAAAAAACCCAAATAGTTATAATGCTATGAAACAAACTTACTTTTTCTCTTTTCTTGTCCTCTTTAAAAGCTTTCGCACTTTTTGAATACGATAAACGAGTCTTTCGTTATCCTGTAACGTGAAATAAATAATTTACTTAATTTATGTCAATAATTGATCGAAAATAAATTCCTAGACATACCTGCTGTAATATTTCGCATCTTTCTAATAGCAGTTGATATTTTCGTTTGTAAACATCGTACTCCTCAGTTTCCATATCATAATCAGATTCGTCTGACATCATTGTTATCGCGTAAACAAAATAAAAGAGAAGTCACTAACAAATTTTATTCAACTTTTATTCATCAGCTATCGATATTTAATCTACTTATTAACTTTTATTATTATTCATGCGTTCGAAGTATAGATTTTTGAGGTTAGGATTCATCCGTCGTTATAATAGGTTAGTTTAACCTCAAATCTGTTAAAAATGTTCGGAAACAAATTTGGTGATATGTTATTATCAACGAACTCGTTATTCGCGATAAATCGATCAATGAATTAATATTTCAGTATGATATTTGCGTTAGAACTTTTTTTTTATATTTATTAACAAAAAAGAAAAAAAAACCATCGATTTGATTCATCCGCACTATGTGTTCTGAGTTCGAACGTCAGATGGTGCTGAATATTGAATCTCTACTCAGAAGGTAAAGCAGGATATAGAAATCTACTTTATCTTTGACAGATGACAGCATCGTAGAGTATTTTTTTTCGAATTTAGATTCAATCTTGACTGAGGGAATCAACTCGATAAAATAAATTTGAATTAAATCGACTATAAAACTAAGGATGAGTTAATCATAAAAGTTTCGATTTCAAGAAACTCTATCTACCGCAAAGCACAATGGGTTTTATTAAGGCGGTGGAAAAGCTATCAGCTATCGCAAAACGAATCTCAATTATTACACCAGTCTCATACTTATATACTATTATGATATTGTATAGGCTGTGTAAATAAAACTCTGTATTTATAATTAATCTTTCGAATAAAGATCCATTTTCTATATTTCTTTGATATTATTTACTCCATTTTATGTAGTAGGAACATTTCGTACCTATCTACTAAAATCTTATCGTTGATTTTTGCGACGCACTGATCTCAGCTGCAGTGCGATACATTTTGATTGTCGTATAAAATAAACTGAAAGATTTTCGAGGGCAAAATTCATTCGATAAAGATATTATATTCACGTCAGTATGTATATGTATATATGTATATGTAATATGTGCGGTGTACGGCGCATGGACCTTATAGAGTGAGAAATATGGAAGCATATTCGTGTATGACAAAGACGACGAAGTCTGCCGCAGAAGCGGAGAGACAGACAGACAAAGGTGACTCGTCGGTACTATGTATACGGAGCTAAAGCTGCATAGTCCGACGTAGCGACTAGCGCCCTCGGCGCCGAGGGTGCGTGGGAGTGTAACGCGGGTTTGGGAGGGGGTTGCAGTAGTCCGGCGCAAGCGCTCTCACGTAACTCACCCTCGGATGAAAACATTCGTCCTAACGTTTGCAGTTTGCTAAGCTTGCCGTGTATAAGCTAGTCCGAATTTCGCGACGTTCCGTGTCTCAATTTTTCTACACTCATTACTTTATCGATAATTAGTAAGGAATTAAGTCAGTAAATATTCTAAAATTTATATATTATATTAAAAAGTGTGAAATTCCTTTATAAATATATAATAAACTCCTGAAACATACTAATCTTCATTTTCCTACTCCTCTTTCTATTCACCTCATTCATCCTCCTCAACGCATTTTTTTTTTTTTCGTTTTTCTTTCTTTCTTTATTACAAACACCTTCGAGAACGCTGGGATATAATTTAGGACGCTAATATGCTGGGCTATAATACGGTTTTTTAGCATTCGGTCAACGAGGTTTTGGTATTTGGTAAGTAACAATAAATAACAGAAAAATATATATATATACATATACAAGGTACACAGCTTTACATTATCTAACATGTATGTGTGCGAGACACGCGTGGTAGGTATAGGTACTTTGAAATCTTATCAACTATCACCGTTCACTCAACAGTATATTTCGTATGTTTTCTTTCATTACCAATACGTAGTGATATACAATACAGTATCAAATAGCGTTTCAATTATAATTGTATACGTACATACGTACGTACGTACGTATAACGCATGATACGAAAATCGATACCGCTACTCTCGAGATAAACTCGAACTTCTGCCGTACGCTTATTTTCATAGATTAGATATTTACCTAATTATCATAAATAATATGGAAATTTGTGTTAGCCTATTTATGCCTATACATACTTACCGCAGTGATGAATATAAGTTAATCTGTTAAATTTTATAGATCGGATATATTGTCCTAGTTATGGTTTTTTTTTTTTTTTTCGAGATTTTATATTATTGTCTGATCATGGCTATATGTTATTACTGATTTTACTTCAGCCGGGTTTATTTACATTTTATCTAAACGACTAAATCGCATAGTTATACCTTAACAGATAATTGCTAGGAACCGTAGAATTAAGCGATCAGATATACAATTTATATTTAGTCACGAAACTAGATTCGGATAATAACGGAATTTGGTAAATGTATGTTTACCCATTAAATACACGGGATAATATTTCTTCTAAGTAAAACGATAATAATTACTATATAGTATACCGAAATAGAAAAAAACCAATCACGATATAATAATTGACATATTATTTTCAACTGCAGATTATTTACAGTAACAAGAATTTTAATTACCCCATACCAATTCGTAAGTGAAAAAAAAATAAAAAAATTAAATATTTAATAGCTAACAAGCTCGATATAATATCTTGTACCGTGTTTAATTAAAATCTCATACAATATTTATATATTCAAATAGAAGTAAACTATAGCGTAGAAGTATTATAGGTATATAAATAAACAAGCTGCAATGTCGTATATATACATAATAATATAATCCGTGCAGATTTTAAAGATTGATGAATTTTTTTTTTTTTTTTATTCATAGGTCACGTGTCTTTATTAGAGAAGAAAATATATCTACACCCCAATAGCGTTGAAAGTAATATAAAGAAAAAAAAGTAAAGCAAGAGAGATTTACCTTTGTATACTATACTATAAGATTGAAATTAAATTTACAGCCATTTTTATATGCATAATCAATAATATTAGCGAGAAACATTATTTGAATGAGTAGTAATAGCTTTATATCGGTTACATATTGTCACTCGAGACATTTTTCTTGGATAGAGATACCCATGCTTGTGAAGGAGCAGGGTGTCACTGAAACTACCTGGAATCCAGTTATAATATTTTTTCTATAATTGCGAAAGTTATTATCGTGAAATTGGAAATTGTAATCATCGAAGACTTATGTATACCATAAATATTAATTATCTAACGATAATAAAAATGTGGAAAAGAATCGGCTAGAAGATTTATGGAAAACTAAATAAAAAGATACTATAATGAAATGCGCGCGAATACCCCACTGACGTCATACAACAACTAGGCCTCGTAGTTATACCGAAATAATCACGCATGTAATGTAAGGTGCGGAAGATTCGAGAGTGCAACGTGCTCTGATAACTCTACTATCGAAATACGATATTTTTAATTACCTAAATTCATCGCAGACACGTTAAAAATTTGAAATCTTTTAAACTATAAGATATAATTATCTCATGCATTACGTCCGTGTATAATACTGATAAAAATAACTGTATTGCATAAGCGTGTATTAACGTGGTATTTTTTCTTTTTTTCTTTTTCTTTTTATTTTTCAATGCCCTGACCTTTCGGAAAATCAGAAATAAACGAACTTTGGATAAAGCAGACATTTTCTTATCTTCAATCGGTAAAACAAAATGCAGACAATATGTTGCAGTTTGAGAAACGAGATGAATACTAATGCAGCTAGATGGCGCCGGGTCTATACCCGCCATATTCGAAATTAAGTTTGTAGATTAATTTAAAAAAAAAAAGCACCACCTATTTTTTCCCTAAATTAAATCCCACGGAATAAATTTGTTGAAAATAAAAATTTTAGCAACTTATATACCTATATATATTATAGTTTAATTTTATTTTTAAGCAAGGTCAAAGTCATCAAAAAATAATTAAACGATATATTTGAAATTTTAATCACCTACTCATTTCGTTATATTTAACTCGGTTTCTTATTGTATTTAAAAAAAAAAAAAAATTTATACCAATTAGAATGGAGATATCGAGTTGTATGTATATCGGCTTTCAATACAATAAAACGATTGGGTATTAAAATTATCTGGTATATTCCAGCGTCTTGACTTTTTTTTTATTTTTTTTTTTTTTTTGTTCAATAAAAATTACCGGTACTATATTGTAAAAATATATTTATTATTACATAATATATCCTTGGATAGGATTTTTATAGATACCTAGAAACAACATAACTACGCGTTAAAGAAGAATAATTGCAAATAATCATGAATAATATACCGATCGATGATTACTTCCTGGAATTCATGGGTTTTTTTTTTTTGTTGTTGTTGTTGTTATAAGTAATTCAGCTTCTAGGTCTCGCGTTTTTTTTTTTTTTTTTTTTTTTTTTCCTTTCAAATTTAATTACATCTTAATGAAAAATTTCTCTTACTATTCGCGCAGACGTAGCCATATATTCAATGTTTCATAATAATATAAGTGTTAGAGTCTAAGTGTAATTATTCGAAATTATATAAAATTAGGTATGAGGAGATTTTTAATAAGAAAAAAAAAGAAAAAAAAACTAAAGAACTTGATTGAAAATAATAATATTGTGACAGCCTTACCAGGTTGAAACTTTAAGTATTTCTGAATGGTGCTGACGCAAGACAGGCTTAAATGATTTTATTCATGTCCAATTATTGTATGTGTGGATGAAAGGTCAACAAAAGTTGAGCTGGTAGAAGACACTACTGACCATTCTTAAAATAAAACTTCCCTTGGTATAAAAATCATTGATAGATTAAAACCTATATGCTTGTAGTTTCGAAAGAAACGTAGATTTTTTTTTTTCCCCTATATATTTAGTTAGTTTTTGAATTGAAAATTTTCAACATCTACCTACGTGGATGGAATTACACAAACTACCCGGAAAAAATCAAAATTACACGACATTGAAACTTACACAAAAAAGAAAAAAACATTTTACTGTCTAATGATGTACTTGATTGTACTACTTCAATTTCAGCCAGAAACAAGATCCTCGTTTTCATCCAAATTAAATCCCTTAAAAAAGAAGAGAAAAAAGACATCAAGCAAACAGAATTTCACTCGCTAACGAGCGACTTGTAACATTATACTTATATGCAGTAGTGGATTTTACTTTCTTCAAGATAACAGCGAAAAAAAAAAAACAAAAGTGGAAATAATTTTTCTTATATAAATTTCTTTTCTCTAAAAAAAAATAGAAAAAAGAAAAAAAAATAATAATCGCTGATATCCCCTTGACCCGAGATAGTATAGGATAATATATATGGGACATTCCATACCAAACCGACCTGGAACTGACCCTTGGCCTTTCAGATTTGGTTTACAATTTTTCATGTTATTATCCCAACTATAAAAATGATTCAGATTTTCTTTATAAATTTTTACTTTTTTTTTTCAGAATTGGAATGATAAGATAAAAATTCGTGGATCGAATCCGAGAGGTCGAGGGTCAGGCTTAGATTGATTCGGTATAGAATGCTCCATATATATATATATGTCTCATAATTTTTAAAAAATTTTGTGACAAAATTCAGCTAATATTTCCTCGGAATTAGAATCAGATTTTTTTCTTTAACAAAATTGTTCACCAAAGTGCGTGAGGGTTCAAAATGACGGTTACTCCGTAATAAATAGACCGTGATTCGTTGCTACTGATAAATTCACGCGAAGAGTAGACGGGTCTTTTTTTTTTCTTCTTCGCTTCGTTTAAAAATTCAATCCAGAAGATATACTGCCGAGCCGAGTTTCGGAGTAAAGTATCAGGACACGTAACTAGAATCTTAAGCATTATCGTTTTTCAATGAAACACGAGAGAAAAAAAAATTCGCCACTCGTCAGGCAATGCTATAGTCACTTATATTTCCTCGATATCATCTTAATTGCAGATTAATGCAGTTTGATGACTTTTATAAGAATAGTTTATGACGACTGGTGAAATCGAGAGAAATTTACCTTTTATGTTTCATGAAATGTGAATTTGCGTAAGAAAAGAAAAAAAGAAAAATGATGACTCTATTGCCCATCTGATATATTTCGATGATTAGCAAAAATTCGTTAAGTTATTTTAGATATAATTCATTCGTAAAAATGAATATCTTTCTTTAATCAATGGGATATCGGTAAATTTTCAGATAACGCGATGACGACTATACATATAAGCGAGATTGGTTTAATAATCTCGAAAAATGACAAGAGGATAAATCACGCAGGGTATCGTCTTTATGCTTGATGATTTGAGTCTAATATATGTGTAAAAGTATCATTCAACCAGATACTGTAATCAGCTTTTGTTCTTGACTGAACTCTGGTCGTTCCGTCAAGCAGTATGTTGCAGCCATATAGATAATCAAAATGTTTTGTATTGTTATCTCGAGTCATAGGCATCTCTTCCGATTTCTTATAGTATATATTTTAGTAGTGACTCGCGATCGTTATTCAAAGCCGTTGATTTTAGCGCATATATTCGTCATTCGCAATCGAATCTAAATTCGATTCTTACCCGAAAGAAGAATAAAAAGAATATAAGAAGTATAACCGCAGGGTTAGGAGGCTAACATTTCAGCATCATCATCATCATCATCATCGTCTACGTTATCGCGTCTGAGTTTCGTATGTAACAATTTGGTACGTTCGCAGTGGCGGAGAATCTTCGAGACGATCTTCGAAACATGTATTTTTGTGTGTGTGAGTGTATGTGTGTGTGTGTTTGTACGTAGTTGTTAGATGGTCAGATGAGCCAGTGGTCAAGAAGCTAGTGAGTGAATGCGAGATCGGCCGCGTGTGTTCGGCGACTAGTGACCGTCAGAGATATCAGTATTAGCCGTGCGATCCGGATCGATGCCGAGAATTTATTCTGTCGTTCCTTTGACCGATTTTAATAAATGAAAATTAATCTCAAAAAATAAATAAATTAAAAATCAATAAAATCGCACGGTTTTTTTTTTAACAAAGTTATTCCGAACGAGGAAAGGGATCTTCAACATATACGGAATCGAATTTAAAAAAAAAAAACGAACAGATGCAGTTCTTCTTATTATTATTTTTTTTGTTCAAATATGAGAAATGGGGAAAAACACTTTTCGCATATCCTGCAGAGAAAATGAAAATCCAGATATAGTGAAAAGGATTTGAAACATTCGCACTATATAAACGATTTTTGGTGGACAGGATAAAAGACAGTGATCGCGGATATGCAGTTCTGATTTTTAATATCTGGAATATTAAAGTGCAGAGAAACAAAAAAAAAAAAATAAGAAAAAATGTTTGTGAATAAGTTATCATGCGATTCGGATTGTGTATTTCGGAGGACGGTGGAGGACCTAACGTGATATTAAAACAACTTAAATTTTCTCGACTTTTAATTAATTTGTAATAATTAAATCGTTAGATTTTCCTATATTCGTAAACGTTATACGTTTTATACAAAAGTTGAAAATCCACATGTCGTGAACTTGATATTAATGAAACTTATCTAAAACGCGATATTCAGCGATGATCAGCGATTCAAGATAAATAAATAAATAAATAAATAAATAAATAAATAAATAAATTCATGGAATAATATCATCATCATCATCATCATCGTCGATCGATCGATCGATTGATTGATTGAAGAGGAATAAATTTTCTCACAGAGAAATGGTTTGTTTAATTTGTTTTTTTGTTGTTGTTTTTACAATTTTTCCTCCTCGCAAATTTCTTTTTCTTTTTTTTTTCTTTTTGTTAAATTAATTTTTACTCCTTTATTATAAATAATTGAAATCACTTTTGAAACATTGACTCTCGTACGAGATGGATGCACGTGAAAGCCCTGTGTCTGCAGTAGATTACGAGCTTTTCTCACTCACAGCTGAACTATTGGTTTATCTATTATGACGCGGGGAGTAGAAATAAAGACAGACATACAGACATAAAGATAAAACGGTACGACATAGGCGTCTGCCTTATTATTTTTCACGACAGTAGAATGAAAACTTATATGGAAAATTAAAATTTTACCGAATCATTACACTTCGTTTATTTATCAGTTAAATTTTCGTTTTCCTATATATTATTATCTCACATGTTTGAATCTACAACGTGGAAATAAAAAAAAAAAAAACCGTCTACGAAATGAATTTTCACAGCAGTAATATCGTCACTCATAATTTCTTATCTATTCATTTTTTTTATTTTTTATTTTTTTTTGTGGCAATTGACCATCGCGATAAAACATCTTTACAAGTGCCGACGTATTTAACTCGTAGAGGAGACACTCCCGATTTTATAAAAGACCTTCGAGGGATCGGGGAAAAATGTAAAATATTGAAAAATCGAATAAAATTCAGAATTTTACCAAACACGATTTTATGCTTCTGAACCTTTGAACGTAAGGTCAAACTCCTAAAGCATTAATAGTTAGTTAAAATTGTATAAAAATTTTACCAGATCGTGCAATTTTATCATCATCACGCGTACTCCAAATGTCTAAGCACTATTATAGATAAGCCCGTAGCGAAGATAAGACGTTCTAAAATCAGCGCCATTCGTTTCATTGAAAAGACAAAAAAAAAAAAGACAAAAAAATATTCGATATGAATATTTGACCTATGGCCTAACTTCTGTTTCGCAAATCACTAGAATTTAAACAACGTACGTAATTAAAAATAGTTCGAATATTAGTCGCACTCTATTACAATTGTCCGTATAATTCTTTAAGTATGAAATATACTCTCACTCTAAGGATTATCAAAAATTTCAGATCAGGTCAAAGCGAATTAAATCACAGTCCAATAACGGTTCATTGTTCTTTGCTAAACTGATATACTATACGACTAACTGACTATGATGTACAAATGCTGATTGTGACGGACGATGAATCTTAAACTGTTGTTTACCAGTAGCCAATAATTTCACGGATTTATGTTATCGCTAATGATATCAACTGTCATAGCCTTCCAACACGTGGTCTTTGCACACGACTAGCTAAAATCATTATTATATGTGAAAATGATTTTTTTTTTTGTTTTCACCATATTTCACATCGTGTATATAGGAAAAGTAAGAGATAAATGCCGAAACTTTTAAGTACATCAGGTCGTAGCAGGTAGCTTCAAAAAATGTTACTTTTTTTTTTTTTCTTCTTCTTCTTCTTCTTCTTTGGCACGAGAAAGTGATGAGGAAATAAAGCGTTCAACACATCCCATCTGTGTACCTAATTCGTTTTATTTAGCGTGGGATGAGTTAAGCTACGTACTCCGTAAACGTTAGATGTACGGAAGCTGATTGCTCGGTACGACATTGCCTCTACAATGAAACGAGTCTAATTAATCGTTAGATCTTCTACCGGAAGTATATAATATTAAGTTTAAAATTTTCATACCAAAATTTATGTATTAAGAAAAATAAAAAAAAAAATAAAAATAGTAGAAATTTATTCCTTTAATCATCGCGCGTAACGAGATATTCAGTAAATTATAAGATCCTATATGCAATTGCATGGGGTCTTAGTATTTGAATATTTAACTTGTGTTATGCTGATCTATTTAAAACGCGTGAAATATATTTGATGCGAAATATCGTGTGGTCTGTGCGATGTCCATATGTCTCAGTATGTCCGTCAGTAAGATATTATACTTACGTCTGTCTGTCCGAATGGTTAAATCCTTATAAATTGGTATCAACTCATTCACAATGAAGCCCGTTTACAATCGCTATAGCTCTAACTGCTTGCCTGCGACCACCGACTATCCACCATCTATCGTCCACTTATTTCACTGTAGATATACGTGTATATAGTTAGATATAAAGCTATGTGAATGATTAATTGTAAGTATATATCGCGTACGCCTCCTCCTGTAAGTTAAAGACCTGTCCAGTGGCTGGAGAGCTGCAAAATAGGTATTGTCAAGCTCGGTAGCTATCTTTCTTATTCTTCTTCTTCTTCTTCTTCTTCTTATATTCCTAATCGTCCTTATGCTTTAAGACTGACTATAAGTAAGATCGCACAGTTCCGGTTTTTGATGATTTGTCATCTATGATAAACTTGGTATGCGGAACTGGTCAATCCTGAAGAAATGAAGCCACATAAGGTCTACCAAAGTGATGTGATCATATATTGGGGATCACAAATATATATTTTTTTTTTTTCATACGATTTTAAATTCTCTTCTAATGATCATGAAAGATAATTAATTATTGTATAGTGAGAAGGGAAAACAAATTGTTATTTTCTAACACCAAGGCTTCTTTCAAGATCTAATTTACTGTATAGGTTCTTTCTGGTATAATGCCAAGCCAAGTGTCGTTCTCCAATTTATTTTTATCATTTAACTTTATAACCATCAGGCAGTTTACACATCGTTGCATCGTAAAGATATTTAAGCAAAATTAAACTTCAAATTTCATTTAAATTCAATTGCAGAATGAAACCGAACCAAATCACTTGTTGTCTGCGAGGTGTGAAATACGTGAGAGAAAAAAAAAAAAAAAAAATCTAAGTAAAGCATTTTACCTTTTTTTATTTTTTATTTTTTTTTTTTATTTTCCTTTTTTACGTAAACAGCTAAACGATTTTGTTGACAAAAATAAAAAAAAATTAAATAAAAGAACCCTGGGGATTTATAGAGATATAGGGATACGGTCTGTAAATATATTCAATTTAATCTAATCAATTAATTTAAATTGATGTGGGAATACGCGAGATCGGATTACATTTAAAATCCAATCTATTTTAGACGAGGTAATCTAGGATTCGATGAACTGATTCCCTCGTGTATTTAGGTACTTCGATCAACAAGAAGAAAAAAAAAAAAAAAAGAATTGTATCATTATACTGAAGTTTAGTATGTGTCTAATCGATACTAGGGCAGAAAAGAATGAATGAAATAGGGCGAGAAGTGTAAGAAAAAAAAAAAATAACAGTTTGATATATTAAATAATAATAATATAATAAATGGACAGTGTATACAATCGTTTGTATATAGAATAGCGTAAATATATATATATATATATATATATATAATTAATTTGTTTTAAATCTAAATGATGATGATAAAATTTTTGAACAATTATGTTTTCAGTGCACATCAGATAAGCGAAAGTATTGTCCGCCGTATGGGTGCCTGGGATAAGAGTTGGTCCGAGGACGTGGGCGGAAAGACTCGTCGTGGGTCCGATAACGTCGGAGTTAGATGCGATGGTGGCGGGAGCCAAATCCAGGGTCTACTTCCATCACTATTGCTTCTACATCGTCAGTTTACTAGGGAGTTGTACGAGTGGCCAATTCTCCCGTTGTTTAGATCAAGGACGAAATTAAATAAAAAAAAACAATAAATATTAACAATTTATATATATATGTATATGTATATGTATAGGTATGTATATGTATTATTGCCATTAGCCTGATCGTGCAGAAGTTGAAATTCGGTGTTGCCTTATATTTTGAAAAAGCAAATAATGAGTAGAAATAATGAGAAAAAAAAACCTTATCACCAGGTGAAAATATTAATTGGTGCTAATAACGTGATCGCGTGAAGGTATATATAAAAAAATTTTAAAAACAAAAAAAAAAAAAAAAAACCCTCACTGAAGTGTGATAATAACTGATTACAAGAAAGTGATAGAAGGCAGACGAGGGATTGGGAGAAAAAAAAATTGATAATTCATCACGATGGCAGACTGGGCGAAATTTAACAGTCAAAGAGACAGAACGCTTTATGCTTCTTCGAAACCGAACGTTATACAAAACGCGATAAATTGGGAATCGTCAATCGTTGGTGATACTCAAATATTCGAAGAGCCAAAAATCACTAGATGTAACGGAACTGTTCATTTCCCGAACGGATCAAATCAAATCGTGGATCAAAATGATGCAACAAATGTAGCCGGGCATTGTGACGCCTGTGATTTTGACCTGTCGTCAATATTGCCTGAAAAATTGACCAACGATATTGAAAAACACCGTAACATTGAGAACGGAGATTTTTCCGGCAGTGAAGATGAGAAAATTTTGCGGCAAAATGATAACAAGCTTGAAGAATCTGGTCGTAAAATTCGCGAGGAAGCAAGAGCAGAGTTAGCAAAAGTCCAAAATTCACCAAACCGACCCATCAGCTTTTACAAAGACGAAGTTTCTAGCACTAGAAATTCGGTTCTAGGATCAACCGGGAGAATTAACAACGAAAAAAATCGCCTATACAACGAGTGCGAAGTGGGTCCGAGGCATAGAAGCAGAGCTGAGAAATTGATGAATGGAAAATCACCTAAGGATGATAAACCAGTACATCATGTCCAATTCAACAAGGATTCTAAGCAGTGTTCCGAAAAACCACATCCTAGCCCAAGCGCATCCATCTCAACATCGAGCTCTGGTAGTTCGGAGGACAATTCCAGCTTGGCTCAATTTTCTGAAGCAAGACCTCCTGATGGAGGATGGGGTTGGGTAGTCGTAGCAGCTTCTTTTGTGGTAAACTTGATCGCCGATGGGATAACGTTTTCCTTTGGTGTAATTTACGTAGAATTTTTGAACTACTTTGGCGAAGGTAAATCGAAGACTGCATGGATCGGAAGTTTGTTTATGGCGATGCCTCTTCTCTCAGGACCAATTGCCAGCTTTCTTACAGACCGTTATGGTTGCAGGCGAGTCACCATAGCAGGCAGTATTCTTGCGACAACTGGGTTTGTCATAAGTTCTTTCACCAACTCAATGGGGATGTTGATAGTCACATTTGGAGTAATAGCAGGCTTTGGTTTATCTCTTTGCTATGTAGCAGCGGTTGTAATAGTCGCCTACTACTTCGATAAGAGACGATCTTTCGCCACGGGTTTATCGGTTTGCGGAAGTGGTATTGGCACGTTTATATTTGCCCCATTAACTCAGTATCTATTGGCAGAATACGGATGGCGAGGAACCACTCTGATCCTTGCTGGTCTTTTCTTCAATTTAGCAGTATGCGGATGTCTGATGAGAGATCTTGAATGGACAACGACACGAGCAAAAGCTAAGACTGCAGAAAGGCGAAAAAATCGTGAAAGAAAACGATCTAAGATACAAAGTTCAAGCGCTGATTCATTCTCACCTACAAATTCGGCTAATACTAATACCCAAGGCACCCATGATCTAAAACGTAACTTTGCTTCAGCTAGTGCAGTAGGAATTGGCATTGATAATAATCGCGAAGAAGCACAGACTAAGAAATTTTCAAGCCTTGAAAATCTACCGACATTTGTTAAAAACGGTGAAAAAGTTCCCCTTGAAGTACTCGAACTTTTAAGTACACATAAAAATGTGTATAATGTCCTACTCCAGAATTATCCAAGTCTGTTAATATCATCAAGGAGTTACAGTGATTCTGGTAGACTCCATGAACAAACGGACGCAACACAATCAGCAACATTTATTGCCGGCTCAAGTGATCAACTTCAATCAAAGGACGTCAATATAACGAAGAAAGAAACGAAGAAACATAAGGGTGTTAGTCCATCAGTGACGATTGATGATCAGCCAAAAGTTTACGAGAATTCGAAAGAAAACGATGAGGAATTAGACGGTGCAGGTCAAGAATCGCGACAGCATACGGATTCCGCTTATCTTTGGTGGCTGAAAAGGACACAGCCTGATTGTCCTTTCCAAAGAACTGGAATGTTGGATCATTCCACACGAAGATTACCTACAGCTTATTTCAAGGATTTACGTGTTCACCGGCATAGTCTAACGTACAGAGGAGCCATGTTGAATATAAACCGTTATCGTCTTCGTGCATCTAGTTGTCCAGATATTTACAGAAACTCTATGACTACAATAGCAATAACCGAGATGACTGGTTATGCTGGATTATGGGAATTTTGGGATCTGATTGTCGACATGTTGGATTTTTCACATTTTTCTGATGTCAGATTTTTACTATTTGCTATAAGCAATTTTTTACTTTACATATGGTACGATGTTCCATATGTTTATCTTACCGATAATGCTATTGAGGTAGGATTCAGCGAGAAGGATGCCTCCTATCTAATATCAGTCATCGGTATCGCCAACATGGGTGGCGAGGTAAGCTTTAATCAAATTTACCCATACTTAACTTGTAATCTCTCTAATCTCTTAAAGGAAAATCTGTAGGATTTCAAAGAGTCCTTTAATCCCAAAATTCAAGATCCTTCAAACAGTATTTCCGACTATAACTCTAGGACATATTTCGTGCTGTAATTTTTAGATAATGCCTATTAATTCAGGTCAATCTTTCTCAGATAATATTGGGATGGGCAGGAGATCGTGCCTGGGTCAATCCATCCTTGGTATACGCAATTTGCATGGGTTTCTGCGGTGCTGTAACGGCCCTTATTCCATTGGTTGTTCACAACTATTATGGTTTGTGTGCAATAGCAGGTGCATTTGGTCTTTTCATCGCAGCTAATTACAGTTTAACAAGTATAATTCTTGTTGAAATGATAACATTGGAAAGATTTACAAACGCATATGGTCTTCTGTTGTTGGTTCAAGGAATTGCAAATCTCGTTGGTCCGCCATTAGCAGGTATAAAATTTCTCTTTCATATCATTGAATAATAATTTATATTAACAAAATCAGGATATGAATGAATAGATAAAAATCATATTACAGGTTGGCTCTACGACATCACTGGTACATATGATCTATCATTTTATTTATCCGGATTTTTCATCGGTTTGAGTGGATTTTTACTCGTCGTTACACCACTTAACGAGAAATATCGTGAATGCAAAAATTCATTAGGATGGGATAAGGACGAGGCTGCAGTACCTAACCAGGATTTTGAGAAAATGAACAACGTTTAAGATCAATTATTCCCAATATCGTAGTAACGATATGCTATACGAAGTTTTTTCGAAACGTTCACAATAAAAAATCCACAACAATTCAGGCAGTTGAAATTCTTTTTGGAATGGTTGTTTTTTTTGTTTTTTTTTTTTCGACGGAATTGATAATCGATAATCGATTGATATTATTTATGTATTACACTGTTAAAGAAAAAGAAGAAAAAAAATTGTTTCAATATAACATCACCGTGTCTTATAAGCGTCAGGTGCGTATAATCTTATAGCTTATACCTACTATAAATATAGAAAAGAAAAAAATGAATAAATAAATAAATAAATAAATAAATAAATAAATAAATATTGAATCACATGTTATTATCTAAAACTTACTTGCAGTATGTGTGATGAATTTTCGCTAACCGGTTGGTTATTTAGTCGACTATTACCGTAATCGCGACAATTCATTTGATATTTGTCAATTCAAAGCAAAAGGGGAAGAAAGAAATGAAAAGAAAAGAAAAATGAAGAAAAATGAAGAAGTAAAAAATGTCTTCTTCATATAGTAAATGATAATTAATAATACAGAACATACAGGCTACTACTAGCCAGAGCTGGTAGCTAATTTTTATAATCGAGTAAGTAGCATATTTTTATTATGAGAATGATCTTACATCGAGAGAAATAAAAAAAAACAAAAAAAAATTACAAAAATTACAAAAAAATGAATAAAAAAAAAAAAGAATTATAGATAATAATAGTTTCTTCATACTATCGGTATAAAAAAAAATCCTGAATATATTTCTAGTGTTTATAGATATCAACTTACGAAAGCTATGGATATATCGTACAGGGTTGTAGTATTGTAGCCGATTTGTTTATACTAATTGAAAATATTTGTTTTATAATATTCAAAAGATAAAATTCAAAAAAAAAAAGAAAATTCCTACCTATACAGAGATGTTCTGTGGAAAGTGGTCAGTCTAATGGCGGCACAATTATTTTTTTTCGCGAATGACAACGCTGCCGCTCGATCACAGACAATCGATCTACTGATATTTTATATGTCTGTGACTGATAATAGACGACGTAGCGGTAGCTGTCACGTCGTAGGTTAAAATGAACTGTCATATTACAATATTGTGTGATTAAATTGTAATATCGTTCATAATACGACGGTATACGATACTATTTCATAAATAAGTAGTACTGAATTGTTAAATTAATTACAGATATCAATTTCTATTTATTTATAACATTAGGTTATAAATAACTGTCTTGGTGAAATTTACGCATCTCGGAGTGATAAAGTTAATTAGGCAATAGCATACGAAATTGATTCTTTATGAATTCATTTCAGGTGTGAATTTCTGTTCATTTGCTACATTATTTACATCCGTGAATTTCTTCGATGACTGACTGACCCGTTGCATCTCTTCTACAAGTAGGGTTACGAACAAAGCGATGTGAATATCATTCAACGAGCAATATTCGCCTTGATTCAGTGAAAGTGTTCCATCCTACGAGGCATCTTTGCTGAATAAAACAATACTCTACATGTCTTCTCAGCCTAATAAGTACGAAAATAGTCCTGCGTGAGTGATGTGTTAGTCCATCAATGCGTGTTGAAGTTTCATCGAGTAATAAATTAATCGAAATTATTGTTCTTATTGTAAATCTATTTAATTGTGTATTTGATTGCTGTGTAGAATAAAGAAAAAATTCATGACTACTTATTTATGAAATAGATAACTGTTGTATTAGGAACGATATCACAATTCAATTACACAATATTGTATATTATATTGCTCGATGAATGATTTTCACATCGCTATGTTCGTAACCCTCCTTGTCCAAGGGATGCAGCGGATCAGTCAGTCACCGACGAAATGCACGGTTGTAAATAATTTAGCAAATAAACAGAAATCCACACCTGCAATGAATTCATAAAGAATCAATTTCGTATGCTATTGCCTAATTAACTTTATCACTCCGAGATGCGTAAATTTCACCAAGACAGTTATTTATAACCTAATGTTATAAATAAATAGAAATTGATATCTGTAATTAATTTAACAATTCAGTACCACTTATTTATGAAATAGTATCGTATACCGTCGTATTATGAACGATATTACAATTTAATTACACAATATTGTAATATGACAGTTCATTTTAACCTACGACGTGACAGCTACCGCTACGTCGTCTATTATCAGTCACAGACATATAAAATATCAGTAGATCGATTGTCTGTGATCGAGCGGCAGCGTTGTCATTCGCGAAAAAAAATAATTGTGCCGCCATTAGACTGACCACTTTCCACAGAACATCTCTGTATATATACCTATAGCTAAAATATAGTATAACGTAGAATAATAGATCGTTAGTCGTTTTTTTAGTAAATGAATTTTTTACCACAGTGGTGTAATAGTAATAATATGTAAGTGATATATATATATATACCACAGTTATATTAAAAACGTAACGAAAGATATATGCATGACAATTTCGGCCATCTAGCAACGGCTATTTTCCACGTCTCTGAAGGTGACAATTATTATATTATATACTATATAATTATATAATATATTGTATAGCTATCCAAATATTCGTATTTATCTAATTATTGAAAATTTGGATATAGAATAATGACATAATATAATTATAGCCGATATTATAATATAGCGATATGTACAAACTAGCATGAGCTATATACGTATAGAATATGTAATAAGAAAGAAAGAAAGATGAAAAAAAAAAGACAAAACAAATAGCAAAAAAAGAAAAAAAGATTGGTTCGTCAGTTGAATCACGACTGTCAAAATCTTGATTTTTTTTTTTTTTTTTCTAAACACCTGCAGGTATTCGGTATATTCGGAACGGTAACTAATGGGAATCAAGATATTATATATTATATTGTAATTAAGAGTTTAGTAAATTATTATTATTATTATTATTACTATCATTATTATTATTATTATTATTATTATTATTATTATTACAATGAAAAATTTTGACACAAAATTCGAGTGGCGAGCCATAGGTAGATTATTAGTTTATAGCTAGCTGATCATTATGATCATCGATAAGACCCTTTTGAAACTCAGGTTATTAACTAGCTATATGATATTATACATAAATTTATATATCTGTAATAATTCGTAATTATCAAATCGATGGTGCCACATTAACGAGGTACATACATACATACATACATACATACATAAATACATACATATAGCTATATACATAGATACATACGTTATATTACATTATATAAATAATATAAAATTATGGCGTTTTATTATGTATACATATAATAGTATAATAATATAATAATATGCATGAACGTTAAATAGTGCCGAATAATTCTATTATCCAATCATTTTATTATTATAATATATTTATGTCAAGTTCGGATTATAGAACGATAATAATAGTTATTATATTATATTACTATAATACGTTATTGTAACCATCAATCAACCCCCCCCAAAGAAATTTTATATTCATATGTATGTTACTACGAATCCTATATACCTATTAGGTTGTGCCAAAATAAATTGACATTATTTATTTATTTTTTTTTTCACCAATTCCCATTCCAAATTTCTTTTTAGAATTTAACAAGATAATCAACATTCGAAAAATACGAAAGTCGAGGGTTTCTTGGATCGATGACTCCGAATCTGAAGTCTAAAATTCCAAATTCTAAATTTCAAGCATTTGTATAATTTTTCAATTTTGAATTTAGGACATCAGATTCTAATCCTTTTCAGATATTTATTATTCGATGTAATTGTATAGATTTTTGTAGTCAAAGATCGAGAATAGAATGTCAATATGTTATGGCAGACCCTGATAGAAATATTTCGTAAATACCTTTGAAATTTCTATTTTTTTTTTTTTCTTCGTTTTCTTTTGCATTCTGTATAAAATATATTCTGGCCATCAAGCTGTTTTTTTTTTTTTTTTTCCGTTTGTTGAGCTTTAGAATAATTCTTCGATATTTTACTATACTAATTCTTCCATTATAGTTATAAAATTTTTTTTAGTAATTACTCAAAACTGCAGAAAATATAGATGCAGATTTTAGCCCATAATATATCCACCTAGTAGACCTTGAAATATCTCTTCAAATTTTGAATAGAGGAAAAAACTAAAAAAAAACTAAAAAAAAACAAATTTTACTATAAATGAAAATTCTAAAAGATTTTCGCAATATTTTTTGGTACAAAATATATGTTAGAATTTTTATTAGTACAGGTAATAATTATTAACGAGTTGATATTACGGACAATTAAAAAATAGTAATCGTTATTTATTCAAGCGATTACTTGTCAATGCGTCCGTCAGTCTCCCAGATTCTATATAATATTCAAATATTCGGCTTTTTTATTATTTTATTTTTATTTTCCGCCGATTTATAAAATACAGTGGATGATAAAAATCGAATTATGCAATATCCAAGTAGTCGTACTCATTGTAAGACGATTTTAAACACACATAAACACACACACCAGAGGCTGTCTAGACAGAACCGTTAGAATATGTGTAAACGTGCTTCTTCTTTGCTCACGATAAGGAAATTCGCTCGTTTGCGAATAAAAAAAAAAAAAATAAATAAAAATGTGGAAAAAGCACGTCGAAAAAAAGATATCCCTGTTTATAAATTTGCCCAAAATTTGCCTTATCGATATGAATTCCAGATTTTCCCAAAAGGAAATGGATTTTGAAAATCTTTAAGATGGCCATATGCTAGGTGAAGAAAATTTTTATTACTTAGTTAGAATTTTAGCGTTTGTAAAGAGAATACTTTTAATTGTCGTTAATTTTGCGATATTACCGATAATTCGTACATCCAGCTGGTATAAGTGTTGAAGCTATAAGAAAATAATTGCAGTAATATCGAATACGAAGTACAAAAAAGAAAAAGGAAAAAGAAAAAAAAAAATGAATCAGAGGAATTATAAACTCGAGAGCTTATATAAGGGCTTAATGATTACCGATCGGAAGTGAGAATATTTTTTAATCTTAGTTTAACGTATATTATAAGTAAAATGATGGCATTTCATTTCGCTTAAGCTAAAACTGAAACTGAATTGGGATACGGGATGATTATATATTTTCAGTATTCAACTATTTTAACGTAAAAAAAAAAAAAAAAAAAAAAACCATTAGGTATAGATATAATAACAGTATGGGTTGGTGATTTAATGATAATAAAATAAACAGGCTCAATATACTGACAATTGTATTATAAATAAAATTATCCAAATGGATAATTTTGTCAAAGTATATAGAGAAAAATTTAGAGCGAAAATAAAAAATCTTATTCACGTAACACCTGGCTAAATTTTCCTTACATTTTTATCTTCGAACCCTTAGCTTTAGAATTTATAATATAATTTCATTCCATTAATTGGCTAAGTTCTAATTAATATTTATGAATTAATTAATTACGTAACACATAAAACGGTGTGTTCTAGGTATAAAACAAGCTTTTAGTAGATATCGCTAAAACCAATTTATTTGCTATGACGATTTTTTCATTCCTAACAATTTCAGATGAACAGACACCTCAGGTGTTTCAGTACGTTGTAAGATACTTCATATTTGCACGTCAAGTCGCAAACTATGTGATTAATTTAGGAGTTATTTTCAATGCCATATTTTTTTTTTTTTTTTTTCATTTTTTTATTTTATTTTTTAAACTAAGAAGATCTCTACGATTTTTGTTTTGACTGTTTGCAATTTGACTATACCTGGTTTTGAGTGGCATAAATAATTTGCTACTGCGATTATAAATCTTCATATATTATATATCAAACATTAAGTTTATCACATACGTGCAGGTAAGTGAATTTGAAATTTTTCTTCCCATTACTTAAAAAAAAAAAGTCGAATTTATTAAACGATTTAAATATCATTTTCAAAAAAATTGCCTTTTAATTCTAAAACCTGAATTTATTACCACGAGTCACATGCAACGAAGAACTAAAAAATAGAAAAAGGAAAAAAATGGGGTAGTTTTTCATGGGATTTTCCAAACTACATGGAATATTAGGTCTCAAAGATATACAGCTGTATATTGAGTAATAAAAATAAGCGTATTTCCTAACTTGGCAAACAGTTGTGGACAATGGAGAAGATGTATTGATCCGTCTGGGTATTTGCATCAGTATAGTGTTTAAGCTCGTTGCACTAATTTGCAAATTTTTTTTTTTTTACAAGGCTAATTATATCGTACCTAGTGAAATTTCAGCCGATTACAAATCTCGGTTTATGTAAACGTTCAAAAAATTCTTTTCTTTTTTTTTTTTCTATACAGATATAATATAGCTGTGTCCAACAAGTTAATATTATTATCTTCAAGGTTGATCTTATTGACTATTCAAAAAAAAAAAAATTCTTTTATGCCATCGTGATAAGGGTTGATTGACGGTGTAATTATTGTCATTCAAAAGCGTGTAGATCTTCATTAATAAAAAAAAAAAACACGCGATAAATACATTAAACGATAGAAATTTTTATAAAAATTAAAGTAATTTTAGGTAACTGTTTTTTGTTTTTTCTATTTTTTTTTCTATTTTTTACTGTAATCAAAAATTGCTCTATTATAGTAATTAGAGGACATTGGTCTTGGTTATTTGAATATTTATGTAAAAAAGCTTCTTATCTGAAACGCTAAAGCATTATGACAATAAATATCCGAGCTTGAAGATGTGCGCAAGGCTATAAATGGGTGGCGTGCGCCTAGAGTCAGGTGGTTGGTGGTCTCTTCGGGGTCTCAGTGTACTTCTCGTAGTCCGTCGACGAGACGGACTATTACCACTAAAAGTGTATTTGAAATTTTTTAAAACACTGCCAATCGTTAATTTTTTGTTCTATTTTTTTCTCCTTGATTTTCTTGATAGTATTTTTGCGAATGCTATTTTATCGTCGACTAAATCGATGTAACGTAATAATTAAAAATTCAATATAAAGTGAAATTAAAATTACTTGTCAAATTTGATACGGTCAATTATTTCGCGTTATCAGCTGTGAGATAAACACAGCATTGTGATATCGAGATATTCTACAGAAAAACAAAAAACAAAAAACAAAAAAACAAGCCTGAATATAGAATTTTGAAAAAAAAATTCGCAAAACGATAATCATTACAGAAAATTTGTGAATGTCCTGAAAATTGACTCAGAATTTTATGTCAATATACGTATAGTAGTTTGATTAAAATATAAAAGGACTCGAATCCAGTCTGCTCGTGGTAAGTATAACGTGGATGTGATGATAGCAGAAAAGAAAAGTGGTCCATATATCTATAGATAATTTTATTTAGTTATTTTTCTTTTCTTTTTTGTTGTATTTTTCTTCATTTTACAGAATCTTAAATCCCGTCTATCCCGTAGTGAGATTTTAGTGGAAATGGAGAGGTGATTATTACGTTAAAATTTTTCTTTATAAATTGCCAGATATTCGATTTAAACTAATGCCAAAATTGTTATTGAAAATTTACGAATATTTTTCCGTCTGTTATTAATATCGTTATTGTTATCGTTGCTGTACTCAAAATTGGTTATAATTAATTGTTGTAATTGGTTGATTAATCTAAACGTATAATAATTGAAAATTGAATTTTTTTTTTTCACCAATGTGTAAAAGAGAGGATTTTTTTATTTTTCAGTCTTCTGTATGATTACGAGTTGGCATTATTACTACGCTATACTGATTTTATAATTCTTCTAAATTTATGATTGTTATGCATACGACGTATATAATAGATAACGGATCTCAAGCTACTGGGTTTCGATCTTTGGCAAATATTTAAATATATCTCAAGGCTTGTGAGAATAACTTATTATACTCATAATATGATAAAATAATTTTTGCAACAACGCCTTATTTTATATATTAAAAATGCAATTTGACCAACAGTAAATTAACCCATGTGAGAATGAATACTTAAATAATTGGTATTTAACATCAATAATTGTTAAACAGACACGTGCAAATTTATCCGTTATATATATAAGCTAATCAACACATCAATATCTCATTCATGAATCAATGAATATTCTTGCCTTTCTCTCAATCGCCAATTATCAACGATTATTATTCTAATTCATCAAATTGAGTTCCAGAATTTATTGTGTAAGGGTTGATATCGGATTAGGTGACATTCATTGTTTCTTTACCCTTAAGACGTGGTGGGGCATTTATCCCGTGGCATTTGTTGATGCATATAAAAGTCATAAAAGCTCTTATTCTCGATTCACACTACCCTTACGATTATATCCATTACTAATTGATTCTTGGCATTTTTAAAGATTATCACCTGACCCTGCAGGATAATATCTGGCACATGTATTTTCCGCAATCGGTTGGAAGTTATCCAATTTTTTTTATTTTATTTTATTTTTTTCTCTTCTTACTGTCTTCGCGAATTTCAGAAATCGAAATTTTACTTTTTGGAAGAAAATCCTGTGCATGAGTTAAGATAATCTTGGTGCGAATCTTTTGTCATTAGGAATTATTCAAGTATAAAGTTTTACTGCTTTTAAGTTTTTTTTTTTTATTACGTGATGTACTAAGGGTAGTAGAACACCCTTCATTTCAGAAGCCAAACATGTTGTTAAACTATTGTAGTTTATATTTGACATTGATTTTAAAGAATTCTTAATTTTTATTTAAGAGCATAATATTTTAATACAACCCTTCTATTATATTAGCCCTTTTTAAATTTAATTAGGAGAAACTTTGATTACCGGCGTTAGAGTAGGGGGAAAAAAATAAGATTTGGAATTTACTCTAAAGAGGTAAAATCGTTTTCAGCTTTATCCCCGACGACGTCTAGTCTAGCCGAGGGATTATTTGTATTATATTTTCTTTTCTTTTCTTTCATTTTTTGCGATTTTACTATCGAATGGGAGACGTAGGAATCGACCAGTCGGTTACCATGACTACCCCCTTTGCCCACATTTGCCACCCTCTCAACCTTCATGACGTCACTGTTTCGTAATGGTATATTAGATGCACATGCAAGTACATAGCGCAATGGATATATTGAAAACCTTTTCCGCTGCACCCTACACTTTAACTTTTACATTTTAATGTCCGTTAAAAGCCACTCCTAATTTAGTTCTATTTTTAAAAATATAGTCACGATATATATATATATATATTATATTCTCAGATTATATTGACCCAGAACTTGCCATTGAGTTTAATTTCAAGGTACTATTACCCTCATTGAAAAGGATATCATCAATACTGTCCTCGACGACACCCTAGTTCTTATCTTTTAGGAGGTGAAGGTCGACCTTTTAAAACCTCAGACAGTATGCATGAAAGAAAAGAAAAGAAAAAAAGAAGAAAAAAAAATAATAATCAATACCTGCGTTAGTATATGGTCGAGTTTGATTGACCTAAAAGCTTCGAAGAATCAGTATTACACTTAATCACGTTATCTCAATTTTCCCTTACTTAAATGACCTCGGTGCCCTAATATACCGCGACAGGATGAGTAGTCATCATAAATCAATAGTATGCTTGAATGTGAAATGCACCTAACTAGTTGCATTACGTATGTACGTATAATTGAATATTGACTATATTATTGAGAAATTTTTGCGAAAAAGGAGCGAAAGGAAAAAAACAAAAAATGATCATTATTTTATCAGCAATATATTAATTTGATACAGTAAATCGGCCAGTTCTGCCAACTCGTAAATCAATCCTAATGGGGGTTAATTAAAATTTCGAACAAATTGCGAGAACCGTTTCATCTAATTGTTACAAAAACTTAATGATTTCTTATCTGTTGCACGAGTCTTTTCTGAATTCATTATACGCACGAAATTAGACAGTAATGACGCATTAACCGGGTTAAATAATATATGAACAAATTTACGTAAAACTATGAAAACCAACGATGACAATGTACGTATATACGGATTTGAGCAAATCTAATAAATTTTCCTTATCGCATCTTTTATTTGTTCAACATTTCAGGTTTTTTTTATTTTTTGTTCTTTTTTATTTTTTGTTTCATAAGGAACCACGAAGGAATCTTATCTTTCTTCTTCGGTTCTGGTTTCTCATTATTTCAGGGTTACGCATCATTATTATTATAATATATTATATAATATGTTTTTTTTCTTTACGATTATTATGACCATTTTATTTTTCAGCTCCTTTCCTTTTTTTTTTCTTTTCCAATCAGGTTTTACTTATTTTATTTTTTTTAACTTTTTGTACTTTTCAACAGCCCTAATATGTCTTTAATTATAAACACCTGTTTATAACATACATACTAGCCTCTTTAATTTTTAATTAGGTTTCACTGGTTTTACATGCATTTATTTATTATTTACGCTACTGTACTTTATGGTTTTGCTCACGCTCTGTACCGCACGCACTTTCCTGCACCCTCACACGTACTTCACTTATTCAAGTTTTATTTGACATTACCTAGATGGTGAGTAAAGGTTTTATTTTTATTTTTACAATTATAATTTTGAAGGGTTTTTTTAACTCTTTCTCTCTCTCTTTTTCTTTTTCTCCCCCACCATTGAATAATCATATCCTTTTATTAATCTACATTCTAATCAACACACGAATTTTTACACAATTAAAAAAAAAAAAATGAAAAGAAACAAGAACATTACTGGATTTCTTGGATTCATTTTTACATGCTTTTACTATTTTCTTTATAAAGTCCGATGCTTCCTTGCTAACAGATTAAGAAGCTTTAAACTTCATCAATTCTCCTGATTGTTAATTAGGTTTATTGTTTTCTAGGGCAAGGCGGATCAAGAAGGGTGTATGCTGAAGCAGCCAAGAGT
The DNA here is from genome assembly GCA_914767705.2 of Tenthredo notha. Taxonomy (NCBI): domain Eukaryota; kingdom Metazoa; phylum Arthropoda; class Insecta; order Hymenoptera; family Tenthredinidae; genus Tenthredo; species Tenthredo notha. The sequence goes on along the minus strand of OU611911.1, from coordinate 9,175,928 downwards.
ATCGAATCGTGCCCTGACCAAATATCAGGGCCTTATGATAGGTGACGAAATTCTACGTATTCTGGCAATTGAAATACACGGCCTCAAGGGCTGGCCACGCCGTTGGACTCACTGTAACATAACTAACACCTAAGAGAAATGGCTGATAAGAATCAAAACTTCATTTCGGAATCTGCGAATTCTATTTCAGTTGATGCCAATCAAAGAGGCACAAATAATTTGCTAAAACCAGGCAACAACAACGTTTTGCCAATTGCCAGTGGGACAAGAAAAGAGGGTTTATATACAAAAAAAGATGCCAGTGGTGGTGGCTACCCAAGGAACACCAATGTCACCAAAGATTCCTCAGCTTCTAAGACCACAGAGGATCAGGCAGCCCTGCAAAGTTCAATTTGGAACAACAACGAGGTACAAAAGACCGAATCCTCATCGAAAAAAGGCCTAGCACCTATCGTGGGTTGGCAGAATGGCAGTCCAACAGTTTTTCCAAGTTCACCTGTGAAATCTTTCGATCGTATGAACACCTCTGAGTTAGGATCTGATTCTGAGAACCAAAACTCTACATCTAAAAGCTCAGGTAATACTGAGGATATCAGTAGCTTGGCTAACGAAGGTCTATTTCCGTCTACACCAGCCTTGACCATCGATCGTAGTGTCGAGTCCTTGGAACCTGACAAGGAAACTTTGTTCACCAGTTCTTTGGAACTTGGCAAAAGCAAGGATCTCAGTATCGCCGAAGATTCAGAAGATAAATTACGCATGCTAAGTCCTGGAACCGAATGTACCGATGAGCGTGTGCCTCCAACACCAGGATACAGCTGTTTAACATCACCAAATTTAACCGTTGGTCCAACCCCGACTGTTCAAAGTCCAGAGGAAATAAACAGCAATAAAATAACAGCTGAAAAAACTCAGGGAATATTGGTACGCAGGAAATATTCCGATCCGGAAGGCACGATTACCCCAAATCCTGGATACATTGACTACGATCCAAGAGATTTTGACTCTATAGACGGATCGGATAGTATATTAGAGATTTATGACGATCAGGATGGATCAAGGAGTAAATCAAAAGTACCCGATGGTGGTTGGGGTTGGGTAGTGGTCTGTGCTTCATTGGTGATATCTATGGCTGCTGACGGGGTTTCCTTTAGTTTTGGTCTTTTGTATATCGAATTTCTAAACGAATTTGGAGCTTCAAAATCAAAAACTGCATGGATTGGTTCATTGTTTATGGCTGTACCGCTTTTAACAGGTCCTATAATGTCGGCATTGGTTGACAGATATGGTTGTAGGAATATGACAATCATAGGTGGTTTTATAGCCGGGGTTGGTTTCGTTGTAAGTTCCTTTTCTCAATCCATTGAGGTAATGTATTTAACTTTTGGAGTGTTGGCGGGTGTCGGTTTGGGTTTGTGTTACGTAACAGCAGTTGTGAGCATTGCATATTGGTTCGACAAAAAGCGTACTTTAGCGGTAGGTTTAGGAGCTTGCGGAACAGGAATTGGGACTTTTGTCTTTGCCCCGATGACAACATTCTTTATTAGAGAATACGGATGGCGTGGAACAACGCTTTTACTATCAGGAACCTTCTTCAACTTGATTGTATGCGGTACTGTTATGAGAGATCCAGACTGGTGGGTTGAGGAACAACAGAAACAAGCTATACACGGTTCACCTAGGAAATCAATGCGTTCAGAAATTGGAGCTTCCATGGGTAGTCCTTCAGATGATTTTCCTGACATTGAGGAACTCAGGAAACTTCTGAAAAATGGAAATACACCTGAATACCTACTGCAAAGTCTCAGCACCAGCACACAAGCACAACCAAATGTTCGAGGAGGACATTTCAGGAGCGTTGTTAATTTGCCAACTTTTGTACGACAAAGTGAAAAGGTGCAACGGATTTATTATCGTTTTTCAAAAACTGCAATGCAGTTATAAATCGTATTTCTAAACGGATTCGTTTTTTTTTTTTTTCCCCCTTTCAGGTTCCTCTCGAAGTGTTGGAATCTTTATCAGGAAATTCTAGGCTTTATAATGTGATATTGGAAAATTATCCAAGTATTTTACTGTGCAGAAGTTTGTCGGATAAAAAGCTCGAGGATTCTTCAGGTGAAGTTTCAAATGTGAACAAAACTGGAGTGACGATGTCCATGAGGTTACATAACTGGTCTGATATCTGCATCCTGCACTTTTTATTTTCGCTAACAGAATTTTAATCAGTTTTTATACCTAAGGAATTCAGCATTATCTTTTTTTTTCTTTTCTATGCACGTTTTAGATTCATTCAATTTGATCTTAGAAATCACACGTTTGTATCATAATTTAGATTTTAGGAGCTAGAACTAACGAACTAACAAATATAGTTGATAAATTTGCTACTATTTCCTTTGATTTATATTCTAATCTGAAAGAAAGTATGAAAAACGTTGATCAGCTTCGCCATGCACGTATGAAAAATGTTGAATTTAAACATAGTAATCAGTTATGATCTATAACGATATTCGATTACTAATATTATTTATTAATCTTTGAAGGATTAAACAAGCAACAGATCGAGCAAAGGCTGCAGCACCAATCAAGGATTCTCGTCCTGGATCTACACACGCGTCAACAAAGTTTTTAGCAACACGAAGAATGTCTAGAAAAGATCTTGAAGAAACGAATCCTTTATTAGCAAAGGAAGTCGCACATGCTGTAAGTTGGAGAACGTATAATTTTATCCCTATGGCTTTTATACTTTACGGACACACTCTCATAACTTATGGTGTTTTTCCATGCAGATTGCTGAAGCTGAAAAAGCAAAGACACATTCAAGGCATCATTTGCCAGGATTTGGAGGTGGTGTAGTAAGGACAGACTCAATTCCATGGTTGAGAAGACAATTCAATACCAACACTCACTATTTTAAGGATATTCGTGTACATAGAAATTCCGTTATGTATAGAGGAGCGGTATTAAATTTGCACAAGTATCGATTAAGGGCTAGTAGCTGCCCAGATATCTATAGGAACAGCATGACGACTCTTGCTAAAGAGAACGAAGAGGTTTGTATAAGTTAATTGAGGAATAATATAATTCAGGAATGACACCGTGAAATTAATCCTAAATGAATTTCATCATTTCAGAAATGGTATGCCGAGCTAATAGAACTTTTGAAAGGAATGATGGACTTCTCTATGTTTATGGAGTTGCATTTTCTCATGTTATCGTTATCGACAATACTTCTTTTCACGTGGTTTGTTGTGCCTTATTTTTACCTTGCTGATCATATGACGAGAAATGGTTACAGCGAAGACGATGCTGCAAACTTATTGAGTATAATTGGCATAACGAACACCATAGGAATGGTAAGAAATTGAAATTTACTGGTTTTATCGAAAAAATTTACAGATTTCAAATAAACTGAGTTTTTATTTATTTTTTTCTTTCCATTACCAGATCGGTCTTGGATGGGCTGGTGATCAGCCTTGGATGCACGTTAGCAAGACATATACCTGGTGTCTAATTGCTTGTGGAATAATGACAATGTTAATGTCGGTTTTTACTGCATATTATTATCTCCTTATGGTCATATGCGCAGCTTTTGGTTTATTTTTTGCAAGTAACTTTAGTTTTACACCAGTTATACTAGTAGAATTAATACCTTTGGAAAGATTCACGACTGCTTATGGTCTTAGTCTTTTATGTCAAGGTATTGGAAACCTTTTAGGACCTCCATTGGCTGGTTTTATATTCGACATGACCGGAGCTTGGGATTTATCATTTCTTTTAGCAGGTGGTTGGATAATAGTTTCCGGTTTACTTTTGGGAGTCATACCTTATACAAAAAATCGACGTATTTGGGGTAGTGGCCCTGTCGAAATGGACCGAGAAAGAGACATGGAGGCATAGTTTTTTTTTTTTTTTCCTTTTATTTTGCCTTGTCTCATTTAAATAAAATCTTAAACCAATTACCAATATTCAGAGTAAACTCTGGCCAATTGTGATTTGTCCAGAAGTGTCTTTTCTTAGTTTATTATATAGATGTGTATAGATTCTTGCTTTTTTTCAAAGTCTTATTTCCTTTTTGAGATAGTGCGCGGTTTCAAATATTAAGACTTGAGAGTATCTAGAACAGTGATCTTATAAGTAATATTAAATAACAGTTAAAAAAAAAAAAAAAACTAACTATTGTGGTATAGATGAGAATTAGGTACTTATAAATAAAATATTGAGAGAATAGGACGACCAGCTTGAGAATTGTAAATATTTTCTTTATTTTTATTGTTATATTAGTTTTTTTTTTTTTTTTTTTTAGATTTATTTCTGATCTGATATTCTGATCAACGATTAATGCATATATATATATATATAATATATATTTACCAATTGGTGGTCTTAAATTGATTATATATGTATTGAATTTTGTTATTAGATACGATATTATATATTATATGAATATTAATATTATTTGATTAAATGTTGACTAATTTTAAGAACGTTTTTAAAAACTGCAACAGTTTTGTTAATATTAATAATTAATTATGATATATATATATATATATATACATACCATATAGACGTAGATAATGATTTTTTTTTTTTTTTTTTCCATGGGAGCGGTGCAATGGAGAGCTGAAGTATTATACGCTTATGTAAATTATAAAATTCGAAAAAAAGAAAGAAAAAAAAGAAAGAAAAAATACGAAATATTATAAAAATGAATATAGATATAGGGAGGGAGTAAATGTTCATATTTTCCTTCAATATATAGTCAATATATTTATAATATTACCATATACATATATTATTCTATTCCATAATATATTTCGATCTATATATATATATTTGAGCTATACAAAATGAAGAAGAAAAAAAAAAAACTAAAACTAAAATAATAATAATAATAATAATAATCTTCCAATTTGGAATAAATAAATAGGTACAAATAAAAAAAATATATATATATACCCTTATTTAGAAAAAAAAATTCTATAATATATTGTATAAAAAAAAATATGAGAAAAAAAAAAAAACCTAACTCAAATTTAATTACTACACCAGCCGCATGTGATTATATATATATATATATATTTTTTTTTTCCATTCTTTCATCATTTCATTTACTTTTCCAGATATTGTACTCTATATTGTGAAAGAGAAAGAAAAACAAAAAAAACTCTGAATGAAAATTTTTGAAAATTTACAAACAATTATATATAATATATAATATATGTAATATATATATGCCTTCAAAGAAAAAGACTATTAAATAAAATATACAATACAATCTGCGTTCATTAACTAAAACGAAAAAAACTGAACGAATTTTCTAATAATTATTATATACCATTGACGAATAATATTTCAATTGATTATATAAGGTTGTGATGTTATACGACTTATATTATAGTATAGGTGTATATATATATATGTAAACTAAAAATTTATGTCACTTTGCCGGAAAATAAAAATAAAAAAAAAAAAAACAACATGAAAAAACAATTTTTGCGATATAATTGATTTACATTATTATATTTACATAATTATTTGTTATAATGTAATTGATAACTATACTTTATAGTTTCTAACAAAGAAAATAATTAAATAAAATTAAAAAAATTAAATATAATATAACGTTTTAATTACAGTTAAAAAAATTTAAAAATTATTAAAATATATCTTAGATTCGAGACTATCCAAAATAATTCTATCATCATTTTAAATCCGCCATTCGTTCAGCATGAATTTTTATTCTCATCCAAAAATTTTATCAATTATAATTCTGATTCATACATATGCGGTCATCGAATATATCATTTGAAATAAATGATTATTTTATTATTTTATAATCCAGTTTATATCTATAGAAGAACTATATGTACTAGCTAGTGGGGGGAATTACTCTAAAAATAGTCAGAGGCAATTGTACAGATTCCCAAATCGAATTTATACTCCGAATTTTAATACCCTGGAGATATACTTGTTGAACTTGTTGGACTAGGACTACGACTACGGCTAGGTGTCCTAGGCACTCCAAATCTAATAGCCAATTTTTGTACATTTCTTGGAAATGATTTTGTTATATTAATATGCTGAGGTCCAATCATAGCATCGCCAATAATTCCAAGACGTATTTTACCACCATGTCTATGCAGCGTTACTGACATACCTATTATATATAAATAATCATTACTAAAATAATACATTTATTTATTTTATTTTTATTTTTTTTCAGGTGTAAAACAAACCAACTCATGATTCATAAAAAAAAATAAAAATAAATAAAAATAAACTTACCACAATATCCTTGAGGTGGTTGCCAATACATTGCTGAATCTACACCTTCGACTGGCAAATCACCATCCACATGTGTTATAGACAATGAATATCTTCTTGTAAGATAAAGAAGAGCTAATTTAAGCAAAATTGATGGCAAATATGAAGAAACTAAACCACGAGATGACTCTGCAGCTGATAAGGCATAAATTGCTTTTTGTTTGACTCTTGCCTCTTGTACATTCTCCTGTATGACCTGCGATAATAATGTTATAATTCGTTATCTCTGATCATTTGATTTCATAAAAAATGTTTAAATCCTAAGTTAGTTTTATTTACCTGCAAAGTTTCTATAGGATCATCATCGAATAGTGGAGTTTTTGTGGGTAATCCCAAGCACAATACACCTCTAGATTCATGATTCTGTAGAAAAAGTGCTCTTTGACTAACAAACTTAGCTGTGACAATTAATTCCGAGGGTGTTTGTAACCCGAATTGGTTAAAATATTCTTTAAAAGATCCTGCGGTAGCAGCTAAAAGAATTTCTGCCTCTGAAGCACGAGTGATCGTTGATATCTTCTTAATCATTTCAACGTCAACTTCTTCAGACCAAGAAACTATCTTTCTACCACAAAGAGATATCGTCTGCAAATGATTGGTCTCAACAATTCTGAAGAATAATTCTTCAATTATGAGTTTAGGGGCTGTTATAACGATTCCAGCTATCGAAAGGACCTCTGCAGCCGCGTGAAATATCAATGGTAAATAGCAGGACAATACTGATGTCAATGTGTCCGGATGAAAGTGCTTTTGAGATGATCTAAGCGCGTTTAATTCTCTTAGTAAAAGAATTGGCATTTTTAAGCTAAGTGTTACGCATATGTACCAAACCCAATGAATTCCAGTGTATAGAATATCAATTGGATTAACGGTGCTAACAAATGCCCAAAATATAACTGATATTCGAAAATTTCTTTTCGATGCTTCTCTTCGTAATACGGTATAGCATTCGGTAAATTTGAAGCCTTCAACCTTTTTGTAACACCTTGTTATCTCTTTTGCTGTAGACACCCATACGATTATACCAATTTTAACGCACTGAAATGCTCCGATTTGTTTTTTTAATATTTCCGGACTTTCAGCCGGGTCGTTATTGCACAAAAATTCATTCCAATAATTGCTAAAACTTTCTGTAAGCATTTGGTGTAAACGAGGTAAGGCCGAAGGTTCTGAGTATAAATTTGTTAACGGTGAATCGCTTTCTTGATAAGCCCAATTATCCGATAAATATTTTAATGGCAAAAAATCTGCAAGGGTTAGATTTTCTTGTCGTAATAAGAGATGGTGAGCCCTTACAATACACATCTTCGTTTCTTCACCGTTTAGGAAACAGTTTGCGACCAATACTTGCCATGGTGATAAATTTGGTGATAGAAATTTAAACGTCACATCACTCATAAAATCCTAAAACAAATCTACGATACATTTGGCGTCATATTATTGGCTAAATAATTTTTTATGAAATTATTATTCTCGGTACATTAAAGGGTTAATTAAAATGTTACAATCTGCAGTGGTTAAAAATAGAGAACGATAAAGCTCTTTTTTTCGCTCTGGTTGAATTGCGATTTATCAAAATTGCCACATACCTGTAAATTTGATTCTGTTAATGGCCTACCCTTGAAAGAGCATGATGCAGTAATCAGTTGATTATCAATACTAAATTCATCAATTTGTCTCCAAGCATAAAGGCCCCATATTCTTTTTAGGACTGATCGTAATCGAGGCTTTTTTGCAGTCAATTCTAAAAGGTGGCTTCTTACCCCATCTGCAATCGACTTTCCTTGTACCATCAACGTGTACATACCCTTAAATAAAATTTTTGGAATAAAATAAACGGTGAATATTCAAGGGTTTACTATTATTCGATATATAATTACCTGATTTCTTCCTTGATCTAAAATATCTCTGACTGAAGTTTCCTCGACTATAGTCCAGCTTGGATTTCTCCATTTGACCAATCTGACCCAGCCTTTTCTCGACCATTTCGAAACTTTGAGTCAGGAGAAGAAAAACAAAAAAAATTGATATAATTTCGGTTGAACGTTGATGAGGAAAAAATTAATTACTCACTAGGATAGTAAATGAGGAGAGGTGGTGCGAGACAAATAGCTATAAAAAGTCCAAATGTGGTATAAAGTAAGAATCTAAACCCCAGGAAATCGAGGAAACTGAGAGAAGCTGTAGCCATGACAAATCTGAGAGTCTCTATAAGACCTCTTCGTCCTCTTTTTTGACCACACTTCCGGTAACTTCAATAAAAATAATTAATTAATTAATTAACGATCACGCAAATAAACAATACTTTAACAAACGAACTAACAATTATGTAACTAATTGCAATTCAGGCAAGCTTCTGGCACAGACTGAAACGATATGCATTCAAAGCTTGACCTATGACCTGACACAAACACACAAACACACATGTATATACAAATATATATATATATGAGTAATACAATATACATATAAGGTATATTTGGATAACAAGTGATAACGGTGTTATGCGATTAATCTCTCTCTCTCTCTCTCTCTCTCTCTCTCTTAAGACAAAAAATTCTTCTCCATATAGCGAGACGGTCATTATACACATGGTATATATGGTATATGTAATGGTTTAGTTATCGAATTTATATATAGATTGGTGATAACTGTATAAGTAAGTCTATTTCATTCCCTATGTCTTACTGATCTTATAAATAATTGCTACGTGTTGTTGAAAATTTTTAGTTTAATTATGATTGTAGCCTAATTAGGTAAAGAGTATAGTGATTTAAATTAAGGAACCACGAGTTAATCAATTTTAAAAATATTAATAATAATAATAATAATAATAATAATAATAATAATAAACGGAGTTACGAAATAGCGATAAGTCTTTTGCAATATTTCGCGGCTAATTGCTTAGTGCAGATTATAAATTATAAAAAAAAAAAAAATTCGGTTATTTCAACGAACGAAATATACGTACTTAAATTATTATTGAAAAAGCTCATAGATAATAGTATATAGTTTAAAAAGATAATAGTATAATATACTTACGTCACTGACATTATTTTCCTATTTTTCATTAAACGAGTTTTTATATATAGGTCAATGAGAGACCCTCTCATACGTAATTTACAAGCTTTACTGCAGTACGAACGAATAGTACTAAGTAAAATAGTATCAATATCAGTTTAAGAATACACGTGCTTGTTCCAACGGTCAAACGCATTTTTGAAATATCGTTTAAAGAAAGAATTAATTTAAAGTATAGAAAATTGAGTCTCAATATTTTCACTTGCTTATTAACTTCGTGATAAATGAATAGAAAATTATGACTAAGAACCTCCATTCGATTAATTATCAATCTTTGATAATTAGTTAGAGAATTAGACAAAAAAAAAATAAAAAAAATTAGACTAATAACGGAAAACCGTCTTCTACGAACTCAGCGATTTCTGTTTCCCATAACTGCATGGCACTGGCCAAATCACAACTGTTAAGAAATATAGAATTATTATGAGTGATCGTATAACTATACGGTAAATTTGTATAACGGTTCTGTATATTTATATGTAGAAAACTCGGTGTTTAGTATAGCAAAAATATTTCTAGAAAATATATAATGGGTAATATATATATATACAAATTCGATTTTGTAATAAATGATCGCACAGTAGTCATATATATTTGTCACACCTGTACCGATGATAATTAATAATTCGAAGTTTATATTAATAAATATTTAACAACCGCCTTTACGATTTGATTAGGAAAAACTGACTGGCTTTGTTTGCGAGATGGAAATTGGACTTTGAATCTTATAAACGTTTATTTAATTGTCTATATATAGTATATCGTTAGCTTTATTAACGAAAAATGTAGCTATATGTCAGTGTATAATGATTGTTCATTATCGAATTACACTGGCGTACTGTAAAAGAAAAGTAGGAAAATTAATTAGCTCCTAAAATTTATAAAGCATGAACAATAATGGGTAAGAAAATTTTTGAGGGTCATTTGAGGTGGATTTTAATTGTTAATTATTAGGGTTGATAAGCTCTCAGGGTGAAGTGAATTAATTTTGACTAATAATAAATGAAAACGTTTTTCATTTTCATTTTCATTTTAATTGTTGTAAAAATTTTTTTTTTATACTACTATACAACACAAACGTGCGTGACGAATGTGAGATATCACAAAACAAGAACGTGTGTGTAAAATGCGAGGAAAACGACGATATCGTACGATCCTCGTGTAGCGTATATTATCAAGGGTCAATTATTATTCATTATTATCAGAATCCGCAAAGTCTATCGTTGTGTATTTTTTTAATTTTAGTTTTATTTAACCAATTTTCACAGATATTCTTAGCTTTTTTTTTTTTATATAAACTAAGGTAAAGTACTATGACCTCGTTTCTATAACACAATTTTACTTTATATTTTATAATATTGAAAATATTTCAAACGTCAAATGATTGTGAGAATCAGGTGAAACAGCACGGTCTAAGTTCTTTAACATTTGCCACATTGTATAATTTGTTTTCATGTCGATTCTTTGCCATATTTTTTATTATGATGATAATTTCATTCGTCTGTTTAGTAATATCGACCGCATATTATGCTATAATCTATAATCAATGAAACTAAAACTGATACTGAACAGAACATCAGAACAGAACAGAAAACAACAGATAGGTATTCGATTAGCTTTAATATCTGAGACGTATTTTTATAATGCGTCAAGCTTTGAAAATCTGAATAATATATTATCCATCAATATATATATTATATATAGTAGAACCAGTGGGATGAACAAAAGATAAAAAAACAATTTTTTTTGTTAGATTTTGAGCAATTTATTACATAAAAATGGTAATATTACAAAAATTCTTTATAATTTGTTTTTTTTTTTTTTCATTGTTCAGAGGTTTCGTTATATAATATAATTACAATAAAAATTATATTAATTAACGAGAAATTAGAAAACTGTGTAAATCGCAGATTGAAGTGGATCTATCAAATTTTTACCTATATACTATATTAATTTATATATGAATGAGAATTTTCTTGTGATTACCTTATAATCGTTAGCCAAATTATCACAAGGTATGAACATTAAATAATATTAAATAATTCCTTGTGCCTAATTGATTAATTGTTAATAATAAATTCTAATTAACCAATGTCATGTCTCTCTTTTTTTTCTTTATTTTTGTTTTTTATTATTACTCCTGTTCACTTTATTATTGCAACTTATAATATGTTAATAACGATTAGCAATGTGAGAGACTATTATCCACATATATTCTCACATAGACGATACAGCGTTATATCTATAACAGTAATAAAGAAAACACCAATTTTAATAACCTAATTAAAATACAGTTGCATTAATTATTAGGTAATATAAGTAATAGTGGAAATACGTGGAAAATATAGGAAAAAAAATAATAGCGATTTAGGTCCTAAAATTAGATTGATTTTTCAGTCAGATATATGTGAATGATATGATATAACTAGTATATATAGCTATCATATACATGACGTTAGACAATGTTTTGAATATTATGTTTATCAATTTTATATAAAAGATAGAACCATAGTACAGAATTTAAATTAAATTTGTGTTTTATGATATGAATAATAATAATTTTTCTGCCTGATTATAACTAATCCAATATAATATTAGATCATTTATTGATATGTTTTGGCAAATAATTCCGATCTAAGTTTTAACTATAATTTAATATAGTTTCATTAACATTTGGATTTAATCCTGCAATTACATTAAAATCACAAATTTTCTAAGACTATAAATATTATTCCAGATTTTGGAAAATTCCAATCAATTATGGTTACACCGAATTTTTTTTCAAATTACTATTTTAATAAAACAATTACGAATAATGAGTCTGAAAGTATCAATAAATTGTTCTGAGAAACGTGTGTATATTTATTCAGTGATATGACGATTCGATATGTATATTATTTTGTCAGAAATTGTCGTTAATGGGGTTTTTTTTTTTTTTTTTTTTTTGTTTCTATAAAATGAACGAAGAAAATTCTTTTTCGATATGATCGTGAGTGATTTACACAATGCACATACACACATCAATATATATATATACATTCATACACATATTATACAGTTTGTTCCTTCAAGAAAGGCGGATTTTGAAATCGATTTTTGCCCTAGCAATCAGCAACATTTAATGCTGTCAAATAAATTATACGTTAAAACACAGTCCCACAATGGGTATAAACTTTAGGACAATGTTTTTGAGCTATCAAAGCGTAAGGGACTTGACTTCCTACAGTAATATTCTCGTTTTTGCTCAATTTATTCCATACGTGAATGACCAATGATTTTTCCAACATTTTCATAGTAGCGTCTTTGTTCTTTGATTCGAAATAACGCTTCCATTTCTTGTAATGAATCGGGTAGAAAGCCGATGGTGAATAGACTGTGAAACCTCGGCATCGATTTTTCGTCATATCTCTAGCCTGTGTAGAAAAAAATTAAAAATTAAAAATTAAATGAAATGACATAATGTTTTTTTTTTTCTTTTTTTACCAAAGATTCGTAATTCATTTTTACTTTATTTTATTAATCTCTTACGTATTTTGTCGCGCAAATCTTTTGCAAAGTCCTAGTTATCACACCAGGCCCATTATTACCCCATACATCACCACGGAAATTTGTCTTCAGATCTCTAAGACAAGCATCGGCCATTCTACGGCCTAAACCTGTTGCACCAAATCCTAAAACACCAGCAGCAACATCTTCCCAGTCTTCAGCACCGGCGAAGTTCGTTAGACCCTCAAGATTTCTTAGAAATAAGAAAAATAATTCTATGAAATTTGTCAATATTTGAAATAATTGAATTTTAATGCTTTCGCATGTGCCAGAAATTAAGTCTCTAAATATATAGGAAAATTAAGAATAGTCATACTTACGATGTAACGACAACATCAAGGTCCAAATAAATTCCACCATATTTCCATAATGTTAAATATCTGAGTATATCAGACATGTGACTTGTGGGCCAACGACTTTTTTTTAATACATCAGTAGCCCACCATTCTTCTAATGGTGTACCCTTAGTGTATCGTTCCATAAGTATATGCCGAATTTTAATATTTTTATAAGAAGCCAATTGTCGAACAATTTCCTTTGAAGTATTTGAGAATTTTACTGGACTGACAAAGAGCAAATAAATTGTCATTTTTGGATTCATTTTAGCAGCAGATTCAACAGCACATGCTTGACGGGCATTAAGAATAGCTCCTTCATCACCAAAGCATGAAGTTTCATGAAAAAATATATTTTTGCCTGTAGTTGGTCTTACGGAGTCTGAAACACGCCATAAAATTCTTTAAATAAATCTCATAATTATTGTTAATGATTTTCGAAATTTTGTACGAATAACGATGCATATATATACGATATAATAACCCATGGCCTGAAGAATCTATGTTCCGGTGTTGAAATTATAATCAAGTATAATTCTGATGAAGCCACGTTATATGCGATATAAAATTATCTATAGGAAATGGCACTTCCGTTGACTTTTTACCCGAAAAAAACACATCGATACCCACGTTTTACTAATATATCGTAACCAACATTTGAAAAATTGTTTATGATGCCATGAAAACGCTTAACTATAATTTATACCATTGAGAAGTTAGAATTTTACGGATTAGAATATTTATTTAAAAATATTAAATCAACGATTTTATCGCTAAAACTTGAACATATACCTAAGCTGCACAACGTTATTATCATCATTCAATTTTTCAACAACCAAAAACAAAGTCCATTTCTGAAATTTTGTGATTGATATGAAGAAATTTTATGTTATAAAAATTCGATTCAATCGCGATAGACTGTTCATCAACGAATTTCAGATTTTTTTTTAATGAGAATAATTTGAACATTATTTCTTTTATTTCCGTTTTTTTTTTTTTTCGTGCATGTCATAGGCATCTGTTTATCGTACAATTAGGTAATCTCATTTTTGTCTTTTCCATACCTATACGTTTATATACTTACTTTAGTACAACCTACTACTGCCACGTTATAATGAATAAATAATTAAATAAATAAGTAAGTAAATTATTGAATAAATAAACGAGGACAAGCTTGAAACAGGTTGTATGTAAATATCCAACAAATGCAAAGGTATAATAATACAAATGCACCTATTGATCTTATTATTATAGTAAGTTATAGTAGTTAGATTAGAAATTACTAGTATATAGAACTTTACTTTAATATTTTATATACCGTAGAACGTTTTTTAAATAATATTAATAGAAAAATTTCTACCTTCATTGATTATTGTAATTAGTATGAATTTGATAGTAACTAGTAACTTATAGTCTCATATATTTCCTTGGAAATATGTGAAATTTAAGTCGGTTATTAGGTCACGATATACCTAGTGTATAATATATTATAATCAAAAACTGAATCTAGCACGCGATTACATGCAACCGCGGGAAACCCTGTCAATGCAAAAGTGTTGTAGAAAAAAAGAAAAAAAGAAGAAAAAAAAAAAAAATTGAAACGGTGCAATTCGATCTATTGATTCAATAAAATTTCAATTTATTAATAAATTAACTTGAATATAACTTTACAATAATTTCTACATCTATAAATTAGCCAAATTTGAATGTTCACCTCCTCCAGATTCGAACTCCTCGATTCCATCAATCGTCGATAATTCTTCATAGCATGATATGTCACGTTCTTGAGAATATCCCAGATAGGGTGTAACCCTCTGTATAAATTCGTTGTCACTTGATATTACGATAATGAATAGAGATATTGCACCAGCAAAACCGAGTATCAACGGTTTCCTCATTTTTTTTTTTTTTTTCAGTTAATTTGTGGATCTTTATTTGAAAAAATAAATAAAAAAGCTCACTTTTTCCTAGCGCAAGGCATAGTTACAGATCAGTTATACATAAAACTATACTGAGATATTATATAAAAGTATAGACTCAACGACGTTTAGAATATGACGTGTATACTTATCACTGAATTCCGCCAAGTAATTAATCTCAGTTTTTAGGATAACGGAATCGGCATGTAACCGCGAAAGATATTACGTATGTAGGAAAATATTAGCAAATACACAAAAATTGCTAATTATTATAAAAACAAAGCTTCGTAAAGCTTAATAAAGTAGAAATAATGAAATGAAATTAAACTGATGACTTAAACACTTTTGGAAAAATTTTTCTTTGACCAGGTGTAAAATTCAGGGTCAAAGATGGTGTGAGGATGAAAAAAAAATTTTTAAGGGTGCATAAACTTTTTTGACTTTGTTTTTTATATTAATTAATTAATTTTTTAGCGTATTTAATCGTTTATTTGTTATTTAATAAATTTAATTTATTAATTTAAAGTAGGAAGAAAAATAAAAATCACTGCGATTAATGAATTTGAGAATCTCCGATTTCTAATATCACCGTGCAGCCATGGTGTTGAGGGAAGCGGTGGTGCTCCATCGCTCCGGAGTCTGACGGCATCTGCGACTCCTTCTACGAAGACGCGGTCGAATATTTACCGAGCGCATGCGTTGTTTGATAAATTATTCAGAACAGCTACTACTAGTCTTCGCGGATGTTCACGGGGTGGGTTTTTCCTACAGGCCTAGTTTCCACCCTGATAAATTTACTGCACAGGGTATAAGTCGGAGACATCGGTGAAGTTACGTTCCCTGAGACGACGATATATTAACAAGGGTATACATAAAACCATACCGGTATCTACATCCAGTTCAATCCGAAACTGCACTCATCTCTTACTCTCCAGCTTCCATCCCCCTCGTTCTGGATATCGATCAGCTTTGTAAGCCCCAGGAATTCAGAGGGTTTTATTATATATTATGCTGAGAAACAAATACTGAAAGCATTTCGGTTTTTACAAAAAGAAAAAAAAAAAAAGAACAAATTGTTTAATAAAATTGGTCATACTTTTAGCCACTCTGGTCTCGATATTCTCATATCAAATTAGCCTCTTGAATTTTTTATTCTATTCATTCAGTCAGTGAGTTTTTTTTTTTTTTTTTTGCAAATTTTTATGTCTCGCAAATCTGCGTTGCGGATATGAATATCTTCATATCTATACTATTTACCAGGTCTGTCGATCCAATTCCCCGATCAAATCTGCGTAATAAATTTTCACAATAAAATAAATCGTAATAAAGTAATGAATAATTTAAAAGGTTGCATATATACTCACTGAATTGGTTGCCAAAAATTCTGATACAAATTTGAAAGGGCTTTTCAGATAGTGTGATTCTAAAAAAAAAAAAAAAAAAAAATAAAATAAGAAAGAACGATTCGCGGGGGGTGAGTTCGGGGTTTATAAATTTCACGCGAAACGCCCTGTATATAGATATATTGTGTATACTGCAGTGTAGGACAGGGTTGCAGAGTTTGCGCGTCGACCGCAGACAGCTTGGCTTCTGTGATCATAGGGACGAATCAGAGGGGTTTTTTATTATAGGGTGAATTTTCGAGTTCAGGTTGAGTTTTCGGTCAGTGTAGTATAATTGCGGTTTCTTTAAACCGTTACTTGTTCGTAAAAGATGAAATAGAGTTCCAAAAGTCGTTTCAGGACGACTTTTCGAAACGACTTTAATTAGTTTCGACTTAGGATATGACGGTTTAATGTGATTAGAGATATTTGGGTTAATTGCTAGAATATACGTCCGGATATTTAGATCAAAGTTTCATACAAACCAGAATCTATTTTTCACTAAATAGTACAATCTCTGATTCGATCACTCTATCACTTGAATTTGATGATACTAATCTTGACCCTAAATTTTATCGAAATGAAGAAATCAAATTTAAGCTTGAGCTTCCTGTGTTAAGACACATTTCTCTATAGTGAGTTTTGCTGAAATCGATCCAACAGTTATCGAGCGATACTGCAGTTGAATTTCAAACTACCATCCCCTCTTATACTTCATTTCTAAATTAGTACTATATAATTAGGTAAATGAGTAGTCCAAGACGATAAAAATTCGATTTAAATTGCTGCGTATTTTGAAATGCAATTTTTTCACTTACTCCAAAAACTCTCTATCCGATTTTCCTCAAAAATAAAGAAAAAATGAATAAAAAACGAATATGTATACGTTAAAATAGTAACAGTAATTATTCTTTTCCTTTTCTTTATTTTAGGAAATCGATATTATTGTAGTTTCGATTTCCGTTTCGTAGCAAGTATAATACAGTATATATACTATAGTATAAGGTCGTAGAGAAAATGTTTGTCAATAATTCAATGGCATCAATAAAACTGGAACTCTGATGTGAATTTAATTGCGGTTTGAGTAGAGTTCTTAGCTGATATATATATAGGTCGACGAAAGTATAATAATCCATCGACGAATCACTTCTAGTATATACAACAACGACATTATATAATTCGCATTATTTATTTTGTATAAACAGCATGAACTAAAAAATTTGGATTAATATCCATCGTTGATATTCCTACGTGTTAAAGACCGCCAATCACGTATTTAAACTATCAAATATTTCTATTTCAATTATTATAAGCGTGAAATTCGAAATAATTCGTGGCTCGGAATATTCAGACTTAAAAACTAGGCAATTCTCTATTTTTCACAAGGGTAAAGAAATGAATAGATTCCGAATGTAGTTGTTAATTTTTTTTTTAATTTCATTATTCGGAACAATAAATTCATCGCAATGTTTGATTTACATTTTACTATATCCTACATACTACAACACTATGGGTTGACCGGTACGATTCATCATACAAGTACTGACAAACGCGCGACGTGCATTAATCATATCTGAACATTTTTTTTACCTATTCAAAACGTGTCGCATACACGAAACAGAGTTATTGTTACGTCACTTGCAAACCGTATACACAAATCTATTTAATTCAATGCACTGTGTAAACGTAACTATTCATTTTCGCATTCAAAACGCCTGTAACACTGCAACTACTGATACGTGAGTAAAACCCGTGTTGCCAGTATAGTAGGACAATACGTTACGTCGTTTCAACCAATAGAATACAATATAATAGAAAAGAAAACTTGATATATGGTATATGTCACGCTCTGATAACGGATTAAACATTATTTATTAATAAAGTTATTGAAATATCACTAATATTATAGATAATCAAACAATGAATAAGTTTCATACTCAGTCGATAATCAATCTATAATTTTACAATATACATAAATAACAATAATTGATAATTATTTATTTGAATATGGATGATCATGAATAATGATGAAATAATAATAAAGATTTGAAGTCTAATATTTGTGTTGTATAAAATTAAATTTATTCTTAAACATTATGATAAAATCGCATGTCCTACATTATCGACTGTACGATATTGCGAGCATTAGTTGTCTTTAGAGACGCGTTGTCAAACTGGTGGCGCGCATAGCCAGGTATACAGTATAAAAAGTCAAAATGGCGCCGATGGAGTGAAGTGATAGCTGGTGTGTGAGTTATAAAAGTGTTAATATCGGAAATGTGGCAAGACTTAGATGGCCTAGGTGGATCGGGAGTGAACTCTGGTGCACATCAAGTGGACCAGTTCAGCACAACGGGTAATTAGTATAAATATAAATCCATAGAAATATGTTATAACATATCTAGTGACAGTCCTCTACAAACGAAAGCCCCCCTTGCTGCACGGTGGTCGATTCTATAACCACGTCTGTCTCCTCCTGTCTATGTATTATTACAGCTATATATACAAATGTATTTTGATTTAGTTGGTAGGTATAATTGATAGCAGAGATAAACAATAAAAGATAATAAAACAAAAGACATCTCTCGTGTCTGCGATTTATTAAAAAAATTACCTTAACTTATAAATAATTGTTACATCGATCGATTGATTCCATTGCTTTAAATCACCAACGTTGTTTTTTTGTTTGTTTGTTTGATAACGTGTTTACTGTTTGTTCAATACTTTTGTTTCTATTTTATCGTTTATTACCTGAAATATTTAAAGAGAAAGATTATCGTATTTTATTCAAGGTTAGAATTTTCATTGATCCAACTTCGTGTTCAGTGGGTTTTTTTTTTTCGTGTTTTAATCTTATAATATGTGCTAAAATCGAAGGAAGGTAAAAAAAGTTTTCTCGATATACTGTATATATTATATATTTTTATTCTACGTTATTACTATAAATTTAATTTTAACAATTTATTGTCATCCTTTATCGCGAATTCGAATTATTGACAGTGATATTAATATTACTTATATTCTCTTATTAGACTTATATATATATATATGTATTTTATAACTTTGAAATCTAATCCGGTATACTTGGAAAAGATTAAATTCCATTACGTTATCTCAGTGTACAAGGAAAGTGGAGTCTCACTACTCCTGAGCATGCAAGCAAGTTACTTGGTACAGTTACAGAAACATCGTTCGTTCCTTCTTCTTCTTCTTCTTTTTCTTTTTACTTTACTTCTTATTTTACGTCTTCTATTACTACTTCTACTCTATAAATACTAATGCTTAGTGTAACACAATCTACCTCTAACCGACACTTCTTCATTTCATTACAATATCATTAATCTTCTAATTACTGTACTAATTACACTTCATAACTTACCTCAACTCGTTATTACTTTATCCCTAAAAGTTTGAAAACAAAAAAAAAAAAGAGAGAGAGAGAGAGAGAAATGGAAGTAAAGTTGTTGTTTTTTGTTTTTTTTTTTAATTTATACAGACAATGAATGAACATTTCTTTCCATATTCAAAATGTTGTAAATATAGGCTCGTCGTGCAGTGTCAAAGTGACTCATAGTATATTCCATGGTACTTATATATATATATATGCCTATCTAACTACCTACCTTATACTCGCGTATTTCTAACAACTCTTCGTGGTTCTTATGTCCCCTGCCTGCTATTGCAACGCACACGAGAGTTTTAATCCGAAACAACTATTTTTAGAACTTTTGCTAAATTGGCCCTAATGAGTACACCCGGGTTTACAGAGAGAGAGAGGATGCAGAGCACCATTGTCTCTCGACTAACCAACGAGATATTGGCAATTAAATTTTCAATAATAAGTTATAATTATTTCATATATATATAATATAATTATAAAATTATGCATCGAACCATTCATTCATTAATTTTTTTTTTATTTTTTTTTTCCTTCACATTTAGTTAAATCGACTAAAAGATGATGATAACGATATTGAAAAATACTATTTCTCTTTTTCTTTTTCTTCTTGTTTATATTCAATTGAAAAATCTATTCAAATCTAGGATCTTTACGATTTAAATTATACAAAGTTACGTCATTTATGACGCCACTAAGGCCTTAATCATATGTTATAACTATGACGATAACCGTAACTGTAATAACCGCATATATGCACACATATATAATATGTATCTAGATCAAGTGGACGACAATTTGATCAAACGTTTCATTGCATAAAGTTGTATATCCGCGCCTACGCTCTATATGTGGTGAAATATTGTCTCTCGTATATCTTAAACGCAAAAAAAAAAACGCACATACACATTAATGACTTAAATTTTGAATGTAATTTTTTATAAATTTTACTTATTTTTTATTATTTTTTTTTTTCTCTGTTACAGAATTGACGCCGGAACAACAGAAGATTTTGATTGACATAAGGAGAAAGAAGACCGAACTTTTGCTCGAGATACAAGTGAGTTAGAATAATGATTTTTTTTTTTCAAACAATCGGAGAAAATTTTTAAAAACTTGGCAAATTTTTTTTCTTCTTCTTTTTTTCTTTTCTGGTCCTCCGTTTTCGAAACAACTTTGCCGATCGGGATAATAATCTCGAGATAAAAATCGATGCCCTTTTTTTTTTTTCTACTACTACCTTTTCCTCTAGGTATTTCGTAGTATTTATATAGAACCCTGTGACCGACCGACAGGTCGAGCGATTTTCAATGTCTCTTCAAGCAGGTAGAATTTACTGAATAGAGTCTGCGAATTCAAGGGACTGAACATATACCATACCTACCTAAACCTGTCCCTATAAGCTTAATACATTTTCTTGAAAGTGCAGAGAAAATCGAAAGAAAAAAAAAAACATTTTTTTTTCTTGCCCTCTTCTTTTTTTTGCAGTTAATGGATTATCGCTCTTAAATTCGTATACTATAGCAACTATAAAACACCTCGATTATACCAATAAATATTCTTATTAGTTATAAGTTGTACATATAGATATTACAACTACGTATATAGCTGTCCACGTTTATATTCATCTAACTGTTATTCGTATACGTGATACAATGTTTTCAATTATTACTACGTGACGATTTGTGGTATGAACGATGCACAATATAAATTATACGTTACGTTAAATTGAAGTTATGTTTTGCCGTAAGAAATTAACATTTTTTTTTTGCGAATTTTCATCTCAAAAATATCGAGAATTACGTCAAGTCTGAGTTATACCTTAGCTGCTAATCAGATGAAAAATTTTATGATGGATTGAGGCGCCACTCAGACTTTAATTTTCAGGGATTTTACTATTCGACGTTATTTTAGAAATTTTTGCGATGGGTGGTCGGAAAAAAAACAAAATATTTGCATATCTTTTGGTACTAATATAAATATTTAGGAATAATTTGAACTATATATGGTATACGTGCCGGTGCATAATTCTCTCTCTCTCTCTCTCTCTCTCTTTTTGTTCTTTTTTTTTCTTACGGTCGAGTAAATTAGCCATTCTTACCCTGAAACCTCTGTAGTATATCTTACCTGTATAATACGTGCCGTTTAAACGAAAGCGCCTATATACATGTATACATATGTATTAGAATATATGGTATGTATACCTATGTAGGTATATTGTAGGTACACACAATTGAGCGTCGTTCCCCTTTGTCGAATGACTTCCGGTTCAGCCTTGCCGTTATAATTCACCCCTGCAGCCTCTTCTTACCTGGCTCATTGAAGCAGGTGGCCACCCTAATTCTCTTCCTGTATTTTCTATTTTTTCTATTATTTTTTTTTCTATCTTCCATTTGCTTATTTAAAAAAAAAATTTCTTCGTTTTTTCACCCCAAAACCTACTGCAGTAAGGTGCAGAGAAAATGTATGCGGAAGTGTTTAGGTATACAGAATTTTTTTTTTTTTTATCGATTCATTTATTCAAAGTAGCTGAATAATTATTTTGAAAAAAAAAAAAAAAATTATCATTTACTTATATGAAATAAAATAAAATAAAATGGTTTAGTTTGGTTGAAATAATCATTTTTAGAATTTTCTCTTCTTATTATTCCGAGTCATTTGATTTTTGATACAAAAGTAAATATTTTTTGAACAGTGCGAATTTTTTGCACATTAACAAAAAAAAAAAACAACGAAAATTATTATTATTATTATACTATTATACATAAAAGGTAAAATCATACAGCGCACGGACAGGTATATAACCTGTAGCACCGTACACGTTTATATGGCATTGTAAAACTGGTCCAGGTATTTTTTTTTTTCTCTTTTCCTTTTTCTTTTTCTTCTTCTATAGTTCCTCTTTTCTTTGTATGTTTTTCGCCTTTTTATTTGAATCTTTTTATTTTACTATGCGACGATGCCTTGTAGGGAAAGATTATCTCTATAATACACACGATAATCATACGGAGAATTACGCAAAAGTATAATAATGTGCTAAGGAAATGTCATAATTATCTCTATATATACCTATTACGTATTGATAAAAATAATTCATTTAATCCGTTCGAAAATATTTCTATTTTTTTCTTCATTTTTCCCAATCGCGATACCTAATCAGAAATACTATATTATATGAAACAAATTTATCTTCTCATTATTCATTCTTCAATTTTTTTTTTCATTTACCTAATTTTATTTTATTCTTGCAGATATATATATATATGTAGAATTTTGGTAGGATTTAGTATTTTGTAATTTTTCTTTTTTTTTTTTTTTTTTCTGTTCTTTCGCTATTTTTTATAAGCTCACTTTTCATTTTTTTTTTTTTTTTTTTTTTTCGTCCACATATTCGGTACAGACTTTCGGAAAAATTTCTCAAACCGCTCTAGGTATATATATATAAAGGGGATATTTTCTTTCACAACGTTTCCCTCCCACGTAGAGAAAAAAACGAAAAAAAAAAAAAAACAAAAAGGTTCTCAAAATAGTATTAAAAAAAAAAAAAAGCACGATACCATATACCCACCTATATATATATGGGGCATTCCACGCCAACTCGACCTGAGTCTGACCCTCGACCCCTTGGATTTGGTTCTTAATTTTTCATATGGTTGTTCCATCTTTCGAAAGCACACTGAATTTTTTTTAGATTTTTTCTATCAAATTTGTTCAAATAGAAAATCAATTACTTAAGGAAAAAATCACATCGAAGGACATTTTTGAAAAATCTGAAAAAATTCTCAAAAATCCTGTACTGGATTCCGAAAATTTCGGTGTGTGGATCAGAGTGGGCCGGCGCTTGCTTCCATCTGTCATTTGCGATTTTCTGAAAAAAAAAAATAGACGCAAAAGTCAGTTCACTGTGGGCAGTTAAAATAATCTCCGAAAATTCTGAAAAATTCGGAGTTACGTATCAGAACGTTCAAGCAACTGCTCATAGTGCACTGACTTTTGCGTTTATTTTTTGATTTGGTTTTTTTCCAGGAAATCGCAACGGACGGTAGAACCGAGCGCCGGCCCATTCTGTTCCACGGACCGAAATTTTTGAAATCGAGTACAGGATTTTTGAGAATTTTTTCAGATTTTTCAAAAATGTCCTTCGATGTGATTTTTTCCTTAAGTAATTGATTTTCTATTTGAACAAATTTGATGGAAAAAATCTAAAAAAAATTCAGTGTGCTTTCGAAAGATGGAACAACCATATGAAAAATTAAGAACGAAATCCAAGGGGTCGAGGGTCAGACTCAGGTCGAGTTGGCGTGGAATGCCCCATATATATTCGTCATTCGATAGTAAAATATATTGTATATATGCATAGTACACCTCCAACAAAGATATAGCGTAGGTATAAGGTACCGTAATTATATGGTATACGTGTGTAAAAAAAAAAAAAAAAAAGAAAAGAAAAAAAAAATGCGGAAGTCCTTGGTTGGATATAGGTGCTTCTTCAATCGTTCGTACGTTCGTTATCGTTAGTTCATTTCGAACCTTTTGTTGCTCACCAGACTTATATAGTATATCTATATATCGATGGAGTAATATGAAACAGGCATAAGCACCAAAAGAAAAAAAAAGAAAAAAATCGTTTTTTTTTTTTAGTGGCCAAATCTTTTTCATGCAATATAGAATCTTGTGGGCATATCCGCAAAAACAATTTTTTTTATTTTTATTTTTTATTTCTAGCCCCTTACGCCCATATGGTATCAGTCCATTGATATATGTAATAACGTACTGTATATCATTCACTATCTGTACTATACTACTTTACTATATACACGCTGATTATTAATAGTGTGTGTATATATATATATATTAAATCTGCGTCATCGTGGTGACGACATATTATCAGGACTAATTGCGGTGGTGATAAAATTTCTCCCTTTATCTTATAAATCTATATATACATACATACAGATGTACGTATAGAACATGTATATAGCGCGTATCTCTATAACGACATATGAGTTCTTGAATCAATGTCTTTCCTCAATATAAACTCATTCAAAATAATTCATACGTTTACGCGCGTATTTCACGATTCAATCAGATCTTATGATATTCGCAATGATATAAAATTCTTTCTTATCGACTGTCGATAACACGATAAATAATTTTTTATTTTTCAACTTCCCACATTACCGGCCGTTTCAGGGTTCATAACATTCACGACAGATAGCAGCACTTTATGACTTCCCACATATTATTTCGAAACACCTTATTTATTCATTTATTTATTTATTTATTTATTTTATTTAATTTCATTTCATTTATATTTTTTTTATCTTTTTTTCTTCCTTTTACAACCGAATAATTATACATTAGCTATACTACGCACTGAGTAATAATAGAAAAATGTTTTGCTTTATCGTCATTCGGTGATAAACGTCATCGCATTTTCGTGGCATCAGATAATAAACTAAGATTATAATATTTTGTATAATATGTATACGCGTTCAGTCATCGGGGAAAGAAAAAATTGTACACTCCTCAGTCTATAATCAGTTCTGTTTAAAATTTTATTTATTTTATTATTTTAAAACCTATCTTTCCTTTTCTAAATTTGCAAATAATATCCGTATACAATAAATTTTCATTATATATATATCAATTTCGTTTTTTCTTTCTGTCTTCTTATATATATATAAAAATAAAAATGACTATATATATATATGATTAAAATAGCGTATAGTTATGTATATTATCATTCGTGCATGATGTAATCTATTTTCTGGGATATTCTCATTTACACAATAATTTACACTTAAGATTTTCGTATACATATATATATATATATATGTATATAATATAACATCATACAAACATATTTCAATGTCGAAAACATCGGGATTACCCAACTTGTAGCTAGTATGAGAAAACATGGTAAATTTACCTCGTATCAATAAAGATAAATATATACACATACGTTATATAGTAAATATATGTATGATTTCTACCGAAATGACAACATCTAAATTGCTATTTATTAATAAGCAGTTTAGTAGTAAACGATTAGGAAAAACTGCTCGTTAATATCGCCACGTATCCAATACGACTTTAATAATATAAGAATTAAAGGCGATATAAATTTCGAAAAGAAAAAAAAAGAAAAAATTGACTTTAATGAATTTGTCAAAATTTTCTGATGAATATATCTTCGATAATAATAAGAAGAGAATTATTTCATGTGAAAAAAAATACAAAAATTCACTTTCTACGTAATACAATTCCGATTATCTTACCTTTACTTATTGTTCAAGATTTGGGTGGGATTTAAGGTCTCTTAGAATTTATGTGAGAATGGGAAATCTGTTGTTGTCGATCTGTTATAGACATGTGGCTAATACCAATGTACAGACATATATACATATAGAAAGTTGTAAAGATATTATATTATTTCTTATATCTAAATTCTAACTTGGAAATATTAGATTCATATCGTATTCAAATACAAAATCTGTATTAGTTCACGTGAGGATATCGATTAGATAGATCGTTTCATTGGCTTGATTTGGTATTAGCTGGTCTATATATACAAATCTATATAGCTTGTATATTATATATAAATTGGATATTTGATAATGATAAGTTTGTTATATTTTTTTGTTGTTTAATTGGTTGTTCTTTTACTCAGTTTCTCATCACGTCGTTTATAGAATATTAATTATACTGTTTGTTCTACTTTTTTTTTTTTTTTTTTAATTTTTTTTTTCAATTTTAATTTTTTTTATTATGATTGGGCATATTTATACGTAGATTAGAAAATTTCATTCAGTGATTTATTCAAGTGTTATTTAAAAGCTCTTCGATATTTTGTCTTTTATATGATTTATAGGCGCCTGTATTAAATGATTGTAAAAAGTGTTTTTCTTTATATAATTCGTTATTTTCGCGCTTCTTATATTCGTTGAAATAATCATTTTCATAATATATATATACGATTAGGTGGATACCGTGTGAATTATTTTTATTTCATTTTAAATGAAAAGTGAGAGTCTGTGTTCTTTCGTCATAATTATTCGATATAATTATAAATAATTTATTTCCGTTTTTTTTTTTTTCCATTCTTTATTTATTTATTTATTTATTTTCAAATATCGTTGAAATTGGTGCGAAAGATAATTTTTCTATTTCTATTATTATTTATTTTTTTGCAAAGTTTGTTTTAAATTTTATGTGTTCCGTAATACTTTGCCTCTGTATGAAAGAGAAGAAGAAGAACCATTCACCTACGAAAAAGAAAGAGGTAAATTTTTTTGTGTAAAAAAAAAATACGTTTAATGTTCAAAACGCGAGATGCGATAAGAAAAACAAACTTTACTTAAATTTTGTCAAACATAATTCGGAAATTTTTCCTCCTTCGTATGATTGTTTGTTTGTTTGTTTGTTTGTTTTTTTTTCATTTATTATATTCTGAGAATATATTATAATCTTGTGTACCCTGATTATCATTTATTTACTTATCTACTTATTTATTTATTTCTGTTCTTAAAATCTTTCAGTTTTAATCAAATTTGTAAAATTTGAGAAAACCGCGTATACAAGAGTTCAAACCAGCTAAAGCTGGTTGAGTTCGAATTGATTAGTATACAATTCAGTTTTTATAATAACGAGATAAACTCTAAGATCGATATTTGATAAAGGCTTAAATACGATCAGGCGATTCTCTCCGATGAAATAAAATAAAAATAAAAAATGATAAAATTCTGGTTTTATTTTATTTTATTTTATTTTTTTCTATTCCACAAATATCTATGTAATTTAATAATGAAGACCTGTACATATTCTACATAATTATATATACATATATGTATATATCTGGAAATAAATTAGAGAGCGAAGAAAGTTTGTGAGAACTAGGATTAATTAATTAATTAATTAATTAATTAATTAATTGAATAATTAATTACGTTGTGAAACGGGTCAATAGACTTGTGTTAAAAGTTGATTAGATGCGCACAACCTAACTCGTTTCTCGCCATGCGACCTTTTACATACTTTTAGTTCATTAATTTCATTTTATTCATAAGCCATAGAAGAAAATCTGCAGTTTCACTTATAAAACAAACCATAAGAACTGTATAGGCTTATCAAAAACACGTGGGACATTCCAAGGGTCTTATATATTTTCCACGTTACGATTATCTCTATGTAAATTGCTAATTTCCTCATTTTTTTTTTTTTTTTTCTTGTCAGTTTCATTTTTTTTTTTTTTGTCCTTTGCAGGACATTTTAAAAGTCCAAAAAATAATTGATAGAATTTTAGAACGTTTTTTTTTTTTTCCCCCCAAAAAAAAAAAAAAGTGCAGCTTTCAGATTTTTAGCTTCCGAAATTTTGAACCTTCGATGTTCTTAGTTTGAAAGTTTTTTTCAAATCGGAATTCTCAACATCCGGAACTCTAAAAATTCTAAACCACAACCAAATCCCTTCAGTTCAATAAAATAAAAAAAAATCGAAATTATCACTTATTATAATATTAAATTATACAATTTTTATTTTCTTCTCAATTCACTCCGTCATTCGGTATACCATATAGAAGTTGTGTGAAGAGTGCAAAGTGCAGAGTTACAAGTCGAGTGGTGTAATAAATCTTCGAGTAAAGTGGGATGATTCAGGGTCTACAGCAGTTCAAATGTTTTTTTTTTGTTTTTTTTTCTTTTCTTTTTTCATTTTTCTTTGTTCTCACGTTTTACTTCTATTTTTCTATTTTTATCTTAAGTTCTCAAAAATAGTTACTCTAAGTAGAGACGTTTTCCTCCAACTCTCCTCCAACCCCCCCCCCCTAAAGAATGAGCGGATTTTCAAAGAACGTCGAATTTTCTTTACTACTTTTCTATGTACATAATACGGATATGTATATAATATACTATAATAGAGTCAGTGTATAAAAAGATTTTTCAAATCTGATTCTACCCAACTCCATAAGAAAATAAATAAATAAAGAAAGAAAAATTTCCTTTGCTTCTTCGTAGTACCTAAAGCCCTGTAATAGTTTCTATAGCTATACTAAAATCTGTAGAATTTCTCAGCCTTTTTCGTCACGCTTTTAAGGGTGAGGGTGGTACAGCTCTTATGTACCTATGTATATAGCGAAGAATTTAAGCAGGGATTTAGCTACACTTACGAGAACAAGCTACATTCACTATATATATATGTATACAGTATAGGGTGGTTCTAATTTTGGTCATATTCGAATTTATGAGGGTTTTGATCATGGGCTAGAATTTTTTCAAAATACATGCAAAAAGAAATGAAAAAAATATACTCGAAATTCCAGGTTCTTATCTCAATTTTAAATTCTGTTCCAAAAAAGGCTTTTAATTTTATCCAGCTTTAATAAAACACGATTTTTTTTTTCTTCTTACTTTCTTTCTTTTTCCTATTCCAGTATAATTCTGAAAAAAAAAAATCTGAAACTTGGCACACCTTTTACCTGTACAGCTATAACTGATAACCGAAATGGATATATCATTTTTGTAGAATTTCGCTTATCATTTTTCAAGGTTTTTGAGATTAAGAAAAAAAAAATCAAATTTAACATCTAAATGGAAAAACAGAACAAAAAAAAAAACTCTATTTACTCATAAATTATACCGCAAAACCACAAATAAATAAATAAATAAATAAATAAATGAAAACATAACTAAAATCTACGTGCATATTCGTATCTTAACACAGGATAAAACACTTCCGGCGGAAAATGGTAAAAGATAAACGGTTTTTTTCCTCATCCAAATCGTCGAAACGCGTTGTCTTTTTTTCTCCAGGTTTTTTTTTTTTTTTTTTTTTTAATTTTTCTATTCTGCACGTTGAACCTCCCATAGATAAAAGATATATAATAGAGTGTGATTCATAATTCGTGACGAATCTCTTGAAGGGGTTTTACCGAAAAATCAATTTTTTTTTTTTGTCAATTTTGAAAAAATCCCAAATGATGCCAATGAGTTAATTTTTTTTTTTTTTTCAAACTATCGATCCCAATTTTATCAAGGATTAATACCTCAAAATATTCGTCACGAATTCTGAATCACCTTGTATATCTTTGTATGTCTCCTGTACAATAGAGATGCGTAATTTCTGGTCAGAATTTTAGTACTTAAGATGTATATAACACCCAATACCTATACATATTATACTATATGAGCTCGCGTTAAATAGTCTCTGGAAAATGTCAAGGCGAGCAAAAATTCTGGGCCATGTGGAATTTGCGAGTAGAAAAAAAAAAAACAAAAAAAAAAAAATTGACTCGAAAGAACGCGACTTCTTTGAAATTGTTGAAATTTTTTTTTTGTTTTTTTTTTTCCCCAAAATTCAAAATTCTCTCCTAGTCTTTATTACATAAAGTGTTTTCTATTATCTGAGCATGAAGCATAATAATATACTATTTATTCTTTTTTTTTTTTTTCAAATACATAACATATAACATATATATATTGACGAAACTTCCACGTATATAAGTACAAAGGCTATAGTTTTCTTTACGTGACTTTTCTCGACCATATAGGTAAAAATAGGTGTAAAACGACTTTAGATAAAATTCCACGTGTTATTTTTACACTGCACTATTGGTATAGGTAGTTTCAAGTAACGTTTTTTTTTGTTATCTTAAAAAAAAAAAAAATAAGGAATGTCGATATTTTCGGAGTAAAAACCAAAGAGAAGAAGAAGAAGAAAATATAAAAAAATAAAAAATAAATCAGGTAAAAAGAATGTTTCGAAGAATTTTATCATCGCAAATGAATCTCTGAAATAATAAAAAAAAGAAAAAAAAAGAAGAGAAAAAGCAAGACTCGCGTAACGATGCGATTGGATGGCGCCTTCAATTCCAAGTGGCATTGCAAGGTGATCAACTTCTTCGAATAAATCCGCGATAATGACGTCATATATAGGTATAACCACCTATTAATTCTCTGATCATGCAGATACAGGATTAATCTGTATATATTATACCTATATATATACACGTAATAATATATACGGAGAAAATAATCATTTTATCCTTGATGAATTTATCCTAGATATAGTAGATGACGTAGGTAGTTATTAAACAATTCAATAAATACATAAAAAATGATATACATGATTTACAAATCTATATACAGTAGTAGCTGAAAAAATAAATCTAAAACCGCAAAGCATATTCGTATATATATATCCCTCAGATTACGCGACTAACTATAATCCGCAAGAGTGTAGCTATGCTATTATATACTGGAAGTTTGTCGTGTGCAGTCAATCACCTCGTGAGAGTAGAAGAGCAGGTGCAGGTGCAGGTTCAGGTCATCGCCTTTTCACGATTCCCCTAACGTCTAACGAGATCCTAATCGTGCGATTAATTAACTACTCGAATTAATTATTACCCTTAATTTTCTAATAAATATTATATAATTCTGCGTATGTATATATATACAGAATTATTCAGACTTGCAAAAAAAATTTTACGGTATGTTACATAGACATAGCGATGGCTCAGTCGAATAACGCAGTATCTCGCGAGGCACTCCGAAATCGATCTGTAGCGCTATAGACTTGCCGTATAACTACAGAGCGGTTTCGGAGCGGCTCGCGAGATACTGCGTTATTCGACTGAGCCATCGATAGGGGACGTCCATGAGTGGAATTCGCAATCTCTACGCGTTTATTAAAAATAAT
This sequence comes from Tenthredo notha, assembly GCA_914767705.2. Classification (NCBI taxonomy): domain Eukaryota; kingdom Metazoa; phylum Arthropoda; class Insecta; order Hymenoptera; family Tenthredinidae; genus Tenthredo; species Tenthredo notha. Next base: position 9,144,252 of record OU611911.1, on the reverse strand, counting down.
GATGATTTTTTTTTTTCTATCCCTTTAAAAAAAAACAATAATTCAAGGAAATTATAATTTTACACGTTTGTTGCTAATAAACGTTTTTTTCATTTATTCGCAATAATTGATAAAATTTTCAAATCATATTAAACTACATACTTTAAATCGTCTTTCATCTATTTTCTCATATATTTCTCAAACTATCTATCTATTTCGGTTTATTCGAATGCTAAAAAAACTAAAAAAAAAAAAGAAAAAAATATACTAGAAATTCGTCGCAAATTTTATTTTCGATAAATGATTCGTAAAAGTTGTATGAATAACGGTAAAAAAAAAAAAAAAAAAGAAATCTCGAAAACAAACTACTAATGCTATACTACTATACTATATACTATGTATGTGTTTAAAAAACTATTTGCAATTCCCTGATTCAATAAATATTTTCGCTAATAAATACTTGGAGCGCTTTACACCAGGAGGCGCTTCTTTCGTTTTATGATTCTGTTTAACCAGTAGGTAGTCGCATGCCGGCCACTGCCAGTATCAGTCGCCTTAGTCATGACTCGGTTAGGTAAAATAACTTGAAATTAGTATATATATATATATAAAAAAAAAAAAAAAAAATTTATTGATTCGTAATTTATTTCCGCGAACGGAATACGAAGGATTTAAAACGAAAAAAAAAGAAAAGTTTATTAACTGTATCATTCAAATCTTCTTATTTCTATATTTATTCTGTGATTTTAAACATAGTGAATGAGTGATCGGAGATTTGTTTTAACTCTGTATCTGTATCTGTATCTGTATCTGTATCTGTGTGTGTGATTCGACGAGTGAATAGTTTATTTTTTATATTTTTTAAATATCGTTAATAAATTGTTTAAATACCTTAAAGTGAAAATTGAATAGTGAATAATTCAGGGCTTGAATTATTATTATTATTATTATTATTGTTAATTATTGTGATAGTGAAATTTTCTAAGTTGACAATTCTAATTAATATAAGTGATCAAACTGGCTCCCCAAATGATTTTTACCGGGAGGTCAGTGGACGCTCTGGACGATGTCCGAGACGTAGTTGTTGTCCACCGCGGTGAAGAACGTCGTGATGTTAGTGCCGTTGCTATTGCAGCAGGATGGTTTTCAAGCCTCCGAAGACCAGGACGAAAAAATAAAAGAGGTCCTGGTGGAGGATCTGGAGATCAAAAACAAGTTAAAAGTGCATGGGATTTGACCACCCTGACAATGGTCAGTTTTATATCAATTTAATATACTATTATCAAGATAAAATTTGAATTATATATTATCGTTACGCAAGAAATTCGATAAACCGAAAAACAAATAAATAAAGAAAGAAATTATCAATCAAAAACACGATAACTTATATCCTTATAATCTCGAAATCAATCATCGTAGTATATCACAATATGTAATGATCATAGTACATTCGTCGTTAATTAATTTATCTTCTTTATTACAATTTCGATTCAATATCTGTACACATATATTAGATTTCTTAAATATCTCTCGGTATATTTATTCCCCCCTCCTATCGTAGTATATAATAAGCCATCCTCATTGTGTAAAGTGATATATATTCAAGCTTTAATAAATCGTAAAAATTTCAAATTCTATTATCTACTGCAATTACCCGCGATGTATATATTACCTAATAATTATATTTCGCATTAGGTTTGATGTTTTGCCATTGATTAATTAGTTATTATACGTAATTTTTTGATCTCATATTTATTAGACGTTTTATAATACGAAATTTAGCTAGCTAGGTAGTATAACAAATCATAATATACATCAGGATAAAATTAAAAAAAAAAAAAATTAAATTAAAGAAAACAATATTTTTAATCAAACATCCGCGCGAACAGTCAAGCAAGCAGACGTTTATATAGCCGCGTCTCCTTGTTATACATATATACATATATACTGCGATAATACCTTATCTGAAACTTTTGCGGACAGCTAATATATACCATGTTGAAAAGACCGTTGTAATTATAATACATATATACATATGTATGTATATTTAAGAATATATATTATTATTATTATTATTAGAAGAAGATTGAAAAAGAAAAAAAGTCTTACCTATATAATATAAAACGTATATATATATATATATATATAATCGTCATCGGATAAATAGATGGATATATATATATATATTATATATATTCATAATTTATATACGTAGTATGTGTTTAAAGATCAAAGTTAAAACGCTAATCGTCTTTAATATATGTATGTATATATATATAAATATATAGGTAATTATATGTACATATATTTACACGTGAATGAAAATGAGTATTGGTATATAATATATGTGTCATAGATTCTGAATAAATTTATCTACTACTATTTCCGGGTTATTAATAATAATACAGTGTAAACATGATTAACAGTTCTTTTATATACCTATATCTACCTATATACCTATATACACACACACACACACGTACTAAATAAGATGATAACAGACCCGAGTGGCACTTGCACTGTTAATAGGGCTTTAGGAATATGAGTCTATGAGTCTATGAGTCTATGACTAGGTTCGCTTTAATTCCGTGTATAGTTTATATCGCGAGATAACTATTTTCTGCTCGCATCGTCATGTCAAAGTATAATAGCATCGTGCCGAACACTGCGGTAGTCACTGTTTTAAACTCATTACTGCAGGCAGTGTATATTAATGCGTAGACAGAATTATTATCATTCTTATTATCTTATTTTTTGAGCAAAAAGAAAAATGAAAAAAATAAGATAAAAGATAATTTTTGTTAAAAGTAGGTAGATTATTGTTTATGTTTTCTTTGCACAGATACTATTTAATGGAAAGCAAATGTATAGATATAGATAGATAAAAGGAAAGGGAGAGAGAGAATTGATAGTTTGATTTCGAAACAGTTTGATGTATAATTATACGGACGTTGATATATAGGATTATTTATTTAGTTTTTTTTCTTCTTCTTCTTCCTTCTTACTACGTAACTTCGTATTTTATTACGTCGAGCGTGAAATGGTTGAAAAAAAAATTTTATAGATCTATGGATTTGTATACAAATATAACGGAGATTCTTTTTTTTTTTTTTTCTCTATGCCTTTCCCAAACCGTTTCGCATCGATCGTTTAACAGCTGTAAAACTTAAATACAGTAATAACTAACACTTTCTCAATCAGATTCATGGCAGTAAAACTGCACTCTATAACAAATTCTTTCATTCTATACCCCAAAGAAAAAAAAAGAAAAAATAAAGAACAGATGTTTCTTTTTTTTTCTTTTTTCTAAATTTTAGACTGTGTATATTTTTCTTTCGTGATTTAAAACCAGATGATATTTCTATATATATATATATATATACACACACACCTATAATATAAGATCTCTTCTTTGTCGTTCGGACTAAACTAGTTCTAAACCGAGTGAATTACACTCGTTACGTATCAGACTTCCTCTTTCATTTATGGCTACTGTTATATACGTATACATAAGTATATAGATATTGTTATGGTAGGACCGGGGATATAGGTTGGCTTAGGTACTTGTGTAATAATTAACACATTAATTTAACTCTATAGATTTATGTGGTAAAGTTCAACAGTTTTTTTTTTCTTTTTCTTTTTATTCATATATGGATATGATTTATGGATATACTCTCATATATTCTCATTTATATTACCTGTATATTTTTCCTTAATTTTTTTAATACTATAATAGAGAAGACTATTCAACGTAAAAATTCTCATTCTCGAATCCAATCTCTAGGACACGTTTATTCAGGATATGTGTATGCATACACATATATATAGGTATATCTCATATCTCGTATACACACTCGGCCTAATTATTCCACAGCTATTCATAATGAGTTCACATTCTCTTTTTTTCTTTTTTCTTATTTCCTTTTTGCCTCTATTCTTCTATATATATATATATATCATAGGACAAAGGATGCTTTTTCAGATTACGTATTGTGTGTAATTTTTCTGTGTCATAAGACTCTCAGTTTCTTTCATTATATTTTATACAGGTCGTATAAGTATTGTTTTATAGAAATTTTTATGCATTTTTTTTTTCTTTTTTCTTCATTTCAAATTTGGAGAAAATAATTTACATTTATATTATTAGTATCGAATGAAAGACAAGAGAGAGAGAGAGAGAGAGATAAGGCTACGAATTGTATTTTATTTTCACTTCAACTATATAACATCGATGTAAAATATTACTACCTCAAAATTAGAATTTTTTTTTTTTTGTTTTTCTTCACTTGGTATAGAATCAATTTATTTAATGCGAATTCGTTTAACGATACGAGGGAGGGTGGTAGGTAGATAGATATCGAGAGGTTGAATCGCAAAGAAGAATTAAAGGTCGAATAACTTTCGCTTCTATTAATTTCAAGTTTAATAGCCCCCCTCTATTCAAAGCTGATTATTTTAAGTGCTCGAATCAACTTCATCTGTGTCCTCGTCTCCTCGGTTCGTTTTGCCTGGTCTGGGCCTCGCCTCGCCTCGTCTCGTCTCGTCTCGTGGACTTTTATATACGTACTAATACATAGAGAAATCGACAGATTTGCATCTAAAGTCGCAATTTTTTTTTTTTTTCTATCTCTTCTCTCGCGATGCATACTGATTTTTTTTATTTTTTTTATTTTTTTCTCGCGTATAGAATTTAAATCAGATTCTTTGCCGTACAATGAAATAAAAAAAGAGAGCGAGAGAGAGAGAATACCTCTTCAGTTCTCCTTACTAATCTCAAGACTTCGATACTGTGAACATATGTTTCGAATCTTAGTACGTGAAAAAATCAACGCTACGATTTTTTTTTTATCATTTGGTTTTTTTTTCGTTTTTTCTGTTTCAATTCTTTACTTATTCATTTCGCAAATGGAGGTTTTTTTTTTTTTTGTTTTTTTTTTGTTTTGTCCCCCCTTCAAGATTATCCTGCCCGTATATCTGTATTACACGGTATAGAAATCTCTATATCATTCAGAAAAGTTTAGCTGAACCATGAAATGAAAGTTCTTCCATCGCAGGCAGGATTTATATATTTGAATAACCTACCCGACTGTATACGGGAGAGACCGAAAAGTTATCCTGGCAATTCACGAATCTTGATCCTCGAGGAGAGATATTAGCCACAGACAGACAGATCCCTTCTTTGTTCCTTTCACCCCAACTCAGGGACTAATTAAGATATGAACATATATCTTTATGTGTTTATCTACATACCTATGTACACAATATATATAACATAGCATATATTATATCAAGGTGGTCCTTAATTTAATTATATTTTCGAATTTCAATGCTTCTATGGGTCAGGACGTCTCGAAATATATAGAAAAAAAAAAAATATAGTGAAAACCCCAGGTTCCTATATCACGATTTTTAAATACCGTCACAAAGCCTTCGAATTTTTGCCGTTTTAATAAAATACGACATTCGCGACATTTCGCGGTTATAGTCGTTTTTTTCTTCCGATTGCAATCTAGCCACCGAAAAAAATCTGAAACTTATAGTACACTCTTTGGTTGTATAGCAGTTAGTAGGTTTCGATAGATATCCAACGATATAATTTTCGAAGCTACTAGTGACCCAAAAAACAAAAAAAAAATAATATCTCATCTCCAAATTTTGATGAATAAAATTTTATCGTTCGAAAAAAAAAATCTGTAAATTTTCTTTTTTTTTTTTCACTGATACCTATTACTTTAGGTAAGATATTATGTGCGCTGTTTCAGATTCGGATAAAGCGATAATACGATAGGAAGTTGAAAAAAAAAAAAAAAAAAATTAAATAACAACGAACTATAGTACTAAAAATCGTATCTTATTTAAATGGCTATTGAGGCCAGTTTTTAGAATTGAGATAGGAAACTGAGCTTTTTGATTACATTTTTTCATTTTTTTTTTTTTTTTCTGTATATATTTAGAAACGTGTATTTGGTCCATGAGAGTAATAAAATTCGAATATGACCGAATCAAAGACCAAATATTGAACAGCTAAACTCCTATTCTCCGCAGTATTTGAAAAATCTTTATTTTACTTTTTGTCTTTTTCTCTTCAATTTTGTCATTTTTTTCTTTTTGTGTTCTCATTCTCATTCTTCTTTTTCTTTTTCTTTTTCTTCTTTTTCTTCTTCTTTTTCTTTATATCCATAAATATTGGCCGACTGCCGCCTAGCTTCGCGAAGCTCCGTTCATAAAAGATACTGGCGGTATTAAAATATCTGGCCATGTTCCAATTGACAGTTTTCCTGGTAGGTGATCGTTATTTGAGGTCTTAACGAATTTCTATACTGTCATTCCCCCCTCCCCCTACAATCAGCTTTATATTAATGAAAATAAACTCGAAATATTTACTAAAATTTTTTTTACAAAATCGTACCTATATATTATTATTATTATTATAATATATTAACTTTATATATACATGTAAGCTACTGTATATAATATTTATAATATACAGGCAAGAGATCAGAATGAATTCAGGATGTTATGGCAAAGTGTTTTTCCGATAAAGACAACCGCACATTACACACGTCATCCGCTTCGGAAATAAAGCGAGCATGAGATTGTGCGTCATTAGTCGTCTAACTTATATATATTATAACGATCGTACATTTCGTAATGTCAATTCATGATTTATTGGCTCATATTATATATTATGTATTTAATATAAAAAAAAAAGAAGAAGACAGAAAAAAAAAATAAAAATTCGATTCAGTCAAATTTAGGTATAAGAAAAGAAAAGAAAAAAAGAAAATAAAATGCGGGATATTCTATATATTAATTAGTGGAAATTTTTTAATTAACTAATGACGCAGTGCATCACACCTATAAAGGCAGTGGCATGGAACAGTTCTCGGTCAGTTTTATTATTCGTTTTTTTTTTTATTGTTTTTTTTTTGTTTTTTATCGACCCTTGACCCGTTCTATGCATATATGTATGTATGTATACCTAGTTTCTTCGTTCGACGTCGATTCAGAATTAATGAAATGTCTTTTGCGCCGTTTTACGATCGAGGGCACGTTTCCGAGTTCATTAGTAACGCGTTGATACATCGCGTCCGGAGTTTACCGTAACATATCCGTAAAAATAAAAAAAAAAATAAAAAATAAAATAAAGAATTTCTTAAGTTCATGTTTCTACTTCATTTTTGTGATTTTTTTGTTTTTTTTTTCCCTTCAAATTCGATGTACGATTTATTTTTTTTTTTTTTTTAACATATAGACAAATTGCTAAGATCAAGATTCTGTCTTGTTCATTTATTTTAGTTTCGATCACGTCGTTGTTGATCTCTGATCTTTAATTGCGCGATTTTCTAAACGGCCTTGGAAGGTCGGTTCGGTCAAGTCTAACATAGATATTATATAGTATATATATATATATATATAAACGACGTAGTATTAGACTAGAACGCACTCAGTGTCGTGAAAATTATGAATTAGTATTAGAATACGTTAGATGTGTCTAATATCTACCTTGAGTATAAATATGTCTAGTATTCGCATTCGCATTCACATATACATACATATGTATAATATAATATGTTAGGGTGGTTTCGCGTGGGAGTTAACGACTACGTTCCAAATTTCTATATTATAGTTGAAAAATTTGAATACAAAACTAATACCACCTATTTAATTGACTAAGTATATTACTATAATATAGACACTGTGCGAAATTTTCTATGCGGTAAAACAATAACGGATTTCTATGCGGTAAAAAAAAAAAATGAATGAAAGAAATAGGAAAGTTTTACTTTCATTTATAGTTGGTTTCACTGTTTTCGACGAAAAGTTTGATTAGAAATGATAAAAAAAAAAAAAAAAATATGAAATAAAAATCGTTTTTTTTCTTTTTTTTTTTTCTTAATCTTGAAGATATTTAAATTTCGTATTTATCGATCGTTCGTTCGATATATATAGTCGGTCTGTATATAACTAATGAATTATATACATTCGATTTCTAGGAATTTGTGAAATTTAGAAAATCGATTTCTCCGTCAAAATTTCGCTATCTTTTTTTTTTTTTTTTATAATTCTATAATTTTCATTGATCGAGGATAACTGGCATATATATATATACGGTATTCCATTTCTGAATAATAATATTACTGTTGCGCGAATCGTGGTGTAAAATTTATCCCCTTTTCCTTATTTTTTTATTTTATTTTTTTCCGTTCGCAATCGTATAAGCGGGAAAAAAAAACCACAACCGAGGAATTCCCTGTTACGTTTAGGTGTATATAATTCCTTTCAGTTTATAACTGACTGCAGAGTATAACATGTATAATACGATTTTAGCTTTCATTGGATAAATCTGAACTTATAGATTTACGATTTTTTGATAGTTTAGAAAAAACAACAAAAAATAATAATAAATTCTATTCAATTTCTAAGGGAACCTTTTATCGAAAACATGTTATTCTCTCTTTTTAACACGTTTATAGGTACGTTTATAGGTATAGTTGAAATACCCAGTAGTAGTAATAAGCTAGTACGTATACGTAATACTTTTACGTACGTTCAGACGCTACTAATGAGTAGAAATCTACCTATTTTTTTTTTTTTTTTTCTAATCTATTTTCTATTTCTTTCTTGGTATCATAGACGTGAGTCGTCCCTATGCGTTGTCATGTGACACATATGATATATGGCTATATAAAACCAGTAGTATATAATACCATATACAGAGCGATTTACTATCATAGTATTTTACTATACATATTATACGTGAAAATTGTGAAAATATATGCGAAAATAGTAACGTAAAAAAACAAGAAAACGTAAGCAAAAAGAAAAAGAACAAAGGAAATTTGCACCACATAGAAGAGCAACGGATAATTAGCCATCTGCTGCAGCTGCAGTACTAAATGCAAGTTGCATAGCACGTTCCTAAAAGAAGCGAACCGTGCTGGGACGATTAACCCTCCGATAAAATCGCGAAGGTAGTTCATTGCGCGAGTATATATGTATAACGTAGTATGAGGTGTATATATTACTATATAGTGAGCTGGAGTTAACAGCAATTGCTGCTGTAGAACCCAGAGTCATATAGGAGTAGCTATACAAGAAGAAAATCCTTTCAAACTTTTTCCTCCGAAAAGTAAAAAGAAAAAATGGGAAAAATTGAGTATAGAGAGAGAGAGAGAGAGAAAGAAAAAAGGCTGGAGGCAGTTAAATACCGAGCTGCATCCAGCACCTACTGCCTTACTCTGTATATAGGTAAATGTGTGTAAAGGTATATAGTAGTAGGTATAGAAACGGGTAAGTCTAGATTTTCTTTCAAGTAAAAGATGCAGTGTGTTTTACATCGAGGTCGCGAACCTAGTTCAGCTCTATTTTTGCACCATTTCGCACCTCGAACTAACGTCGCAGACTTTTAGGTATACAGGTATATAATACGTATGTGCGCTGCTGCTACATACGACTAGTATTTACAGTTCCTAAAATACATCAATGTGTGATGCTAATGTTTCGCTAATCTGTGTATACACACATAAAATAAAAAGAAAAAAATTACGTAACTTATATGAAACAAAACGTATATATCGTTATTTATATACGATATACGTATATATTCATAGTATAATTAGAAAACAATTTTAATTATCATTAGAAAGGATCGAAGCTCTTTTCTGTATATAGTTTCATATATCTATAGTAGGTAGTAATTAAAAACTATTTCACTATAATATTCTCTAATCAAATTTTTATAATCATATTTTACATACTATATTTATAATATGTTTACTGACAAGAAAAAGAAAAAAAAATCTATATGCAAATATAACTTTGCATTTGATAATTATTTTCCACATCCCGTTATATATATTTGCGACCAACGTCCAGATCATTTTATCTATATAGATATAAAGATATAGAGATATATAGACGGTTGGCGAGGGTTTAGGATAAACATTGTGTAACTTAGAACGTACATACGTCGTCGCCGATTGGTACATTTAGTTTGATAATTTGACAATTTTCATTAGTTATACATTATGCGAGTTGAGAAATAACGATATTACTATGAAAAAAATTACACATACATTTGCTTTATAAAATATTTCTAATAGTATATCTAATCAAATTTTCGTTGATCATTTCAATTATTTCATTTCTAATAAGATGACGAAATGTATCGTGAAAAAAAAAAAGAAAAAAAAAATCATAAGTCAATGTCTCATTTTTTTTCTTCTATTCTCATCTTATGATTATATCTAATCATTCATTGTTATTGAAAAAAAAAAATAAAAAAAAAATCGATTTTTTCAAAGAATGACACGCGATCCATACACATTCCTATCTACTTATACATAATATATTATATCATCGTTTATTCATTTAGATCGTTTATATTCACATATATAAATGTACATACTTATAGTATACCTATTTTATATATTTACACTTTTATCACATAATCTCGTGTTTTTCCTCCATCTATGAAAACAACACGCAACAACGACATTATCTCAATTTTTTTTTTTTTTATAGTATATACACACGTGACCACGTGTACCATTATAAATAATATACCATATACCTATGTGTGTAGATGTATCTATATTTTATATGTGGTCGATTAAAAATTCTATAAGATTAATATAATTTCGGTAGATTCAAAAATCCGAAAGACTCAAAAATTTCTCGCATGTATTCATTAAGTGTTTAATAAATCGGATTTTATTAATTTTATTAATTGTATCGAAACCAATAAGTGGTCAAATTAATCTTCTTGAATTTTACTTTTCTAAAAAAATAAAGTTCCAAAATTTTATCAACTATTTAAAGGGATTTTGGACTTTCGGAGTTTTTTTAAATGTCTGCATTTCTGCAGACCTTAAGGAATTCTCATTTTCTAAACTTCAACATACGTTTATGAAAATTTTGAAATCGACTAAAAATAATTCGGTATATTTCAACTCGGTATATATTTACTAATTTTTTTAATATCCTCATATATATGGCTCTGTTCTCTTATCATATCCCTCGATCTATAAACCGCGCCTTTGTAGACATATCGCACCGACTCTACTCTGTACAGGGACCAGGAATCACCCTTCTGTATCGGCTAGCCAGCCAGCCAGCCAGCCAGCCCTTCCGCCCATAATTCGGTATACCTATATATACGTTGTTTCTATGGGTGTATTTGTTGTGTGCAGTACGTTCACCCCCGCATTTAGTATTAGTATGTGTATGTGTGTATATAACGATCTACAGGGTGATCAGAAAAATACAAGAAATATACAAGAAATACAAGAAAAAAAAATGTTCCTTTAACATTTTGGAAAATAAAATTCTTTTTCAATAAAATGTTGAAAAAAATATTATATATACCGTAGTTTAATTTTTATATGATTTTTTTCTTTTTTCTTTCTTTCTAAACATCGTTTCGAAATGTAATTGAAATTTATTCACGTCAAATATCAAATTTGATGTATTCTTTTTATTTTTTTTTTTTTTGTTCATTTTTTATTTTTTAATCAAATTTATACAATTATTAGTTAGAAGCATATCTGTACATATGATCTCTGCAGTGTGAACACCCCTTTTATAACACAATAAAGTATAGGAATATAAGACTGGACAACGAATGCCGGGAATACGGGCGAGCCGCACCCTAGGGAACTGTTGTCTACCTTCCTTTTAATTATATAATATATACGAAACGAAGGGAGCAAAGTCCTCGAGTAAAAATATGATGAAATATCGACGTTATACTACCAAGTTTCATAATATATTATAAAATCTGTATAAAATTCACCTTTCAGTATTTAAACCAAACTATTAAATTATAAAATAAATTCAGATTTACCTCGTTTGGTTCTTTTTTTTTTTTTTTTTGCAATCTTAGATCACGTTTTTTCTACTGCAAGTATGTGTGTATCGTTTTCACGTATAAATACGGCTTCGCGTAATTTAATTGTCTAGATATTTATAATGCAGAATGAAGTTGATTCTATAGTCTAACGGTAACAACTCGATAACAAAGTTGTTGAATAAAAAATACAAAAAATTTTATAAACAAGAAAAAGAAGAAAAAATTGTTTAAAACGTGAAAGAAAAAAAAATATATATATAAATAAATAAATAAAGACAGAAAATGGAGCTTGTGAATGTAAATGGTAATATTAAAATAACTTTCTTATATTCGTGATCGTTTAATAATTATTCTAGTTGCGTACTGTATAGAAAAGAAAGAAAGAAAGAGAGAGAAAAGAAAAGAAAAGAAAAAAAGGATACTGTCACAAACCACTGTGTTTGAATATTGTCAAAATGTCACCGTTTTACATCCGGTCAGAAAATAATAATAAACTCACTCTCCCCCGCTTGCCCTCCTCATACGATGATAATATAATAAACACCATGTCCTTTTGTAAAGTTGAAAGAAAAAATTTTGTGTCCCTTTAGTCATACCCTTGTCCCTTTTTCTATTGTCTCGTATTTTTCATTTATCTTTTAACAAGAATATCATGGTAGGAGGAAATTAGTGAGAAAGACTTTAGGACTTCCTTAGGCAGGGGGACTCTCTTGCTTCTTTCTCATTTATTTAAAAATATACAAATTAGAATCAGTCAGTTTGTTACTTCTTTTATAATACAGACAAGGTTCTTTTGGTACTCGTACAGACTTCAGAATCGTTTAAATTCGATAAGTACGTTAGTTGTACTATTTTTATTTCTATTTTTTCTATTTTTTTCCATCAATATATCGCGTCTCTAATTTTCGTTTATCACATAGCATTTCATACATTTACTGTAAGTGAAATTCTCCAAGATCGAAATGATTCATCGCAAACTCTGAATGCCAATGTCTCATATCCTGTTGTCTAGACTATTTTATTTCATTATTTTTACCACGACATTTTCGAGAATCTCCATTAAACTAATATCCTGCTTTTTTTTTTTTTCTGTTGCTTTTTTTTTATTCGAATCAGATTCACAATTTAATGGATGAATTTTTATGAGGTCAAGTACGTCGGACGTTTTTCCGCAGTACTACTATATACACGACGCGATTGAGTCTTGCGGTTTATTATTGGCGTCATTCCAATGAGGAACAAATCATTTCCTTATATATCTGACATGAAACAGCTGATAGAATATACCTAAACTATACATATTATTCCTGTTCTCTAATATCTCGTTTTTTTTTTTTCTTTTCTTTTACAGCAATTGAAAGATGAACTCGGTGAAGTCGTTGCTGAAATGGAGGCCATGGAGGGCGGAGGACTTGCATCAGATGAGACAAAACCTTCGAATAAAACGAAACAGACATCAATCGGTAGAAAGAAATTTAATATGGATCCTAAAAAGGGAATCGAGTACCTGATAGAACATAATTTGTTGATATCAACACCCGAGGATGTTGCACAATTTTTGTACAAGGGTGAAGGACTTAATAAAACAGCTATAGGCGATTATCTTGGTGAAAGACACGACTTCAACGAGAGAGTGCTCAGAGCTTTTGTTGAACTTCATGATTTTACGGATCTTATATTGGTACAAGCTTTGAGACAGTTTCTTTGGTCGTTTAGACTGCCTGGTGAAGCACAAAAAATTGATAGAATGATGGAATGCTTCGCTCAGAGATACTGCCAATTAAATCCTAATATATTTACTAATACAGACACCTGTTACGTGCTCAGCTTTGCCATTATTATGCTTAATACTTCGCTACACAATCCAAGTGTTAAGGATAAACCCAGTACTGAACAATTCATATCTATGAATCGGGGGATAAACAACGGTGGAGATTTACCAAGAGAACTATTGGTGGTGAGTTTCAGATACTTGAATCAATCATTTTTCTAAAATTATTATTTCAATCGAAATACTTGATAGTATATGGTATTTCTAATAATTACACGGGTTTCGGGTAATAGGTTTTTTTTTTTTTAAACCTTTTTTAAAGCGTAATTTAGTCAATTACGTAAATATTTTGGAATATACTATTTTATTAAACAACTATAGTCTGTTGCATTGGTTTAGTCTCTGAAATTATTCATCTGGAATTTGTAAACTTGTGAAAGGTATAAATCGTTGAGTTATTTTTTATTTTTTTCTTTCTCGGAAGGAAACGTGCAGAATGAATTTTTTCAAGGAGGGAAATAAAATAAAAAGAACAGGAATTGCCTCATTCATGATGATGCATAAATGAACGACTATGGTTATACTAGAACCGATGCATCATTACGAAAGAAACAATTCTTACACACAGGACTTTTGACTTGTGACTAATGTAAACGAGTGTTAAATGCACTTGAGTCAGTAGAAACGAATATCTATCGTTTATTTAAATTAAAACAATTTTCATTACATTTTATTTTATTTTATTTTACGCTATATATTAGTCATTAGTCATTAGTCATCGTACGTTAATTTTTCAGTCAATATATAATTTGCGTTCTTTACATGTATATGTATGCCAATTTGTATACGTATGGTGACGAATACGTTAGTTAATGTTTCAAAATTTAATATTTTAATTCATCCCTGATTCAGTATATAAACACGTATAAATTTTTATTTTATTCTGTCTTGATTGAACAATGACAACATTACAAGAAAAGAAATGATAAAAAAAAACAAAAAGAACAAAGCTTCGTCATTGTTTAACTAGTTTTAATTTTTATCCTGGTTTTTTTTTTTTTTTAATTTTTTTATAGCTTATAATAATTACGAAAATAATTTATCCTTACAGAGTTTATACGAGAGTATAAAAACCGAGCCTTTCAAAATTCCCGAAGACGATGGTAACGATTTGATGCACACGTTCTTCAATCCTGACAAAGAAGGATGGCTCTGGAAGCAAGGTAATTTGAACAAAATAATAACAATATTATATGTATACGTATTGTTAATAATATACAATAAATAAAGGTGTGTGTATAGTCGCAAAAGCTCGTCGTTTGCTCCCTTATTATTTGCAAATTATTATTATTATTATTATTATTATCATTATTATTATCAATTTTAATTTATTAGTTTTGAAAATTTTCCCTGACTCGCAGAAAAAAAATAAATTCATTCAAAAAAGATTTTTGATTTTTTTTTTTAGCACGTTTTCATTATATTATGCATGGTTGGAGAAATTTTGTAAATTTGGTGAAAAAAAAAATAAAAATTCTATTTTTTTTTTTTCGAAAAAAAGTATTAAAAAAAATGCTGCCTGAAAAATAGCCGTGTTAATAGATTAATACGTGTCTTGTTGTTTAATAAATGATGTTGAAAAAAATTGTTTAACCATTTATTATGTACTCACAAATATGCTTTGTCCCTCTGCTGCTGCCCTGACGGAGCCAGCAGGTAAATAATAAAAAGTGTTTAACGTTTATTCTTAAATCTATGAATTGAAATATTGTTACAGGTGGAAGATACAAAAGTTGGAAAAGACGTTGGTTCATATTAAACGACAATTGTTTATACTATTTTGAGTATACGACAGACAAAGAACCCAGAGGAATAATACCACTGGAAAATATACAGGTTCGTGAAGTCCAGGATCGCCATAAACCCCATTGCTTTGAACTTTACGCAGCTGGTTCAGAGTTTATTAAAGCTTGCAAAACAGACAGCGAAGGAAAAGTCGTCGAAGGTGAGTACCATGAAAAAAAAAGAAAAAGAAAGAAATTGAATGATGTACATTGATGATGTACATAATATAAACAGACAAATTTTACAACAAACTTTGCTATTTAATTTACAGGAAAACACACTGTGTACAGAATGTCCGCTGCAACGGACGAGGAAAAAGACGAATGGATAAAGTGTGTTAGGTAAGTTTATTACTATTCAATTATTACAGATTTTAGTCACTTTAACGAATAAAATTTAATATGTTAAATTTAATTCATAAAATTCCAAAGAGAATAAGGAACTAACAATTTATTTTGATCTTTCAATTTCCAGGCAGAGTATATCGCACAATCCTTTCTACGACATGCTGGCAGCACGTAAGAAGAAAGCCCAGAAAACGAACGTTCATTCAAAGAGTTAAACACACTCTGTTTATAAAACTGATTTATATTCAATATCTCAGTGTGTTGCACAAGACTGTATATGTCCGGGAGTCATACGAGTCCTGAGGCATGTTTGGGATCCTCATGGTTCTACCAACGATTATCCCATAAAAGAACAGGTGCTCTAGAGTATCGGAGACCGATAATATAAGCGCAGAAATATATTTGCGCTGAGAAAGTGATCGGTATTATGATCGCCGATAGCCCTGACGTAACTGCGTAAGATAGCTAACTCTACGATCAAATTTTCCTCAGTCGGATTTACTTGTGTAAAACTTTGATCATTTTTCAAGAAACTGGGAATTTAGGGTCCCGAGCTTTACACTGGAAGCGATTTTTATTATTTTTCTAATCTTGTGTTTAATCGATATTGAATTCATTCATCGATAAATTCGATCATCGGATAATCTCGTGTTGTTAAAATCGTTTTTAACTATAAAAGCCGGATATGAATTTGGATTAGGTAGAGTTAAATCGTTTTTAAGAATACAAAGACTGCAAATTCGGATCTAGAAATAAAAATAGACTTCGTTTAATCCCGGTGACGCAAACTTTCATTGTTCTTAGTTTCTTTTCATTTGATTATAGAGTTAGTTATGAAGATAAAGTCTAGATTATCGATACCAGTATGCCAGTACATTCTTTAATGTATGCTACTCTGAGGCAGGATTTATTTTCTCAAATAAATATAAGGTGTGATTATTTTGAGGGGGAAAAAAAAAAATTCAAGACAAATAAGACAAGACGTGCATAAATGAAGTGATTCATACTAGGAATATAAAATTTTGATTAAAAATACGAATTAAGCGAAGCTGAGTTTTTCTTTATTTATTTATGTATTTTGTTTATTCAATTATACACGCCTTGGGCGTATCGACTGGAAAATCTCGCTTAATTTAAACAAAAAAAAAGAATCAATTCCAGATCATTGTATCAGATAGTTTTTCTGATAGCTGATAATACTAAACTTTTATAAAAGAAAACAAGAAGGAAAGAATGTGTTTGAAAGATTGTCTGAAATCCGGAAACAGATATTACCTAAATCTATACATGTAAAGGTATTTTTTGTTGTTGTTGATGTTGTTGTTGTTGTTGTTGTTGTTGGCAGCCTCAAGAAGAAAGAAAGAAAGAACGAAAAAAAGAAAAAAGAAAAGAAAAAGAGCCTTTGAAGCTTTAACGTAAACTTATTTCTAGCCCTGAATAGGCTTCCAGGATATAACTGTAAATTACATTATTAATTAAATAATTATAAAGTATTTAGTTAGGCCACTTAAAGATGGCCCGTGATTTAAAGCTTGATTATCAAAAAAAAAAGCTTCTGTCGTTTTGTTTTTAAAAAAAGTTCATATCGATCCCGGACTTAGTCCCACGAGATCAATTAAGATCATTAATTTTATCGTTAGTTAAAAGGTATTAATATAAGTAAGGATATAATAATAGAAATAAATAAATTGAAAAAAAAAAAGAACAAAATAAATAAAAGAAAATGAAATAAACCATGATTGAAACGAAGAGCGTGTATAAATGTGATAGCTGTTTATTTATTTGAACAAATGTATAATAGAGATTAGAAAAAAGAGAAAAAGGAAAAGCTTAATAATTAATTACTGAATTAATGAAATAATTTGAAAATGAATATAAATTAATCCCTGTACGTCGTTGTACAGGTTGTAAGTATGGCTTTAATTGCCAAATGACATTAGACTAGATGCTCCATATTACCTTTTGTATATTATATCTGCATACATACACATATGTATGTATGTATTTATGTATGTGTGATTGTGTGTGTGTGTGTATGTGCGTGTGTGAGACTGTGTGTCTTATATGTATACGTACGAAATATATTTATATACATATTAAGATACGTGTGTGTGCGCGTGGTTGGGGTAAAGAAATAATAATAATAATAATAATAAATTAGGGATGTTTGAAAAGAAAAAAAAAAAAAAGAAAAAATAATACATGTATATATATATACCCTATAATTGATTTGATAAATTTTGACAATATACGTGTGTATAATATAAATTTTTTTTTTTTTTTTTTCTCATTAATATACCCTATATTCTATCTTATTAGTGTATTTGCGTTATTTACTATGTTATGTTACAAAATCGAACTAGATACGTTAATTTAAACTTTGGAATAAATACGTTTCTAAGATCTTTATACTCTTTGATAATTGCAATGCGTCTATATACTCTTTTCTTTTTCTTTAGCTTTTTTTGGTAAATTAAATTTACTTTATGTTTTATTTATTTATTTTTTTTATATATATATATATATATATAGGGTATATTATATTATACCTATGAATATGCATATGTATATTAAACAAAGCGGGGTATAAAGATCTTCTAAATTTTTGTCTAAGACATTTATTAAGCGACTAATCCGTCATATATATAGGTATATTTATGTATGTATGTATATATTATATACATATATACTATATACACATATGCAATTAGCGATACACAGTTTTTGAAGAAAGAGCTAAAAACAAAAATGAATGCAAAAAATAAATAAATAAGTATTCAAATATTATAATAGTAGAATGCAGAATAAATAAATAAAATAGTAAAATTAATGAATTAAATGATTATCAGACATCGAAAACGCCTTAATAAGAAAAGAAAAAAAAAGAAAGAAAAGAAAAGAAACGAAAAAAAAAGTAAAATGATTGTTACCATACAAGTTTATGATGACTAAATAACAGGATTATTATTATACACGTAATAATATAATAGATTTTTTAACATTCACACTTTTCTAGATATTGTTATTAATCAAACAATTAGCTTTAATTTATTAATGACGGATTAGAACGGGTTAAAAAATACCCAACGATAATAGAGACAAAGGACTAGGGGTTTAATGCACTATTAATATCCATTGCCCGTCCCGAATACGAAACGAAATGCACCAATTTCTCTCATTTTCCTCAATTATTGAATTGCTTAGCTAATATATTTATACGGTAAATAATACCTTGATTATTATATTATATTATATTATATCGTATCATATTACGGTATATTCATATTGATATTCATCTCATATTTTACATTTTTTGGGGTGGAGAAAGAAAATTTCAATTCTAAAATAAAGAAATAAATAAAAATATCTTTAATCTAAAATCTAAAATTTGCCATCTGTTAAAACGGGACCACTTTTCATTATTCTCATTCTGCAGACTATGGTTTATAAGAAAAGACAAAAAAAAAAAGGATATATAAATTCTCGTTATATCAAATCCTTTGATTTCGGTATAGAAGAGACATCGTGTCTTAATGAAGAAGAAGAAGAAAAAAAAAAAGAGTATTCTGTTAGGTCCAAATTTATAAACGTTTTCTTAATCTTCAGTTCGAAATGACTCTCTATATTTCTATAACGTATAATATTTAACATGGGGTATTATTTATTGAGCGACTATTCTTCTCATATTTGTCATAAATAATTAAATTAAAAATTAAAAAAAAAACGAAACACGTAAATAATGAAATAATGAAATGAATAAATAAATGTAGGATAAATAATTGATATTAAGCTGTTCTTTTAGATGAATATATTTGTCGAAAACAGCTTTTAGATAACATATAAAATACATCTTACATTAATAAATACATAGGTCTGAGCGTCGAGATAATTGAGGACCTTTCGAAAAATTATCATAATCATCATTCCTACACTATTTATATATATCAACATAATATATATATATATTAAAAAAAAAAAATTTTAAATAAATAAAAAATAAACCAATATTATTTATTGTATAATAATACATATCTTTTTGTTCGGAATTATTGCATGTATTACGTAATCTCAATGCTTTAATATACACGTATCTTTAGTATCTATCTATGTATCTATAATATTCTATCTTGAATTGAGTTATCGATTATTATCTGCCAGGCCTTCATTGTTATACAATTATATTGTATGAATTCTTATATTATATTTGAGAAATTCTTTCTTTTGTTTTTTTTTTTTTTTTTTTCCTCGTATCATGTATATTAAACTGTATATTAATTTTTACTCTACATATTATATTGTATGCATAAATAAATTGTGTACCATTAAAAGAAAAAGAGAGAAAAAATAAGAAAAAGAGAGAGAGAGAGAGAGAGAGAAAAAAACAATATGTATTGATTGTAAGGCGATTTAATAAATTTCGTTTTTATTTCTTATACTAGCTCTTTTGTATACTATTTATCTTACGCAATACGACCATTCTAATTTAATAGTCAAGTATTTTAAGGTGCTTTCCTACCCAATTTCACCAGACCTGAAAACATTGGGATAAACGCGTGTGGAAGGTGCTATTTAACGGAATATCACTACCTGGGCACCGAAATCAATGAAACAAAATACGTCGCGCAATTCTATGTGCGACTCCGAACGGGTACGGCCCAAAATATGTTTGTTTTACGCGAAAATAGAGAAGATATCCATGTAAAACGGGTTGAAAACGTTATATCTAATAATAATACTGACACCTGCTCGGGTCAGATGTTTTCCTCATACCAGGTGGATTTTCGAATAAAAATTTTCGTAACTGAATACCGCTTAATAATTCTTAGCTTGAGTTGTTCTTTTGATTGTTCGTTCGTTTGTGCACATCGCTAGTTTTGACGACCCCTCCCTCAGCAACTACTCCATTGCTACATAGAGAGCGCTGCTCGCGTATATGAATGAACGAGTAGTAAGATAGTGGTGCTGCACAAATATGCGGATAAAAAAATTACTACGTTTTCTGAGAAGCGCTCGTCTATGAATGAAAAGATAGTGGTGCTGCACAAATATGCGGACAAAAAAACTACGAGCCTTTCTTTATATTCTTGGAGGCGTGGCAAATAGCTCATTGATAAAATTCTGAATAGCAGTGGAAAAACTACTAACTTTTTATTAGTTTCATTGATACAATGAAAGATAGTGGCGCGTGGAAATAATGCGAAGAAGTTAAACAGAATTACTGATATTTTATTGCATTTATGTTTGCATTATAGGTATGTCTGAATGAATAGAAATAAAGCAGTTGAAATAAATTCACAACTACCCAAATCACTGAGATGTAAGCCAGGAATCATCCGGTATAAACATTTTCAAAATTCATTTTTTTATTCTTTGTTATTAAAAATGTAAAATTCTTATTTGATTTATCCTAGCAAGTAGATTGAAGCGATTAATCAAATTGGTGGGGCAATTATTATCGTCCCCACCCCGCGCCGCGCGACGTATACCAAGAACGCCGGGCGCAGCGTTCAGTCATTTGCGCGGCATCCTCGAGTAAGGATCTGTGACACGTGTCGAGGAGATTTGCGGCTCGGAAAGGCTGACATCAACGGAGGAACGTTGTGGACATAGGTGAGTTTAAAATATTTCGATCAATATTATACGTCGGCAATAAATAATCGACAATTTTCAAAGCTAGTCGAAAACAAGTGAAATTGTATTCAATACTTTTCCGACAGAATTCACGCGTCTCGTATTTTAATCGTAGAAGTAAGTAACCGTTGAATTGCTACCAGCAGGCTTTGATTATAATTGCAGATATTGTTCATTTTCAAGTACATTCTATCCATACCAGCGAATAAATGTGCGAAAATCTACCTTTCTTACGAACATAACTTCTCGGACCTGTTTTCAATACAAATATAATGGGCGAGAGAGTTTCGTTTGATAACTTCGCGAGGATTATGATCCCATTGTATTATTGGCATATAATTCCGAGTCCCTTGCCCTGTAGCGTCGTTTGGTTTACAGGCATATTTCGCGACTCCGAAGGGGAAACTAATTTGTCGTGTTATTTCGAGTTGACAATAATTTTTCGGGAGAATACTCGATCCCCGATTTATTCTTTTATTCGATTTTTTGACAGCATTATCGGTCGACGGAGATGAGAATGAACATCGCTGACACTTGAACTGCATAGATCCTGCGTGCCACTTGATCGGAGATGGACGCCAACCAACACTGCCCGGCTAGTCCTGGATTAACGGTCGACCAAGATAATGGTGAGCTTCCTATTATATTAGCCAAACACCCAATTTGACTATAAATGTATGTCTGCAAAACAATCATTGCTAAAACATACTTCGCGATCCGATACAGATCTTGGACAGATTACTTTTCCACGTGTATGTACCACAATACTCATCGGCCATGTAACCGTGACGCTCACCCTGTATCTTTGACTCGATACTGGGGCCTCCGGCTTGCTTCTGTCTCCCCGTATACGCCAGAAACTTTGACGACAACTCGGTTTCACTCAGCTGCAAAGGATACGATACCGACGCGAAATAATATACCTAGAGGTAAGATATTGTCCGTCTCGTTGTAGGGTAAGCCTAGGAGAGAAAGCACACTCAATTCTTGGAAATAGCAATAAATTCTCTCTTTTTAATGACAAACCTGAAATATGATTGATAGATCTCGAGAGAATATGTTTACCTTATTGAAATATAGTAGACTCACCTCGTAGTAGAGAAATATTTGAATAACCAGGATCAAAGTTTCAAGGTTTGAAAATAAATAGAAGGGTAGATAGCTGTAGGCCTAATTAGGCATCACATTTATTTTTTAAACATGGAACATAATTCAATATTGGTGATAAATTACTCCAGAGTCTCAAGTACCAGTCATAACGATTGAAATATTGAAAAATCTATTCATGCATGCAATAGTAATACTAGCTTATTGACATTCTTGATTCTGTTGAAATAATAGTTAAAAGTTTATATCAAATTTAAAAATGGTTCGGGCAGGCTTACAAAATCAATCATAAGAAATATATTATAATAAATTTCATACAGATGTATAATCACAATTAGAAATTCTTTGGTACTTAGTTGAGAATGTTTGCTTGAAAAACACCTAAACTTAATCTATCCAATGTACCCTATGCTTATCTAGTTTTTATCTTCACAGGCGTTGTTCACAGAGGGAAACTAGCTCCTGCCTATCCTCAACAAAACCTCTTCAATATTCATCAGGACAGGGGATTCACACCAGGGAGTGAAGCAGTCCAAGCACCGGGGTAATGACCGCAAGACAACTCTGCACCGCGGAGTATTAATAAAGTAGCATCAGCGAATGGTTCGTAATTACAGTTCCTTTTGAATCAGTTTTTATAAAATCTCGCATCTGGTCTGGTCTATAATTATTTTAAATTACTCTACTTTACAATTACTTTTACTAATTAAATCGAGTTCAATCACACATTACCAAACTATTTTAATTGAATAAGTAATTTCATTAAACATGTAATCAGTGACTCGTAACAGTGCAAATATCCATGTAAGAATAAGATCGTTTATGCAATAAACATGTATTATTATAGTAAATTGGCGCATTCTTGAATAAATATCTCTTGAAATTGTAAATCATCTATCGTTGAATCATTTTCCTATGTCCTTTCCTTGCCTATAAGTCGAAAATCATGAAAATCGCATGATTTCATAAAGCCCCGAACAATATTAATATATATAAATATAACAATATTAATATATATAATATAAATATTAATGCGCCTGAGTATATGCAACCTGCATGCCATTCGTGTAAACGGAAGGGCCCATGTTAATTTTTGTTGCCTATTTGGTGTTTTCCGAATGCCTATATTCAGGCGAATTGTAGTAACGTAGAAAAAAGGTCGAAAAAAAGGTTCTGGCAGTTGATACCTCGATTTTAGTCGCTTTACGATGAAATATCTACTGCCAGAAAATCGACCAATCAGGAGGCTGCTTGAGCCAATTTAGGCTCAATTTCTCGAAAAGGAGCCTCCTGATTGGTCGATTTTGAAATTAAATCAAGTTACGGCGCTACAGAGGCTAGCCATCAGCAAAATTCTGGATTTCTGGCAGTGGCTGGATTTTCACGGCAGCAATTTACTGCCGCGGCGCTATTCGTTGTTAACCACGTGGTTGACCTACGCTATTCGTTGTTAATCACGTGTTGCTGCCGCAGTAAATTGCTGCCGTGAAAATCCAGCCACTGCCAGAAATCCAGAATTTTGCTGATGGCTAGCCTCTGTAGCGCCGTAACTTGATTTAATTTCAAAATCGACCAATCAGGAGGCTCCTTTTCGAGAAATTGAGCCTAAATTGGCTCAAGCAGCCTCCTGATTGGTCGATTTTCTGGCAGTAGATATTTCATCGTAAAGCGACTAGAATCGAGGTATCAACTGCCAGAAATCCGACTCCTTAAATAAGGTATCAACTGCCGGAACCTTTTTTTCGACGTTTTTTCTAAGCTACTACAATACGCCTGAATATAGGCATTCGGAAAACACCAAATAGGCAACAAAAATTAACATGGGCCCTTCCGTTTACACGAATGGCATGCGGGTTGCATATGACAAGGCGCATTATTATTCATATTATATATATTAATATTGTTATATTTATATATATTAATATTGTTCGGGGCTTTATGAAATCATGCGATTTTCATGATTTTCGACTTATAGGCAAGGAAAGGACATAGGAAAATGATTCAACGATAGATGATTTACAATTTCAAGAGATATTTATTCAAGAATTCGTTAATTTACTATAATAATACATGTTTATTGCATAAACGATCTTATTATTACATGGATATTTGCACTGTTACGAGTCACTGATTACATGTTTAATGAAATTACTTATTCAATTAAAATAGTTTGGTAATGTGTAATTGAACTCGATTTAATTAGTAAAAGTAATTGTAAAGTAAAGTAATTTAAAATAATTATAGACCAGACCAGATGCGAGATTTTATAAAAACTGATTCAAAAGGAACTGTAATTACGAACCATTCGCTGATGCTACTTTATTAATACTCCGCGGTGCAGAGTTGTCTTGCGGTCATTCCCCCGGTGCTTGGACTGCTTCACTCCCTGGTGTGAATCCCTTGTCCTGAAGAATATTGAAGAGGTTTTGTTGAGGATAGGCAAGAGCTAGTTTCCCTCGGTGAACAACGCCTGTGAAGATAAAAACTAGATAAGCATAGGGTACATTGGATAGATTAAGTTTAGGTGTTTTTCAAGCAAACATTCTCAACTAAGTACCAAAGAATTTCTAATTGTGATTATACATCTGTATGAAATTTATTATAATATATTTCTTATGATTGATTTTGTAAGCCTGCCCGAACCATTTTTAAATTTGATATAAACTTTTAACTATTATTTCAACAGAATCAAGAATGTCAATAAGCTAGTATTACTATTGCATGCATGAATAGATTTTTCAATATTTCAATCGTTATGACTGGTACTTGAGACTCTGGAGTAATTTATCACCAATATTGAATTATGTTCCATGTTTAAAAAATAAATGTGATGCCTAATTAGGCCTACAGCTATCTACCCTTCTATTTATTTTCAAACCTTGAAACTTTGATCCTGGTTATTCAAATATTTCTCTACTACGAGGTGAGTCTACTATATTTCAATAAGGTAAACATATTCTCTCGAGATCTATCAATCATATTTCAGGTTTGTCATTAAAAAGAGAGAATTTATTGCTATTTCCAAGAATTGAGTGTGCTTTCTCTCCTAGGCTTACCCTACAACGAGACGGACAATATCTTACCTCTAGGTATATTATTTCGCGTCGGTATCGTATCCTTTGCAGCTGAGTGAAACCGAGTTGTCGTCAAAGTTTCTGGCGTATACGGGGAGACAGAAGCAAGCCGGAGGCCCCAGTATCGAGTCAAAGATACAGGGTGAGCGTCACGGTTACATGGCCGATGAGTATTGTGGTACATACACGTGGAAAAGTAATCTGTCCAAGATCTGTATCGGATCGCGAAGTATGTTTTAGCAATGATTGTTTTGCAGACATACATTTATAGTCAAATTGGGTGTTTGGCTAATATAATAGGAAGCTCACCATTATCTTGGTCGACCGTTAATCCAGGACTAGCCGGGCAGTGTTGGTTGGCGTCCATCTCCGATCAAGTGGCACGCAGGATCTATGCAGTTCAAGTGTCAGCGATGTTCATTCTCATCTCCGTCGACCGATAATGCTGTCAAAAAATCGAATAAAAGAATAAATCGGGGATCGAGTATTCTCCCGAAAAATTATTGTCAACTCGAAATAACACGACAAATTAGTTTCCCCTTCGGAGTCGCGAAATATGCCTGTAAACCAAACGACGCTACAGGGCAAGGGACTCGGAATTATATGCCAATAATACAATGGGATCATAATCCTCGCGAAGTTATCAAACGAAACTCTCTCGCCCATTATATTTGTATTGAAAACAGGTCCGAGAAGTTATGTTCGTAAGAAAGGTAGATTTTCGCACATTTATTCGCTGGTATGGATAGAATGTACTTGAAAATGAACAATATCTGCAATTATAATCAAAGCCTGCTGGTAGCAATTCAACGGTTACTTACTTCTACGATTAAAATACGAGACGCGTGAATTCTGTCGGAAAAGTATTGAATACAATTTCACTTGTTTTCGACTAGCTTTGAAAATTGTCGATTATTTATTGCCGACGTATAATATTGATCGAAATATTTTAAACTCACCTATGTCCACAACGTTCCTCCGTTGATGTCAGCCTTTCCGAGCCGCAAATCTCCTCGACACGTGTCACAGATCCTTACTCGAGGATGCCGCGCAAATGACTGAACGCTGCGCCCGGCGTTCTTGGTATACGTCGCGCGGCGCGGGGTGGGGACGATAATAATTGCCCCACCAATTTGATTAATCGCTTCAATCTACTTGCTAGGATAAATCAAATAAGAATTTTACATTTTTAATAACAAAGAATAAAAAAATGAATTTTGAAAATGTTTATACCGGATGATTCCTGGCTTACATCTCAGTGATTTGGGTAGTTGTGAATTTATTTCAACTGCTTTATTTCTATTCATTCAGACATACCTATAATGCAAACATAAATGCAATAAAATATCAGTAATTCTGTTTAACTTCTTCGCATTATTTCCACGCGCCACTATCTTTCATTGTATCAATGAAACTAATAAAAAGTTAGTAGTTTTTCCACTGCTATTCAGAATTTTATCAATGAGCTATTTGCCACGCCTCCAAGAATATAAAGAAAGGCTCGTAGTTTTTTTGTCCGCATATTTGTGCAGCACCACTATCTTTTCATTCATAGACGAGCGCTTCTCAGAAAACGTAGTAATGTTTTTATCCGCATATTTGTGCAGCACCACTATCTTACTACTCGTTCATTCATATACGCGAGCAGCGCTCTCTATGTAGCAATGGAGTAGTTGCTGAGGGAGGGGTCATCAAAACTAGCGATGTGCACAAACGAACGAACAATTAAAAGAACAACTCAAGCCAAGAATCATTAAGCGTTATTCAGTTAGGAAAATTTTTATTCGCAAATCCACCTGGTATGAGGACAACATCTGACCCGAGGAGCCACAGATCGTAGCGGTGAATTTTTCTGTTCTTTTATTTCTTATCTACGATCTGTGGCTGCGATCGCGTTGATAGAATTTCGACTAGTATACTATACCTACCTAATAGTCGAGCGGCGAACCTGATAATTTCGCGCACATGTTTATCAGCCCCCTGACGGTCCGAGACTTGCGGTACTGCGATGTCCACTAAATATCACCCTGTATACCAATAATTAATTTGCTTCATCATTTTCCTTTTCTCCCTCTCTGCGTCTTTTTATTTCAGATATCAAATAATCCCGTGATGCATAAGAAAACGTAAAAATATGAATATATAATAAGGTATACTGATCTGTAAACCGTTCGTTCCATTCTGGGAACCGAACGAATCTCACACCGTTACCTATAGTCAACTCAGAGCTCTTGTAACTCTTGAAACTATCAAGCCTTTAATTTTTGGCAAGACATGTATTCCTAGATAATATAGTTGATGCTACTTACCTTAGCTTACCCACTGAAATAAGATCAAAAAATTCTAATGCGAGTAGACTAAATAATGATGAAAGATATAAGGAAACTAATAATAGAACAATGCAGGTCTCGTGCAAATGATTCAAAATATTAATTATCTTTCTTGTAATTTTAATATGTGCATTATTTCAGTGAAATATATAACATAAATTAGGCAGCACTGGGAAATCTTGAAGATTTTCAATCTTTGAAATTTTATTTGTTGCCTCAATTCATTCATTTATTTATTTATTAATTTAATAATTTATTTATTTATTCATTGTTTTCTTCTAGAAAGTTTCTGTCTTTTTTTTTTTTTTTTTCTTTTTATTATTTTTTTTATTATTTTATTTGTAATGTTATGCACTCTATACAAAAATAAAATGCTGAGATCAATAGAAGGATAATGTAACTTATAATTATAAGAATATTTACGGATTTCACTGAGAGAACTGAACAATTATTGATGTATTTATACGTAGATAGTATGTATATAAATCATGTATGTATGTACCTTGGAAGACTATAAACGGTACAAATTCTATCCAAGTGTAATAAAAATAAAGTATAATTAATATAAGCGAATGTTTTGCGAATTAATCATTTTTACGTATTCACAGGGTATTGATAAAGTAAGTTCTAGTTAAATGTACAGCAAAATTATGCGATGCGTGAATGACTTGAATTTTGATATTCAATTGAAATAAGATAAACCGCTCATAACAGATTTTATACAAAACCAAAACTAACTATAACTCATCGATGGAAAAATTAAATTTCAATTACAGAATCATTTAAAAATACACAAAATGAGTGAAACTTATCAACAGTATCGAGGTGAAAAAAAAAAAAAACTTACTTTACAGAAACCCCCTCTCTATCGCTATATATCGTTCGCACTATGGTTTTACACTTACTATCGGAGAAGTTAAATGCTTTGTACTATGTCGAGGAATTTGTATATTCATCTTTATATCATTGTTATTTTATTATTATTATTATTATTATTATTATTATTATTTTTATTATTTGTTTCAATTAAACGTAGGTATATCTGTACTGGAAAATAAACTGTAGCTGTAGCTGTATGTGTTATTCATTTAATTTTCAATTAATTAGATATCTTTTGTCAATGTGAACACTCCCTATAAATCCACATATTGATATATTATTCAAATTCATAGTATGTATAATTATCTGCAGCGTTAAGGAATAAATCTTCGATACTTTAGAAAAATATGATTATCATTTATCGATTTTTCATTCGGTTACAAAGTTTTTTTTTTTTTAAATTCTTTTTCTTTATCTTAATCTTTTCTTTTTCGTATTTTGCTCTTTTTCTCGTTTTTTTTTTTTTTTTTTAATTATTATTATCATTATTGATCGACACTGAAAGACATGAACGCATTTACATATACTGAAAATTTTATAATCTTTTTAAATTCAAATCATAAATTAGAAACTTATGGAAAAAAACGAAACAATAGACTATTGAATAATAATTTATCACTGGATCGAGTATAAATATCTCATGCCGATATAATAAAACAGATTGTTTCACAACCATAGGTTTTATTGAACGTGTAACACATTGTTTGTTTCTCAAATTAAACTATATCATCATTTCAATCCAGTCAATGAGATCAAAAAAATTCTTTGAATTATAACACGAATAAATCTGACCAATTTTAATAAATAAAATAAGTCTTTAGATCCGTGTGTAGCCGTTTTTCTTTAATGTAGTCTATCAATGTCCAATTCCGATGAATGAGAATAATATTCAGTAGTGTATCGAGGCTTTGGAAAGAACGGCGTTTTATATATATGTATATATATATATATATATATATATATTTAAATATTGCTTTATGTGCTTATTTTTTCTTCTTTCTATTTTTTTTTTTTTCATTTTTCATTTCTTTCTAAATGAAATTGAATATTTATCATTTTATATTCCACTTTTAGGCGCACAATATTGTTATATGTTCAATATATATTTTGGGCATATCTCGTGTATGTAATCTGATCTGAAAATAACTAATGTTTTGGTTTTTCTTTCATTTTAATTACGCTTATATTCAAATTTTTATTACCAATACTAATTATATTTTGTGGATAAAATATAATATTAGCTCAAAGCTATATGTATATATATCGATCATAATATTACACTTACATATTTCCTTTACTTAGGTTTTAGTGTCATTACAGGTTTTCATTAACTTTAAATTTATTATTTCTTTCTTTCTTGTCTTTTTTTTTTTCTTTTTTCTTTTTTTTTTTATTTATTATTATTTTCTTCATATTACTAAAAATATTTCATCTTCTTTTTTTTTTTTTTTTTTTATTATTTTTCCTCGGCTCGAAGCGCATTTCTCAATCTTCATTTAAAAATTCAGTTATCGCGTTATTTATATAAAATGTTTAGCCACACTTTGTTAAAATAAAGAATAATCACACCTCACATATATTGTATTTTAATTATGCGGCGACCAAGCGGCAATGCCGTCTCAAAACTTTACAACACTTATATAATATCATAAATAAATAATCTCTGTACGATATCAAACAAACTGACTAACTAATAATAATTTTATGCAGTAAGACAAAGATATTCAATTATTATTATTATTATTATTAATTCATCAAAGATCAGAACGGAGCTATAGATTTTTTTTTTTTTTTTTTTTTAATTCCAAATGTTTAGATTTAAAAGAAAAAAACAATTCAAAAATTCAAAGTAAATCGTAGCTCATTTATGTCTCGTAGTGTGTAAAGTATTGGACGGATTCAGTCGCCACAGAGTTTCTTAAATATGTAGGAGGTATGTATATAGATTTTAGAAGCCCCCTATTCAATCAAACTTCAGCCCGTCTTAAAAGACTTCTAAAATGCGACGTCATACTTTGGGAAAGTTCATTATAAATCGTAAAGCTATTTTTGCATAGTTGTGGGGAACCTTCTTA
This sequence comes from Tenthredo notha, assembly GCA_914767705.2. Taxonomy (NCBI): domain Eukaryota; kingdom Metazoa; phylum Arthropoda; class Insecta; order Hymenoptera; family Tenthredinidae; genus Tenthredo; species Tenthredo notha. The sequence goes on along the minus strand of OU611911.1, from coordinate 9,113,357 downwards.
AAGACCCTAACTACCATGTTCTTATTTTTTCTTTCATCTTAACTTCCTGTTATTTTTTTTTTCTTTCTTTTTCTTCATCTTCTTCTTCAACTTATATCATAGTATTTGTATACAAACTTACACTAAATTATATACTAGGGTGTACTTATTATTATTATTATTTTTTTTTTTTTTTAGTATTTTTTGTTTTTTTTTTTTCCTTACTTCTTTTACGATTACAAGTACGTGGCGGTGGAGTATTTTGATACAGTTCAGTTTTTTTTTTTGTTTGTTGTTGTTTTTTGTTTTTTTCTTTTTTTTTTTTTTGTTTCTATTCTTCTCATACATACGTATTTACTTACATACATGCATACGCAATCATTCGGCACTTCTTACATATACGTTCATTCATATTCATATACAGTGAATATTCGTATCTGCGGGTCAGTTGTTGAATGAATCTGTGTTCAATTCATTGTGAATTCATTGTCAAGCATCAACAAGTGACCCGGAGATACGAATATTCACTGTATATATATATAAAAAAAAGAGCACATATTATTTATATTCATACATATCTATATTATCCATAGTATAAATAGATAGATATATACGAATATGTAGTTTAGTACATACTTTTATAGTATTTAGTATATCCTTATACTTGAGGTCTGGTAAAACCTGAATCTTCGTGTTACTTGCTAAATACTTAACCGAGAGTATGATACAGAGGATAATGCTGAATACCAATAAAATATCAGACTAAAATAACAATGATCAATTATCAATTATCAAATATGAAATATGAAACATGAAACATGGAATATGAAATATGAAATTTATATGGCAAATTGATTTTAAACTATCATAGTTCATAGTTCAGTATTCAGCAATACCTTACTGCACGCGCTTAGGTATAGAGTAAGGTATTTGTTCATTTATCTATAAACATATATTACTGTTGCTTGCCGCTGCACAAATGTGATAATATATTCTGATAGTAACTCATTTCTTGTTTTTTTTTTTTTTTCCATTCTTTTCTTTTGTCCGTAATTTTATAAAATGTAATATGAACCCCATGGCAAAGAAGACAAAAGAAATGGCAAGAAATTATTTCAGCATGTTTCGATATACAATACATGTAATATAGCTAATATTTGAAGAAAATTAAAATATAAAGAAATCTAATGGCACGTCTAGTTAAAAAAAAAAAAAGAAAAGAAAAGTATAGCTGCAAAAATGATCACAACCAAAGTTAATTAAAGATTGCGATAAAGTTTCTATTATCAATCAGAAAAGAATTGTAAAAGCTGTTCTTCCAATCTGATATAAAATCTGCTTAATTAAATATTAGAAATCATAGGATGTAAAAGTCCGAATTTATAATATAATAATAATAATAATAATAATAATAACAACAAATTATTAATTTCAAATAAATTTTGATCTAATATAATAAAATACTATGTTTCTTCCTTTTTCATCTTTTCTAAATGGAATAGATAATTGTTTCTCTCGATATTGCCACATAATTTTTCTTTTTTTTTTCTTGTTTTTTTTTTTTTTTTTTATAGTACAGTTAGTTAATTTTAAGAACTTTCGTATTTATATTTTTAATCGTATTAAACGATAATATATAAACTGAGTTGATTTTCATAATTTAAAACTTATAAAGCTTAAAATAATTCATGCTATTGAAATTATTTGTGATAATTAAATATGCATGATAATTTATACAAGAATAATGTAATTAAGCACTAATTATATAATCCTAAAATACTTTCTAACGAAAACATACGCTTATATATTTTCTGTGTTTAATAATCATGTCTGCTATTCCATTATTAATCTAGCACAAAAATATTATCTGTTCTTTAACACAATATGGCAAGACTTTTATAGCGTCGGACTCGTACATAATAGCTTATTAAGTAAATTAAAAATTTGGTTTCTCACCCGACAAAATTGATTATTCAACAAAATTTTGTAGCGGAAAGATAATACATTTGTATAAATCTGTATTACGGTTCGATTCGGTTGGAAATTATAAACTTCATATAAATTTAATTAAATTCATTACTTGTTCTGTTTTTTCGTTGGAATATTTGTTAAACTCAATTTTTATTCCCCACCCCCAGAAGATTATTTGAACTGTCATAATTATTATCATCTTCTACCATAAATAAATTCACGCAATTTATTCCTCAACTTTTATTTCATAATTTAATTAAATGATTTTTTATAGAACAATGTACAAATTGAGATTAGTTTTGATACGGTAAAGAAAACACAAAAAAAAAAAAAATTCATAAGTCTGACAAAACGCAGCCAACCGTAATACAACGTTTTTAAAATGTAAATATATTTTTTGCATAAAATTTTGTGTACGTAACGTAGTATAGTATTCGTAGTATATTAATTATAGCGATATAAACTTGCATGATGATGAAATTGATGTGCGATTGGCTATACAGAAAATTAGATTCACTCCATTACTATAATTAAACTAAGTCATACTCGTCTAAAATATAAACATTGTCGAGGTTTATGGGCTAATCACATATAATGTTTAAATGGCAAATAAGAATAATACATTTAAATCAGTTTCATTTCATAAGAAACGATCCACTGATAGATCACAATTTTTCTTTATCTAACAATAAAAACTACTAAAGATCTCATCAATTTATTATTAACGCATATTTGGCAGTCATAATCGATAATCAATCAATCAATCAATCAATCAATCAATCAATCAAGCTTGTTTCTCTCAAAGATCAAATTTTCCCATACAATTAGAAATACACATATTCGTGATCATCCCACAAGCTTCATCAATATTTCGTCATATTTAGTTCTAAAAGAAAGAGAAAAAAAAAAACGAAAAACGAAATCTAAGATCTCACCGAATCTAAAACGATATTTCTTACGAAATAATTAATTCCGTTGATTGTTGTAGAAATAAAAAATAAAAAAAAAAAAAACAAACAATGTTAAAATAATGTAAACACCAAGCTTCAAACCGCGTAGATAGATTTCTCTATTAAATTTTCTTTTTACCTGTTACCTGACAGTACAAATCCTCTTAATCGAGGCAGTCGCCTTGTCTCAGAAATCTTTGACATGGCCTAAAAAGCTCAACTCATGAGCCTGGTAATGGGTAGCAGCTGATAGCGGTGTAGTGCTTGACTGATGCGCCACATTAACAGCTGCCAAATGATGATGATGTAATGTGTGATGCGGTGTGTGCGGGTGAATAATATTATTCGGATGGGGAACCTGGAAGTTCCCGGGTGGCGGGGCTCAGGATAAAAGAGCTCCTGGATGTCCACCTGGAAGAACTGACGACGCTGTTACCGTCGTTGTCTGCATATTAGACGCGTTGTTCTGCTGTTGGTTTTGCTGTGTACCTAAGAGCAAATAAACATCATTTATTATTTCAATAATCAAGTAATTATAGAAAAAGACAAAGTCTATTAAAAAGTGAGAAGAATGGAAAATGCAGAAGCCTTTTCTGATGACTAGAATGATTAAAATCTTGTGCTTATTATCAGATATAAGAAATTTTAGTCATGCTTCGATATCTTTAAGTTTAAAGGACTCTCCACCCTTACCAGCATTCTGACTGAGTTCGGCCTTAACTCGTCTTGCAATATGGCTTCTGGTGTGCTTTCTAAGATGATCTTTTCTATAAAATCCTTTACCGCACTCAGTACAGACGTGTCTTTTCTCCCCGGAATGTATGACAAAGTGTAAAGTGAGTTGCTCCTTTCTTTTAAAAGCCTTAAGACAAACTGTACAGACGTACGGTCTCTCAGGATTATGACTTTGTTTGTGACGCGTCAAGTGATCCTTACGCTTCAACCCTGCGCCACAAATATCGCAGACAAATCTCCGCTCTAATGTATGGCCTAACAAGTGTTGTTCCAAAAGTTCTCTCTCAGGGTAAGCCATATGGCATTCAGGACAGCAGTATAGAGTCGAACCGTCCAACGCAGTAGTTAAACGAATCTCTCCCGGTTTAGGTCTAGGCTTTTTCTCCTTTGGCGCCTTCTTCTTTTTCTTTTTCTTATTATTAGGAGACATCATTATGTTAGGTGTGGTAGTTGTAGCAACGGCTACAGACGTAGTCTGTGCCATTTCAGATTCTTTCTTAATACTTTCGGCTGAATATTTCAAAAAGTGGTGTAAACTTAAGGGCAAAGTACTGGCGGGTAAATGACTGAGATAATCAGCGACCGTAGATCCAGGAGTGGCCAAAGATTGCCAAGTAGCTGGCATTGTAGCAGGGGTTTGCGTATGTGCATGCTGTTGGTGGTGTTGGTGCATAGTGTAATCTTGTTGAGAACCGTTAGTAGTAGTTTCGCCGTTGCGTTGATGATCCTCCCCCTTTTTATCTTTGCTCTTGTCTTTTTCTTGTAAAAGATTGCACACGTCTTGTTGATTTATTGTTTCAGTTGTCTGTAAATGAATATTTATAAAGAAAGAAAAAAAATATTAAATTCAATTAATACAAATACAAAAATAGGAAGAAAAATGAGTAATGTAAGAGAAAATAGTCCTCCTTTAATATCCTTTAATCACCTGATGATAACTGCGTTTTTCTTGCATCCCAGGTGAGTTTGATGGACGTTGTTGAACCGGCTGTCCCTGAGAGTAAGGAACGTTTGGATAATGATGAACCGCATTGCTGTTTGGATAGCTAGTTTTATTGTTCATCATAACTTGGGATTGTGACGATTGTACGCCGTTTGATTCACCCCTGTATTTTCCCATTACCGGCACTCCGATCGGAGGCTGGTTGGGAAAATGATTGGCGTAACGAGCACCTGCCCCTCCCGAACTATCGGTTGCAAATTGGTGGATACTCGGTATGGTACCAGGAAAATGGCCTCCGAACGGCGGGAAATTCATTGCAAATCGTCAATAAAGTACCTGGAAAGAAAAATTCAATTATTTACATACATTTATATTTCATAATAGAAACCATTTCATCATTTCTCTTAGCAAACCTCCTACCATTATTTGTTAAATAAATATATAATAAATAGTAAAATTATGTAACAAAAGCTTTATTGTTTAAAATTCAGGATTTCCTACGTTTTAGAGTTTTTTCTATTTTTATCTTATTATCATTTTTTTTTCCTTCGCGAATGTGTAATTAGTAAAAATTTTCGTGAATTTTATGTATGACAAAGATAAAGAACGGAATAATACATCGATATCTATATATTTATATGCATTAAATATATATTAATATATATACATAATAATTTATATACGTGAATAAATGAGAAGAGATACGTAGTGTTGGTGTGACTATTGTAAAGACAATGAATCGTGATATTATTTATTAAATGATTATATTTTGTTGACTAATCGATCGAACGGCGTAGTTAAAGTATTAAAAATATATAAATATAACGCGGTGATAGGCGGTGGTTTTTAATTAATTAATGTTTTAAATATCGTCTATGATTATATGTATGAAGAATAATTATAGCTATAAATTTGTATAGTTTTTTTTTTCTTTCTTTTTGATATTTGTACGTAAGATATGAAGAAATTAATAATAATATATAACAATAATCGGTTATAAAGGATGAAGTTTAATCTAATCTGTTTTTTCTTTTTTTTTTCTTTTTTGTTCCGTGTACTACTGTAGGTATATACGTCAGGTATATAGAGAATATACATGCTGTTTGGCTGTCACACAACTTGGTATGTATATTATTAGGGATAAAATAGTAGAAGAAGTGATTGGTCGATGGTATTTATTACTTACAAAAATTTCCCTTTCCCCATCTTTCGGTTCCTAGGGGGTTGAATATTCAACGGGGCCTTGTACGATAACACACGCGATAAAAATGCAGTATTTCGCCTAAGCCGTCAGAATTTCGCCGATAGACGCAGGGGTGGAACGGGGGGAAGCGTCCTTTCCCCCCTCATACCACAGAGCCAGTCGATACGAGGCCGAATTCGCACGAATTTGAACAGAAAATGGCCGTTCGAATACTGAAACGTCAGCCCCGGTATCCTCGGCTTTCTAAATTAATGTTATAATTATTAATAACCGCTTACCATTTATGATTTAGATGATAATTATCCTCCCGACGATGAAATATCGTCTAAAAGATTCGTGCCGTTGACACCTGTCCCTCAACTCGGCACCCCCACCCCTCCGTCCGCCCTCTACTGTGCCAGCCTCTTAACTATTTTTTCTCGGCTTATACGAAAATGCCCGAATAAAACCTGCGGGGGCCTATAGCCAGTGTATATATCCGACCAGGGTTACCCACCTTTTAAAACACTGGCGGCAAGAGTCATTAACAAATTATAACTACTCGCCCTTTATGACTTTACATCTATTCCTAGTTCATTTTTTTTTCTTTCTTTCTTTTGTTTTTTATATCTACAATGCAATTATTCGATTACAGATGAAGAAAAAAAATAAAAAATTAATAGATATATATATATATATATATATATATATATATATATATACACTAATATTATATACTTACGTTAAAGAAAAGAAGAGTAATAGACAAAGAGAGAGAGAGAGATTTGACATAGGGAAATATTAAATACAAGATAATAATGTAATAAATTGTAATAAAAACAAAAATAATAAAATTTAAAAAAAAAAATTAAAATAAATCATTATAAAGAATGATGTATTTATATTAAATGTACGTTTTTATTTTAGTAATTTTTTTTGTTTTTTTTTTTTTGTATTTTTTTTTTGTTGTTTTTTTTTCCAATATTTATGTAAGTAACAATGAAAATGACTTATGAACTATTCGTTAAGAACTACAATATAGTAATAATTATATATATATATTTATATATATATATATATATATATATCTAGACCCACTGCCACTTTAATTGTGATATTCTATAATAATAATAATATGAAAAAAAAAAAAAAAATGTATGTCAAACTGTTGGCATATGGTGATAAACAAGAATCAATAATCATTTATATTTTTCGTAATAATGTTGATTGTGTTATTGATCTCTTATTATAATGTTGGCAGAGTATTTGCCATTTTAATAAACGAAGATTTAATATTCTTGTTGTTGTTATTATAGTTATTGTTGTTGTTTTAATGAATCTATTCCCACCATTATGTATTATATTGTATAAATTATAGGGAATAGAAACATTGGCGTAAATCTTATTAGTATATTAGAAGAGAAAAAAAAAAAAGAAGAAAAAAGAAATAAAAGAAAAAGTTATTATAATATAATTAAAAATTATTTATATAGGATAATTACATAGAGAAAATACTTGAATAAATTTGTTTTGTTTAGTTTTGTTTTTTGTTGTTTTTTTTTTTTTTTTTTTTTTTTTTTTCACCTGTTTTACGTATCAACTTATTTGATAATAAATTCCATACAGCTATTTACTTCTTTTTTTATTTTTTTTTTTAAATTAATATTTTATAAACAACCATCTCCAAGATTTAAGAAATATAAATCTAACTACAAGTTTCTAGTTAATTACGATTTTATGTTTGAAATGTTTTTATTTTATTTATTTATTTTTTATTTTATTTTTATTTGTTAGTTTGTTGTTTATTTTATTTATTTTTTTCTTATTTTATTCTCATTTCCTTTTTCTCTCTCTCTCTCTCTTTCTCTTTTCTTTAAACGAGCTCTATTTTAATTGCGGAAGGCTGACATAGAAGCTTTCTGATGTTCGATAAGTCAATTAATTAATTAATTATTTATTTATTTTATTTTTTCTCTTTCTTTTACTTCTTGTTTTTGTTTTCTAACACATAAGTATAGTTATTCCTGCGTTTAATTATAAACATAATTATAAATCATTGAAAGATGTGCTATAGTATATAAAGAAAAAAAAAATCTATAGACGTCATAGGTACGCGTAAAATTATTTTGACATAAAAGAAAAAAAAAAAAAAAAATAATAATAATAATAATAATCTTGACATAATATTTCTATACATGTATAATTTGTGTATTAAATTTTTTTCTTTCTTTCTTTCTTTTTTTTTTTTTTTTCTTTCCTTGTCTGAACACAGCTCATGCTAATAATTATGTAATGAAAAATATATAAACTATATAATTATCCTATATTTATCTGAGGTTCTTTTATTACATATTTCAATATTTAATATACTAAATTACGAGTGTCAGATATCGCCTTTGTAAAAATATACAGCAACCTCTAGTTCGCATTGTTATTAATAACTGTGTAAAATTTTACATTTTACACTACAGTTTACATATCTCTGTTTTAAATCTTAATGTTTCGTGTTTTAAATGAACCACGATCAACGTTTGATGTTTTTTACTTTTTCGTACTTAAGTAGAATAAATAATCATATTTATTTCATATTTATATGCTGTAGTTTTGTTTTATTTTATTTTCTTGTTATTTTATTTCATTTTTTTCTCTCTTGTTCGTTCATTATTATTAATTATTAATTATTAATTATTATTATTAATATTTATCATTTATCATTTATCATTTATTATTTATTATTCATTATTATTTTTTTTTTTTTTCTCCTCCTCTTTTTTGCTTCTAATTGATGGAAAAATCCTGTATTTACAATATTTTTAATTAAGCATTTTTCCAATCAAGATTGATTAAGATTTTCAATTTCGCGAGCTCAAAATTCAATTATTAGGTATTTTTTAACCGCTAGTAATAATATTCCAGATGGTGCTTTCAAAAATATATGTACTTTGTGTTTTCATTTTTTATTTCTTTTATTTATTCATTTATTTATTTTTATATATATATTTTTGTTTTCATTTAATTATTTATTTTTCATATCATTCTTTTTCGTCTTCCCATTCTCATTTTGCTTTTTATTTTTATTTTTATTTTTATTTTTATTTTTATTTTGACTTTGACTTTTACTTTTATTTATTTTTACCTCGTACTTGCACGTCAGAATTACGTTACAGTAATAATTTAATTTTTAGCCAGCATTTATCAATTGTTCTTTTCTGTCTGTACTGCTAATTGTTAAAATAACTAATTTAAGAAGTGAATTCTAATTTAGATTCATTTCAATGAATAATATAATTTACATTCCCCGTGCTATTCACTTCAAAAAATTAAATAGGTGAATTGTATCAATTATTACATATGTATACATATTTTACTTTCTCTCTTCTTTCACAAATGCAATCGAAATTTTTTTTTTTTTTAAATAAAATAGAATAAAGAAAAAAACACACACACACACACACACACACCCACCCACCCACACACACCCACACACACACACAATATGTGATGTGTTAGAAAATATTTATACCATTTTTTTTAGTCATATTTAACGAGAAATTGTTACACCGCTCACTGATAACATTCCCGGCCATTTTCATTATCTGTGATCAACAATTCTCAGAAGAAGAGATATATATATATACATATATATACCAGAGAAAATATAATATAAATTTGTATAGTAATTCATTCGCTAGTACCATTTAGCGATTAAACTAAACAATATATGAGAAAATAAATAAAGATTAGTCGCTCTATTAGCGGGGACAAAATGATCTCTGAACTCACTTAGTAGTCATCAATGATTATAAAACGATTATAATATGATTAATTTAAGACAATTCAGCCATTCGCTGGAATATGAAAAATTCATTACATTCGTTTTGTCGAATTCAAAAAAGCCCGTTTGTCTATATGCTTATAAAACTACACGATCAGATATGACTTAGTCAGAAGTAACAACGACTTTTTTTTAACATAGATGAAAATATTATTATAATATTTTTGATAGAATGTTTCATTTCATGAAAGAACAAAATCAAGTCGTTTATACAGTTATCATTTTTTAAGCCCAGTAGTAGAAGCAAAGACTTGTCATTTAACTTTGTATAAATATCTTACAGAGGCACTAAAAATATAGAAAATTGTATTTCAAGACTCCAAAGCTGCTGTTTTGGAATTAATTTTAGATATTTTTTGTTGCAAAACTTAAGTAAACTCGATTTGTTATTACAGCGAATGGCTCAGTTGGACAGTCACCAGTTTGTAGTATGAATCATATACCAAATAAGCAAAGTTTGGACTTAAGACTTTACAGAAATAATATACTTCAAGTTTTACTGACATACTTGAATTTAGTCGTTAAAAAATTATCTACGCATGAAACGATGGTCAAAAAATAATTGTCACCTTGATAAATTAATTTAACTGATGCCAAAAGACGATAATGGCTCTTATTGGCTAAAAGTCAGAGCAAAAGCATAGCATGTGATTCTGAGAATTGAAAATCTTGAACAAACAAGTAAGACTCCAAAGTGGCGAAAATTCTGAATAAGATTACGTTGTTTGAAGCTGAAATAACAATATAATACAAAGCACTTTGCTATAGATGAAATTCAAATGCTATTTGCGAAATTCGTTTGTACTTAGAGCTTGATGTACACTTTGTTAGACTAGAAACAAACAGCGAGAGTAAAACTACGAAAAGTGTGATATAATCTAATTTTCGTCACCTAGAGTCTCGGTCATTCAAATTATTCAATTATTTTTAACATTCTGCCTCACTCTTCCCTTGGCCTGTTGATGATTGAATCGAAAATACCGCCCGGTTTGATTATGGGCGGTAGGCTGTTGCTAATGCTGTTGTTGTTGATGATGGAGCATAGCCATTGCTCCGGTTTCTGCAGCGGTTGGTAAAACAACGGTAGATTGTTCGCTCACAGAAATTTGATGAATTTGGGCTTGAGAGCCTTGGCCAACTTGTATTTGAATTTGCTGTAATTCCGGTACGTTGTTCTGCTGTTGTTGTTGCTGCTGTTGCTGTTGTTGTTGCTGCTGCTGCTGTTGTTCCTGCTCTTGATGTTGTTGATTTTGTGAATTATCTGTAGAGCCCAAAGGATCGTCCTTAACTCTTTTAGCAAGATGGGATCTTGCGTGTTTGCGCAAATGATCCTTTCTGTAAAAGGCTTTACCGCATTCCGTACAAACTTCAGTTTTCTGACCAGAATGTATAACAAAATGCAGATTGAGGTGTTCTTTTCGCTTGAACCCCTTCATGCATACAGAGCAAATGAAAGGTCTTTCAGGACTGTGTCCTAGCTTATGCCGTTCCAAATGTTCTTTACGTTTCAATCCTGCCCCGCACATATCGCATATAAATCGCCTCTCTATTTTGTGTCCAATTAAATGTTGTTCTAGCAATTCCTTTTCAGGATAAGCCATGTTGCACTGTGGGCAACAGAACAGTGTCGTACCATCAAGCGCAGTGGCTATCGTCACCTGACCAGGTTTAGGTTTCTTAGGCTTGGGAGGTTTCTTCTTATACTTTTTCTTCTTCTTAGGCTTTGTCCCAGGTTCAGCAGCCTCAACTACGTCTGGAATAATCTCAGTTTCCGTGCCGGCTACTGTGATGTGAACGGACTGTTCCCCGGAAGAGTTGTTGACCGGAACCTCTAGTCCGTCAGCCCCCAAAGGACTAGATTCTATGGTTGCCTCTCTTTTGATAGTCTCCGCAGAGAATTTCAAAAAGGAATGTAAGCTTAAAGGTAGAGTGCTGGCAGGTAGTCTGGACAAATAGTCAGCGACAGTGGATCCAGGGGTTGCCAAACTCTGCCAACTAGCAGGCATCGAAGTTATCAATTCCTCGTTGCTTTGGTTTCCCTGGTTTTTGACGGTGCCCCTTTTTATAAGAGCGACCGGAGTCGTGCCCTCTTTAACATCGTCCTTAGAGTCGTCCATACCTTCTCTCAGTATCAAGTCCTGGGGAATTTGGGCGACTACTGTTAGGCCTTCAGGAGCACCGGGGAGATGGACGGTTTGTTGAATAGTTTGCTGCGAAGTTGTCGTCACTGCCGTTGATGTGCTTTGAGTGGTTTGATCAGACCTGTAATAAGAATGGTTTGACTTGAACACAGTTTCACAAGGCGACTTTACCTATTGTCTAAATAGAGATGATATAATCATGTTAAACATTCATCGATATGATATAAAATGAAAGATTTTTCAATTCTAGATCATGATGATGTAGTAGATTCTGTATTGCGCCAGTTTCTATCAAAGATTGGATAGCAAATCTGAAAATAATACATTATTAAAGCACACTCATCGTATCTTAACAACCGACCCAAAGAATAAAATGCAGAATAGTTTTATCTAAGTAAAGATGATAACGCAACAACAAAAATTGATGAATTTTGTTCAAAGAAATTAATTTGGAACTTACGTTTGTGTAGTAGCAATAGTATTCTGTGGCTGAACTTGAATTTGAACGCCGTCAGCATCTTGTTGGCTGTAAGCGACGGTCAAAACAGTAGCAGCACCCTGTGGAAATTGTCCCAAAGATATAGGAGCAAGATGATACTTTGGTTGATCCCCGTTATTACCGCCCTGCGTAACGTTTGGATTAACCACTTGGATTTGAACAGTTTGTTGCTGTTGAGTTCCGTCTTTACCCGGAACAGTAATAGGCAAGCTGATTATTTGTGGCTGTTGATTGTTGCTTCCTTGAGCAACGGCAAAACCGTTTGGATCAACGGGTCTAAGGTAATGAACGCCGCCTTCTCCTCCTGACAAAACGCCAACAACTTGACCGCCGGTAGTTAAATTCTGAGCAAATTTAGCCGTCGCAAATTGATGGACAGTTCCAGTGGGTAAAGACCCGGTTGTGAAACCAGGAAACGGTGTGAAGTTCATTTTTGGGCTGCTAGAAGGTCTGAAATGAAAATAACAAAGAAGTTTTTATAAAATTGTTCGAACCAGTTCATTTCTTTATTCAAAAAATCGAATCAATTGTTCTTTCGTTAAGTCAAGAACAACATAAGTGGATTCGTGCATACATATTGTTTCATATTCATGTTTGGGGAGTTTGAATAAGAGAGAGAGAGAGAGAGAGAGAGAGGGAGACTATATTTGTCTCTGAGACTTGTTAATGAATGGAAAAAAAAAAAGGAAAAAAAAACATAAAGGCGATTCGATCGCGTTAGGTCAATCATCCCGCCGCCCCATGACCCTGGTTCCTGTCCCCACTCTCGATCGCGTTTTCCCCCCTGGTTTAGCTCGGGAATAAGCCTTGCTGGTTCGGCGCCCCTCCACTCTACCCCTTCCCAAAGCTCGTCGATCGTGTGCTTTATAAGCGTGACTCTTATGGTTCCGCAATTTTTATTTTTTTTATTTTTTGTATAGACGGGACGAGCTATCAGACCAGGATAATATAGACGATATCATCGGTTTATTTATTCAATAGAGACCTAAAAATATTAGATTCGAAAATCTGATAATATATTAAGTTCGAGCTTTTAGAGTATCGTGAATATATATTGTGTCCCAGTCGTCAGACGAGCTAAGGGAAGGGGATAAAAATTCTTGGCTTTGGTCTTGACCTTTGCTTGTCAAATTCTGATGCGACGTATTCGTCAGACGTTTCGTGTCGAGTGGGGGTGTACGCGGTATAACGGGGGGAATGATGAGGAGGAGGAATAGGAGGAAGAGGAGGAGGTGGAGGAGGAGGAGGTGGTGGTGGAGGAGGAGGAGGTGGAGAGTCGGCTAGTGGCACGAGATCTCACCCCACTCCACCCCGCTAACCCTGTGGGGGGGTAAAACGAGGGGGAGGGGTAGAGATATAGGTGGGAAACTGGGAACCCCACGCGAAATAGAACTCGCGAGGACGATTCACGGGGGCAATAGGGATACGGGGTAGGGGTTACGACCGAAGAAAAGAAGGGAGCCCCGGAGAGGAGAGAAGAGGAAGAGCGTTAAACTGGGGGGAGAATGAGAATCGGTACGGGGTATGGGAATGCGAATGGGAAGCTACTACTTCGGGAGACAAAAGTGGGACATCGTGTCCCGCCCTTGATTGCCTGAAAGGATTTCAACATTTTTTTTTTTAATTTTTTTTTTCGAGAAGGGGTACCGGCTGATCGAATACGATACATTGAGATGCAACATCCAAGTGCAAGGCCACACGTCGCCGGTAACGAACTAACAAACTTCGGGTATAGGAAATAGGTTGTGTAATTGGGGAAGCTAGCTGACTTAGTTCTAATGGTTTACGTAACCACGATGCAGTGTATTTATGTAACGCGTACGTGGCTACTAAACGCAATAATAAAAACCGCAGGAAGCTTTTTACTCGTAAATAACGACAAAATCAGTACTAGCGATTCAATTTACCATCGAAAAAAAATAGAAAGGGGCGGGGGGGTTCAGGCGGTATTTATTACAAGAGAATATAATAGGCGAAAAAAAAAAAACTAGCCGCCTAAAATATATTAATAAAATGTTATAATAGTTGTTTTTTTTTTTATTTATTTATTTTTTTTATTTGCTGAACAGCTGAAAGACTAATTGATATTTAATTTTAATGTGCGTATGTGTGCATCGACGCGTTTTCTTTCGACGAAAGAAATACGATATTCGAATTCGGTATGTCGTTTCGTAAGACGCCCGCAACGTCAGCCGGAAGTGACGTGGCGTGGCGTTGGGTATAGAAATAGATTAGCGATAAGAGCCAACAAAAGTATGACCATAAGTTTAAAAAATAGAAGAGAAATTAATAATAAATAGAAAGGTAAGAAAAAGGAAAGAAAATGATGATAAATTTTTACAGAATCCATTAATTTCTATATAAGTTATAATATTCTTGAGGCGCATTATAAGTCACGTCTGTGTGTTGGCCTCGCTTCTAACTTTCTACGCGTAGGAACATTAGCCGAGACAAAGTGTATCTACGTGGCGACTTTATTCAAGGCAATGACTCATGAGAAATGTGATAAAAAAAACGAAGAAAGAATGAAAAACGAAACATAAATTGGCAAAAATAATATGCATCGAATATGAACATATTATATGTATATGAATTTTAGATCTAAAATGAATTGGAAAAAAAAATGTAGTACACAGCATCAGCGCAGTAGGTTCGATGCCGTTGGGCGTTGGCCGGAGATACTACGCCGCGAGCGAAAAATAGCAACGAACTTCGCCGTACTGCGCGTCAGCCATGATTGAATCAAGTATACATATGATGCTTCTACCCGACTATAATAATAAGAAAAAAAAAAAAAAAAAGTCAATCCCCGCGTATATTTTATCCTACTATATGCATCGAATTGTTTTCTCGTTTATCTCAAGACCTTCCTGGTTTGGTTAGACTCTGCTTTATACCGAGCCAAAAAACACCAACTCGTCGTCGACTCCGACGCCTCGACGACGGAATCCCGATCCCGTATCCCCCCACGTCCTATGAATGGTAGGAGCCGCTGATGCTGATGCCGATGCTGATGCTGATGCTGATGCTGCTGCTGCTTGCTCACAGGCAGCAGCAGCCAGGGCTGTTGTTTACACCCCCACTTCGTCGGGTTAGAAGCAGAGATGCCTCGGAGGGGCCTCGGAGACCACGGCAGGCAGGCACCCACCACCACGCAATTTCCAACCCCACCAAGCTCTCAACCACTGTCCGTACTTCTAACCACCCCACCAAAGGCAGCCCGAGCCCGTGAGCCACGGCGAGGCTCTCGCGACGTATTTTAGTATCTTGGGGTGGGTGCCGTGTGACCACTATTTCGCGGTTTGTCGTTGTTAAAGAACGCGTGAAAATAGGATAGACGCATCTCGTAGCGTCTATGATAAACAGATACATACACACCTGGTGGTTTTCACGTCTGGCCGTCTCGCCGCCCGCGTCTTATTATTTGTTATTTCAGTTTCTTATACGATTAATATTGAAAATTCGTCTTGATCAAGCGTCGGAGAAAACACAAGGAGTATATAATCAGATATCATAATAATCTGTAAATTCCTACGGATTACAAAAATTCTAAGGAAAAGACGCGCGAACGTTCTATACCGCCTCTCGCCACGCTAAACGAGAACTACTACACTCCGTTCTACCAAACCGCCGTTCCTCCACCGGGAATAAAACGTTTCACACGCACGTCCTACTTACCCTGGTGGTTTGTTGTAACGCGACTGGTTGGATCCTTCGTGCAGTGAGCAGCTCCTTGGTTGTGTGGCCCGTTCCTTACCTCCTCGGACCGTGTGTTCTCGATATTCACAGCACCAACTTTCTCATTTCTACTCAGTTAAGCGTTCTCGTCTCGGTTTTCAAGCGTTCACTGTGCTTTGCATACGTCATACAGACGGCCCAGGGCCGTGCGAATAAGAGTCTCAACTTGGTTTAGGACAAC
Source organism: Tenthredo notha (assembly GCA_914767705.2). NCBI lineage: Eukaryota > Metazoa > Arthropoda > Insecta > Hymenoptera > Tenthredinidae > Tenthredo > Tenthredo notha. The sequence continues at coordinate 9,097,202 of OU611911.1, read as the reverse complement.
GCGTTATTAATCCTCGACTATGAAACACTTCTTTCAGTTTTTCACCTCTCGAACAACCCGACAATGTCTATCGCGTAAAGTCCCGTGGTCTTGTCGAGGAACGGGGAACGGGGAATTTTTAACTAACGGTACATAGCCACTGGCTTGAACATTGAGCCTTAGCGTGGTTACGCGCAGCAACTCTTTTGCCACACTTATATAGTACCTTTTACCAATTAGAGAGCGACAGGAGAATGAATAGGGATCGCAGTTATATTTACGAGAAGCAACAATGTTCAACACATAACGATATAGTACGTCGCGTTCGATGGGACGGCAGGGGGGTCGGTGAGGGGGGTTGGTGGGGCGGGCGGGGGTGAGATTCAGAGACAACTACATTGTAAGAAAAAAATATCGGTAAACAAATAATAATCTCTGAATGAAATGCTGATAATATTCCATAGGGAATTAATGATGGCCGCCTTGCACATCAACGCGCGCAACTAATAAACCTCGGAGTTATAATTGTTTCGCTACTGTAATCCACTCTCGCACGGTTATTGATAATTTTATCAACTATCTCTAATATAGAGGAAGATGATTCGAAAAATTTGACAACAAACACAAAAACACCTGCCCACCTCTATCTACCTTCAGCTCCGCAGCTCGGAGCGACACTGACGTGCGCGCGCACATATCGATGTATCTTTAGGTTAGGTACGATCTCGATTATCGATACTCGAAATATCGCATATGCGAGATTACCCGCGAAATATTCAAAATTATTTATCTACAGAAGTATTTCAATCGCTATTTATAATCGATGCACAAAGATTGATAAGAAATATCTATTAATAAGCGGCTGAATTATTACAAAAACCTTTTGTTTTTAACACATTACTTGACTTTGTATCCATCGCGTGGTTTTTTTTGTTTTATTGTATAAATTCGAATTGAATGATAATAAAGTACGTGCGAGCAAGAAAGATCTGTTTTTTTACTTTACCTGTAATCCCAACCTTGATGAGCTTTGCTTACAAATTTGTTATTCAATCATTTTATTAGACATTAATATTGATGAAAAAGACTCTGGATCTAGTGGAAACGAGTTCAACTTTCATAAGCGTTTAACTGATGAGGTCACTTCTACCAATAGATAAAATAACAGAATGAAAACATACCAACGATTATTGAATACGTTTATAGCTCCAGAGATATACAAGACACGATTAAGACAATGTAGATTATCTACATTGTCTGTTTTGCTGTTATTACAGATACATACCACTGAAACAATAGAATGCAATGCGATGTTTTTTGCATTTTCATTCCCAATTACCAATACCTGAGTATGAGTGGGGGAAAGAAAAAGAAAAAATGATCATAAACATCAAAATTAACGTGTTTTATTTATTTATTTATTTATTTTTAAATAATTAATCTTACAATTAAACTACACAATAGTATATATTAGCATGTAAGAGCAACTCATGCATCAGTCAACAGTCTATTATGATGATGATGATGATGATGATGATGATGATGATGGAAGAAAAATAAATATTTACCAAATATGCTGCAATTTTAATTGACAAAAATCATTACCATCATTAATCATTATTTCACGCACACACATATGTATAATTTATGTATGTATGTATGTATATGTATATATATACGAACAAAAATGGGATAAAATAAAATAAAAAATACAAAATTTTACCCAATTAAATGATTTTAATTTACTACCTATTATCTAAATCATGATTAATTCATTTTATCTTGTCAAATATTATTCAACTTCGACAAATACTATATGAGATTTCTTGATTCGGTATTCATTCTTGATTTAACACTTAACTCAAAGAACAGAAATCGAGACACAATAAAGAAAAAAAGAAGGGGGGGGAAAGAGTTAATAAAGCTCAGACGCCGCTCTCTGCATACGTTCCATGTACAAAGAATATAGTAATTTATTATTTTCGTAATAGAATGGATTATCGTTAGCGTCTAAATTTGGTCTATAGTCAGCGGTGTATGAGCTTCTACTAGAATTACATCCGTCAAGTGATCCCGAGCCTTGTGAAGGCTCAGAGTGATTAGGGGATGGAACATGACTTCGATTTCCCCATTCGGAGTCCATTGTTTCTTGGGAAGACTCTGGTGTAGGTAATCCTGATAAACCATTAATATGAAGATTGTTTATTCTCTTACTAAGCGGCATAAATTCACCAGTTTCATCCTCTATGTTGCGTCCTCTTTTTCTGAAAAAAATAATTTTTTTATACCATTTTTTTCATCGAGTGATAAAAACTAACCCTTCGTTCATCAATAAAGAAATGAAGAAATTAATTTTTTTTTTTTTTTTCTGATAATTAGGGTATAAAATTTGAAAGCATTATTTATCTTAGAAACCACAACAGGAACAATGACAGTTAGTATTTGATAAAGGAACGTCGATAAGATCGTCGTATTTATTAGAAAACATAAATTTAAAATATTTCATAGCGTGTTATTTATGGCGAAGTTAATTCAAGGCTAAATAGAAATGTGAAGAAACATGTGGAGTAGCTGATTTTTACATAATATAATATAATAAATGAAAAATATTAAAGGTTATATCATCGTCGGTGAGGATAGTAAATAGTGATAACTAACCTGTTGGCTTGTGTCATCGTCGAAATTGTTACTCAGTATTTGGAGTATATGCTAGCGGTGGTTTAGTATCGAATTCATATTTTTAGAGCATCGAAACGACACTTTTATAGTAGTTTTTATTAGGTAAGTATGTTGTACAATTCGTATAGGCGTATTCTACGTGTGTTTTATACAGAATGAAAAACTGGCGATCCACAAAAGTAGACAACTGAAGATTTTCAAGTTTTTGTTACAACTTCAAGTTTTGTCACATAGCCGAGAGATGTCGACGCTATCATCTCACGATACTAGGCAACTTTCTCCATGTTTCATTATTTCACCGCTATGTGTAGTCGCACGCATTAATTTTAAATCACCCGCTAGACGCTAACACACCCTGCCGAACTCCGCAGGAACTATATTATTTTATTTGAATTAATTAAATATTTCGCGACTCGTTGAGTCACACGATTCTACAACTTGTTTTTTCCAAACTTTCGATACAATATGTTTTTCTAATATGGTATTAGTAAGTTATTTTATAACTGTTAAACAATATATTGACCTGTAAGTATTGTTCTCACGTTTTGAATTTATCTATTCATCAAATCTACGAAAAATCCCAGTTTAACAAAAGCAATTGGAATTCATAGTTTAACTGATTAATATGAATTTCAGAGGTGAAGAGTTTCGTCTATATCTTCAGCTTGGATCATAACTATAACGGTATAACGTTATGATAAAAAATAAAAATAAAAATACAAGTATATCAATAGCGCGATTTCGAAGTGGCTTAAAGCAGTTAATTAATTTATCTCTCTATCTATACAGTTTAGATACGTAAATGATAAACAATATACACGTATATTATAATCTAAATGTACTTGTTCTTAGAATCTTAATGATACATACTATATATATATTACAGGTGCTATTATCTTTACGTAGAGGATGATATTTATTCTGAAATTTTATTTTCAAAATAAAGCAAAATAAAATGGATCTCACGTTACAAATTAAAGCTGAACGTGATGAGATGAATGAGTATTTCGTTATATCAATTGCTTTTGTATTTCATATGATAATTTCTATTCATTTTTCAAGGCATGTTGAAAATGTTTTGAACACCACGGCCAGATACATATTACCTTGACATAATCAGCAGCAGCAGCAGCAGCAGCAGCATGGATTTCGAATACTTGATTCTATCTTATCTTGATATGTCAGCATAATAAATGCTGTAACTTGATAACATAGATCGTACGAGTTGTTATAACGTGTGTAATAATGAACCCTCGTCAAATCGAACGACAGTGAAAAAATTGATGAGCATTCAAACACGATGGACAATAATTACTACCAACAACCTAATAACTTTCCATAACACTTTTTTATACATTAGAAAAGTATATATATTATGATAGAAATAGTAGATCCGAATATAAAAATCTAAATTTACCATTTATGGTCATTTGATTGATCATTTATAGACAATACACGGTCATCGTCTTACGATAACGTTTAATCCTTGATAGTAACAAATATAGATATAGAGATGAGACCTCGGACTTACTATGCATACCACGCACATTCAGGTGTAATTAAAAAAAAATAAAATAATAAAAAAAACACGTTAGTCATAATACGAATAATAAGGAAGTAGAGTAGGAGACAAAAATGAAGAAAAAAAAAAAAACTGTTCCATAATGTAATAAAATTGTAATAACATCGTAGGTAGGTAGGTATAGGTACGATTATAGTGCAGTAATAATATATGTTACCAATAAGTATAATTGACAATGTTAAGTTATACCATATTGAAAATCGATGATTATCTTTACTGATATTGAGACAACTGTTCGAATAAGAGAAAAGAAGAAAAAAAAAAAAAAAAATTTCGTTAACAATCTTAATAAATACATGTATTAAATAAATAATTAAACCTTTCGTTTTAACTATATGAATCACGTACATGCATATAAGTGAGTAATGCTTAAGCCATGTGCCGTGTAGATCATAGTAGTCACTACTCATATGGCTCTTGGGATCTCGCATAGTATATTATGAATAAATGAATCATTTGACGATAGTATAAATATATATATATATATACCAAAGGTGATGATTTCCAAGTAAACTGAGTAAAATACTTCGGAAATAGTATGATTCACATGACTGACCCGCGCACGCTGCAAAACTGCGATTGACGGTATGAGATGCTGGCCGGAAGTCGAAAGCGATAGACAGACTGACACTATATGTTTTGCTAAGATAAACTTGTAAAATCTATATATAATATATACATATATATAACGTCGCTAAATAATTGTGACAATCATTTATTATTTGTCATTGAAGTTACCATTAATGATAACAAAATTACTTAATCAATTTTTTTTTTTTTTAAATTAACAGAGCTTAGCCCCGACCTCGGTGCTTATTATGATACTATTTGTCTGAATTTGATAAGTCCATATACGGTATCGTTTAATATCATCACCAAATGCGTACATACATTTCATAGAGAGATATCTATATACAGTATATATGTATATATGTATTGATTTCTTCTTTTTTTTCTTTTGCTCAGATATATGTATTATACAAATATTATTGTAAATCTGTATTACATACCAAAGGTTTTAATCGTATTTTTGGATTTAACTTAAGTTATCAAAAATTTCACAATCTATCACCGCTTTCATGCAACTTCCATAGAAGTGGTTGTTGAAGAAAACGAATAGCATTATCTATGACTCATGAGCCCCGGAACCCCATACCAAAAGTATTAGTCATGGTGGTGCACCAATACAAACAAACATATATATATTCGGGTTTAGAAAACACTTGAGTTAGTATTGAACAGCTTTTAAATTACTCACAATTTGTGGGTTTAATATGCAACCGAATATATCAATTACACAACTTTTTTTTTTCATAAGTATAGAAAATTTATGATATCAATAACGTACTTGGGTATCCTTGTATAAATATCTAATCATTAAATACCGTAGTGTAGAATCATGCGATATAGATAAGATTATAAATTTCTTATTAGGAACAATAATTTGACAATATATATATATATATTTTTTTTCTTTTTCTAACGGCAGATATAATACATATATAGTATATAACAAATCTGTATTCTATATGCCAGAAAGTGTCTAAAAAAAAAAAAAAAAAATCGAAACGATTTTATTGTCTTTTCTTGATTTTTTTCTTTTTTTTTCTGAGGATCAACATCATTAAGAATTTTTATAAAACATGCATGCGGTATAATATGATGTATATTGTATACTATACATATGTCGCACACATATTATATGAAATAGCTTGAAAATATATATATATATATAGGTATATATTTTTCATTGTGAGAGTGATGATATATATTTCTTATATGTAAAGTGGCTATCCATTTTTAGATCTTTACTATACAAGGCAGTACGAACTAGGTATGTATATATATGTGGATATGATCCCATATTGGGCACGTCTTTGGTGTCCTAAGACGATATAGCTCGCGGATGTATCTCTATAAGAATATCAGAGTAAAGAAAAGACGTTATATACACAATTGAAAGTGAAGGCATTTAGGCGTCGCCGCATATAGTATGTAAAACTTATACACATATAATAATTAATAAGGTGTATAATAGTATAAGAAAAGAAAAAAAGGGTATATAAATCGTCAAAAGACAAGAATTCAAATTTGTTGTATATCATTTTCATTTCTGGATTAACTATTACAGTTGGTTATTTCATGTAATAAAATTTCACTGCTTATCATTTCATATACTTCATTTAATTTATAGTCATATACGATAATGTGATAAGTAATTTGATATTACAGATAAATTTCAAACGTAATGAAATAAACGAAACGATTTTTATAGAATATAACAAAGTGAATATAGAATAAAATTTAATTCAAATTTATGGACAAAATAGAACATTATAGGTAGGTATATATATATACAACGTTACAGGTAATATCGTCAAGTCAAAATGTGCTCCGTAAATGGTTGAGAGTCTTTTCAACCCTGACATGCATTTCGTATATGGCCACATCCTCACCCGCGCCTATATTTGGGTTGGCCGGTTTGTGTGCCTGTATGTTATAGCTACCGGGTGACCGTAAGTATGAATAAAAAAAAAAAAGAAAAAAGAAAAAAAAAAAAAAATACAGACGCTGAATAGACTTTTGAATGCGTTTTGTGACGATCTAATTGTAGCTTTACCTGATGGAATAAATTCTTGCTGAATTTCATTTTTTTTTTTTTCTCTTTTGCCGCAACAACATTGTGTAATAATTATGTGCTGATGACATCGGTTTTTTTTTTTCTTTTTTTTTTTTTTGTTACTTTTCATCAAAAGAACATTCTGATGTGTAATAAAAGTTTAAGGAAGAAAAAAAAAAAAAAGAACAATTAACTAAAATTTACGTGATTGACGTAAGTATTCGATTATATTAGAAATTCAAATATAATATATTTAATTCAAGTAAACTATAAATTATTGAATTAGTTTATTAGTCTCAATGCAAAAGAAAAAAAAAAAAAAAAAGGCGGAAACAAGAGACGCCTGTGTGGTCAGAATGTGTGATATACAGCGGATGTATATACGTATATTATAGTTATAATTCTATTCTGATAAATAATGAATAGAGAAGTTTAGGAATACCCGCCCATATTTTTTTTTATTTTTTTTTTGTAATTTTTGTAATTTTTTTTTTTTTTTATTATATATATAAAGATTTGAAATTAAATTGAAATTTCATACCATAGTGATATATATTCTGATTAACTATATGGATATACGCGTCAACTATAGTATTGCAAAAGTAGAGAATGAAAAAAAAAAAAAAAATATATAGAGATGTAACACGGTTGGAGGATAATTAGTAAAACTAGTGGGCGTTCGTTATTAAATTAATTAGTCGTATAGACTACGTTATAGTCTTACGATTAGAGGAATTAGAGCGAGACTTATAAGGAATAAAGGTGTGCTCACAACCACAAACACATATCGAACGCTCAAGTGGTTAATACCAAATATGGAAGTTTTCATGGAAGTGTAAACCGCGTGTCGAGCTATCAGCTTGTTACTTTGCAAATAACAGGCAGACGTCCCATTCGACAATATATGCGAGACAAGTGGCTATGCAGTGAAAATCCGCATACTATACCTATATTTATCATTATTTGTACAAAATTTTTTTAATTAACTAGCAAATATTTTTTATTCATATATACCAATATACACACACAATATCATCTATCAACAAAAACTGGAAAAAAAAAAAAACAAGGAATAAGATTTTTTTTTCGCATACTGTTACAAATTCAAAGTTCATTTATAACTATTTTTAAATTATTGTATAGAAAGTCTATAAAGCGATGTAGTAGGTAATAATTGTCGTATCTATATCTTATAATATATGCCGTATGAAAAGAAATTTCGGTATTTTTTTTTTTCCTCAAACACACCCATATATACATGTGTCGCAAATTTCAAAGTAGTACATTCGTTGTAAGAGGTAATAGAAATTCTTTTATTTTTCATACCTGTGATAATTTTTTTGGGAAAAAAAAAAAAAAATTATTAGAAAAAAAAGGGCAAAAAAAATAAAAAAATTAGCGTTAAGAATTTACCAAGGAGAAATTGTTCGTGCTAAAGAGTCATTGACTCCTTGGTTGAATTTAATTGACTTCGCTACTCTATACTCTATCTCTCCTCTACCTGTGCGAGATCTCTTAGCACCGTGCGAATCAAGGCCAACGTTATAACCGCGGCCTCATCGCGGTCTCTTGCATCCTTTTCAGAATTCCCCACCAATTGCAACAAGGACTTGGTCCACCGTTAAAATAGCAACAAATATATAATAAAAAATATTTAAAGAACGAATCAAAAAAAAATGAAAAAAAAAATAATGCCTCGAAGGTATAAAGTCACCAAATTTCATTTAACAGCTTGTATGTTCAATGCTCATGCACCAGCTGGTGAAACTTAAGTTAGAAGAATCTTTAAACAATACGGTATATACTTAGCAGAATCATCCGGATGCTTATACTATATCAAATACGTCACGTCACGTATGTATACGTTTCTTGTCGTATATCGAATTGAAATTTTTCTATATTATTTTTGTTAATTTTTTATAAGAAAATTTTACAATATAATTAGGTATATTGACCTTATTACCTCTCATACTACTAAAGATTAATTCTATAACTGTATATTTCATTCAAATCAATACGTGACCAGGAAATTTTTTCTTTCACGGGTCTATATAGAAAGAGTTTGGAATGTTCATTATACCGACACCAATAAACGAATATAATATATAAATCGTACGATTTGTACTTATTCTATATCCACAGGTGTATAATGATTCGTCTATAGCAATGCAATGCAGTGAAATGCAATCCCTCTTTTGTGATAAATACAAATAAAATAAAATAAAATAAAAATAAAATCGTAGTAGCGATGGATGGGAATAGAAAATTGGTGAATCATCTAATGATGAAAATGATGATAGTATAAGACTATAACCTAGCCTAACGTATTGCAGCTGATGAATACGATGTACTATTGAAATGGTTAGATCGTTGGTACCCCGTGCAGTTGTATATATATACCAAAGAATAATGTTAACGGGGGTGTATATGCACTCAGCATGGGGTGAGTCATGGTGAGTTTACCCCCCAGCTTGGGCGTGGTGCAGGAGTCGACGTCTCGCCCCATCGATCCTCTCGCTCTTCCCCTAGTATGGGGAGGTTTGGTGCAGACAATAAAAAAAAATAAAAAAAAAACCCCTCGTATTCAATAATATTCCCGTCTCGTTTCTATATATATATTATATACCATTGAATATATTTATTCAAATATTTATTCGCGGTTCATTTATGCCTATATGTAATATTGGTATAAATTTTAGCCGTGAAAAGAAAAAAAAAAATCAACATGATCCAAAACTCCTTATTATAGCCGCAATACGAGTAGGAAATGCAAATATACGTACGTATATTACGGCAATAAAAACGGTCTTAATATAATATATATAATATCCATGCATATAGATGAACGTTAATTTATAAATTTTGTATGTAATCGATGAATCGTATAAAAAAACTATCATAGACGATAAATTTTTGGATAATTTAAATTTTCGATCTTGTATTAAATTGTTTTTTTTTTTTTTTTTTCCCTCTCAATTTTATTATCAAAGTTATAGGATTAGCTGAATTGTATAATTAAATAATTTTCTTTATTAAAACAAAAATTGCATATTATATATTCAGCTAAATTATTATAACGGTACTTTTTAATTCATTCTATATAATTATCCTAATTAACACGGATCGTCGGTGTTGCTTAGTGCGCTACTGTTGCCATTTATAACGCTATTGCAATATGAGATTTTCGCTAGTATATACCTACCTAGTAGCGAGAGACTGACCTCGTTATACAGTTCAGGAAATGCCAAAAAAAAAAAAAAGAAAGAACACTATAAGAATACAAACGTGAGAGATATATATATATACCGATTAATTATACCAATTATTACTCTTTATACCATACAGACTGAGAATATCAAAATAAACTATTCAACCATATAAATATATATTATATATAGGAATGAAATAGTTGTACCGAAAAAGTAATTTACTTTATCGAAAACTTAAGGCCATTAGAATACACGGAGATGAACGGATTTGAACTTCCTTAACGATTCATACATAATTTAACATACTAAATAAATTTACGTAATTTTCTATATAACTGTAAAATATTTTAATCTAATCGAATTTCAAAGTAGGTATATATAAGATAAAGTTGATATTACATCTTAAGTAGGTAATGTTAAGTAAATAAGTGCAACGTCATAGAATCACGATGACGTTATAAAATGACTATAATATAATCTTTGGGTATGAAGGTCAGGTTGAATGAAACACGTTGCACGATGTTATATAAATTATAAACGCAATCTAATCGTACGAAAATCTTGTCTGGGAAAATTCTTGTCTAATTCCATTGCAAGATAATCTGCCAGCTGTGTGATAGAATTTTTTTTTATTTTATTTTTTTTTCAAACTTTATATCTAATTCAGTTATGCGACCTTTGATCTAAAAATTTTGATTTTCAATAAAACGATCGCGCATTTATATATATATATATATATCTACGTATCATCGGACTTATTGATCACACGGAGGTTTTATATACGTAAATAAATTATAGGTACTTTTCCTTTTTATTATATATATATATATATATACGTTTCACAGTCACCGCTGCAGGCTGCACCTTCGAGTTGTTTCGTATTCTCGATGAGTAGCTTGTGTTTCCGGTTTCGTATATGAAGTCGAATAATTCGTTTTTGAAGCGCAAGAAATATAGTTTTTTATTTTTTTTTATTCTTCTTCTTATTTTTTCCTTTTTTTTTCTCTGTTTGATGGGGGAGAGACGAGAAAAACGTTGAAAAAAAGAAAACCTAAAGCTTCCTAACCGGAGATCTATAGGGAGTCGTTATACCAAGAAACATCATCCAAGTCCCTAAACCCTGATGAGAACCGTTCAACTCTTAACGGAATCGAATTTTACGAGAGAAAGAGAGAGAGATAGAGAGAGAGAGAAAGAAGGAAAAAAGCCACGTGAAAGTTACCAAAAAATACCTTAGCCCGTTCTCTCGGGGATATCGTATCTTTCTTATCATACGATTTAGTACGAATCGTTCAATACATCAGTTCCAGCAATTGCATAACGCTATCTTTATACGATCGATCGAACTGTCGTAGATAACGTTACTCCAATTATACCTATACTTGTTCAAGAATTACCCTGATCTCATTTAATGCCCACATATATTTTATTCGAATTTCACTTACACTGTATATATAAGAGTCTCAAATACTTATGAAAAATTCGCAAAATTCATTGCATCATTTATAATCTCACAATGACACAGATATAGAAAAATTCTCTACTCTGCCCAATACGCTACTAATAATAAGACTTGAATATAATTTCGAATAAAAAAAAAAACAAAAAAACGGGTTCATTATTTTTTAATACAATAAGCTAAAATCGTGAAAAACAATTATACTGACTCGAATGAACAGATAAGGATAATCGCATGTTATCTAATCATTTTTTTTTTTTTTTTGCCAAGGCTCTAGGAACGAAATGACAAATAGTATTTCTTACCTTTTCTAGTTCCGTTCGTAGAATTAGCAAAGAGTTCTATAATCTATAATTATTTACGACTAATTGACCAACGTAAAATTATGATGTCAGATGACTAGTTTATTCTCTTAATAACAGATCTGTGAACGCGTTCCATGTATAGATATCTAATATCTAATGATATTAATTTTATTACACAGTGATCGACGAATATAAGAGTATTATAGACGCGTATATTATAATGTGAGCTTATAGAATTAGGGTGGACAGCTGATGGGGGTATACTATGTCCATGGTGATATATAATATCAACTGAGAACTTCCCCCGACTATTTATATGAGTCACGCTAAAGAATCTATAGAAATACATAATAATATCGATCGTTGAATCAGCGAATATTGCTGCAATTTATACATATACCTATAGATACTCCAATTCTACCATTAATTCTGCGTACAATTGCCCACCCGAATGCACAACTCAAGAATCATAGTCGTGCCAATAAATTTTGGAACCCTGGTCCTAAGGAAAGAAAAAAAATAAATAAAAAACATATAAAAGATTATGAAAACTTCTATGTATCTAATAAAAATTTCTTCTCTTTTCTATATTGACGAATATACGCCTTTATGCATCGTTCAAAAAAAAAATAAAAAAATAAAAAAAAAAAACACCTCCATGTCCGGATATATGTAGATTATAGTACATAATATAGATTCATTTTTATTTTTATTTTATTTTAGGGGGGGCCTAAAAAACCTATATCGTTGATACAGTACCTGCATTAGCAAGCGTTATAGGGGCTACTAATATCATTGCAGATGACTGCCTATATAACATGAATATATATATATATATATATATATATATATATATATATATATATATATATATATATATGTGTGCCAAACCCCCGCAGTCTAACTATGACTCACTTTTCATCAACGATTATTACGTGATGAAAAATCGCACGGCAATCATTGAAGCAAAATGTATTAGGTAGTTATATATATATATATATATATATATAATGATTATTTGCTATAAGGGGGTAAGTTTTGGGGCCCGTAGGTATTTAGTTCTGACAATTTTTCATATAGTTTATAAAAAAAAAAATTCAAAAATAATTTATTAAAAATTACTTTAAATACTAAATTGTTATTTTATGCAAGAATTTGTTTTGAGGGTGGAAAATAATTTTATACAAATATTCTTTTATATATATATATATCGGTTTTCAATATCGTTGTAATACGAATATAAAAAAGCCCCCAAAAACGTTCAGGAATAATTGCTTAATTATATACAACAGTCAAATATATACACCGTTTTCTCTACCCTCTCCATCTCTCTCTCTCTCTCTCTCTATCTTATTCTTACTTCTGCTCTCGTCCTTTTAATAACGAATAAAGAATTAAGGGAGAAAATAAGTCTGAAATTCACCATGAATATATAAAGAACGATGGAGTCCTGCAGGATTCAGATACACGTACTATATAATGTTATAAAGAATAGCATTAAGAAGCCCTATTTTCTCCCTAATTTGTTATTATATATTTTTATTTCCTGCGCTCAAAGATCGGACAAGTATTTCTAATTCTATACGTCCTTTTCTCCGTTAAAAAATAAAAAATAAAAAATAAAAAATAAAAAGCGCATTTTTAAACCGAAGAGAACAATCTTCGAGTCTTTTAGCTAGCTGGCGTTGGATACTCAAATACTTGGAGGATCGGGTATTGGTATAACGGAGCGACAGGTGGCTAGCAGGCAAACCAGACAAACGAGGCAAAGGTATAACCCAGGCATAAATGTAAAAGATAGGTAGGTAGGTAGGTAGGTAGGTAGGTAGGTATATAATACGAGCGAACCGAGCAACGAGCAGGTTCTTGAATCGCCTTTATTCGCGCTCTTCGTTTCCCCCCCCCCCTCCCCCTCCTCTGATCACTGGATGCTGCGGGTTGTTTCACCGAGATCAACGCACTCTTCATAATCCATTGACTATAAAGCCTGTTTCATACGGCAACTTGTAACACGCGCTATAAACGTAAATTGGCCTAATTACATTTTATCAAACTATATTACCACCCGTCTACATAATTGATAAAAAAAAAAAAAAAATAGAAAAAAATAAGAATGAAATATATAAGCCAATACTGGGTCAATCGAACGTAAAACAAAGTTTAAAAAACTGATATAGTATATAGTATATGTGTAGTGAAGCGCCAGATGACACGGCGAAGCATGATTTTACAGCTATCGACTTTCCAGCGATGGAATTGGCTAAAGAAACTCGAAATACGTTATATAGGTTACTTAGATCGAAGAGGAAACGAGTTTTGGCTTATACACCAACCGTGTATTCGTTTATAATATATATATCTATAGATATAATATGTGGAGCGATTGAGAGAAAAGACCTGATGCCTGATGGTGGACTTGACCTTAAAATATCATTCATTTAGGGGATAATTTACGACTTTGAAAATGAAAATGTCACGATCGTGTTCGATATATATATATATATATATATATATATATATATATATACAGGGTGTTCAATTAAAAAAAAAAAAATATATGCTCAAATACTACATCGACAACTATAAGAAATCAATTGAAAATTGTTTCGGACAAAAGTTGTTGTATCCGAGACAGGGGGCTTTTGACCCAGAAACTAGTATACTCATCTGATGTCCTACTTCATATGCAACAACTTTTGTCCAAAACATTTTTCAATACAATTCATAGTTTTCGATATATTTGAGCATATATCTTTTTTTTTTTTTTTTTTTTTTTAATAAGGAACACCCTGTATGTATATATTATGTGTATGTATGTAGGTGTACATAAATATACTTGAGGTTCATGGAGATATTGATTTCCGTTCTAAGAGTCAAGATCAAGACTTAAAACTCAAGAGTAGTAAAGTCTTAGCTATCTGCAGATTTTCAACAACAGCAAATTTCAGTTAGAAACTTGAAACTGGTTTTTAAAATGATTAAAAAAACGATGTGAAATTTCATGATTTTATACCAAAAGACATAGATTTGCATTGCAAATGATCATATAGTAATTAAATTTAGTATGCATTTGTACGTTGGTATATGAGACGGCTATGAGAAAACCTCTTCCACGTCTCTTAGGCCAAGTCGCAAGTCGAGACGGAGGTGCTGTGTGACCTCCAAACGAACTTGAACTTCGAAAACGTATACGATTATTCATATAGTTCTACTTTTGGTCGCTATGTAAAGTTATAAGCAATCTAACTTGGTAGAAATAATTCATGGTCTAGTTTTTTTTACACCGTATAGTTTTTTTTTTTTTCTTTTTTCTTTTTTTATTTCTACCTCTAGACATAGAATTATACACTAACGTAAAAAAGTATTCGGTTTCATCCGATAAATTTGCTGAATTTACAACATTATTTTATTACATTTATTTATTACAACTCGCGCTGATTATATACGATTATAAAATATTCGCACTTTGAAACATATATCATGTCTACCAATATATAAAATATTTCATGATATGTTCGCTATAATATCTTCGCAATTATTTATAAAACAAATCCGATTTTTTTTTTTTTTTACAATTCCCAATTCGTAACGGAAACCAATAAATGCGAACGATGAACAGTTGACAAATAAATTGATATCCGGTTTAATGAAATACGGTTCGATGAACCATCGTATGTATTGTATAACTAATACATTATATACCTTATACTATAATAGCTCATAGCAGTACGAGACTTTATGGACCAGTTATCGCGATGCAGGATATTCGGTTTCCTCTTTAATGATGATAAGAAAAATATCATGTACGAGTTTAATCTTTCACATTGCAAAATCACGTTTCTACATTTATGAGTAATATGCTTATCTTCAACCTCAAGTCAGTTTCGTCAGTCCGGATGTTTAAAAGTTATCGGAAAATCTCATTGCAAAAAAACACAAAGAGATCTGACTGAGTGAATATTTGAGCAATTTTTGCCATAAGGCCGGGTCGAAGTTCCAAATTTTAAAAGTTCGAAACAGTAAAAATTCCAAATTCGAAAATCTACATATCTCGGACGCTCATTATCATGACATCGAAGTTATCAAATGAATTAGATGATTCCGAAAGGCATTATCATTGACAAAAGAATCCCAATTATATCTCATCCTTTCTTTATTATAATTTATTTTATAAAAATATATGAGTCCGCAGTTGCGATATCCAAAATAGAAATTCTGAACCGTCGAGAATACCAACCAAAGGAAATCCTGTCTCTTAATTGAAATGAGGATATTTATGGTCGGAAAAGAGCTGCTGGTTAATGCGGTTTTTCTCAACTGAGATGTAGTTTTATCATTGCGGTTCTCAGTTTTCCCCGTTACTGATTCAGATTCCATTTAACTGTACAGCGATGTTTATTATCAGATTGAAAAAAAAACACATCGTTAATTATTTGGCGCTAAAAATATGGAAAACACTCATATCTATATCACAGCTTATCACAACTGACGACGCCTAACGAGTTACCATTTTAGGGAAGACCCAGTTTTCCTTGTTTGACAGGACGACAGCTCATTAAACACTTCCGAATGAACAATTTCAAACGACCTTTACACGCTGTATAAACTCCAAATTGGTCAAACCATTGTCACTTTCAACAAGCTTGATGATCTTTACCAAAGTTTTAGCCATTTTTGAAATTATATGAATTTTAATAACCCCATGAAATTCGATGTTGGTGAAAAGTTTGCGTTGTATAGTTTACACGTTAATATGTACTCGACACGTATACATTTATATATATATTAGGGTGGTTCTTAAATACCGAATTGACGAGTGAAGTATGGCAACCTTCGGAGAGATAATTTAAAAAAATTGTCCCCAAATATTAGATTTTTTTTTAAATTCTAACAGGTGCCTAAAGAGTCCTGAAGTTTTCCCATTTCTTTTTTGTTTTTTCAATTTCCCTGCTTTCCTCGTGAAATTTTACTTCGGAAACGATCTTCAGAATATAAAAAAAAATCCCATCGTAAGGGTGCTAATCGAAAATTCGAATATTTTCGTGTAAAATTGTACAAAAAAATCAGGCTCAGGGGCTAACATCATAGACAGATTGACCGACAAAAATTTCCTTGATTTTTTTCTATATAGTGGAATTTTTTGGAGCAAAATTAACCCAAAATCGAATGGGAAGAAAAAAAAAATCATAAGATCCAATGTTATTTAAACGAGAAACTTCGAACCTCTTTAGGCACCTATTGGAATTTTTTTGAAAATCTAATATTTAGGGACAATTTTTTTTGATTTTTTTTCTGAAGGTTGCCATGCTTCACTCCTCGAGTTGGTATTTAAGGACCACCCTAATATATATATACCAATTTATGTACGTGAAACGTGAATCGTGATGTATAACGTGCTGGCTTGCCATGACCCTGATATATCAACGACTCCTTAACCGAGCCTTAGCAGCAGCACAACCACCTTCTCTCTTCGGTATATATATTTTTACACCGGTATAAGAACCACCAACCAGGCCCTTTTTTTTTTTTTTTTTTATGTATTTCAATTTTATTGTCCCCTTGTGGTGAACGGTGTCGAGTTCTAGACCAGGTTAGCACAGCCATCTTGGATAACTCTTCTGCACGCGCAACGGTTTCACTGTACTAAATTGCACTTCGCACATAAGCCATACATCTGTATGTAGGTATATATCTTTGTATACAAATTCGCAACGTTGTTATCCCACAAAAGAGTAAAACTTGAACTTAATACAGATGTATCGAGATGAAGTCAAAAATCTGGTACACCACGATTTCGATATTTGTTTGAATCGCGAAATAACGGATCGTCTTTGGATTTCTCGTAATTAGATATACCGTCCCGGATTAAAAACTAGTCTTTATGCTTTATCCCCGTTACTATAATATAACCAAGTAGATCTGTTTAATTGTGATATACATGATATAGTTTCACCTATTGGAAAGGCAGTATTTCCTGCATATACATATCGCCAATTATTATACGCACGGTTTATCTGCATCATATATATAGGTACCTATTATATACTTATTACCTATTTTCAACGACAAAGTTTTTTTTTTTTTTTTTGCATTTAATGCCATTACCGCTAGTTTATATTACGTAGAGATCAATGCCCATCTTGGCAAGGTATTCCTATAGTAGAAATATGCACCAATTGTGCAACGACAGGATAATTTTATAATAAGTATCTATTTTATATAACGTTGGATTATCGTCAATTTTTATTTCATACTATGATTTGACTAACGCGGATTATAGTCGAGTAAATAGTAAATTAAGATTACTACTTATTTTCTCTATTGGTATTGAGGACAGTAGGTGAGATACAGGTTGTATACTAGATATTATTATAGTAAAATGAACAAAGGACTAATATAATATGGAGATGGGAGTTAAATTTCTTTATTCCATGAAAGTTTTGTCGTTTATTATAATCTTTTATTTTTCATCAGATTATCGTCTTCCTTGACGGTATATATACTCTTCATATACTCATTAACTACATACATACATATATGCGTATGTAACATATGTATGTATGTACTTACCATTGGGACTGCAGAGAATGTAAGGAATAATAAATTTCTGGGTCAATGTCTGCGTAAAAAGTTTGTAGGTAAACACGCAGCAGCAGCAGCAGCAGTAGCAATAGCAGTAGGTTAACGGTAATTATTATTCAGATATAATATGGAGTTTTAGTTGATTTTCGACTCGATTTAGGTGTATCTTCGCGTGGGCCGCTTTTTAGAAACCTAATTAGGGGTCATTAGCTTCCAGAAATTAAATGCCCCACGATTGTCTGTTTCAGTTACAGCTTCTGTTATATTATAATATCGTCACGAATTTTTTTACTAACGATAATATATTTATATATATATTTTTTTTTTCAACCTCTTTATTATACAAGCACCTTTTACCTTATCAACGTGTCTAACCTTTATAAAGCTACTACGTTCTTTAATCTGTATAGAAAATAAATTTCTTATAAAACATATCTCGCCGCATTATTGGTAAATGTATGAATATTTTGCTTTGAGTTCACACAGTTAATATATCTTGCAAGTTATGGTTCGATAGTTTGGAAATCATTTCTCACGGATCAATTAGAAACAACAATATAATTAAAGATCGTTTGTTTTCTCATAAAGTATAATTTATCTTTGTAGCTTTGCCTATCCCTCGTTGTAAAATAATATTTTCTTGTTGCGCTTGTTCTACATGGCTATAAATATTATATACAACAGGTTCTCACCCTTGTATGATATAGGGATTGTTGAAATGTAAATATGCGCGAATTATAATCGCTTGATATATGAAACAAACAAAACAATTGAATACAATATTCAAGTTGTATAGTACGTCGAGGCGCCGTGACGCTGTATACGGGATGCGAATACGAGAAACAGAATAACGCGGGATGCTTTTTTAACTTTCTTATATAGATACTAAATGCATTCATGTATTTATACATATATCCGAAGTTCAGATTATCAATTCTCTCGGCGTCGCTGCCACCACACCCTTCGTTACTCCTCCCGCGATTTTGCCGTCACGACGCGACGCACGGGTCTCTTCTTCTCTACTTCTTCGTTTCCTTTTGCACCGGGCCACCTCCAGTCTATCCGGCTGGGTACTCATGTAGCCAGCCTGCAGTCTGCACCAAGCATGTATTTCACATCGCGTTGCAGTCCCGCGGCCCCCCTCTCTCTCTCTCTCTCTCTCTCTCTCTCGTCTCTTTCATTCAACCTTTGCTTTTTGTCTGTCAATTTATTGAGCGTGCCTCGAACTTCCCCGACTTCATTCATAGAGCTTTTTTTTCCAACCCGGGATATTTTCATTCAACAAACTTTTACCCATCGATTTATACCATTTCGATTCAGAGTTTATAGAGATTTAAGTAGATACGAAAACGGAATAAAATATCGTAACCTTTTTTTTTTTTTTTTCCAAGCTTCTTATTTTCATATTAGTATCAAATTTTCTTCAAATTCATTCAACAATTCTGAAAAAATTTAGCATCAAATCTAGGTGGAGATTTAGTTTGGCCCAGGACTCTGCTTTACTCAGAGTTTCTAATGATTACAACTCCTCCGCCTCTCTTATATACCTTATACCTATGAATGTTTATTGTGAAAGGTCCATTCAGGAGTCGCCTACCACAACTTTAATGCTTCCCAAAATCTGCAGGTCAGTCTCAGTCTAATTTTTTCAACCACTCTTTACAAACCTGGTAAAACATCGATGAATCACATCATTCTTCCGCCTTTATTAACTAATTTGCATTTTTTCTACTACAGTGTTTTCGAATGATAGAGAAACGTATAGCTGCTATTTGATACCGAACTAAAAATTTGGGAAAACAACTATACCGATCTGAAGTACATTTCCTGGGGCCTAAAATGAACATAAGGAGGCGACTATTTAGGATAATCCTTAATAGCCATTGCTGACCATGTCCTGATTCCTTGACATACACTTGCATGGTAACGTTTGTATCTTACCGGCTGGATATACCTGTTCTGGGTCAGCTGTGTATGTGCAAGGTCAACCCTGAAGAACCTCGTTACATTACTCATAATCAGCCTAGTCAATGTCGTTTGTACCTTTATACAGTAACGGAATTCTAATTTATGTTATATCTATATAGTTCAAAATATACGATCGGTTGAATTCTTGCATTAGTGTTTTTTATTTTTATCCACAGCTAAACTTGTGGATATATTCGTGTCACTTCCGGTTTGGATCTGGCTGCAGTCAGATAACCGATCAATTTTTTTAATCGCTCTTGGTTAGAAAAGATCCATAAGATATAATCTGTATTATCTTAACAAGAATGACTAAAACGTATAATATTAGGTAAATTTCTTTCTAATCTTTTCGCTCGCCACTTCCGGCTCAGGTCAGTCAGACCAGCTAGGTTTTCCCTGTCAGTAAATTATACCGCAATTTCCACAAGTTATACACGGCGTTGCTTCAGAATTCTCGGAATCTTTATCAAATCTTATTCATCCACAAAGTGATATTATATACGATTAGAATGAAAATAACAATTTTTATCAAAAGTTTCTTCTTTCATTTTCCATTATCTATTCATCGTTTACTTTAAATTATTATAAAAATTTTTTAGTTTCAAATCTATAATAGTACGGAATAGTCTCGCCCAGGAGCCAGCTGTGACCTCACTCAGTGACGGCAGCATTCCACTCTACAGTTAAATGTTCAAGAATTCCAGCTACAACTATACATACCTACTACCGCTTAGGTAGTACTTTTACGATAACTATATAGGTATAATACGAACGCAAGACTCAAGACACTGTCTTGAATCATCGATGATTTCTTACTCGGAACGATCATCTGATGACGTCACAAGTTTATAAGCTCCTAAATATAGCGATTATACTTAGTATAGATATTATCAATGATCTATGAATTTAATATTTTCCCAAACTGTGATCGTTATTGTCCTCCCCTTCCCTCTCGCAGGACTCGTACAAGAAACGAGTGTTAAAATAATATCGCGATGAAATCTGCAGTCCGATGAAAAAATTTCTCTTTTTTTTTTTGGTTTTTTTGTGTTCATAGTTTTTATTTTTTTTTTCATTAAGTTTGCGGTTGAATATTATCCGTAATGGTGATTATTCGGATAGTAGGGCGTGACGAAAACGCGATTGAAAAATGATGATTCAACTAACCGGTCGGAGTCAATGGCCACAACACTCGCTCTATAATATCGTGAAAGAAATTAATGCGATTATAAAGACACGGCCCTGAGTCTAAGGCGAATTAAATATATATTAAGTAATCCTTTATAAGTTTTATGAAATATAATGTCAATCCGTAGGTAAGTTTAATCTAGTCCATTTAAAATAATACCCCCCCTCCCCCGATAAAATCGCTCCAAATATAGTCTATGATATAATATAGTATAACTGTCCTAAAAACCCATTGGCCTGCACAACTCTACTCAACCTTGCCTACCAAATATGGGGCCCTGTCAAGGCCCCCGACAGACTTAACTTGTGTAAGGCTTAAACCATCGACGTGCACCAACCTCATACAGTGGAATAATAATTACTATACGATTGTAATTTTTACTTGATGAAATCGTATGTAACACGATATGAACATTATATTAGTCATCGATTGTATATAGGCATATTATATTATATATAAAATATGCAGTTCTGATATTGGCGAAAGTCATACGAGTTTGCCGAACAACCACTGTAATGATTATTGTACTCATACCAGAAATTATTATTTTAATATACTGATAAGTTTGAAAAAAAAATAAAATATGCATATATAGGTAGCGATATACTAGTATATCCGTTCCGGTGTAATCAACAAGAATGCCATATATGACTCGAACGCGTGTATAAGGTTTTAATTTTCTTTTTTTTTTTCCTCTCTTCCTCTCTCTCTCTCTCTCTCTTTCTTCTTCTCATGGACTTTGTGGTTTTTGGAACTGCAATGACGCGTTACGTGATTCGGGTTTTCATTCTTATAGTATATAACGTATCTTATACAAACTCGTCTAATATCTCTCGATGAGTGTCTTTGGACCATTACTCAACAGGGCGTAGGTATCTATACGGTGGTATAGTATAGCTGTCGTGTCGCGGCATCGTTGAAATCAATACTTAGTGGGTACAGATTCACTGGTTGTAAGTTCAACGAACACGCCTCATATATATACGCGAAGTCGGGAAAAAATGCATAATGTCTAACGAGGATATTAAAATAAATAACTATAACACTCTGGTCGTGGTATATAATCATTTATAGTACCTGGAACACACATATACCTATATAATATTTAAACATAATAAGATTTTCGATATTTATGATAAATAGGCTGAAACAATATAAAGATAAATATTGAACGATTGTTTTTATTTTTTTCGACAAATTTATTAGCAAATTTCTCTAGGATCTATACTATATACAAATATATACTTATATATATATATATACTATATCCTAGAACTCGGTTGAACGTGACCTTTGAGAATTGATCGGTGTGAAAACGCTGTGAAAGGATATCTATTTTTACCGTCTAACTTCTTGTGCCAAGATTGGAAAATTTGGCATGGAAACAAACTGATGAATTCAATCGATATATATATTGTCCGGCTTACAAGACTCTCATTGTCGATTGGGCAACGTCTGACGTTTACTCGCCACGTGGCCGCCGGTCGTCTGCCACTATACGCACCGTACCGCATGCGTATCGATTTAGAAATACGGGGAGGCTGCATTCGCATTCACACTGACAAAACTATAGGTACAAGTATGTAGCAACGCACACACATACACACGCACACACTCATATTCATGGATTAATACGCGACAGGGAGGCAGACAGGACGCGCGTGTGACTGCAAGGGCCGACTATCGCCGACCCTACGAGACGTGACGTCGTAGTATCCTACTGCAATGCCCTATGGCCGTGGTTCGTCGCGCCCTTGAATCTATTTTTAGACTTGCAACGTCGAATGAGAGAAGAGTAGGTAGGTATGTAGCGACTACGTAATTAACTGGGTGAAAAATCTTAGATCTAAAACTTTCAAGATAGGAATATAGAACTTATTATTTTATAGCAGAGCGTAGGACGCGGCTAAACGGCACACAGGTATATTTCCTGTTTTTAAACATTACGATCAATCGCGTTTTATCGGCTTTTATAATACAGAGAATAACTGTTCGAGATATTTATCGACATTAATTAGTCTTTTCATGATTTGCTATTAGCACGTTATTCGATATTATGATAACGCTGCATACTTCAAACGTTAGTTGCGGTAACAACAAATAGTGAAATTATCGCCTAGTAAAAACAATAATGTTAGATATACATAGATTGAAGAAAAAAACATGAATAGATCTTCTCCATGTAGGTAAATACTGCGGGGGATAAAATAAGGCAGACAACACTCCATCAGTGAAAATAATTTATTCAACTATCGCATATATATTGAAATAACTTTGCAGCGTATAAGTATAAGCATAAAACATGAGTGAGAAAAGATAACGTAGTGATGCCACGTTAACCGCTTTATCCGGTTTGTATAAAACGCCCTTTTATTAACCTTCGTGTGTCTCAGTATTCATCTTATCGCAATCATCTGTCTGACTGATTTTTTATAATAATTTTAATAAAAATTATTAATCTCTCGTATCCGTCTCTAACAATATATTTTTTTCTTTATTCACATGTTTTCGAACTACTGTCGGACTTATTCCTCGACACAACTCTCATCGACGACAAAGAAACCTCTCAACAATAGAGGTAGGTAGGTGCATTCTGGGAACTAAATACTGAAATTTAGTTTATAATCAACTGCACGTCATCGTTATTTGACATAATTTACGTGTGATTCATTCCTAATAATGTTTCGGGAATAAATTGATTTCTGAAAATAATTTTCAACAAATTAGGACTGAATATCGGGCACGTTACGTCATAGGCCCAGGTTACAAGGTCGTACCAATCCTGATACGTGTTAAGAGCATGTAACTAACACATGCTCAAATAAAATTTCGTCAACCGTTAGTCAAGCCGCAGGCCGCTATACTGTGTAGCAGTGTATGCTATATGATAGTCTATGGTTCGAGTATCGTACACTTTAAACCGACATTTGGAGAACCTAGCCGTCAGTCGGTGAGCCGACCAATCAGAAGGCTCTATTCGTTTTATGCCCATATATGGCAAGAGCTGTTGATCAAGGTGGTGGGAGAACTCGGTTGAGTTCATTCTATCAAGGCGAGGGTAGGCAGGAAGACTGTGAAAGTCTAAAACATGCGAATGTCGGCTTTGTTTACGAACAAATGACAAACGAAGGAATTATTTCCTTTAAATAAAAGCCCTATGATACTTTGACACAGAATTTTCAGCTAAAAATATTAAAATATCAGAATACTAATATCGGACAGTGACAGCGGCCACACCTTTGGACGAGTCTACTTTGTCGAGGCACGATTTTCCCCAGTGGTCGGCGTCCCTCACTCGCGGCATATTTCTAGTGTTGATCGCACGTGTGACGTTTCTCTGTCTTCAAGGTGAGTTTATTCCTTATTTAAAAATACTCGGTAAACCGATTAATTCTATGAAACTATCAATAAACTGATAGTTTTCGCTGAGACCGGCGTATTTGGCAGCGAACTGTCAGTATTATAAACTAAATAATAAAACCGCGTAAGAAACGCCGGCTTTTTTAGCCGCCATCTTGGCAGGGCGTTGCTCCCTGAACCTAACATTTTTACAATTATTTTTTTTTCTTCAATATCTATTAAAGTTTCATCGTTATTTAAATAAGAATATCATTCGGAGTAATCTAACAGGTTGCCAAAACGCTCGGTGGTTTCTCAACCGTACAGGTGGTCCGAGTTTAACATCGTCTCTATTTTTAAACTCACAACGTAGCGTGGCCGGTGACGTAAAAAGCACTAACCTACCTCCAGCTACCTACCTACTTGCGAGATAGTTTATTTTAGGATTTACTACCAGAAATAAATTACAGATTCTCATTTTACGCGCTCCGCTAGTAATTAGAGTATATAATCGAACTATACGCGATGACAAGTATACCAAATCTCACGCAACGCCGATTTAGAAGTTTCAACGGTCCTTAATTCATCTAATTAGATATAAAAATTATAAGATTATGTTCCCCTCGCACGCAACAAAATAGATAATTTCATTCCATGCCGTAAGTCGCAATAAAAAATCGCATTATTTTTTTAATAAAATTCTTACGACTGTTGGACAAAAAACAAAAACAAAAAAAAAGTATTAAACTTAGACACTATATTGGATTAAATGATTCGGAGATGAATCAGTCTTTGAATAATTATTCATCTCGAATAGAAAATTTCGTACAAATGCTCGTTGGGATATAATCGAAAACTTTATTTTAGGTTATGAAAAACCTAAAGTTAACCTCATAGCAGAAAGCCAAGTATTTAATAACTAGGTACTTTAATTTAAGTAAGAATCTTAAATCTCTGTTCTTTTTTCCACGTGATAATGATACAGTATTCCCGCACACGTGTCGCCGTACTCTGACAGCGGTTACGTTAGTTTGACAGGTAGAGACATACTTACACCTACTCCGAGCTACCAACCTTATTAGTTAAAAATATTAAAACAAATTCGTTATTTCTTTTTGGAATTAATTGCCTCCTATCTATAAGCGGAAAGTATGTATAGCATGATTAATACGAAATGGACGAAAAAAAAGAAAAGAAAATTTCATTGACATTGAGTACGCGGAAAACGCAAAAGGCGGGTATGCGGAGCGGCGGGGGGGGGGGGGGGGGGGATTTCGGTAAGCGGAATGTTCATGATTCGGAAGATGCGCCTGTGAGCTACTTGTCGGCGGGGGGGTATGCGCGGTTGAGCGGGGGAACCCCTCCGTGACAGAGTACTACCATATATGGTAAAGAAAGCCGGGATTGGACGAGGGTGCCATGTCCTTATTGGCGGGGTAGAGTTTGGTGGGGGTCATATCTACGGTCTTGTTCATATAATACACTGCGTTTCGCCTACCGGCTACATTCTGTGTTTGGTGCTAGATTGGTCAACAGTGCGGGAGTCTGTAGTGAGCCGACACCCTCTAACTTGTACATATTTTTTTACACGAAAGCGTAAGTTTCTAAATGAGAAGTGCTAATAAGAATTTATACTTCATAAGTATTTTTTTTTTTTCTTTTTTTTTTTGGTTTATTTTTTTTTTCTCATACAGTTTTGTTAGAAGTTCGAAATTTGATAATTAAAAATTAAAACGGAAAAAAAGAAAAAAAAAAGAACAAGAAATCGATAAACTAGTGCGAATCCACCTACGAAAACCACTCATTTAGTATCGTATATCATTGATACGTACGCAGGGTACATATATACATATATATCTAGGAACAGTGTGTGGAACAGTTTTGTTCAAAAATTTATAATACTTTCATTTATCTACCTGCGATTTCGGAGTGGGTGTGTTCCGAAGAGACGTGGCCATATTTGGTGTGTTCTGTGACAGACTTCGCGTCCCACGTACAAATACTTTTCTATTCGCGAATTTCTTTCATTGTGTCGAATTTCACTTTTACTAATCCGCCGGTTTGTTCAACCGGCGTTTTGAATTTTTCCTTCATTATCGGTTGAAAAAAAAAAAATTTCTCGTCATTCGCGTAATAAAATCTCGTCGATTTCCTTCCTCTATTTAATCGTACCGGTTTTTTTTTCTTTATTTTATTTTTTTCTTATCGAATTCCAATACTCCAAATTTATACTCTATAATAATTAATGGTCGGTCATAATCTCTCACTCCAAAGTGACTGTCCTTAATAAAGTTCGTTACGCGTAGAAAATATCTCTATATTTAGCTGAATTAATACCACCCATTCGTTAATCCGTATTTCTACATACTGTTTCTAAAATATTTCGTAAAGAAAAAGGGAAAAAAAAAAAGTAACGGTTTTTCCCTTCTATCGATCGAATTCGCCGGGTTACTTACCCGGCTAGGGCGGGGCAGGATGCCGTTATGGCGTTTGCAGCTTTGGAGCTTCCGCGATGTTCGTACCGGGCCTTAAGCTTCCTTTTGCCTTTATACATCAACATTTAATCCAATTATTAATATTTCCGGCTTTTATTATACCATTCGGTATTATAAATACAGAATTTTATCATTTTAAACAAGAGCTGCGGATCATCATTCGAATTGGCGGCCATTTTGTAATTCCTCAAATCACGTGACCCACCTCTATTCTCGATTCAAATTTCACATCGAATATATAACATTTCGGAATTATTACTTCCAGGATAATTTTGATAGATTAATTCTTAGAATAAGATGAATTATTTATATCTATATAGATTTTAATTTTAATAATTAGCGATGAAATCATTGTTTAAAATATTTGATAATTATTATTATTATTATTTTATCATCGCCTCTGCGAAGCATGTCTTATTTTGAATTTTTTATATTCCAGCTAACCCCACAACAGACTAAAAATGTGTGACGAGGAAGTTGCTGCACTCGTAGTAGACAATGGATCCGGTATGTGCAAGGCCGGTTTCGCAGGAGATGACGCACCTCGTGCTGTGTTCCCATCGATCGTGGGCCGCCCGCGTCATCAAGGTGTTATGGTAGGAATGGGTCAGAAGGACAGCTACGTCGGAGATGAGGCGCAGTCAAAGAGAGGAATCCTAACTCTGAAATACCCAATTGAGCACGGTATCGTAACGAACTGGGATGATATGGAGAAGATCTGGCATCACACCTTCTACAATGAACTCCGTGTCGCCCCTGAAGAGCACCCAGTACTTTTGACCGAGGCTCCATTGAACCCTAAAGCAAACAGGGAAAAGATGACCCAGATCATGTTTGAGACTTTCAACACCCCCGCTATGTACGTCGCCATCCAGGCGGTACTTTCTCTCTACGCATCTGGTCGTACCACCGGTATCGTACTTGACTCAGGAGACGGAGTTTCTCACACCGTTCCAATCTATGAAGGATATGCGCTTCCCCATGCCATCCTTCGTCTGGATTTGGCTGGACGTGATCTTACCGATTACTTGATGAAGATCCTTACTGAGAGAGGATACTCGTTCACCACTACCGCTGAGCGTGAAATTGTACGTGACATCAAGGAAAAGCTCTGCTACGTCGCTCTGGACTTTGAACAAGAAATGGCCACAGCTGCTTCGTCTTCTTCTTTGGAAAAGAGCTACGAACTTCCCGACGGTCAGGTGATCACCATTGGTAACGAGAGATTCCGTTGCCCAGAGGCTCTCTTCCAGCCTTCATTCCTCGGTATGGAAGCTTCCGGTATTCATGAGACAACTTACAACTCTATCATGAAGTGCGACGTCGATATCCGTAAGGATCTGTACGCCAATACCGTACTTTCCGGAGGTACTACCATGTACCCTGGTATCGCCGACAGAATGCAGAAGGAGATTACCGCTCTTGCACCGTCTACCATGAAGATCAAGATCATCGCACCACCCGAAAGGAAATACTCAGTTTGGATCGGAGGTTCCATTCTGGCATCTCTTTCCACCTTCCAACAGATGTGGATCTCTAAACAGGAGTATGATGAGTCTGGCCCATCAATTGTTCACAGGAAGTGCTTCTAAGCGCACTATTTGATAGTCATTTACCCACATCTTCGCTATCACCACACTAAAAAAACACCTTCCATAGAGTCTCTTTACTTACACGCGATTGATAACAGCCTGGATTTACGAAAATTACGTTTAATCTGATAAAAGGGTGTTTCTTTGCATTGGATTAAGTGTTTATAACGATGATGGTATTAAGACGTCATGGAGGCTCCTAAAGATTCTTGCTCTACTCATTTTTCATCATTTAACTAGACACCATTATATCTTAAAAGTGAACCCTTAGCCCTCCCCTATCCCTATTCCCAGTTGTATTATATATCGAAAATAACATACCAGCCTACGGTAGTGTGTACCTAACATATTCACTGCATATTATATATTCTCTATTTTTTCTTTTTTTTTTCTTTTTTTTTTTCTCATTGCGATCATGTTATTTTGTTCGTGATAAATTTAATGATTCCTTATTCGCATTTCTCTTCAACAACAACAAGAACAACAACAACAAAAAAAACACCACATACACACAAGAACACAATGAGTAAGAGTATGATATTAAGAATACTGTATGAATATTTGTAGTTTATTGAAAACGTGGACGAGTTTTCTAATGGGATTGAGAAAAAAAAAATACCAAGTCATTGGAAAAATTTTGCATCGTAGTCTACAAAACATAATGGGTAACGAGTAATACCGCATTATTATTAATTACTCTGCTCTTGTATTTAATGATATTTGTCTGACTTAGAAGGCGCATCATTCCGGGCGGGCGAGCCTCTATCTTATTTTTTAATTATAACTGTTATTAATTATCAATTGAAGAAAGAAAGAAAGAAAGAAAAGACTCTTGTAAGGGGGAGACCGCCAGCCCAAAACAAAACTTAAAATAAAAAAAAATAAATAATAATAATAATAATTAAAAACAATATCCCACACGCTCGCTCAAAACATTAAACCTGCAAGCTTGATACATTGTGTTGATTTGACAATTTGTAAGATATTGATATAAAAAAGAAAAAAGAAAAAAAGAAAAAAAAAAAAATGCAAAAATACTTTTCGTAATATTTAATATTATAATAAAAAAAAAAAAAAGGAGGAATAGAAACGAATGAAAGGCGTGTAACAATTTTGTAATACTGTAGTACGCAAAAACTTTTTTCAGAGAAAAAAAAAAACAAAAAAATAATAATAATTTCCATCATTGTACGAAAATCATTTTAATGTTCTTTCTTACAAAACAAACAAAAAAAAAAAAAACAAAAAAAAAAAACAAAAAAAAAATGAAAACTTAAAGACGGTTTCTTGCCTTAGTGGGCGGGATCCTGCCAAAGTGATTATTAAACACTAGCCAAAGTATTATAATTTATTCCCATTATATTGTGCAAGACCACTCACGTACACAAACTTAAGAAGACTACTTTAGACTTATGGGATTATAAAATAAAAATCTTAAAAACATTAAAAAAAAAAATAAATAAACCTTCATTGTCTTTATTCAAACTCTTGTAAACCTCTCCTATCTTATCCTCTCTCTCTCTCTCTCTCTCTATTCCTCTCATTAGTTATTATTGAAAATTAATTTTAATTAGTCTTTCATTCATTCTAATGTAAGTCTGTCTTACGAATTGTTGAATTCGCACTTTATATTTTCAACTCATCCATCTTATAACTATATACCATATTATTCTATAATCTAATATCCATCCTGTAGCTTAACTTTGTACCGTTAGAATAATTTTTTCTATCATATTATTACGGTAAACTACAACTATTACTCTTAAGTATTAGGCTTACATTTTCAGTCCAATAAAGTTATTTTCAATGAATCATATATAATCCTGAATTTATTATATGCAGTCCTTGGATTAAATCAGTTGCGCATACTACATCTTATTAGTAAATGAAATAGATAAGTAATATTTCATTATTTAAAAGTAAAGGAAAATTAGTGAGCTATAATCAATTTTTATCATATTTATTCTCTCATCTGTGAAAATTACAATATTACAAAGTACTCTACGAGGTATCTTAATCGAGGTTTGTAAAGCATTAAAAATTTCACCAATATCATGTAATCGAATTTCGCGGTAAAACCGGAAGCTATTCTGTTAGCTTCTATTGCCAACATTGTAGGGATTGAACATTTAAGTTGGTACGAAATTTCCCGAAGTCGATATCCCCGATATCTGCCAAAGGTCAGACCAGTTGATCACTGACAGATGCTGTCAGATCAGCAAACAAGAATTTCTTTGTCTCAAATTCAACATCAACTCCAATGACGCAGTTCATTGACATGTGCTACGAAGAACTCCACACTAATGTTCTAATAATTATTCAATAATCGTTTGTTAAAACTGATTTAAAAATATGCCCGAGGCAAATTCACCCGACCAATATTCAACATGGGTAAGTAACTCGACCGTCAAATGTTTACATTACACCCGCATACTTATGACCATTGTTAATATTGTCATAACCTCAAAAATTATATCTACTGTAAACATTGATTTTCATTAAGTGTTTTGAAATAAAGAGAATTTACTATATAAACGTAACGATATCTTATGCACACACGAAAATCCGTATTATACTATCATTCTTATCATTGTTTTCGAATTTCTTAACCTCTTAAAAATTAAACTTTTTCAAAATATCTTCACCTCGTCTCCAGGTGGGGCTCATATATATATTCAATCTCATTGTCGGCACTGGAGCCTTGACCTTACCCGCAGTATTCAGTCGAGCAGGATGGGCGCTGGGTCTGACGCTGATATTAGTATTGGCTTTTATAAGGTGGACATTGATTATCCTAAGGATTATTTTATTGTAACATATTTATACCTTGGAATATTGAATACATCAATCTGTTTTTTATTTTTCAATAAATGCTTAGGTCATTGCGAATAACGAGACAGATTAAAGCGGATAGTTAAATTATCTGCCTATTCAAGTTCGGTTTTAGAAATCTTTAGATCCGAAACGGATTAGAAAGCATTATTTTTACATTCTTATTACTTTTTTTGCAGTTTTATCACAGTTACTTTTGTGATCGAAGCGATGGCGTCCGCTAATGCAGTTTTGACTTGGGGAAGAACTCAGCAACGCAAACGTGTGGGTATTCAAGAATCATTTAACGTTAGACGGATAACTGCTCAGCTACTAAGAGGAGATAATGCGTAGAAAGGAATTAAGACGAGATGAAACTCTGCTGTGGCTTTGGATTAATGATCATTTTTTTATGATTACAGTCTCCGAAGATGAGCGAGAGGGATTCAGCTCCGTCTAATTCTGATTCTGAAGATACGCCGTTAGTTCCAACATCGGCTGGTAGCCCAGAACGACAAAATACGAGTTACCGTTACTACGATATAAAGGATAAGATAGAAATGGGAGAAATGGCATCGATATTTTTTAATAAAACTGGACTGACGCTGTTTTATTTATGTTTTGCAATATATTTGTACGGCGATCTTAGCATCTATGGAGCAGCCGTTGCTAAATCGCTTGCTGATGTTGCCTGCACTTATCAGCCAGCTAATTTAACTTGTAATGATACAATACCAGATACAGAAGCTTGCTGGGAAGGCTCTGAAACTAACAGGCTTCAAGCCTACAGAATATTTTTGGTAAATTTTGCTCCTCATTCAAGTTGGAACAGAAAATTATTGAAGAAAAAAGCCTAGGATGTATATTCTCAGTACTTAAAATGACTCAGAAGTACATTTGTCGAGCTCACATCTCTTGATGGGAAAATCTATGGCAAAATCTTAACTGTTATTTAATTTCCAGACAATGTTTGTCGTCGTACTCGGTCCGTTCGTCTTCTTCAACGTTCAGAAGACAAAATACCTCCAGCTTCTGACGTCGGTAATGCGCTGGCTCGCATTCACCATCATGATAGTTTATGCTGCGAGAAAACTTGTGGCCGATGGACCACAGGGCGATACTCCAGCGGCGAATATCTCCGGTGAGTAGCCGAAACGTTATTCAGGGACGTATTGAATAAATATTTCATGGGTATTAATCTTTGTTGTTAAATTCCAGGAGTCCCGGGCCTTTTCGGCGCGTGTGTCTACTCCTTCATGTGCCATCATTCGTTGCCAGGACTGGTAGCTCCTATAGCGAATAAGTCAAAGTTAAATCGCTCGTTATCCCTGGATTATATTTTGATAGCAGTATTTTATCTGCTTTTAGCGCTAACTGGCGCCTTTGCTTTCAAACATTTGGACGATTTGTATACCTTGGATTTTGGGCCTAGAGGATCTGGCGACTGTTCTAAAAGCGATAACGTCTTTATGTTGATGCTTGAATACTTCCTTGCCTTGTTTCCGGTCTTTACTCTCAGTACAAGTTTTCCAATAATAGCTATAACTCTGAGAAATAATCTGCAGTCATTATTCTTCAATGACACAAGCATATCTATAGACAGTTATAACTTCTGCATTCGCAAGTTGATATTCCCTGTTCTCGCTGTGCTACCACCATTTTTAATCGCTCTAGCAACCAAGGATCTTTCCGTCTTGGTTGGTATCACAGGCTCATTTGCCGGTGCTGGAATCCAGTATCTAATTCCAACTTTCCTAGTTTATTCAGCAAGGCAAAAAACCAACAGAACTATTGGTTCTGGCGTAGTAAATAACTTCTCTAGCCCCTTCAGGACTACCTATTGGCTAGTATTTGTTGTCATTTGGTCAATTACATGTATGGTTTTAGTATCAGTTCATTTAATTGAAAAACATTTTCTTAAATCTACCATTATAAGATTATAGAGAAAAATTTTTACCGTTCACTACCTTTATTATATTTCAATTTTTCTATATAGCCCGGTTTTGTAGAATCAACAAATTTTCAAGGTCTACATAGATGAAATTTATATAGATTCAACTAAGTAATTCTGACCCACATTTCAGTGCAGGATCATCAAAAATTCAATATTATTTACCGATTTGTTGTAATTTTGTGAGAATTTTTTTTTTTTTCTGGGTTGAAGTGGCGCGGAATGCTCCATATATATGTATATGCATTTTTTTTTAGCGCAGGATATAGAACAATGCGTGAATCTCAGAAGATTCTTGATAAATTACCAAATTTTTATAGGGGTTTGCATATTCTACGCAAAGTAAATATAAGTAAAATTTTCAAAGTTGATGATATCTGAAAATTGAAACAGTACTGAAAAATTGATACTAACAGATCAATTTTAAATTGAATATGTCTAGACTGAATTTCTGTTTGTTTAATTAGATTCAAACTCATAATGATTGTAAAATTCTCTCTCAAATATGTCTGAGTTATTCATGTGTCTAAATTTGTGATTTCGATCTTCACTTCAGTAAAGTAGTGAAAATATTTTCTTAGTCATATTTAATTTTGATTTTGATTGCGGAGAATGAACTCTCCGAGTAAATAGTTGATCACAAAGTATTTATTTACATATTGCATTAACGATATGTGTATAAATATCAACATGTTCACAAGACAATAGTGAACGAGTGTCAGACAATATGCGTACATGTAATTTGATGGCAATAAAATATTTTTAAATATAAATATAGATATAAATATAAATATAAATATGAAGATAAAAATAAATATACTAGCCAAAGCCTTATTCTAACAGAATTTAGCTAATATTTTTATTATACTTCTGAGCGTATTTAAATAGATAATCTATATGATTATAGCGTTATACTGTATATGTATATCTTCAATGATAAGATTATTCAATTAGCCCGATTCAATAGGATGTTTTGAAATAGGATCAGGATTTAATATGTATACAGAGAAACGACTAGAAAAACCGTTTATTAGGTTTAATTTGTAATGTTTGAATTGATTTATAATTTAATGAAATGAATTTAATTTGATATAATTAAAGCAGAAATTAATAGTTCTAGAATGCTAAGTATACTGATGGTATTTTAGATATGCCTAATCTAGAGACTTCCTTGATCATGAAAGTCGAGTAATAAGGCCCATCCCTAGTCGCCTGTGCATTTTTTTTTTTTGCGTTTCAGATACCTGGGCTCTGATGGTGATCGAGATATGTCCTTTTTCGACCAAAAGGATGTGTGCGACTAGGGATGTGCTTGAATTAAAAATCGATATGAATAATGCTTCTTACAAGTGTCTTTCGCCCACCTGCTCTCCTAACGCACATGAATTTTTATTTAGCGTAATTTAACGGTGGCTACCAAAGTGATTTTTCCATAGTATTTCCATCTAAGAAATTTGTAAAATTGTAAAAAGCAGCAAAATATTTAAGTTTTTTTTTTTTTTTATGTACATATCTAGATATAATGTATTACTGGGTGCATGATGATTTTCAATTTCTTACTCATAGTAGATTGTGTAACTGAATACATGTATGTTTAATGAAATAAAATGTATCTCTAATTGTACAGAAATAATATTCAAAATTATATACAAGGTGCTGACGTTGGCGACGAGCACCTGTCACGTGGTCTGTGGCCTTCTTTGCGTCACAGGGTTTACGTCAACGAGATACGATGTAACTATTCATCTCAGAAGAAATACTGTGAACTTGATGACTCGTATGCTAGAAGAATAAATAAATCCTAATGGTTCTCATATACAGGGTGATATTCAGGGACATCGCAGTACCGCAAGACTATTAGGTAGGTATAGTATACTAGTCGAAATTCTATCAACGCGATCGCAGCCACAGATCGTAGATGAGAAATAAAAGAACAGAAAAATCCACCGCTACGATCTGTGGCTCCTCGGGTCAGATGTTGTCCACATACCAGGTGGATTTTCAAATAAAAATTTTCGTAACTGAATACCGCTTAATAATTCTTAGCTTGAGTTGTTCTTTTAATTGTTCGTTCGTTTGTGCACATCGCTAGTTTTGATGACCCCTCCCTCAGCAACTACTCCATTGCTACATAGAGAGCGCTGGTCGCGTATGAATAAACGAGTAGTAAGATAGTGGTGCTGCACAAATATGCGGATAAAAAAATTACTACGTTTTCTGAGAAGCGCTCGTCTATGAATGAAAAGATAGTGGTGCTGCACAAATATGCGGACAAAAAAACTACGAGCCTTTCTTTATATTCTTGGAGGCGTGGCAAATAGCTCATTGATAAAATTCTGAATAGCAGTGGAAAAACTACTAACTTTTTATTAGTTTCATTGATACAATGAAAGATAGTGGCGCGTGGAAATAATGCGAAGAAGTTAAACAGAATTACTGATATTTTATTGCATTTATGTTTGCATTATAGGTATGTCTGAACAAATAGAAATAAAGCAGTTGAAATAAATTCACAACTACCCAAATCACTGAGATGTAAGCCAGGAATTATCCGGTATAAACATTTTCAAAATTCATTTTTTTATTCTTTGTTATTAAAAATGTGAAATTCTTATTTGATTTATCCTAGCAAGCAGATTGAAGCGATTAATCAAATTGGTGGGGCAATTATTATCGTCCCCACCCCGCGCCGCGCGACGTATACCAAGAACGCCGGGCGCAGCGTTCAGTCATTTGCGCGGCATCCTCGAGTAAGGATCTGTGACACGTGTCGAGGAGATTTGCGGCTCGGAAAGGCTGACATCAACGGAGGAACGTTGTGGACACGGGTGAGTTTAAAATATTCCGATCAATATTATACGTCGGCAATAAATAATCGACAATTTTCAAAGCTAGTCGAAAACAAGTGAAATTGTATTCAATACTTTTCCGACAGATTTCACGCGTCCCGTATTTTAATCGTCGAAGTAAGTAACCGTTGAATGGTTACCGGCAGACTTTGATTATAATTGCAGATATTGTTCATTTTTCAAGTATACTACATTCTATTCATACCAGCGAATAAATGTGCGAAAATCTAGATTTCTTACGAACATAATTGCCCGCGGACCTGTTTCGAATACAAATATAATGGGCGAGAGAGTTTCGTTTGATAACTTCGCGATGATTATCATCCCATTATATTATTGGCATATAATTCCGAGTCCCTCGCCCTGTAGCGTCGTTTGTTTTACGGGCATATTTCGCGACTCCGAAGGGGAAACTAATTTGTCGTGTTGTTTCGAGTTGACAAGTATTTTTCGGGAGAATACTCGTTCCCCGATTTATTCTTTTATTCGATTCTTTGACAGCATTATCGGTCGACGGAGATCAGAATGAACAACGCTGATACTTGAACTGCATAGATCCTGCTTGCTACTTGGTCGGAGATGAACGCCAACCAACACTGCCCGGCTAGTCCTGGATTAACGGTCGACCAAGATAATGGTGAGCTTTGTATTATATTAGCCAAACACCCAATTTAACTATAAATGTATGCCTGCAAAACAATCATTTCTGACACATACTTCGCGATCGGATACAGATCTTGGACAGATTACTTTTACAAGTCTATGTACCACAACACTCATCGGCCAAATACCCGTGACGCTCACCCTGTATCTTTGACTCGATACTGGGGCCTCCGGCTTGCTTCTGTCTCCTCGTATACGCCAGAAACTTTGACACGACAACTCGGTTTCACTCAGCTGCAAAGGATACGATACGAAATAATATACCTAGAGGTAAGATATTGTCCGTCTCGTTGTAGGGTAAGCCTAGGAGAGAAAGCACACTCAATTCTTGGAAATAGCAATAAATTCTCTCTTTTTAATGACAAACCTGAAATATGATTGATAGATCTCGAGAGAATATGTTTACCTTATTGAAATATAGTAGACTCACCTCGTAGTAGAGAAATATTTGAATAACCAGGATCAAAGTTTCAAGGTTTGAAAATAAATAGAAGGGTAGATAGCTGTAGGCCTAATCAGGCATCACATTTATTTTTTAAACATGGAACATAATTCAATATTGGTGATAAATTACTCCAGAGTCTCAAGTACCAGTCATAACGATTGAAATATTGAAAAATCTATTCATGCATGCAATAGTAATACTAGCTTATTGACATTCTTGATTCTGTTGAAATAATAGTTAAAAGTTTATATCACATTTAAAAATGGTTCAGGCAGGCTTACAAAATCAATCATAAGAAATATATTATAATAAATTTCATACAGATGTATAATCACAATTAGAAATTCTTTGGTACTTAGTTGAGAATGTTTGCTTGAAAAACACCTAAACTTAATCTATCCAATGTACCCTATGCTTATCTAGTTTTTATCTTCACAGGCGTTGTTCATCGAGGGAAACTAGCTCCTGCCTATCCTCAACAAAACCTCTTCAATATTCATCAGGACAGGGGATTCACACCAGGGAGTGAAGCAGTCCAAGCACCGGGGGAATGACCGCAAGACAACTCTGCACCGCGGAGTATTAATAAAGTAGCATCAGCGAATGGTTCGTAATTACAGTTCCTTTTGAATCAGTTTTTATAAAATCTCGCATCTGGTCTGGTCTATAATTATTTTAAATTACTTTACTTTACAATTACTTTTACTAATTAAATCGAGTTCAATTACACATTACCAAACTATTTTAATTGAATAAGTAATTTCATTAAACATGTAATCAGTGACTCGTAACACTGCAAATATCCATGTAATAATAAGATCGTTTATGCAATAAACATGTATTATTATAGTAAATTGGCGCATTCTTGAATAAATATCTCTTGAAATTGTAAATCATCTATCGTTGAATCATTTTCCTATGTCCTTTCCTTGCCTATAAGTCGAAAATCATGAAAATCGCATGATTTCATAAAGCCCCGAACAATATTAATATATATAAATATAACAATATTAATATATATAATATGAATAATAATGCGCCTTGTCATATGCAACCCGCATGCCATTCGTGTAAACGGAAGGGCCCATGTTAATTTTTGTTGCCTATTTGGTGTTTTCCGAATGCCTATATTCAGGCGTATTGTAGTAATTCAGAAAAAAGGTCGAAAAAAAGGTTCCGGCAGTTGATACCTTATTTAAGGAGTCGGATTTCTGGCAGTTGATACCTCGATTCTAGTCGCTTTACGATGAAATATCTACTGCCAGAAAATCGACCAATCAGGAGGCTGCTTGAGCCAATTTAGGCTCAATTTCTCGAAAAGGAGCCTCCTGATTGGTCGATTTTGAAATTAAATCAAGTTACGGCGCTACAGAGGCTAGCCATCAGCAAAATTCTGGATTTCTGGCAGTGGCTGGATTTTCACGGCAGCAATTTACTGCCGCGGCGCTATTCGTTGTTAACCACGTGGTTGACCTACGCTATTCGTTGTTAATCACGTGTTGCTGCCGCAGTAAATTGCTGCCGTGAAAATCCAGCCACTGCCAGAAATCCAGAATTTTGCTGATGGCTAGCCTCTGTAGCGCCGTAACTTGATTTAATTTCAAAATCGACCAATCAGGAGGCTCCTTTTCGAGAAATTGAGCCTAAATTGGCTCAAGCAGCCTCCTGATTGGTCGATTTTCTGGCAGTAGATATTTCATCGTAAAGCGACTAGAATCGAGGTATCAACTGCCAGAAATCCGACTCCTTAAATAAGGTATCAACTGCCGGAACCTTTTTTTCGACCTTTTTTCTGAATTACTACAATACGCCTGAATATAGGCATTCGGAAAACACCAAATAGGCAACAAAAATTAACATGGGCCCTTCCGTTTACACGAATGGCATGCGGGTTGCATATGACAAGGCGCATTATTATTCATATTATATATATTAATATTGTTATATTTATATATATTAATATTGTTCGGGGCTTTATGAAATCATGCGATTTTCATGATTTTCGACTTATAGGCAAGGAAAGGACATAGGAAAATGATTCAACGATAGATGATTTACAATTTCAAGAGATATTTATTCAAGAATGCGCCAATTTACTATAATAATACATGTTTATTGCATAAACGATCTTATTATTACATGGATATTTGCAGTGTTACGAGTCACTGATTACATGTTTAATGAAATTACTTATTCAATTAAAATAGTTTGGTAATGTGTAATTGAACTCGATTTAATTAGTAAAAGTAATTGTAAAGTAAAGTAATTTAAAATAATTATAGACCAGACCAGATGCGAGATTTTATAAAAACTGATTCAAAAGGAACTGTAATTACGAACCATTCGCTGATGCTACTTTATTAATACTCCGCGGTGCAGAGTTGTCTTGCGGTCATTCCCCCGGTGCTTGGACTGCTTCACTCCCTGGTGTGAATCCCCTGTCCTGATGAATATTGAAGAGGTTTTGTTGAGGATAGGCAGGAGCTAGTTTCCCTCGATGAACAACGCCTGTGAAGATAAAAACTAGATAAGCATAGGGTACATTGGATAGATTAAGTTTAGGTGTTTTTCAAGCAAACATTCTCAACTAAGTACCAAAGAATTTCTAATTGTGATTATACATCTGTATGAAATTTATTATAATATATTTCTTATGATTGATTTTGTAAGCCTGCCTGAACCATTTTTAAATGTGATATAAACTTTTAACTATTATTTCAACAGAATCAAGAATGTCAATAAGCTAGTATTACTATTGCATGCATGAATAGATTTTTCAATATTTCAATCGTTATGACTGGTACTTGAGACTCTGGAGTAATTTATCACCAATATTGAATTATGTTCCATGTTTAAAAAATAAATGTGATGCCTGATTAGGCCTACAGCTATCTACCCTTCTATTTATTTTCAAACCTTGAAACTTTGATCCTGGTTATTCAAATATTTCTCTACTACGAGGTGAGTCTACTATATTTCAATAAGGTAAACATATTCTCTCGAGATCTATCAATCATATTTCAGGTTTGTCATTAAAAAGAGAGAATTTATTGCTATTTCCAAGAATTGAGTGTGCTTTCTCTCCTAGGCTTACCCTACAACGAGACGGACAATATCTTACCTCTAGGTATATTATTTCGTATCGTATCCTTTGCAGCTGAGTGAAACCGAGTTGTCGTGTCAAAGTTTCTGGCGTATACGAGGAGACAGAAGCAAGCCGGAGGCCCCAGTATCGAGTCAAAGATACAGGGTGAGCGTCACGGGTATTTGGCCGATGAGTGTTGTGGTACATAGACTTGTAAAAGTAATCTGTCCAAGATCTGTATCCGATCGCGAAGTATGTGTCAGAAATGATTGTTTTGCAGGCATACATTTATAGTTAAATTGGGTGTTTGGCTAATATAATACAAAGCTCACCATTATCTTGGTCGACCGTTAATCCAGGACTAGCCGGGCAGTGTTGGTTGGCGTTCATCTCCGACCAAGTAGCAAGCAGGATCTATGCAGTTCAAGTATCAGCGTTGTTCATTCTGATCTCCGTCGACCGATAATGCTGTCAAAGAATCGAATAAAAGAATAAATCGGGGAACGAGTATTCTCCCGAAAAATACTTGTCAACTCGAAACAACACGACAAATTAGTTTCCCCTTCGGAGTCGCGAAATATGCCCGTAAAACAAACGACGCTACAGGGCGAGGGACTCGGAATTATATGCCAATAATATAATGGGATGATAATCATCGCGAAGTTATCAAACGAAACTCTCTCGCCCATTATATTTGTATTCGAAACAGGTCCGCGGGCAATTATGTTCGTAAGAAATCTAGATTTTCGCACATTTATTCGCTGGTATGAATAGAATGTATACTTGAAAAATGAACAATATCTGCAATTATAATCAAAGTCTGCCGGTAACCATTCAACGGTTACTTACTTCGACGATTAAAATACGGGACGCGTGAAATCTGTCGGAAAAGTATTGAATACAATTTCACTTGTTTTCAACAAGCTTTGAAAATTGTCGATTAATTATTGCCGTCGTAAAAATATATTGATCGAAATATTTAAAACTCACTCATGTCCAACGTTCCTCCGTTGATGTCAGCCTTTCCGAGCCGCAAATCTCCTCGACAAATATTACACATGTTCACTCGAGGAAGCCGCGCAAGTTACTGAACGCCGCAAGTCTTCGGCTTACCTTTACGTGTAGCCATTGTCGTAGGTCAGTTTCGGTCGCGCCACGGTTAGGCAACTATAGAACTAAAAATGCACGAGAGATCCACGGGTTGCGATTTAATAAGACGTGTGCCTTTTTCCTGCATCTGGTAAAAGATGGGAGATTAGCCCACAACTTAATTTTCTTTTTACAATGATTTATGATACATTTTTTTTCGTTCCAATAACAATTGTCCTACTAATTTAATTAATCGCTTCAATCTACTTTCCAGGATAAATAAAATGAGAACTTTACATGTCAGTTGTAGCCCCAAAACTTGAACTCTGTGTATTGACTAAATGTATGGGTTTTCGACGATTTATATTATATCAAATAATCGGAAAATAAAATTATTCCATCACAGTTTTTTTCAAATCAGAAACGCTGTAAATAATGCTGGTTGATTCCCGCGATAGTTTTTATCTTCAAAATTTAAACATGTTCGATTGTAAAGTCTTCTAAATTTTAGATTTTTCTAATAAAAACGAATAGAAAAAATGAAAAAAACATGACAAATATACAGCAAACAGACATTCATTCTACTTAGTTTCTGAATAGTGAAATATTGTATTGCAATAAAAAAAATAAAAAAATCTATATTAAAAATGATTATACCGGATGATTCCTCGCTTCCATCTCAGTGATTTGGGTAGCTGTAAATTTATTTCAACTGCTTCATTTCTATTCGTTCAGATATACCTATAATGCAAACATAAATACCATAAGATATCAGTAATTCTTTTCAACTTCTTCGCATTCTTTCCACGCGCCACTATCTTTCATTGTATCAATGAATCCAATAAAGAGTTAGTAGTTTTTACTACTGCTATTCAGAATTTTATCAATGAGCTATTTGCCACGCCTCCAAGAATATAAAGAAAGGGTCGTAGTTTTTTTTGTCCGCATATTTGTGCAGCACCACTATCTTTTCATTCATAGACGAGCGCTTCTCAGAAAACGTAGTAATTTTTTTATCCGCATATTTGTGCAGCACCACTATCTTACTACTCGTTCATTCATATAAGCGACCAGCGCTCTCTATGTAGCAATGGAGTAGTTGCTGAGGGAGGGGTCATCAAAACTAGCGATGTGCACAAACGAACGAACAATTAAAAGAACAACTCAAGCTAAGAATTATTAAGCGGTATTCAGTTACGAAAATTTTTATTCGAAAATCCACCTGGTATGAGGACAACATCTGACCCGAGGAGCCACAGATCGTAGCGGTGGATTTTTCTGTTCTTTTAATTCTCATCTACGATCTGTGGCTGCGATCGCGTTGATAGAATTTCGACTATACTATACCTACCTAATAATAGTCGAGCGGCGAACCCGATAATTTCGCGCACATGTTTATTAGCTGCCTGACCGAGTTTTTTTGATAAAATTCTCTATTTTTATAAGTTTTAAACATATTTTATTCGCTGTTCTTTTCAATGATCTGTTAAATACTACACATATATGTATAATATAAAGATATGTATCATGTAGGTGTTATTTCCAAGTCCAGAGAGCATATTAGCTGTTCTTATTTATTTATATTGCCCTCTGGTAATAATATGTAGTAGTTCATTGTTGGCAGTTAACTATGTCATATTCAAGCCCCATAAGGATCTCTTCTTTCTCTGTTCATCAATAATTTTCACTATATGGACATGACGTAGTCCCATGTCCGACGCATTCTATAACAGGATTATGGCTACTGTCCCACATGCCTGGACCACACTGTCGGCAAAGTCCTGCCAATGCACATGGCAGTCTAACTAACTGGCGAAAATGATGCAATAGACCTCTGGCTTTTCTTATTATAACATGTCCATCCATGTACATTGCTAAGGAACTAAAATGCAGCAACATTTCATCAGTTTTCAAATCCTGCGCTATCACATCCTCCGCATATACGCACATTATTGCTAGACATAAAAATAGATGGAAATGATCCGTCAGGTAGTTCACCCAACAAGCCTCCCACATCACAAGAGCTATTTCTGTAGGAAATTCTCTCTTCAGGCATCTGCAATAAGAAGTTTAGGAAAAAATTCAGAAACATTTTCAGTCATTTAGGAATTAACGATCAATTTCCAATTGGATATTAGATTGTGATGAGAAATAGGAAATGAACTCACAGTAGAATCCAACGATGGCAAAAAAGCAGCTCTAAAGCGTCTGTGTGCTTTTCTAGATGAGCGTAAAAGTCAGGTACCATAATTCTGATCAATTCTCTAAGGTAACACAAGTTCCTATCCATGTCTGTATCCGTCGGGGTGCATACGGCAACTGATCTTTGCATTAGGCCGGCAAAACACCAGAACGCATCAGCTTCTGAATTCAATTCAGCTAGTAGAGGTGCGAGGAGATCAGACATCCCTTGTGTGTAGCCAAGTTGGGAATTGTAGACTGCGTAGTTTAGTAAAATGTTTC
This sequence comes from Tenthredo notha, assembly GCA_914767705.2. Classification (NCBI taxonomy): domain Eukaryota; kingdom Metazoa; phylum Arthropoda; class Insecta; order Hymenoptera; family Tenthredinidae; genus Tenthredo; species Tenthredo notha. The sequence continues at coordinate 9,052,848 of OU611911.1, read as the reverse complement.
TAGAATGGTGAATTGTATTTATTTCAGATAAATAGTCGTAACGGAGAACGAGAATTAGTCGAATTTAATTGACCCAAAAGAGTTGAGCTTACTTCATAATTTCGATATTCGGATTGTCTTCCCCTGCATAATATGGATTAGCTCTGTCTGTTCTAACGACATCTTTTTCCACGATGCAAACAACATTTCGCCAAAATATTTCAGCTTGTTCTGGGCTCATGTTGTCTCTTCTTCTTTTTATCTCTTCGTATTCTTCGTTTCTTATTAAATTGACCTGTTCACGTTCGTCATAAGTACTTTGATAGGAATAACAATGCAGAAGAAATGGCCATACTATTTTTCTCAAAGCAGGTTCTAGGCCTCCAAAAAATATTCCCTTTCTTAACGCCAAATCATCCTCCACTTGCCCTCGTTCATTCAACAAGTCTTTCCAAGCCAACGAAGTTATCATTGCTACTTGACCTTCCTCTGGGTGTAACTCGTCCTGAGTTACTTCAGGGCGGCAAACCATAAACTGTCTGAAAAATACGAGTCAATCATTACAATTCATTTAAATAATTTAACGCTTAGAGAAATGATTGCCATTAGTGATGAATTACACATATCTGTTCGACCTCTATACCTGTATGGCAAAGCCTCTTCCGTATCGGTGCCCAATCTTGGATGGAGGAGTTGATGCCATTGGTACAAAGTTCTAGCAAGTCTGTCCAGTCCTCCGTGATGAAAATGGAGGATTTTATACTGACTTTCTCTACTGGCGACGACTAGCTGTCCGCAAGTGCATCCTGGGTCCGCAAAAAATAGTCTTAAAGATCTCATTTGGCTAAGGTCTGCTGAGAATCTTCTACACCGATGAGCTCTTCGTAATGTGATAGGAGACGCGGTAGCACTTTCGGGAAACATCAAGTTGTGCTGTAGCGCTAAAAGCTCTGGAGATCTCATCCATGTAGGGAATTCATCGACTATTCACAACAGATGAGAATATCAATTAGTGTTTTATTTCATTTGCGGGAATTTTGCATCATATATTTATTGAGAATGAAAACTGAAGCTAATATTACAAGATACTTGTGAGTATACGTGCCATCTGTTGCAGCCATCATGCTCAAGCTGCACGTTGACGTTAAAGACATACTGCGGCTCTTGACACTGTCGTCGTCGCAGCTCCAGATTCTAATCTCATTATTGGTGGCCAGTTTGAAGTCAGGTATTCTCTTGTCGGATTCATTTTTAGGGATGGTAGTGTTGGTCACGTCTATGCTCTTTGCTGTGGTCTGAATACCCTTTGGTTCTTCAGAGATTACGTCTTCTTCCGAGGATCTCAAACCCTCATTTTCTTCAGACTTTCCTTCTTCAGAGACCGTGAAACCGCTTCCTAAACGAAGATTGGTACTAGGATCTACTGCTCTTGGATTATCAACAGTTATTACAGGCCTCTTGCTCTCGGATTCAGCATCTAGGATATTTGAGCTAACAGGATTTTGATTCATAGATTTTATAGAACTAGTATCGTTTGTGTCGTCCGCATTTAATGGACTGTTATTGCTATTTCCAACGTGTAAATTTGCTGTACATCCTTCAATCTGATCTCCGCCATTCTCCATTCCTCGATCGGCATCAATGTCTAGATTTAATTTACAGTTCCCACTGTACTCCGGATACGGTCGAAAATTATTAGAGCCGAATGTAGTTTTGGTGGATCTAGTCTCCGGCCTAGAATATCCGCCGGAACAAATACGCTCGCAGTCCCCGCAGTTTACCGGTTCCTTAACTTCAAGGCAGACATCAATGTTGCCTTGACCAGATTCATAGTCTAGTCTTGAGTCGCAGCTTTCTTCAGATATTTGTCTTTGGTATTCAAGATCCAGTTCTTTGAGGGTCCCATCCAGTTTCTTTGACAAATTATTCTCCAAAGTTGTAGGATGCTTTCTTAACGTGCTGTTTGGTATCCAACTCAAATGCAACGTAGGTACTGTAGCATTCTTAACAAATCTACAAGTCACTGTTAGGTAACCAGGGTGATGCACAACGTCGCAATGCTGCCTCATCATTGTCGGCGGATGAACGCATACATTGTTTTTGCAAAATAAAACCTCCCCGTCCTGGTATAAAGTTGGACGTGAATCATGACCTCCGTCACCCAAAATGTAGCTACTCGCTTTTTTCAGTATATTTGGTAATGGCATTTTTGACATTAAATCCCTGGATATTACATTCAATAACGTATTTAGAATCCTAAACTATGTAAAACCGAGATTTTCTGGTTTTTTATTCAACCCTAAAACCAAAAGACAACAAAGCTAATCGAGCGTGTTATCCTTCTCTCAAAAAATGACTACTCTATCACAGACTGAACTTTGCACAGTTCTTTATTTATACTAAGTTATACATGACTTGTGATGTTTTAGAACGAATATGTATAATCTGTTTGAATGTTTAAAGACTACGAGAGTAGGCGCTGGTCTAGACCGTTACAAAGCAACCAATTGTAACGCATCGTATAACATTGCCTTCAGATTCGTTGCTTTTGCTATCAAAGCCGCAAACTCATTACTATGCAAGTGTGTTATCAAGCAGTTAGCTGTGATATCTTAGTAGAACGATATACAGCGTGCGAGGCTTTCTCTAAAGTTATCGTCTTGGTGATGTTGTTATAACTGATTTAAATCATTTGGAAAAAATACAACGATTACCAATAAAGATTCTCAATATTAACAAAGTAATTAAAAGTGCCTTTAGTATATCATTTACTTTATATTTTTCAACTATTTAGACTCATTATTTAACTTGAATAAAATCACTATAAGTGAATAGGATTATTAAGGCTGAAAAATCTAATCTTTGATTAGAGGCGGATTACTGCGGTGAATGTTAGTTAAATAGAGATCGAAAGGATGGTGTTATTATGCGTAGAGGAACGTTGTTTACAAAAGTATAATTCCATGCTTTAATTTTGAATTCGTGAACTTAATCTATTGCTGATTGTAAAATTGAGTAAAACAGTTTATCAATTTAGCGAATCACAGATGTTATGTTAATCTAACAGTACAGATTACGTTCGATTCGATAGTAAAATAAATATAGTTATTTTGGATTGGGAATAGTTTTTTTTTTTTTATATATAAGAACAGTTTAAAAGATGTTTAAAACTCGTTGGATATTCAGAGACTAAAATCTCCTGGATATTTCATAATAAATAAACACACAAGCATTTAAACGATAAGTTATTAAAAACTACTTAATACTATAAACTTGAAATGCGCTATTGAGTCAATTGATACTTAGTTAACTTTGTAGTTTGGTCACAAAACGTGATTAAACAACACAGATGTCCAATATTTCAGATCAATATACCTATGTACCCATCTGATTCCTAAGACCTAGCTACTACCGTACTACTCAGGTCACTAACATCTGCTTTTAAGTGGAGTTGTGTTTTATTGATTTTTCTGTCTTAAGAGAGAAAAATGTGCCCAGAAATGATACATACATTAAAGCGCTTTATTTTTCATCGATATTTGAGTAATAGATAGCATCTTCAATCGCAAAATTAAGTTATAAACTATGAATGTTATGAAAATAAGGAGAATGTATAATTTGAGGTAAATCCAGTGATTATCAAGTCCGAACTGCATAGAGTAATAGTTTTGGTATATCGCTTTCACCAACAATTGCAATAAAACCGAATACTTTGATTTGTAAATGTTATTGTCCTTTCATATAATCCCTGAATCATTAATCTCTACTTCGTTACATCATAATATTGATTTATTACTGTTTCACGTTTAAATTCAGTCAATTTTTTGTATCTTATTCAAATCTTCCTCGTCGCTTGACTCAATAACATAAGCCTTTCTTTTATCGCTAGTTTGCGAACCAGTTATTCTTACATCCTGTATTTTATCTGGCCTACTTTGCTGCGCCTTATCGCTACTTCTACGCTCAACGTGGTCTTTACTCTGCTTGAAATTCTTCCTATTGTTTTTACCATCGGAATTAGGCTTCTTATCAGACCCTGAAGATTTTTTATCCGTAGTTTTTTTCCCATTTTTGTCAGATCTGCTCTTATCTTTCGCCCTACTATTTCCAACTGATTTCAAAGAAATAGATTTAGACAATTCCCTATCATCCACATCAGATTTTACTTCCAATTTACTCTCTAGTCTCAAATGAGAAGAATCAGTTAGAATTTTGTTTTTCGATTCTTCAATACCGCTACTAGGTTTAATCAGGTTCCCCTTAACTCTGAACATAATTTGATGATTTTTATTCAACGCGGTAGCAGACTTTGGCCCTCTTTTCAAATAAGATATTGTAGAGTAAGCTGTGAAGTGAAAATCCTCCTGTAAATATCCCCCGATAATTAAATGGGCTACTATATTCTCAGCAAGTTCCCTAGAATATTTAGGAGCAGATATCGACGGTACTCTCAAGCTAACAGCGCCTTTTCCAAACCATGAATCAATCAGTTTAAGCGCGGTCAATCTAGTATCACTTTGTACAGCTTTAGTCATAATCTCGTACAAATCCCTACAGCATTGACCGATATCAATTTCTTTTTTTTCCCTCGGCTGCCGGCAGTTATCGCACATCTTAGCGCAGTCATCAGCCGTCCAAACTTCTTCAAAATGTGTTGCTATCAGACTTCTACGACAAGTATTTAGATCCAGACAGAAAGCTATGACTCTGTATAAATTCTCCAGCCCTACTCTGTCTTTGAATACCATTCCGCTGAGTTTAAAAACGTCGGCTAATCTGTAGAGGACAATGCATTCAGCCTTTTGACCATCTCTACCGGCCCTCCCACTTTCTTGATAAAAATTCTCCATCGATTTTGAGATACAATGATGTATCACGAATCTTACATCAGGCTTATCGATGCCAAGACCAAAAGCAATCGTTGCTATGACCGCCTGATATTCCCCGGACAGCCATTTGGCATGTACTTTTGTTCGATAGGCAGGTTCAAGCATGGCATGATAGCAGCACACTCTTAAGCCTCGAGATCTTAGGTCAGTTGTCAATTCCTCCGAGTCTTTGATCGTGGTTGTATAAATGATTCCAGTTTTATTGAGGAATCTATTTTTGAGTAGGTCTTCAAGCATCGAAACGCATTCCTCCTTTATAGCAGGCTTGCATCTTACTTCGTAGTAGAGATTTGGTCTGTTGAAAGAAGCCCTGAGAATAAGACAGCCTTCTATATCCAACATCTTCTGTACATCGATGATAATCTTGGCTGGAGCAGTGGCGGTCAATCCCAATATCGGTACCTCAGGGAACATGGACTTTAAAACTCCAAGAAATTTATAATCAGGTCTAAAATCGTGGCCCCATTGACTACAGCAATGTACTTCGTCTATGGCTATCCTATCGAAACGTTTCATCGTATATGCCTTCTGCAGTTTAGCCATAAACCTCTTGGACTTTGCCATGTACTCAGGTGTTATGTATATCAAACGTAGTGCAGATTTTGGATCAGTCATAGAGTTCATTATCTCTTTAACGTCATCCTTGCTGACGCTAGAACTTAACATCATAGCTTTGACGTTTACTTTGCGTAATCCATGTAGCTGGTCTTCCATAAGTGAAACCAGAGGAGAAACCACTATGGTCAAACCGTCTGATATCACGGCGGGTAATTGATAACACAAGCTTTTACCGCCGCCGGTTGGCATGACGAGTAAAACGTCTTGTTTAGACATTATAGCGTTTATTGTTGGTAGTTGTAGCTTCCTGAAATCATCTATTTTAAATACATCGACTAGTTTATCGACGAGCTTTTTATACCATGGAAAATCCTTTCTGGACCAATTCTTGTTCGATAACGATATGCTCTTTTTAAGCAACGCATTATCTCGCAATTTTTCTTTACGTTTAGATAATATCTTTCGTCTGTCGTTAAGATTCTCTAATTCTATGTCTATCTGACGTATCTCGTAGTCTATTGCCGCGATCTCGTCATCCTCTGTAACTATAGTTTTTATAGGTTAAAATAAGACGTGATTTATCCAAACCTTTTCCATATTTAATTAAATAAGAAAAAATAAAGATTGGTCATATATTTATAAGTTAAATAAAATAGGATTGTTCAACAATTAATAACTATATCGTTGTTTACCTTCATATTCATCGGCGTCAACAACAACCGGCTGATCAGCTGACATTTCGGTATTGAATATAAATATAAACTATCGCGATTTAAATATTCAATAAAACTGCAGAAAAGAAACGTTAGGTAGATTGTCTCTTTTTTTTTAACGTTTATTATCACACGGAGACAATATAAGGAACAATTTTTTACTATTAGTTAACATTATTCGTATTCGAAATGATGACATAACCTCAAACCATACGCAGTATATCCTTCCGTTTTTGTGTGTGTGTGTGGGTGTGTCGTCTGCTGTGTCATATAGTCCAGAATCATACTATCAGCTGTGTTTACAAATTTCAAGCTTCTCCATAATTATAAAGGGTGCCACTGCGGCGACGAGAGACAAGTATATGATTTATTGAAAATATCGTTCTTTTATCAATCTACACGCTTAATATAGATGATTAGTTTTAATAAACTTTAACAAGTGGTACTTTATTAAGTACGCTCAGTAATATGTTACCCGCAGTATTACGCTCCTGTCCATCCTGGCTAGAAAATAGGCTTGTATCGGCATATTTCAAGGGTATATAAAAGACAAAACATATATTTTCGTAAAATTTTATCAATTATGTAAATAACTCGACGGATAATTCGCAATATAATTGTAGACAACACGTTTTATCAGATTCAGAGAATCAATGATTCGGCATATATTCAATCCAACTAAAAATATATCGCCTCTTCATTGTCATTTCATCTCCTACGCATTTATTAACGTCGCAATGGCGTTTTTACAAAGACAACATTCTACCATTCAACTTTGTGCGAAGAAGAAAAAAAAAAAAAACACGCGACTATGTCGACTCGGTTTACAACAAACTCATATCATATATTTATGTTTAATTCACTTATTTTTTTTTTTTTTTTACAGCCAAAAGCTTTAGTGCAAACGGAATGTCTGGAACACATAGCGAGTCTGTGACAATTGATCAGCCAAATATGAAAGTACAGATACTACCGGCTCTGCAGGACAACTACATGTATTTGGTACGTATTTTCTTCGGTATGATAAGCGGACTTGATTCCCGGTCAAAAAACTTGACAAAAATAATAAAGCATTTTTGTTTCGCATTATATCTTTAGATTATAGATGAAGCTACGAAAGATGCTGCCATAGTGGACCCCGTAGATCCGGAAGCCGTTTATAAAGCGGTTCATGAAAACCATGTGAATTTGCGCAAAGTACTAACGACACATCATCACTGGGACCACGCAGGTGGCAACGAAAATTTAGTCAAGAAATTTAATCACTTGGAAGTCTATGGCGGAGATGAGAGGATCGGCGCTTTGAACAGGAGAGTCAAACATGGGGATACGTTCAAAGTTGGAAATCTTGATATTAAATGCCTGGAAACTCCTTGCCATACTACTGGCCACATTTGTTATTATGTTACAAGCGATCAGGATACTCCTGCTGTATTTACAGGTCATTATTTATCCATGAGAATTTTTAGGGGACTGAAATGCTTTTTAATCAACCAGTTTTGTCATAGTAGTTCTAAAATGAAGCTGCTGATTTAGAAGGCCTTTGGATGATTAGTATATATCAATAAAATAATTCTTTCTTTTTTTGAGATCAGGTGATACTCTATTTGCCGGTGGTTGTGGAAGATTTTTTGAAGGCACCGCAGATCAGATGTACAATGCTCTAATTAACGTGTTGGGAATACTGCCGGATGATACAGTGAGATGAATATGATTAGAAATAGGAGAGATCATTTTTTATACCAAAAATTGATTGAATGTTAATGTTTGTGAATGTTTTTCTTTAATTGCAGAAGGTATATTGCGGACATGAGTATACGGAGAGTAATCTGAAGTTTGGACAACACGTCGAGCCGAACAACGAATTAATTAAGCAGAAAATAGCTTGGGCTAGGGATCAAAGAGAGAAGAAATTGCCCACAGTTCCGACTACTATTTCTGACGAAAAAGGGACGAATCCGTTCATGAGAGTTAATGAACCTTCGGTCATGGAACATGCGAAACAAACTGATTTTATTTCGACAATGGCAGCTATTCGTAAAGAGAAAGATGGATTCAAGGGATAAATGATACACCGAAATTATTCAATATACTCAATTCAGTTAGCCTCGTTATATGATTATGGTTTTTTATACTGTATTCGCATCTTATTTGGCATCTGAAATAAAAAGTTTACCAACATGTTGTTCTCACGTTCAGAGTAATTCTCAAATTTATTAAAACAATAATAATAATAATAATAATAATAATATCTGTCGGATATTTGAACAAGAGAATAATTTTCAATTAATGAATCTTATGTGTAATTGTATATAATAATGATTTATTCATTTAAATATGATCACTACAAGTCGATAACAAATAGTAGTGTATGTATTTTTTTGTTCTAAAAACTATGCAGTTAAACAAATATAATAGAATCGTTCAACTTTGATAATAAATATAATATACAGCTTTAAATCGACAACAATGTGTGTATGTCCTTATGTATAATATACATACTCTAGTGAGAGAGGAAGAGAGAATGGGAGAGAGAGAAAGATTAAAAGAGTTAGGACAGATATAGAGTTGCCACTTTTTTATTCTCTCAAAGAAGGAAACGTCGTTATTGCTAGATGAATATTTTTCACATTCTAAATAGTAAATAATTATCAGGAAGACAAATATTAGAGTACAAAAATTTTTTCAAACACTTTTACAATTATACTGAGAGAATTAATCAGTGTAGAAGAAAAAAAAAAAATATAAGCAATAAGACGTCCCTTCCAAAAAAAAGGACAAGTGGAAACCCCATACGTATACATAATAATAATAATAATAATAATAATAATGATAATAATAGTAATAATGATAAAGGATGTAAATGTTACATACATGCTAAATGTTAATCATTAAGATGCGTAATTCGATTTTGTATCAATTACATGCAAGTATCATAGATAAGCATTGCTGACTTGCTAACTATGAGTTGCTCATTCAGTTCATCGAGGGCTCTAATTGTTCTACTAACTCTGCAGCATCAGATTTATTGAGCCAGATTGATTTACGGTCTAATTATCAATCACCCATTATACTGGTGAACTATCATTACTCCTGTTTATACACTAATATTATTTAATAAGTAGCACTGCCAAAAATTTACATAACAAATATTGAGTACTGGAATTTTATAAACTATGTAATAACTAATTGTGTAGAATTTTTATAAAGCTATAATTAAAAAGTAATAAATGTCCTGATTTTTATCTGACCAACAAAAAGTTTATTCAACATTATATTTTGTTTTTGGATATAGTTGGTCGTTTTTTTTTTTCTACATTTTTTTGCAGATATTCTACACCTACATCACATATCTTACAATTATTAATTACACGCGTTGAAAAAATTCCAGTCAATTTATCTCAACAGGTACATTACTCGTGTAAACAATCTTTTTTAGTTTAACAAAATAATGAATTTAATTGAATTGAATTGAATAAATAGAAATAAAATCTAACTATTGCGTATGTATACTTGGATTAGCTATACTACTGTATATAGTCGTGCTGTCTAATAGAAAAGTTGTTGTTCTTTTCTTTTTACATTCTTGCTATAAAAATGCAAAGCAAGCTATATAACATTCTTAAATGTTAAACTGAAATCAAATCATAAGAAACTATCTAAGTCAGCAAAAGTTTTTTTTTATACGGTGAAGGATCTTATAGTTTATGCTACTCCAATTTAGTATATATGATAAAACACATCATAGTAAATTGCCGAGTAAAAAAAAAAAAAAATTAAACGAAAAAAAAAAAATTAAAACTACAGAAATTTAACAATCAACGAAATTAGAGTGAATACACAACGACACACATAAAATGTGAATGATATTTGAATAAGCTCGTTAGAAAACTGTTGCCGAATTCACTAGTTTATAAATACATAAATATTTACTTTGGCATTTCACTATGATTTATAATAAAAATGAATAACTATTTATTAAAGAAAAGCAAAAACTTCTTATAACTACACTTCAATTTGATTCAAACGATTTAGAATTCATAAATTTAGCGGTTTTTAAATTAAGAGAACACTATAGGAAGATGTTAAATGTTTTGAACAATATTTGCTACCTTTAAATAGTCAGCCTTGATTGAATTCTCTTTTTTTCTCAAAAAAAAAAAGTAGAAAGATGACGAAAGAAATTGAGAAAACAAAAAAACGTGGAACAACCCACAATATACCAATTTTTAACGTCATGTTTTAATCCTAATTTCCCATATACTATATCACGGATAAACGAAAACAATTTAATTGCAGCTAAGTGCGTAGAATAGAAAACGGTGGTGGTCCTGCCTGCCTCATCATCATTGCAAAATTGCTAAGTCCCTCTTCGTTTGAGTTCTGTGCATTTTGATTATTCTGTGAGTTACTTGAATTGCTTTTATTCCTACTACCACTATGACTTTGCAAGTGTTTTTTCAGGTGGTCCTTCCTATAGAATGCTTTTCCACATTCTGTACAAATTTGATTTTTACTACCTGAATGTATGATCATATGTCGAGCTAGGTGTTCGTTTCTTTTGAAAGCTTTACAGCACATCGAACACTGATAAGGTCTGTCTTTATTGTGACCCTGTTTGTGTCGATCTAAATGTTCTTTACGCTTTAAACTGGCGCCACAAATATCACAGATGTGTGGCCGTTGTCTGTGATCTTCAAGATGTTCGTGAAGGGCTTCTCGATTTTCAAATCGATAAGCACACTCTGGACAATGGTAGACAAGCATACCTGTAAATAATCATAAATATCATAAATTTTTCATATAATTCAATATATTCAACTAATCGCTAAGTTTCCTAACAGGGATTTGATAACAAAGTGATTGGTTTTTCAAGTTATTAGTGCTTTGCAATTGATTATAGTTTATTTTCACCATAAACTAAGTCTTGCAATGCTTAAAAATTCGCACACAGAATATATTATCCGCGAATCTATGTAATCCAAAATTTACCATTAACATGTTGTGGCTCAACTTCAAATTCAAGTTTTGGCCGAAGGTCTTGAAAGTTATGGGAAGAGTTGTTACTGTTATCTTCGTACTTGAATACATAAGGCAAACCTAAAGTGCTTGAACATCGAGCCAAATACTCTGATGTAAGTCTAAAGTCGATCTGCAATGGATCAGTCATAGTTGCAGCATCAACTTTCTGAATAGTTTGAGTCCCTGATGATTGTTGGCTATTATTTTGGCTATTCTGTTGGCACAGAATTTCCTTATTTCCGCAATTATTTTCGTTTCGATTTTCATCAGTTTCTTGACTATGCCCAACTCTCGGCTGATTATTACCAGTATATCCGTAACCAGTCATGTTAGAATGTTGCTGCGACTGTATATTAGACAGATATTTAACGTTCCTTGGAACATAGGCCATTTTCATATGCATTGATAAACCCCAGCAGGAAAACTCTGCGATCTAAATACAAAAACACAAACTTTGCATCAAGGTTTTTTTTTTTTACAATGAATCAGCTTTTCGATTCTTTAGCCAAAGTGATGAATTGTTAATTATTATTTTATTGGATTGGTTTTCTATTAGACATTCAAGGACATAGATTTAGATAGAAATATTGTTATTTTGAAATAAAATAACAATTAATAAAAAAGAAATGCATATGATGCATTTTTTTATTGAATATATAATTCTAATTATTTATTAGTAATTCTATTAGTTAATAAAATGACCGTAATCAAACCAAAGTTAATAATACCAAGAGACAACTGCAAAGCTCCTCTACCAAGGACAAAACAACACGTTTATAGGTTGTAAATTGACGGTAATTCGTAACAGCTGGCGATCAGGATTAACGAATAACTCCAAACTATCTATCAGCTCGGTATTCCATATTAGGAAGTCTCGATCGGAATGAATTCGTATTACAATTTATTGAGCAGGTCAAGATTATAATAGTATACGTGTATACGAACTATATGTACGCGAATGAAAAAAGATAAAATTAAATTAAATTGAATAAAAAATATGACACATGACAAATGACACCACGTGCGTTTATTATTTAATAGATATAAATGAGCGAGTTTCTTCCTGTTTTTTTTTTTTTTCCTTTTTTTTTATACAATTTTATTTCATATTTAGATCATTTTATACTTACAGTTTAACTGCATTATTGCCGCGGACAAGGTCCAACTATCGCCATCATTTGTTTGTATCATATGCCGCCATCTTGGCCCATCAGCTGCTCTAGGGTGCTACGATTATTTGTTACCTGATTTTTTTTTTAGCTACATATATATTATTATAACTGATGGATTGATGAGCCGTAAAATTAATGCAAACTTTAATAACGGAAGTCGTATCATATTATGATATTATTTTTATACTGTATTGTTTCATGGAATACAATCTCGAAACATTTGAATATTAGATTTTTCTATTCAAATAGCGCTACAATTGATCATATCCGATTAAAAATTATTATTTGAATTTAATCAAGACTTTTTAATATATATTTTCTTTTCATGTAGCGAAGCAGGATATAGGGTCTGTTCATTCACCATAATATCGGCTATTCAAACGCGCTCTAAAATTATTCAAATGATCACGAGATTATGAAACCATTTCGATTCTTCCATAAAAAAAAAACGATAATATAATCGCGTCTCTAATTTTAATTTACTTTTTTTATGCCTTTTTGGGATTAGAGATGCGATATAATCGTTTTAGATATAAGATAGGATAATGTACGGGTAGGAAAATGTAATAAAACGAACATCACGATCTTGTTTATATTATAAATATCTAGATGATCTAAAACGGATCGCCGACCGACGTTTATTTACAAATAATCCATAAGGTTACATATTGAGATGAGAAAATGATCTATTTATTATCAATCTTTTTGTCAGCCTCTGGATCTTTAGATCCATTAGATTTATCGTCAGCTAAGGCTACCTCTCCTAAGGGACTTTTGAGCGTGAATAATACCGGTATATTAGCCAGAGCATTGTTATCTTTTTCTAACAATCTGATCCAAGATAAAAGAGAATCACGGCTAGAACTTCCTGTTGCACAGACGGCAAATATCGTGCCGTCTTCTTGCTCATGTAAAGTTGTCTCAAGTGCAACAGCACTAGATTGATCTTCGTTCCAAAAGGGCAATTTAATATCACTAACATCTGTAATGAAGTAGAAGAAGAGAATAGATAATATGAATTACAATATTTATCAACAGAATTAAAGATCAAAATTTCAGTTTCTCATTACCATCAATATCCACGGGAACTGCCTTTGGTCTTTCGGTCGGTTCCCCTCTAAGAATGAAATAATTAAATGCAATATGCTTTAGCCAAAGTCTAAAAGGTCCTTCGACATAAATTGGAACTTTTGTAGGATGTTTATCCAGCAATTCCTGTTGAACAGGACTCATTCCAGAAACAATCCAAGTCTTATCTATAGAATCCTCTAGATCTTTGCATTGATAAACTGTTAGTTTGCTTCTAACATCGATGCTAGTAATTCTCTGTATCGCTAATTTAGCTAATTCCAGTGAATCGTCTGGTAGAATATCTGGCAAAGACCAAGGACTGGCATTCTTGAATTTGGGCATCCAGTACATCATTCTCCAGAATTTTCTCAGCGGAAATCCAGTCTTTCCAAATATATTTAATAGTATTGTTTCGGTTTCCCAATCAGGAAGCACCCAGTTGTCTTCCATTTGTTCTAATACATCAATAGCGCATTGCTGTTGTTTAGGATAGTGCATAAATTCTGCTTGTATCAGATTAGTCGGTATGAATTTACCCTTAGGCAATACATTCAGCAGGCTTTTGTACACCTCTAAATCTTTGTGTACGCCAAATTCTTCCATGTGTTTCATAGCAGCGTATATAAACTCGACATGACCTCTTCTATGAACATCTCTGTCTTTGTACATACGCAATACTTCCAAATAAGTTTCTTTCTCTTTAGTTTTCATCTTCGCAAATGCATATAAGTCAAGTGCTTTGTCCTGAGGTTCGGCATTTTTATCTTGCGATAAATTAACATTCGTTTGTGAGATACAGCGGGAAATAACAGGCCGTATGTTCTTTATGCTACGAAATATTAAGTTTTGCTTTATTCCCGGATATGCCCTGATAAGCAACATACAAGATTTTGTTATAATCGAAGTCATCTCAAATCTTGATGCCTTTGCGTTTACCAAACTGTTGAGATAATCATATTCGGAAAAAATATTCTCTTTGAAACAGTTCTGCACACTATAACTTTACTCTTACTTAACCTACCGGTGTGAAATTTGAGGTTAGGTTATTCTTGGAGAAAATCTAAACAGATTACATCCTCATCGATGTATCATCCGCATATGCATAACATACAATAAATAGTGTTTGTACAATATAAAATGGGACGTAAAATACCGGGAAAAAAACATCGGGGAGTTAAGGATCCTCTGAAGCAGCAGGCGAAGCGTTTATCCGAGTAAATATCGCTCCTAAATATCAAAAAACAAAAAGAATTTAAATGTTTATTTTTTAGGTTAGGGTTGATCAGCATATGTTGAAATTTCTAGGTTAACTACAAAAATAAACGCGCCACCGTTGAATAAAGACGATCAAGCTATACCAAAAAGTCTTGAGAATGTTATTAGACTAAAGCAAAAAGTAAAGGATGGTAAAATAGGCATTAAAAAATCCAAAAAAAGCAAGAAAAAAAATCTATTAATTGTTATGGGTTCGAATAATCCAAAACTTGGGCATCCCAAAGCAAGACCGGATAAGGTAGTCCCAGTTTTTGCTCAAAAGCCAAATGAGAGTGGCGAGGCTTTTGTAAATCGTGTAAACTCTGAGGCACAAGCATTCATAAATGAAACTACGTTTGAAAATAAATACGGAGTTGAAGTTAGGCGGAATCCAGAGACTGGAAACATCGAGGGTTTATCTAAGAAGACCAAGGACGAGATAGATGAACTTATGAGGCTTCAATTGAAGCACAAAAATACGTCAAAGAAAAAGAAAAAGAAATCAGAATACGTTACCATCAGACTGACCAAAGCTCAGAAAAGAAAAAACAAATTAGAAATGAAAAAGGCAAAAAAATTACAGGACAATATAGACGAATTTAAAGTATTCAAAGAGACCGTTCCTTTCGGAGACGTCGCACATGCTCCACCTGAGTTTAAAACTAGACCTAAGAAAGCTGACGCTTCTACAACCGAAAGGGTAACGATCAATAACTGCAGTATTATGTCGCGTTTCTAATGCCAAAAAGGCATAGATCTACCTTAAAGAATATATGCCTTTTTGGTTTGAGAGACGCGATGTGTTATACCATTAGGAAATCAATTTCATTACATTTCAATTCACAGCCTGGTCGCAGAGCGCTTTTGCTGGACTCCCTCTTCAAGAGTGATACTAAATCTACTGATAATGCTGTTAATTTATCTGGAAAGCGCAAGGATCTGCCCCTCGGTGAGAGGAGACAATTGGAGAAACGACAAAAGGAGGCTATAGATGCTTACCGGATGTTAAAATCACAGAAAAGTTCGAATTTATGATAATAAAAATAGTTGGAGTGATCACTACTTGTATATAACATAACATGGTTTATAAATGAATTTTTCTAAATACACACATCAAATTGAATTGAATTGAATTGATTTATTCATTGATAAAATTCACCTTAATTACACTAGAATATATAATACAGAGCAAAATATTATCCCAATATCGTTCTTGTTCGTCAATATTTTCACTTTCATTTCCACAAAAAAATATACATCAATACCTAGAATTTATCCCTCATTATTTCGATCTGTACATATAATATCAGAACTTTGAAATTCCGACTAAATGAAATTCCAAAGTTCGGCCAAGCTCCTTAAAAGTCGATAAATAATTGCATTACATCATTAATTTCTATATAAAGATTGATTATTGAACATTCTGGGATTGCTATTGCGATAAGATATTGTTAAAGATTGTAAATGTAAATACTCTATCCAGTCGTCCAAACGAAAGGTTCTAGTCGTTCTTCAACAGGTAATAAATTATTGAGTGTTTCTAAGCTCTCTAAAGTTTGATTAAGCTGCATATGGCATTTGTTAAGTTGTCTGCTAAGGTCGTTTACCTTATTCAACTGTTCAGCAAACTTAGAGAATCTCTTTTGCCTATCAACAGCAATGGCTAAAATTCTGGTAACTTCAGAATCCACATTATTACACAAAGCCAATTGTTCCGTAGATATCATTTGCGCGTTTGTGTTTAAATGATGCTGATACCTAGCGCAAAGATTGAACAAACCTATCGGATCCAGTCTCTCTAATACTTCTGGATCCCTGACTCCAGGTGGTAAATTCAAAGTCCCTCTCATAATAGGTAAAAACATAGGTATACTCTGAAGTTTGACCAAGTCAGAGTCTTTATCTGCTGTTGGTTCTGATATCGCCGGTTTTACAACAACTATATTATGCGCTTTATCAGACAAAGTTTTTCTATGACCTATAGCGCTAAGACTAGATTTTCGTTTGGTCAATTCTTGCGTACCAAGGCTCTTTCCTCTCTGCAATTGAGTCTGTTTATTAGTCATCTTAGGGGAATCGCCAATCGGCCGATTCACAGTATAAGATATATAAGGCAGATCTGAATCTGAGCAAATGCTTGGTCCTGGACTTGTGCATCTTGGAGGAGTATCATCCGGCAAACCGTCCCGGTTTGGAACACTTTTACCACGTCTTAGTTGTACAGTTCTGGTTCTATCATTATCGGACCCTTGTATACCAGTGCTTTGAGAACTCTGTTCAGATCCCATGATTATTTACAACTTAAATAGACGGTGTTAAGTGTTTGTTTTCTCTATTTATGAGATCATCCTGTGAACAGAATTGCCAATTTTAAAACTAGTCAGATTTGCATTAAATGATTTAAATAAATACGCAACTGCGTCATAGAGATTTAATAATATACATTTTAATACTACTGTCAGTTGATGACACGATCGTCGGATTTATATGCTTCTATACTAATTATTAAATTTATAAATAAATGAATGATTTCGGACTAATTACGTAGAAGATATTCATAGTTTTCTTATTTTTATACACTCTGATGTTATTATTTTTGCATCAGTTACAACAGAAGCTTATTTTCGCTAATATAACGTCACAACTGTCAAGTGAATGACTCTGAAATATATCAGACCTAACATGAGACGTCACGGTTAATCAAAGCTCTGACTACCATCTAGCGGAGAGTTATAAAAGCTGTAATACCCGTTCCGTAGGTAAGTAGGTAACCTGATTTATGACTTTATCGAATTAAATTTGAACTGATATAATGTAATATGCCATTTATTTTATTGAATAAAGATCTATGAATGATTTTTCTCTGTTACCTAGTATGTTAATAAAACATCGTACACATATCTATCCTGTTTTTAATTACTTTTCTAGTTTATATCAGCCATGATAATTATACTAACTAGAATTTTGAGATGATCTTTAAGCTCGTATTTTATTACTTGTTCTTAAATTTATTTTGCGAATACTATCAGGTTTTTGAAATGATAAATAGCCATGATTATGTACGCATATAGATATATATATATAGTAGTAGTTATATAAGCAAAAGCAATGAATAACAAAATCGCATTTTATGGTAAATTATTATCAGAGTAACGCGCATAGGTACTTGGTGCTTTGAAAACGATCTAACAACAAGCCTTCGAAAATAATGTATTCTAAGATAACCGACACCGATATGCAGAGTACTAAAATACTTACATAGGTATACATATAACGTAAAGGAACGAACCGCCAGGTACAGAGTAAATATTTATGGGTGTCAAGAATATACGTTATTTCTTCTTCTTATTCTTCTTCTTCTTTAAAATAAGATTGTAACATCCATTCGTTTCGCAAACGTACAAAGATAAATTGTCTTTCAATTGTTATTCTGGATTCTTTAGATGACTATTTTATTTTTATTATTATTTTTCGTTTTGTTTTGTGTTTTGTTTAACCATAGGACACCGCATTTGAATATATCTTCTATATTTCGTCAGATGAAGCTATCTAGTATATAAGATGTATATCCAACATTAATACTAACCGCTGTATTTCACAACAGTTGTTGTTTTTCTGTTCATTTCGTATGTGGCACGATCCTATCTTAGAATATTTGCATCTGATTTTACAACGTTCATGCTATAATCTTTCTCCGCATCTTGGATCGTCCGATTTTAAATCAGATCAGTTTATTCATCAAATCAAAAAGCATAAAGTAGTAACGGGTTTTCAAAACGAAGAAAACTTGGCAGGGAAGGACTGCAGGGCTGGGCTAGGCAGAGCGACTATCTCCTACATTTGTTTAAAACTCGTAATAACGGGCTTGTAACTTGTACATAAAAGTTCCTGAGTTTCGCCAAGCGTCAGCTTAGCAGGTTTCCATCTGTCGTAACCATTTCTATATAATTATTATCATCATTCGACAGTCTTGGTTTCTTAATATCAACGGCTATTGCCCAGGATTGTAGTATATGAAAAAGAAAAAGAAGAAGAAAAAAAAAACAAAAATTATAATATCGAATAAACAGATTCCTAAAACTAACGTATAATAAACGTATTTTATATCAGACGCAACAAACGATTTGTATATCATATAAAAAAAAAAAAAATGAGATAATACTTAAGTGCTCAGCAAAGACAGATAACTGATTAGGTATATCATTATCGAGAATATGAGATATAACAGTCCATGGGTAATATTTTAAACTATTAAATTGCATCAAAAGTTCGAAGCGAACAAATTCCTGCAATTTCCAAAATTCAAATTCGTTTATTTTTTTTTACTTCTAAATATCGCAATGATCTATCGTCGTTGTATAGTGTTTTTTTTTTTTTTCAACAATACATAAATAAGCAATAGGAATAGGATTTTTGTTATGGGTAACGATACCTTTTAGATTTTGACAAATACCATATATACCTAAACAATACCAACGTGTAACGTTGAAACTTTTCTTCGAAAGTTGTCGCGGTATTATAGAGAGAATACGTCTTTTCTTTAGTTGGAAAAACAAAGAACAGCAGTTTCTTAGGAGTTTTATAGCTACGTATAGCAACGTAGTTTTCTTTTTTTTTTTTTGATGACACATCTGTATAAAGTCTAGGTTCTCTCGTGCTGTCGCCGGGTTGATATGAGTTTGTAAGACATTACGTTCTATAGTATAGTATGGGGGGAGTTGGGGTCTGCAATTTCAATTTAATACCATGTCCTCTCCCGTCTTTCTGCGCGTTTCAAAGCGATTTTTCAACCAAGATAGCGCGCGACTTGAAGGGAACAGCAAAAAAACTGTTCCTTACGCGCGTAAGGTTCCCTCAAAGACCAGCCCGCGGAGAATTTCCGTCGTTACTTATGGTCAAACAGACATATTGAACTTCCGGTACGGGTTAAGGATGAATCTATTAAAACATAACAGACACCGGTTTATGAAAAAAAATAAAATAAATAAATAATCAGATAGTATTAAAGAGATAAAGAGAGAATATAAAAAAATAAGAAAATACGTTTAAGGGTTTATAGACTTTAACGCCAAGAGGCTGCTTGGTATGCTACCGGGTTTGTACAAACAAGAAAATTTTCACAAAACTTACAGAAATCTGTTCTTTCGTACGTGTTTCCTTTAAGGTGACGGTGAAAATGTGCCCACCATGTGCCGAATAGGCGATATATATATATATATACAGTATCTAACGAAATATGTAATTCTCATTTATCTTTACTCGAAATAAAATTCTCGCATTTATCCACGTCTAGCTTGTAGTATATTGTTTTCGTATGATTTTTACCAAGCGGATGTTGTAACCCGTCTAAGAAATCCCTTTAGGGAACGATTAGTATCTTATATTTACAACTAAGTATAATTTACTCTGTTAAATCGTATAGACGTAGTCATGTTACTATTAGTACACCGTGTATATAGGTACTTTAGGTCAAGTTTAGGTATATAGGTATTGAATTTTAATGTCGACCCTGATTCCGGCTCGATCAAACATCAAAGCGTGCAATTATATAGTCGGGTTAATGCGGTTTCGCGAGAAGGTATACCTAGATATTATACAGTTTTCATCACAGGACCTATATACGCATTGACTAGGTACGACTCTGTAATACAGTTTAATTATACTCATTGAAGAAAAATAAATTGAAGAACGTCTCGAGTCTTTCTTAATATACACGATGATTTTCAGAGCGTATCAGTTGGTGGATATTATTATTTATTAAAAAAAAAAAAAAAAAAAACTTGTAATCCCATTGATTTGAAATTCGTAAAAAAAAGAATGAAAATATTATCCTTCACCCATTTTCCCCAAAATTATCATACAGATAATTGAGTTTTTTTCTTTTCTTTTTATTTCTTTCTTTTTATGCAATAGAATCTAAGAAACTATTTCAAACGGTGTGGATTTCAAGCCTATTTTTTTTTTTTTATCATAATTATGAATCGACTGATTGCGGCGTTATTATCCGCGATATGATTTAAGCGCTACGAAGATAAGCGGCTGACAGGAGTTACGCGATAAAGTATGATGAAGATTATTTATCAATTTTATCAAAGCTGGTTGTTAATCGGCGATGATACGAACGCAATAGATCGAAGAATTTTGAGATTTTTAAATCCCATGATATTTAGATCCAATATCCAATCGTTACGGATGACTAATAACGTCCTACGCGTAAATAAGACGCGGAAGTTTGTAAGTGGAACCACATCGTGGTTTTTTCGAAGCTAAATAAATTAAAGACCCCGAGGGCGAAAATGAGACAAGCGCAACGCCGATAACAACTCTGTACCGCGACCGCGAGTCAAGCTTAGGGTGGGGGCGTACGTTCGCTTCGGTCACATCGAAGTTTAGTGAGCATCCAGCTCTCGCCGAAGACGCACGACGTCGCGACACCTTTATAAACAAACTACAAAACCACGTGCGTCGAAGTTCTATATAACGGTTTTATTCGATTATATTATAGCCAAGTTTTATTAATTGTGTATCTTGTTTATTTAAATTTCAATAAAATTCATATATACATATATTTATTAATATATACAGGTATTATTAACACATCGCATCACGTTTTATACTCGTTACCTTACGTATAACAAAACGTTATTCAATCACATATCGCATTACGCATTTATTATCCGCGTTGTTATTCAACTTTTTTAATGTCTACGCGATTCTGTTTTTTTTTCCAAAGAGAATAAAAATTGGCAAATAAACGGATTCTTTTATTTTCCCTCATCGTCAGTTTAAATTATCCTTCGATTTCCCGCTCGAATTCGAACAATTGTGATAGTTCGATTTTATCAATCGAAACAAATCGCGTATTTTTTTTTGTTTAAAATTCTGGATTTGAAATCGCGATTCGAACATCTTAATCTTTCATCTATCGTGGGATGGTAGAAATTTGTTTAACGCTGTTCATTAATGGCATTCAAATTTCTGCGTCATTCTTTACTATTAGCTAAAAATATACATTTGTAGACACGAAAGTGTGAGAATCTTTCTTTTTAAAATACTAAAATTATGTATATATTCAAGATTTGAATATTATAGACTAAATTGTGCGTAACGAGGTATCGAAGTTTGTCGATTGGAAACCAGATATTGAAAAAAAAACAAAAAAGAAAAGAAAAACGTGTATTTCTTCTCTTTTTTTTTTCTTCTGTTGGTTTCAACGACTCGGTTTGTGAAAATAAATTCTATTCGTTTCTTAGATAATCGCAACTGAGGTTGAAAATAACGTGAATTAATACTAAATTAGGCTTCGTGTAATAATTAGGCTTAAGGTATAGCCTGCAGAAGTGAACGTTTTATGTTGAATAATTTATATGCGCGTATTATAATAGCAGAGTGCAGCTAAAAAGTAAAAAAGTAAAAAAATAAAACTAAATCAAAGCAAAATAAAGTTAAAATAAAGTAGAAATAAAGTAAAGTAAAGTAAAATAAAAGTCTGGTGGTTGGAAATAGAGGTTCGAAAATAGTGTCGTTGCTAAATTCTAATTTCGAGACAGTCAAAGCTGTCTTATATAAGACAGAAACCGAGGCCGAGAAGGAACAGGCGCATAGCATAATACGATACGAGAAACGACGCGTCATTTTGTTCAACAAAATTTAACACAGGTAGGTAAACGAAAAGCAGGAATCAGCAAAAACCACGGAACTTTAGAATTAAATTTACAACGAATTTATAGCGAATATAAACGAAGATTACATCCCATATACTAAGCGCATATGTATCTATATAGTTTCCTATATACAATCATAAATTTTCGCGGGTTATTTTATAACGCGGCGCGCGCGCGCAGATCGAACACCCACGTGTTTGAATTGAATTTCGTACGCGTGCTGCTGTACAGGTTTGAAATTAAAACAAAACAAAACAAAACAAAACAAAAAAAAAAAAATAAAATCGGATTAGAGAAGAAGAGGTAATATTCGGGTTTACTTCTCATACGTTTTGTTCTTTTTTTTTTTCCTTCGTTTGCGCCGATTCTACGGTTCAATACACTCTGTTCTGACTCTATACGAAGAAGAAGAAGAAGAATTCAAGATTGAAATAACAACGCGAATAAATATCCTTGAGATTTTCGTATGTATTATAAACATATAGGTATATAAATCTATCTATATAATATAATTATAAGATTTACAGCTTTATATATACGATAATCGTTATAATCACTAAAGTCATTAACACCGGTTAGTGTATATATGTGACGAAATAGTGGCCATATTTCTTGTAGTATATATATATATATGTAAGATACAAAACATATATCAGAGGTATATTCATATCCTATACACGAAGATGTAATATGTACAAGATTGAAATTAATCTGCTTGTTTTTATTTTTTTCCATACGTTCGTTTAATCGCGTGAGATAATCTAAACTTGTATTACTATTAATTAAACACAGATTTCTATAACCATGCATCTTTTAGTGTTATAAAAAAATATAAATTTCACCATAATAATAATAATAATAATAATGTTGAAATTTTTTCAATTATATATTAATATTTCGAAACCTGTTTCTAACAACTCGCACCTTCATAATATATCATATTCTATATATATAATACCTCCGATTATTATACATGCATGGTCGTCGTTTCGATGGATTATTGACAAAATTTCAATACTTATTTGAGAGAAATAACGGAGATTCTTGCTTGTTTGCTATTGCTACGGATAACAGCTGATTACACATAACGTCTTATAAACAATATAAAATAAAAAATTTTATTTAAATTTTATATATTGAGACAAGTTACGGTATTGATCTATATGTTATTTCATCCTTTTGATCACCTTGGCGATTATGTTTGTACAAATGGTAAATTTTTACCGTTTATCAAAATTTGATGAAAAACACATATTTCTTACTACAATGTGAGGCAAATAATGAGCCAGTCGTTTTGAGTAAAGATCGTTTTTTTATTTTATTTATTTATTTTGATTATTTGATATTTTTCATTTACTATTTCATCTTTCTAAATAACGCGAATTATTTCAGCGTTTGTTTATGTGGTTTTTAAAAAAAAAAACCGTTTACACATAAGCGGTAAAACAATTTACATACCCTATATGATCAATAATATTTTTTTTTTTTTATTCATATTGTTGCTATTGTAAAAAAAAATAAATAAATAAAAAATAAAATAAACTAAATTAACAATTGAAAAAATTTTTACTGTTTTGTTATTATTGTTGTAACAGCGATGATGATAAATATACGTAAAAGTTTATTTTTTTTTTTATGGAAAAAAAAGTAAGAGGGGATCAGCCCTTTTTTTTATACCACTTGCTTGAACATATCGCGTGAGTAAAGATTGAATTACTCGTAGATCGAGATAGCAATAGCAATTTTTTTCCTGGGTGAAATAATTGGTACAGAAAAACTGAAGGGATTTAATAATAAAAAATAAAAGGTGATAAATTTGTGGAAAGGGAATGAGAATGGTTAAACAATCTCTCTTTTATCTTTTTTGTAAAGTAAAGTCAATGAAAATGCATCGATAAGTGTGATTATAAAAATGGTATATAAATATACTGAAGCTAACGTGCGATAAATGATGTAATTTTTAAATTGGATAAACGATTTCTATAAATTAATCACAAAATTGATAGTTAGACAAATTTTTGTTCATTTTTTAAAAAGTATATACATATATTTTTTGGTAAACTTTGAGGTAATAAAAAATCAAAGAAACGCTAGAAAAAATATAAAAAATATAAGAAATAAAAAACTACTTCGAGAATTCGATTACGCAATTGCTAATAGAAAATTTTCCACTTTTGCTTTAAAAATTAATGAATTGATAATGTTAAATGCTTGAAACAGCAGTTTGAAAGATTTATAAAACTATCTTAATGAAATAGATGACAAGAGACACGTGCTGTTATCTTCGGTAAGTTAGTTTTTCTTAAATATAATATGTCAAAGGTTGAGAAAAAAGAGAAAAAAAAAAAAAACAGAAAGAGAAAAATAATAATAAAATAAGAATTTAAATATATGAATATAATAAACGCGTGATGGTAGGCTTATATAATACTATAACTGCTGACACAGGTACTTTCAGAATAGTGTCAAAGTTCCCTACGGATATATAGATCATAGATAAAACATACGTAAAGGAATTTTACTGACAATTTTACGTGGCAGTTTAAATTCTATGATTTTCTTTTTCATTTTTTTTTTTTTTTTACACGTTTCTTTCAGTCATATTTTAATTCATGATAAATAACCATCCAGTTTGGAATAAAAACAAAAAACCAAAAAACAAAAAAAGACATTTATCCAACCAACTGCTGGTGACGTTATCTATTTGAAACTGGAATAATGGAGCAACCCTCTAAATTTGATTTATTTTCGATCTTTTTTTTTTTGTGTGAATAACTTTAATTTGCGTTTAATAATTAATATGGTAAAATAAGGAGATACATGGCTGTGGATGAAAAATGATATAAAAAAATTAAAAAAATGGCACACTTCCAGCTATACGTATAAAGAGAAAACGGTAAAACGTTTGCAAACATAAACGATTGATAATCAGTTCACGTTGTAAATTTGCAATTGGTAATGCTAAAAATATTTTAATGCGGAATAAATTAACTTTATAGGGTATGTCATGTGATACGACGAATCTGCAAAGCGATAAAAATTTTTTCTCTTTTTTTTTTAAACAAACGATTCGAATCCATATAGTATGTGACTAATAATTGCAATTGGTTTTATTGTTTCTCATTTGATAAATTTTTCTTTGGAATGAAAACGAGATAAATTATTCTTTTACGGAAAGGATTGTGATGAAAATAAATTTAATAAGGTTTATATCAATGAATTAGAAGTTTTCTCATTTCAATAGTATAATAAGGGGAAAAAAAAAAGAAAAAAATGTAATTGTTTGAAATGAATTTTCTTATAACTCAAGTCCGTAGATTGCAGAAGGTTGTTTTATTTTTTTTTTTTTTGTTTGCAAAAATTATTAGCGTTGTAAAAAAGTTTTGAATCTTGGTAACATTTTTCACATCTAAACTATATATTGAATTTATGAAAATAATTCCTTATATGGATACTTTTTTTTTTAATTTTTTTTTTTTTTTTTTTGTAGAGAATTGAATTCTGCCCGAGTAATAACGATTTAGAAGAAAAAACGAAAAAACGAAAGAAAAAAACATCGTGTCTTTCCTACGTTATTTAAATGGAAAAACTTATAATTCAATGAGCTACCTTATATAGAAGGCGTTTTTAACACTATGCTCTCGTGAATATCTCGCTTCAGCCTCATCGCAAGGACCGTCCAGATTAGGTCGCGAGAGAGCGAGAGAAAGAGAAAAAGAGAGAGAGAGAGGTATTGCCATAAAACGTGATTACAAAAAAGCTATAGAATTTTCTTTAAAACTTACGAATCTTTAGATAAATATATGAATAATAATAATAATAATAATAATAATTTTCTTGTCAATGGTCAGATTGGAGGAGGCTTTCATTATCTCATAAATGTCATTACTTTCATGTTTCCGTAGAATCGAGACGTTTTGACATAAAATTTTTACAGTAGCTGTACGCGTTATAAGGCTGAGAATTCTTTTACAATTAGTTTTACGGTTTTTTTTTTTACGATAAGATACGGAGCAAAGTTGACATACGACAGTTTTCTATCTGTGATATCTGATACGATTTTAATTTTTTTTTTATCTTTCTTTCTTTCCTTTAATTTTCTTCTTCTTTTCTTCTTTTTCCTTCTTATCGTCAAGTTGAAAATAATTCTTATAATTAATAAACGTATCAATTATAATTTATAATAAACACCGGAAACGGTTATTTAAAGCATAAAAAAAAAAAAAAATAATTAATCATTATCTAAAATTACAAAAATTATTCATTTCATCATTCATCTAATAGAGTTCTGCATATGTCAAGTTTATACGCTCCTATACGATATTTTCATATCATATCTTATCAGAGTTCTGTGTACATAAACTTAAATCAAAAACATCAGTAGGATAGAGAGCGTGACGTCTAATTACGAGTATTTAGACGTTGATTCAGGCTCCGAAAATAAAAATAAAAAGAAAAAGAAGAAAAAAATTGTTAACCAGGTTTTATTATCATCGGCTAAGAGACAACGTTATGCATAACTTTGTCTAATCTAGGTATAAAGATAAATGAATACCTTTTACGTTTTATCATTTATGATTATAATTTAGAAACGATTTTTGAAATAGGATCGTTAAATATATAAAATATAATGATATAAGATATTAGGTTTTTTTCTTTTTTTTTTTTAATCTGATAAAATTTTGGGTATAAACCATTTAGAAAAAAAATTATCAAGCCAATTTTGTATTCGTTGAAATTATACAACAAGTATCTCTTCGAATCTGGAGAACTTTACTCTTCTTGTATTTTAATTGTTGTCTATCATTGCTTTATAATTAATTAACGACAAACGACTGATAGCTAAAACGCCTTGTTATATGATAACAGCTTTTAGCACTGACAAAGCATGTTCTAACACTTCACAGGCTTTAAATATCTAACTTAATGATACGTCGCAATAGAATGTAATAATTTAAATACAGCTTAAATTTTATCGTAAAATTTTATCGTCAAATATTATTTTATATAAATATTTTTCGTAGTTTAGAAACGAGTTTGATAAAGTAAAAAAATAAAACGTAATACGTGTGATTATTTAATAGTTCTAACGTTTGTTTATATTTGTTTGTTGCAGATTTTCTATACTATGGTAGAAGTGAACGTGTTTTTACGGAATTAACATCGTACATAACAAATGAGTGAAATTATTTATTATATTAACATTAAAATAATAAATTAACCCACGATGTAAATAGATTCAGCGATACCAAAATGGAGGAAAATATGGTACCTGGAAACATCTTCAGCCTTGCGAGGTAAGGAGAACATATATGTACATTGAGAATCAGGTGAAACAGCACGCCGAATACCTTAAGTTTTTTTTTTTTACAAGGCGAACCAACACACGAAAAATCTCCCTAGGGTCGGTACGCGTCTCACTACTGTTCACGCGCTAAAATATTCTAGGGATTTTCTAGCGCAACGGATGGCTGTTCTTATAAAACACGAATTATCCGGCGCACCTGCGCGTTTCGAACGTGTGCTGTTTCACCTTATTCTCACTGTAGATATTATATAAACGGAAATAGAGAAATTGGGCGGATGTAGAAGATATAAAATACAAATAT
This sequence comes from Tenthredo notha, assembly GCA_914767705.2. Classification (NCBI taxonomy): domain Eukaryota; kingdom Metazoa; phylum Arthropoda; class Insecta; order Hymenoptera; family Tenthredinidae; genus Tenthredo; species Tenthredo notha. The sequence continues at coordinate 9,024,917 of OU611911.1, read as the reverse complement.
ATATGTTATAATTCGAAATGAATTGTAAACTACATTAATTTTCACACACACACTCATCAATTCCCTGTTAGGTATAAATCAATAAATCAATAAATCAATAACTGAATAACTCAATTATATATTGCTAGTCATTTTTTTTTTTTTTTTCTATACTAGTTTACGCAGATTGATATAAATAATCTGACAAATGTCACATTAGAATTGATTAGAAAATTATTTCCGGTTATTGGAAGTTGATCACCGCGATCGAATTAGTTCTAATATCGATCTTGTTTTATACCTACTCTGTATACAAACGGTTGTGTACCGTTTGATTGGCAATAACGGAAAACAATTAGCTGCAATTGTGTCGAATTAATTTGAAAAAAGTCAAATAGAGAGAAAATAGATTTAAAAAAAAAAAAAACGAAAAAAAAAAACACACACAAATGACAGAATAATGGCAACAAAGCCGTGTGAAATTGGAAAGTGAACTACTGTGTGCTAATTGACTTTGCAAATAGAAAACCGTTATTTACAAGCCCTTGGTTTTCATAGTTGTGCATAGGACAGCAGCTTGCAGTTTATAGTATACATTCAAATTTACTGTCTGTGGGCTTGTGGTCTTCTACTACATGCGGGTTGCCCCATTTACACCGATTCCTATATTTTACACTCGGCTTAATCTTATGATTTCCGATTCACGGATTATCGTATTTTTTTTTTATTTCATAGTATATATAGTCCGATCGTACCAATAAAGATAGAATATATTCACCGTTTAATTAACTTTCGTTTATTTTCTTTTCTTTTCGCCATTTATATTTGTAAGTGACCTTAAAAAAAAAAAATAATAATAATGAATAGAAAGTAATATCTTATACACGTTGGTCAACGCGCGCGTTACATCGACAGATCCGCGAACCTTCTTCTTATAGGAATTATAAACGATCAACGATTATATTCCCATCTCTTCCTTATATTACAGCCTCCACCCACGTGCGTTTCTTAAAAAAAAAAATAATATAAAAAATGTAAGTATGCAAATGTTAAATGATGATGATGATGATGATGTTATATTAGGTATGAAGAGAAAAGTGAAATGGTATAATAATAAAAAATAAAGAAAAAAGCACAGAAATCGTCACAGAAAATCCCTGGGAGAATCAGAATTGTGGTCAAAATTAACATCCAAAAATTTTCAACGTTAGATTCTGACGTGAAGATCGATCGTTCGAACTTAGAAAATATGTGTAGTATGGATGTATTTTTGTATGAAATATTATTTTAATATATGTAAAGGATATGAGGATGTCAATCCATGTCACGTGACTAAAAGCAACGTAAACGTTTCCTTGCTTATGTATAATATATAGATAGTGACACCGTAGATAAGAGAAAAATGAGAAAAAAAAAGGTCCTGTTTTTCTTGAAATTTTGAAACACCATTTATGTATTATATACGAAGGTATAATTTTCCCAAGACATGACTATATCAGATTTTAAGTAATTCTAATCGTGTTCTGCAGAAGCACGAATAGAGTAATCCTCAAGCTTCATCTCAACGTCCTGTTGCACGAGTTACATAATCCCTATACAGGCACGTGCGTTCGCATACGAAGATATAATTTCCATTTCTACCCGTTTATACGGAAGTATATATATATTCGTGCTTGAGTGACACAAAGATAGACACATACATACATATAGGGTCACACCATGTCTGACAAGGACAGGTATGCAAGTAACCAGCCCAAGAAGTATTTAGCTATCTGTTACCTCCTTTCGTATATAGTATAAACAAGACGCAAGTGTTGGATAAGGTAGAAAGTAGTTTTGCTATATATCATCATTATCATCATCATCATGTGATGTAAACATTTTTCCAATCGTGTTTTTATTTTCACCCATTTTCACTTTTCATTATTCATTAGAGTGTGTTAATCGTTAATATAATCGGTAGCGTTGATTTTTGGCTTTCGAGAATTAAATCACATTACGAAATTCAAGAATTCATAATGCATCTCTTCAGCATTTAAAAATGCAATGATAACTAAATGATAAGTATTGCGAATTGATATATACTGAAAGTTCATTTGATTTGCAGATAGTTAATACGTACTGCATCTTAATTTCAAATTGATTCTTACTGCATGATAAATCTACTCAAAAGTTTTCCTATACATATATCTAAGACGGAGGACAGACAGACAGACAGACAGACAGACAGACTTTGAGAACGGCAATTAGCCGGACTGCGTAATGTTACTGATGTAAAATGTCGATATCCAACTGTTCGGATGGATAGCCATTATAACCATAACCATGCCCTTCGAAAACGTAGAAACGCTTTCAGTAGGTGATAAATAATGCTTGCTCAAGCTTTCCCCTCGATCGTTTGGTCGGAATTTGGAATGACGTTTGACACACCAATCGTGTTTCTAAAGTTGGAAGGAAGACATAGACCGTAAAATACTTACCAAAGTCTGTTATTCCAAGTTTCCAAAAATTTTTATCTAAAAAAAAAAAAAAAAAAAAAAAAAATGACGAAATTATATCGAAAGAGATGAAATATACCGATCATTGATGTCCTTCAGGCGAATTCAACGGGTGGGGGTAGATACAGGATTAAAATGATACTCGCTTTTCACTTTGCTAAGTGAAGCTTTTTTTTATTTTTATTTTTTATTTTTTTTCAACCTTTACATAAGGTTTTTATATTATATACTTCGGAGTTAAAGGAATAGGAAAAGTATAACACCTGAAAAATCTCTAGGGACCTGGTGCATTCGGATGCAAAACATCTGAAGAATTTTGCATCTGGGTTAACGCCGAGGTACGAAACCTTACCGAATCGTATCGCAGTTTTACAAATGTCTAGATTTTTCAGCTTCTTTTATATTATTATTATTATTATTATTATTATTATTATTATTATTATTTGATATTCAAACAAGAATCTAATACAAAAGTTCGAATACCGGAAACTTAATGTCAGAGTCATCAATATACAAATAACGTACTTATGCATATGGTCTTTGATAGAATCGACGACATATCGACGCCCACCCCCTAAACCTTGTAAGAATCTAAGAGGTGATTTAAGGCTGTCAAAGAAATAAGGGAAAAACGAGTCGGGTTTTCGAATATTGTTTTTTTTTTTTAGATTTTCATCGCTGAGAGAAAATTTCTATAATAAATGAAAATGACGCTGTTATAGGTGTATATATAGGTATATATATATTAACCGTAACCTCCGTGCAGGTGTAGTAATTTTTTGTTTACTATTCAACGGTTTCGTAAACGAATTATTTTGAGACTCCTCGGGGCATTCTGCCAACTAGCAATAACAGGCAAGAGAGGTACTATAGGTATAGGAGTTAGGCGGATGGCAAGAGTCACCAAGCTAAGAATCAAGATACTCGAGAGGTTTGCCCGTGTCCGTGTCCGTGGGTTCACAAGCTTACTAGATTCCCAAAGACCCCAAGCATCTTGGAAACGAGGACATACTGTTAAATTTTAATATCTAACCCCAAGAGTTTCTACGCTATACCACCCTTCTATGCCCCCCCCTCGCCCCTCTTTTTCCATTGAGATATATTCAAAGTGTGTATAAATATACATAGTATACATGTGTTTGTGTATATATATATTAGGGTGGTTCTTAAATACCAAATTAACGAGTGAAGTATGACAACCTTCAGACAAAAAATAAAAAAAAAATTGTCCCTAAATATTAGATTTTTTTTTTAAATTCTAACAGGTGCCTAAAGAGTCCTGAAGTTTTCCAGTTTCTTCTTTGTTTTTTCAATTTCCCTGCCTTCCTCGTGAAATTTTACTTCGGAAACGACCTTCAGAATATTAAAAAAAAAAATCTCATCGTAAGGGTGCTAATCGAAAATTCTAATATTTTCGCGTAAAATTGTGCAAAAAAATCAGGCTCAGGGGCTAACATCATAGACAGATTAACCGACAAAAATTTCCTTGATTTTTTTTCTATATAGTGGAATTTTTTGGAGCAAAATTGACCCAAAATCGAATGGGAAGAAAAAAAAATCATAAGATCCAATGGTATTTAAACGAGAAACTTCGAACCTCTTTATAGGCACCTATTGGAATTTTTTTAAAAATCTAATATTTAGGGACAATTTTTTTTGATTTTTTGTCTGAAGGTTGCCATGCTTCACTCGTCAATTTGGTATTTAAGAACCACCCTAATGCATACTTAGGTGTGTAGAAAATAAACTTTTTTTTCATAGATTTTCATGTAAAGTAGCTTACTACGATATTAGAATAACGAAACCCTTATTTTAGGTAACTAATCGGTTAAACGGGATTTATATTATCCATATAATTAACACAGGAGAGAGAAAAAAATAAAAATAAAACTCTACAGTGTGTCGCCTGGTCTTTTCGAATAATGTTTGTCGAATTTGAAACTACTACAAGTAAAAGCTACTTGGTGCTAACTTGGAGGAACTTTGGTTCCTTATAGACGAACTTAATGGACCCCGTTGCAAACTGAGTTCGGTTTAGATTCGTTTATTTTTCGTGTTCTTCTTCTTCTTCTTCTTCTTAAGGGTTACACCAGTTTTGGCTACTGGAAAGAGAAGTCTAGACGGATCACCGTTAACCGTAGCTAGGCATTACGACGCCACAGTCCTTTACCTTCTTGAGATATATAACTCCCTGCAGACTTTAGACAGATAATAGGGGGTCATCATTTGGACCTAGATTACCTATACTTCGAATCTACACAACCCGCAAAGCTTCCTTTAACTCTTTACCCCTAATGTCAGGGTCGTCCTTTCCCCTTTATCAAACTTTCTTCAAACCCTTGAACAGCCATAGGGGTATAACTGGATACTAATTTCAATATTCTAATGCATTAGCATCTGCAGCAATGTCAAGTGTTATCTTTCGGATAGATTCTTCTTATTTCATGGACTTTTTTTTTTTTTTTTTCGTCTATCTACGATCATAATATTCATAATATAGATATTTGACAAGCAAAATCAAGATTGAAATATATATTTTCTTCCTTACCTATTCATTATTCAGAAAAGATTTATTATAATCTTGAGAATTGCTGGTATTATAAAGTTGGGCAACAGTTTACTTTATATTTTATCGCATTATGATACCAGTGTGCGGTGTGCGGTGTGCGGTTTTACGTTTTGCGATTTAAAAGATATTCTTCAAGGTAATAGACGTATAATATCTCGATATATGTAATCAGTTCTTTATTTTTCTAATTTATACACACATCAGTAGTGCAATTACAATACATCATGCCTAAGTATTCTCTATAGGTGACAAAATTTCCTCGGTATAATTCACTTGTATAAATATTTGATTTATGTATACTTATTAGCCGATTGTCCGATATCAGAGATGTCAATGGCTGATATATATTTATATATGCCTTTACATTTGTAAATAATGCTCGATTTTTTATCTGTTCGAATACACTATAGGTTTTTATTTTTTTTTCATTTTTTTTTCCCCGATAAAACAGATTGAAATAATCCCAGAAATTATTAACAATCACAGGAAAGGTCGTTATTCTAATTCTAGCCACCGATACTGACCATAGAGATGAAATATTATCATCATCATCAATTTTTTTTTTTCTTTGTTAGATTAGGAATAACGAGGAAAAATATTAAAAAACTTTTTCCGTATAATAAATCGAAGAAAGTAAATTTTTTTTTTCTTCTTCTTCTTCTTCTTCTTTTTCTTCATCTTCATCTTCTCCTTCTTATCAATTTACTTAAATTTATTCTCGATAATCGTTCTATGAAGGGTGACAAAAAATACTACCAGACAGCGAGATAAAAAAAAAAAAAAAAAAAAAAGTTTTCTAAAAGTTTTGCGGATAAGAATCATCGATGCCATTATATAATCAAGGAACGTCAAAATCTTATACGATTATCTAGATCGAATTTGCATAGCGAAATTTCTTTTTTCTTTTCTTTTTACAATTCCCATAAATTAGCGATCGAATCAGATGATAATATTCTTTAAATTAATCGCGACGATCATCGGCTAAAGATTAACGTAATAATAATAATAATAATAATAATAATTCAAGCGAGTTTTTTTTTTCTTTTTGCCTGTAATTCCTTAATAAATATCCATGTGAATTATTATATGGCGAAATGATATTCTCACTATGGCTTGATGTTGACAATGGCACGGTTTAAAAACGTGCTGCTTCATAATCAAGCGATAATAATTCTCTCCGATCCGTGAGTTACTAAAAAAATACGTGATCCGCCGTATAATTACTCCATTCTTCTCGTGGATAGAACAAAAAAAAAAACGGTCGTAAATCCGCTTGTCGTTTATGTAACAGCTAATCGTATTGACGGATGTTTCAATATTCGTCGTATGTATGTATAGTATACATATATAGATTACTTTGACAAAATCGTATTGACGTAGTTTTTTTTTTTTTATTCATTTTTAGTAAAACACAAAAAAAAATCCTACAGATCGTTTCATCGTCACGAATTATTCTTCTCACACGTTTCACCTCTAATTACCATATATATATATACGATATGTGTTAGATTAATCATCGTTTTTCATATCGAAAAAATTAATTTTATTTTATAATTCTTTTCTGATTTTATTTTCATTCCAATTTTTTATTAAATTTCATCGTAACTTTTTTTTATTTTTTCAATATAAATTTAATATCGATTATACTTAAATTATATTATAGTTATAATAGTATAACGCATAATACAGTCATTTATAATCGTCAATATTTTACATAATGATCTCACACTTTTCGAACAACGAGGCTAACATATGTTTTTTTTTTTTTCTTTTTTCTCTCTCTCTTTCTTTCATCAGATTTCACGATTTATACTCCCACGTTATATTTTTTCTTGTAAAAATCATCTCAGCTATATATATAAGAATCGAAAAAACCGTTGCGAACACGCGAAATTTTTTATACCTCATCACACATATTCGACTATTATATTTTATTATATAAAATAATAATATCAGTATTGCATTATGTTCACAGAAATGATTAAAAATTATTTGAAGACAGGATGGATATTAATGCAATTTGGACCTCATTAATTACTCGAATCGCAAATCTATATAATGTAGTAAAAAAAAAATATATTGCAAAACGTATATTATTTACCACTAAATAATATGAAATTAACTATTTTATTGTTTTTTTTTTTATTATTCTATTCTCGTCGGAATTCTCGGACTTAAAATAACATACGAAGTTTTCTATTAATTTTTTGAATAGGCATTTCATCCCTAATTATTTTTTTTCCACCCATAAAATACACGTATGCGATATAGACAGACAGACGTGAAAGAATCATATATAAGTAACGAAATGAATAGCTTCTAAACCGCATCGTCGAGATCTTCTTTGGTACTTTCTATAAATATACAGACTCGTCTTACGTTAGTTCAAGGGTCGTAATAGGGGGGCTGTAAAATCTAATATACTATCCGCTAACGAGACTAAGAGTCTAGTTTTCTACATTTCTATATTTTAAATTAGAAATAATGAGCAATACGTCGATATGAAATTATCTCGTATTCATATCCCTCAATAAATTTCTTTGATTAAAATTAGACAAAGCATTAGATTTGGTTTATTAATCCAAAGACGTTGGAATAACGATATTTATATTATCTAATATAATTACAATAAAAAAATAATTTTTCTTCTATCAACGTCAACGGTTTTGAATTAGATGATTAGTACTGATTCTCAGGATCCTCTGTAATATCCTGAACAACGTATTATATACCACAGCAAGGTATTTTCAGTGGATACAATTACCCTTGAGCAATGTCTGTCTCATTGATGTTACAGAGAACACGGTATTGGCTCTGTACGGCTAATTAGATTCTCTTATACCTTGATCTAACGTAACCTGAAGCAATTATATCGCAATTTATTTATTTTATTTTATTTTTATTTTTTTCTCTTATTCTTACGTTTTGCGATTGATGAAAAAAAATACAAGAAGAAGCGGAATTATTTTAAGAGATATTAGAAAATTATCTAATTAATGATGAAGACTTTCATCACAAAAACTAGACGCAAGGCTAATAACTACGAAATTATATGGGTTGGGTTAGATCCTTGGGTAACGATTTAGGATTTAGGATAGGTCAGATTAGTCTGGAATAAATTCAACTTAGTCTCAGGTTAGGGTCGTCTGGTTAGGTTTAGGTTTAGGTTTAGGTTTAGGATAGGTTCGCTATGTATTAGTATATAATATATATATATACATACTATATACTTGAATCAAAATCTGACTACGTTATAAGTTTCATACAGTAGCGTAACCGGGAATCTAATACCCTATGACACAAGTTATTTCTAAACTTTTATGAACTTTGGGGGAATAGAATTGAGTCATTTCTAATTCTTCTTATTTCCTTTTAAAAATTATCAATACGAGTCAAAAATATAAAATAGTTATGACTTAGTCGTACCGCGTTGTTTAGATACGCTAATGGTTTTTTTTTTTGTTTTTTTTTTAAGGGAAGGTACACAAGTTTCAGGTATACGTACCTGGAGAAATTCTCCTAACTCCTCATGCTAGTCAATTATTAGTATTACACGCAGACCATCCGATCGAATTAGCTATTAAACCTTCCCTTGGACTGAAGTAGGGTCAAGTGCTCTTTGAACTAAAGATATATATGTACCTACAGAAGTTGAGGTATGATGTATATGACCAATTCGTGCCAAAGAAATAAAAAAAAAAAAAAAAATCTGCATATCTACTACGTCATAATTTGCAACAACAGCTGAGAATAGAGACGAATCAGGGTATATATATATATAATAGGGTGATCCTTATTTTGAGTTGACATTTTTTTTTTTTTTGCAAATTAACTTATCAGTTCTACCCTAAATGGTTGGAGAAAAAAAAATCTGAAACATACGTGGCCTGTAAGTTTAAACGGCAAGTGGTGCCGTCAAGCACGAAATTTTCAACAATAAAAAAAGGCATTTTATGCTACAGCGATGTTTTTTTTTTTCCATTTATGAAGCATTTTTTTGTTACAAACTGTTCAATTATCGTCATAGTCATTCAGAATTATTGGAATTATCAATTAAATATGTTAGAATTTGAGGATTTACCATAATATAAACACATGATTAGACGGTCGGATTTTAAGGGTATAGTTGATTAAAAAATTAGATGCAGAAGAAGGCCCATTCTTTCGAATTTATTGATGAAAAATTATTCCATCAACGTATACACCTATAACATAATTATTAAATGTAATATTTTTAATTTTTTACAACAGATCGTTTGTTAGCGTTCAGAATTTCTTTGCAATATTTGATTATTGCAAATGGCACCCCTTGCCGTTAATTCTTACAGGCCACAACTTTTGCAGATCTTTTTCTTTAACCATTTGGGGTAGAGCTGAGAGGTTAATTTGTGAAAAAAACGTTTCAACCCGAAATAAGGGCCACCCTAATATATTATATCTAATAATTTGGTTTTATTTTAAACCGTATGTTGCATCTGATACGATATGGGGGGGGGGGGGCAACTATTTTTTTTAAAATAATTAAAACAATTACCAATTTCACCTCTTTTCACTCATTCTCTCTCTCTCTCTTTCTTTTTCTACACAACGTCGAATGATTAACGATAAATTTTCATACGAATTACGAATTAAAGGACAAGAATTTTTTTTTATACGTGATTCTCTCGAATCGATGTAAATTTCAATATCCTCGTACTTCAATTTAACAAGAAAGAAGAAAAAGAAAAAAATCGCGAGATTAAAAACATCAATCAATGTTTATTATCTCAGTATATTATAAATTTATTCGTAAATTAATATTCAGACGAAACGATAATTAAGTAAACGTGTTGTTACCCCTTTTCTTTCTTTTTATTTTTTTCTTTTTCTTCTCTTGTTTAACCCAAATCGTTACCCAATATTCGTATTCGTTAATTGAATAGCTGAATAATTTAGTAATTTTTTTTTTTTTTTTTTCACGGTCATATATCATCTAATTAAAGCCTGCGAAATTCTAATCATAAAAAGTTACATATTTTGTTTCAAAGCAAATCGTTTTTTTTTTCTTTTTTTTTTTTTTTGCCCAATTTTCAAGCTAACGCGTAATCGTATAATTGACTTTATTATGGTAATACTATACAGAAAATATAACGATGAGAAAATTGGCAATGAAATTTTATTATCCTTGGTATACCTTATCTAAAGAAAATAATAATAATATAACCGTAAAACAACAATAGCAAAATAACAACAACGCAGCAACGTAGTAAAGCAACGATTCTATAGTTGTTCTACAAATTAAAATCTTACAGCACGCACCATTTTTATTATACCAATTCAATTTGCATTGTGGTTTTTGCGAACAGTCGTATAAACAGGATTTATGATTCTGGTATATATATATATATATAGTAAAATAAAAACGAGATCATTCACATTTTTATACTTTTATTTCGCGATTAGGTAGGTATAATACCAAATCTCAATTTTTACTTTTATTATAAATTTCTAACCGCAAGTAACTTATGTCATGATTCGTTTCTTTTCTTTCCTTTTTATACTTTTTACAAAAATTTTTTATTTTTCATTTATTCATTTCTGCATCAAAAGAGAAAAAACAATTTTTTAATTTTTTTTGTTATTTTGCAATTATATTCTATGTACATCAGATTTTTTTATTTTATTTTATTTTTTTATATATACTACGTATGTGTGTGTGTGTCTCTTCTTTTTTTTCCTCTCACTCTCACTCTCTCTCTCTCTCTATGTGTCTCTCGGAATTTCAAAGTTAATTTGAAATTTGTCGCAGAGCATAGCGGCGGTTTATTCGTAAAGGACTGATTAGATTTGCGCGAGGAAACGGGCCCTTGCTCAGACCGCGTAGGTGGGTTGACGTCCATTCTAACGTGAAATGGAAACCACCGAGACCATGGCCCCTCCTCGCCAATCCTTAATGATATCCCCAGTAAATTTACCCCCCTCTGTATATATATATATATATATATACATATAAGTACCTACTACGCTGTTTAATTCGTCGTAGCTTTTGTAGCTTCACAAGAAGGAATAATTTTCAAATTACTTCCAAAGCTCTCGGTGTTTCGAAGGGAAAATCGTTTTTGGCACATAATATAATACACGTCTCTACTTATAATGGATAGCGGAAATGAATTAAGCTTTGAAAAGGCAATCTAGAATATTCTATTACTCGTAATAGTTCCACTATATCGTTAGATACCTGGATTTTCAATTGATTCAATTTTCAATGAATATATTATACAAATCGTTAATCACCAATAAAATTAAAGAATTGATACTTCCAAGAAGTTATTTCTTTGCACAGAAATCGGTTATTCATTCTTTGAATTTTTTTTTTACATTTTTATTTGCTGTAACGTTTTTTTTTTAATTTAATTGCAATTATGAGATTCCATGGCTAAGAGCTTGCAGAAAATAAAGTAAAATTCGTATCTCGCAGATCTCCAATCGAAACGATTCGGTATTGTATTTATTTCACGATCTTTAAAATCGCAAACGATTCACAAATCTTTTTAATTACGATGTGCTAATCATAGTTTTTTTTTTCTTTTCAATCGATATAGATGAAAACTTGTTTATTTATTACAATCTAATACTTGATTAATCATATCATCATATGATTTCATGCATATTTATATTGATTAAGAGTATTAAATTTTCGAAATTTGGTATAGAAATAGAAATCTCATTGATCGATAACGGTCACGGTTAATTAATTACCCCGGTTATCACGTGACCCTCAAAAGTCATCATCAAACTAGCCGTAGAATTTCCCTCGATTTGTACGCCAGTTTGAATTTCGAGTCCGGAACAGGAAGCCAATTTTACGCTCCGAGAAGCATGGATCCGCACGTATCCTCGTATACAAGAATTTGGCGTCTAATATCTCTGATCTGTTACATCAATTTAGGCATACATATATTTATATAGTTTCTATATTATTATTACGCGAAAGAAGAAAAAAATAAAAAATATATATCTTCGGTCTCTGATATCGACTCGATAGATTTTGGAAATAAATTCATCCTAAAAATCGAACGACGATTTTATCTAAAAGAAAGAAAAAAAACAAAAAACAAATAATAAAATAAAAATGTGCTGCGATATCGAGGCAAGAATCGAGACATCAAAGTATATGCGGTTTTTATCTTCTTTTTCACCGTAATGGGGCTTTTGCAACTTTTTTTTTTTTTTTTTTTATGCATGTTTTCACGATAACTGCTACTCGCGATATGAAACGATTTTGTACGTTCGTCGTATGCATGGTGTAGATTGTCGTAAAAAAACTATTTGTGTATTTCATTCAAGAAGGTGATATTATGCTATCTAAAGTATTTATTATATACGGATAGCTATATATGGGGGTAGCTAGGGGGGTGGCTATTGCGAAAAGATCTGACTATTTTCGTTTAACGGTCCCGCAACAATTTTTTTTTTTTTTTCTTCTTTTTCTTTCTTTTTTTTCGCAAAACTTTTTCTTACTTCGGTACCTACTAGGAATATACCCAACCAACCAACCATCCACCAACCTACCAAGGGAGTTTTATCGCTCGACTAACGACCCTCCTTCTGTTTATTTTTCCAGGCAAGAAGCTGCACGATGGTAGAAACGAGCTGAACTTTTTGAACCGAGATATAAAAAAAAAAACAAAAAAAAAAAAACAAACAAACAAACAAAATTTGATCTTAAACTCAAGATATTATCAAAAGATTAGACGAAAAAAAGACTGACCAAGTGCATTTCTAACGTGCATTCCAAAGATATTCTATAATACAAAAAAAAAAAAGAAAAAAAAAAAAAAAATTAAATTAGTTATTAAAAATTTATAGAAAAAATAAAATAAATAAATAAAAGTAATATTAGCGATTAATTTTGTTATATAAGAAAAAAAATTTCTTGAAACAAATAGAAAGAAAAGTTTGTGCATAGATTGTGATATTAAGACTGTGGTGAGAAAACGAGTAATAATTATAAAATTAATAATATCTGAATCGTAAAATCTGGATAAAAAAGAATGTATCGAAAGTGGTTCAAACGACGAGAGAGTACATTCAGACCACCAGATATACCAAGATAACCGATTAAAATCGCCGAAATTATATCAAAAACTCGGCGAGACTAGATCTGCAGTGAGTTCAAGCTTAGAGGAAAAGTCGAATTGTGAAATTTTGATATCGTTAAAAGATGAGAGTTTGAATAAAATCGATGTGAAAAGAAAAACAAAAAATAATAATACGAATCTAAAGGTGAGTTTGAGCGATAGAATAAAACCTTCTAAGAGGATATTGGTGGGTAAAGGAGGTGATCATCTCGAGAAATCTCAACCAGATTTTATTTCACAAGATAGTGAAAACGCGGTCAAGAAAAGAAACCCAAATCTTGAGGTGCAGACCGGAAGTGAAAAGACAAAATTGTCAAGGAACGATTCATTTCTGAAGCGTCTCGTCAAATCTTCAAGAGAAAACATAACCGAGGGTTGCGAACGGCTTGTCAGAAATATACAAAAAAGTCCATTATTATTGAGGAAAAAGTTATCAAGCAAAAGTTCTGACAGTTTGGGAAGTGTTAAGAGTGAGGAAAGGCCGGTACCTCCACTCAGACGTAAACGTTCAAGAAAAAGACCCTTGGGTGACCAAGGATTGACAAAGGACTCGCTAAGGAAGTCGAATTGGCTTAAGGTACAAAAGGCAAATCGGGATACTAGCGAAGAATATTTACTTAACGATGAATTCGTCCTTTTAAACAAAGAAGATACGAAATACCAGTACGAAAATAAGTCAGAAATAAAAAGATCTTTGTCCCCTGTTTCAGCTAGCGAAAAATTAATTAACGACGATAATTTTAGTGACGTAAATAAAATCACGAATGAAATATGCGGTGAGAAATACTCGAATAGAATTCCTAAATTAGAAATATCGAGTGGAGTATCTCCTAATACGAATAGAAGGATATTAATCGAAGAAGAAAGTCACAATAGTTCACAAAGTGTCTCAGTCGAGGATATAGACGATTTAATTAAATCTGAAGATAATTTTAGACTTCTTGAAGAACGAACTTTACTTCGTAGAAGATTGGAGAAATTTGGTAAAGCGAATCTTCTTACTGAAGCTGCGATACGAGCTACAGAAGAAATCAGATCTAAAAGTGAAGAGACATTAGAACGATACAACGCCGTTACTAGATCGAAATTATCAGATCAAATAAGGTCCAGTATTCCTACAGTTGATACTCGAAGATCGTCTACTCAACAGTTTGGATTATATAGCCAAGAGTTGACTCTTAGAGTACCAGATAATCGCAGGAATTATCGCGGTCTTGAAAGTCCTACAACATTTCTGCACAGACGTTTTGGTGAAAATTCGTATAAAATTCGTGACGAAGAAGGTGAAATTCGCGTTTCACGGTACGTTGAAGAAGAAACCGGAAGTGAATCCGAAGATGGTCAAATATTTGTAGGATTAAAATCAAACGATGAAAATTTGTCAAAAAATGATAGAACTTCGGTAAAGTTAAAGTTTTCGCCACCACCAGATGACACGTCGATTCAAAGGTCGCGTTTACTTTTCATTCGCGATAACCCCGACGAGGTCTACGATAATAACGACGGTCAGTCAACACGAGACAGTCTTGCATCGTGCAGTCGTACGTCCGCGGAAAACGACTTAGTAAAGCTAATAAAATGCCGAGTTGCAAATTTGACAAAGAGTCAAGAACGAGGTGGGGACATTACGGATCAGTTTCCAGTTTTAATTTCAAACGAATCGTCTAACGACGAACAAACTCTGGCTAGTGAAGGCTCGACGCTTTTTGATCACGATCGATTGGAGATCAACGAGCCTCCGAAACGGGAAGAATACGATTCCTCTTTTCCTACCAAAAAGGAGAAAGAAAAAGAAGAAGAAGTTGGTCCATCGTTTACAACCGCAGATAAATATTTAAAAAATTTTTACATTGATAAAAAAAAGTCCGACACATCGAGTGAAGACTTGGATAATTTCGATTCCGAGATCAGTTTAAAAAAGCGAAAAATTTATCGTGACAAAACCGCATCGAACGACACTATAAACTTTGAGGATTTACACACGACTATAAGTGATGAATATCGAGGTATAAATTTACGAAGAGTATCACTGAATAGTTCACGAGACAGTGAGATAAGCTCTAATTCCGTGATTTCTATATTAACAAAAGGTGAAATTAAACAGGATCAATCTACGTGTGTAAATGACAATAATAAATATAGTGATGATTTAAATTTAAGTGATAAATTAACGGTCATCGAAACCAAACCGTTGTTGGATAATAATATTTTAACAGGGTTTAAAAAAGACGATATAAACTCTGTACCGGAATCATCATCATCATCATCATCGTCATCATCATCGTCATCGTTTTATTCTGGTATTCATCATACAGAGAATAATAAAAAAATTAAATTAATCAAAGGTGCTCCAAGAGCGATTATTAATAATAAATTAAAAGTTCCTAAGCCAAGAGCTTCCAAAGAATCAATGATGAAACTTGTCATCAGGATGATCCGTCTTCGGGAAAGATTAATCCTTGGATTAAGCGCGTTTGCAATATTGTTTACGCTATTATTGGTTGTTGATTTACAAATGGATCTTGGATACAGCGGTCATCATCTTGTACCAAGTCATGGTAGAGTAAGAATAGGCGATGATCCAAATCAGGAAACTGTCTATAATAATTTCCGTAGGAAATTTTTACAACGACCAAATGGTAGTAGAGAAATATCGAGCTTTGATATAGTTGGTGGTACTCAGTATATAAAAGGGGATAAAACTGTTGATGAAAATAATTTCAAATCTGGTAAAACAGAAAAGCCAGAAGTTCACGATGACTTTGCAGATCTAACGGATTTTATCCTTAACGGTGACGGAGTTAACGTCGATGATGGAGTCGTCAGAATCAGCGGTGAGGATTATCACGATAATCCAACTATAGGTGGATTAAATCACTTGAAAATAAGGTAAGCCAATTTTTGTTTTTTTTTTGTAATTCTACATTTTTCAAATATTCTAATCCGCTACTACTATTATTATATGTTGCGATAAAATTTTCAAGATGTGTTCCTCAAGGGTTGAAGAAATTTGTCTGTATGTATATCTTGTTTTCTCATCGATTTCTGCTGAGCTTGCAAATGCAATCGAATAGATCGACTGACTTCTAGTATTGCGACGATTCGATTGACCTGTATTTGTCTATACGACGTGACTCGATACGTTTGTTTCTGAATTAGATATCAAGACGAGAAACCAAAGAATTGGTTTGCAAAAAAAAAAGAAAAAAAAAAAAGCTCAAATTCGTCAGATTTTTGCAAGGTACTGTATAGGAATCGAATTGGTTTGGTAAACGCGATCACATGTTTTTGAAACTCGCGTATATTCACCGTCACGGTTTTCGAGTAAAACCAGGGGGTTACGGGAATAGGGGGTATGGGAGGTAAGGCGAGAAGACTTCGAGCCCAGGAGATACGAGGGAGAGTTACGCGGGACACCGAGACCATTTAATCCTAAGTTATAACTTTAAACCCTCGTTTTAAGATATCCGGGCAAACCTTCTGGATTCGGGACTAAGGATTCAGGGTTTGGAGATGTTCCCATGGGAAGACGAGACACGGGAGTCTCTCCACGTGTAACCAAACTTCAACCTCTGCTTTTATCGTTCAGTAATATACAGATTTCTTGGATCGTATAGAATAACCTGATGAAAGATAACAGAGATGTGTGTATTTCTCACTAAAGTGTCTATCAAGTCTAATTTTTGCCATTTTTCTATTTTTTTTCTTTCAATCAATTCGATGCGAGAAGAAAATCAACGAGTTCGTGAATTTTATACAGAATAATTATTATTATTATTATTATTTGTACAATTTAGTGTGTCTCGGTTATTAGGTATATGGAGGATCGTATCAGGATATAGAATCGTATCGAATCTATGTGATTAATTACTTAATTAGTTTAGATCGACAGTCGATTTCGTAACGCGTTTCAGTAATTAGAATAACAAATCCTGTAGCTGTGTAACGAACTGCGGCAAAGGGTCGTTCTATGTACATACATACATACATACGTACATACGTATTACGTATATGTAGTGATACGTACAAAACCCCTCTTTGATATAGCCAAACAAGCTTCGATGATTATGCATGTGTGTGTGTGTGTATGTTACTCGTCCTTCGCTAAATTTTCCACGCATATACCATATAAACCCGCATAATATCGCGAATACACCCAACCTATAGAATATTTACACACGTATGTAGTATAGGTATATATATATATATATATATATATATTTTTCCATGTATTTCATTCCGGACGTGAAACACGAAGCTAATATATTGCCCGTGCGATTATGCAATTGAAGAACCGCTGACCCCGTGCAATTTACCGCGAATAGTTTCGCAGATATAAAAAAATTTTTTTTTCCCCCTTTCTCGCCAGGGTTCAATAATGAATGAATGGGTCATTCATTTCTATCGCGTTAATATTATATTTTCTCGAATCGAATCAGTCGTAGACGGATTTTTTTCTTTTTTCTTACAATAAATAATTTCAACATTCGCGTTTTACGTTTTTTTAAATTTTTTTTTATTATGAATCGTATCTCGCTGAAGAAACGAGCTCTTTGTCAATCCAAGGATATTTTCTCAAGGGCGTATAAGGACAAGGATCCGCGATCCAGTCTGACCGGGTGATTTACTTTTTCGTTTGTCTTCTTCTTCTTCTTCTTCTTCTTGATATTCATATCTATAAGATCGCGTTGATCGATCTTAAAGTATCGAGAAAATGATATACTATAACGATGTTCGAAATGATCTAAGAGTCACGTATATATAAACGCGATACGTAGTATATAATATTAAATATATATATATATATCTATATTCTATATATATGGGTGTACGCGACACCGGAAGGCCTTGCCAATTGGTTCTTAATCGCGATGATAGTCACGCGCACGCACACGCGGTTCTCAATTAAAATTGATAATAAAAAAAAACAAAAGATAATAATAAAAAATAAAAGTAAGATAACCGTATAATATAGGTATATAGTTTATTTTATATTCTCAATTACCAATTGAACTGTATTTCTATATTCATGGATATTACAGCACCAAGTACATTGCATCGGAGTTCCTTTTGTCGGAAGTATACGTATATAGCTACTCCAAAAACACACATGTTTTTATATATATATATTAGGGTGGTCCTTAAATACCAACTCGACGAGTGAAGCATGGCAACCTTCAGACAAGAAATCAAAAAAAATTGTCCCTAAATATTAGATTTTTAAAAAAATTCCAATAGGTGCCTAAAGAGGTTCGAAGTTTCTCGTTTAAATAACATTAGATCTCATGATTTTTTTTTCTTCCCATTCGATTTTGGGTCAATTTTGCTCTAAAAAATTCCACTATATAGAAAAAAATCAAGGAAATTTTTTCGGTCAATCTGTCTATGATGTTAGCCCCTGAGCCTGATTTTTTTTGCACAATTTTACGCGAAAATATTAGAATTTTCGATTAGCACCCTTACGATGGGATTTTTTTTATATTCTGAAGGTCGTTTCCGAAGTAAAATTTCACGAGGAAGGCAGGGAAATTGAAAAAAACAAAGAAGAAACGGGAAAAGTTCAGGACTCTTTAGGCACCTGTTAGAATTTAAAAAAAAATCTAATATTTGGGGAAATTTTTATTTTATTATTTGTCTGAAGGTTACCATACTTCACTCGTCAATTTGGTATTTAAGAACCACCCTAATATATATATGAAAAAAAAAAAAATCAATTAAGCTTGTTTTACACCTGATACTATGGTATATAATATTATCACTTGAAGTGCTTCTATCTCCATGTACATAAGAATTGATTAATAAAGCGCATTAACGAGAACCTCGAAAAGGTATCAAGTGTACTAGAAGAAAAAAAAAAAAAAAAAATTTAATAGCGAACCTCTGCTATATCGTATACTACACATAGTTATGGTATATACTATTTCATTCACCTATTCATAGAATAATTGCTATAATAGATTAAGCGTTTTACATACATACATACATATATATATATATAATTTTCGTATATATGTAATAAGTTGCATGTCGAATTAATTGGTTATAATATAAGTATGTGTACCGTTAACGTTTATTATAATTTTTTTTTTTTTTTTCTTTTAATTACCTAAAGCAATTATTCAAGTATTTTGCATAGTAATGCGACTATAAGATTAAATCATATCGTTCATATATAGATGAATGAATGAATAAAAAAAAAAAAAAAAAAAATCAACGATATTGAGAATTTTTTTTTTCGTTTTTTCTTCTCTCTTCTCTCTTCTCGAAATATAATAAAACACTTGTACATATAGAAGAATTTAACATACGAAAATATCTTTTTTTCCAAATGATTTAGTTGAACATTTGGTACTAAGCAGCTTTTGCAATGCATACGGATACACCGGAAGTACGTCTGGGGGAGTACACTATTGTTTCTGAATACACAAGCTTCGCACAATGTGCAGTAATATCCTATTCTACGATATCACACATACGCTATAATACAATATATACATATATATATGTATATATGTATATATTCACGTATATGCGAATTGTGTTACAGACAGCCTTCGCAATGCACAGTGCCGTAACACGAGTATAAGGACCTGGATACGGTTGATATTACGCGACTTGGCTAGTAGCTATTTGTTCGGAAATAATTCAGTATAGGCCCCTACGGTGTAGAAATTGCGGTATTATTGTCGTCTATCTACTTGTCGTCGTCGTATAGACATATATGCACACGCATACTATACACACATTTGTAATAGAGAATGAATACATTCGAGATATATAACTCTGCATCTATGAAATGAAACGACCTGAGGGGATTTAGACGTGTGTTTTTTTATTTTTTTTAAATTGATCAAATTACGAACGAATGTGTGTGTGTGTGCCCACTGTCAGGATCAAGCACGAGGTCCTATCCGCAAAATTACGATCGTTATGTAAAAATGTATAATCATCGTACGCTACGGCCTTAACTCTTACCTAATTTTCATATTTTATTCATTAGAAAAAAAAGAAATAAAAAAAAAAAAAAAAAAGGTAAAAAAGGTAAAAAGAGAAAGAGAAATATTGACATCAACGATTATACGATGGATATTTAATTGATCGAATGTATGTGCATGTGTGTGTGTATGTGTGTGTGTGTGCGAAAAATATACAGTAAATCATTAGCGAGACTTATTTATTTCGTCATTTTTCTTCTTTTTTTTTTTTCTTTTTTTATTTAGCGAGGATGAATTATTATAAAGTTGTAAAACCTGTATATAATGTATAAATAGATTTGAAGAACGTAGATATGGCTATACTACCTACTTTTACAACTCTGAGTAGAGTTTGTGTTTTTTTTTTTTTGTTTTTTTTCCTTTTTCTCAACTTTCTGAAAATATGTAAGATTTACAAAAAAATCAAAAATTTACAAACTATAGGGATTATAAATTCGATAATTCAATAAATATAGGTATATATTATATTTATATACTGTATGTATATGAGACATACTGCAGCAGGTACATACAGATACTTTCTTTAGAGAGAAATAATGCATCTCTGTTTTACAGAGCAGAACATATCTGCACCTGTTTTATACGGAACGGTAAATCCTGTCGCATTCTCCTTACCGTATATATATACATATGGGTAATTCTTGATTTTATACACGCGGTGTAAAAGATCGGTCCCAGCTTCTAGACCACATGGAGAAAATTCTGCCACCGTCGCCGCTTAACCAGATAGAACGTGAAAAGAAAAGAAAAGGAAAAACAGGAAAACAAAAAAAATTTATATGAAAAGTGAAATCTTTGATCTACACGTATAGATATATACAGTACGATTTTATACAGCGATTATAGACGCAACCGCGTAATATTGATAATAAAATTTATTATAAATTAAACTAACGCAGAATAATTATGGATAAACCAGTTTATAATTCATATATAAATATTAATAATATTTGTATACATATGGAAGTGATTTAGCTCGATATATAGGTATAGATTTCACATATATATGGGTAAAACTGGTTGGCAAAATAAAAAAGAGAGAAAAAAAGAAAAAGAGAAAAATGTTTTTATATTTCTTCTTCTAACATCAGTTTTCACACAGTTTTGTAATATACGAAGTGTTAACCTGTTTCTAATGCAGAGCTACGGTGTGTTTAAGTATATATAAGCATAAGTTTCTATAATTTCAATATAGCCTATATAATGCACACCTGTTACGATTTTAAATTACCTCATTTATACTTTTAGTATTGATATATAAATCATATATGACGAATAGGAAAAACTCGATTTTTATGATCAAAAAAGAGAGAAAAAAGGAAAATTTGAGTCCTGCGAATAATATTTCATACATTCTATTCCATGATCTATAACAATTCAAAGACAAAAGCCTGAAACCAGTTGTTATACAGTAGAATATATCTTTCAGGCTTCAGGCTATATACCTACCCCATAGCTAAATCAGATTTGCAATATGCGATTTCCTCCTCTATCTTTGCTTAATTGACATATGTATATATCTAAACCACAGGTTGGTTCTATATTGTATAATATATACCTGAGTAGAAATGTTTTACCAGTAGCGTAACTATAGACGTGTTATAAACGATTTTATAAATTTATCCTTAAATTTAAGTCTAATTATTGATTAGGATTTATTATAATTCATATAACTGGATTTTAAATCATATATATGTTATAATATTGCATAAGTCGTATCACGTTATATTATACATACGTTTTATATATATATATATATGGATATATGTTCGAATCAGGTCTCTTCGTAGTTGAAGATAATGAATTGAAGACAGGAAATGGTCAAGGTCGTAGTTAAATACATTATAGAGTTGCGTATTAGTTTAAGTATATATATATATATATATATATATGTATGTATGTATGTATGTGTTATGAAATCGATAGAAAAATTTTAGACTGCAGAAAATCTGTTGCAATCTTTAACCACTGTATAAATAATATACTATAGTATATGTTAGCGATGATAATATGCTGAACAATATACAACTTTTGTCTAATAATAATAATATATATGGGTCAATTATTTACTTGCTCGACGAATGTTATATTTTCATAAGGTAAAGGGCCCAGTTATTGACCGTGGCCTAGTTTCTGACCTTTTCAGCTCCTTTTCTTAATAAAAAAGAACATTCTTCTCCAATTCTGAAATGAATTGTACCAAAAAATAAAAGGATTCATTCTGTGCATAATTGATTACAATTAAAATTGAATTTTCAATAATATCTAAGTAAAAAAAAATCTTAAAGCTCAAAGTGACGGTAGATGCCGTTTTTTCCTCTAACTCCAAGCAGTATCGCTAGAGTGCCGTGCAAGTCGTACCGGCGTATTTTATATCATGTAAGTATTGAAATTAAGTAAGTAAAATATTAATAGGTCATAAATTGATTATGTTTCTGTTAAAAAATATAATAACACATATAAAAAATACTATAATTATTAAAATATGGGGGTCAATAACTAGGCTCACTTTTGATAGGTATGTTACAGTTAGTGACCCTCAAATTCTAACCTCTTACAATCAAAGTTACGTGTCTGCTTACATCCATATAAACTATGAAAATGTAAATATTATATGATTATTTCTTATTTTGGGTAACTTTTAATTGTTATGATATTAAAAAGTATGAAGAAATTGTATTTGAAAAGTGTTATTGTGAAAAAAAAATTTCAATGTTAAAATAATAAATGTTATCATAATTTAAACGTTAGAATTTACATTGTTATTGATATCATAATTTATATTCTGAATTCATTTTATAAATATTACATGATTTTAAAAAAAAAAATTTATTTAGGAGTCCGAAGAGAAAAAGGTCAAGCTATGAAAAAAATAAATTAAAATTTGTTAAAAATAAGAAAGGTTCAGATAGAAATAATTGAATAAATTGAATATTACTATTTTCTTTTATACTTTTGATATTCAATAAAACTATTTTGAAGAAATAATATTAATTATTACTTGTTTATTTATAATAAATATTTCAGTTTTATCAACAAAATGAATTTAATGTGTTCAAATTTGATAACAATCATTATTATTAATACTATATCTTTTTCAAAAGACTAAGGTCAATAACTAGGCCACTTGAGGGTCAGAAACTAGGGCACGAGAATTTTCAAGGGTCAGAAACTAGGTCCTCTGAGATCTATTTTTGAAAAATTAATTAGAATTATTGATTTATTTCTAATGATTGAAACCTTCATACTATCTTGTTCAGAGAATACGAAACTGATCGATGAAGTGGTTATTTTCTTTTCAAGTTTAATTTTATAATTTATATTTCAAAATAACCTCAACTGCGACTCTTAAAAGGTCAATAACTGGGCCCTTTACCTTATAAGGTATAAAAGAAAAAGAAAAGAAAAAGAAAAGAAAAAGCTAAGCAATCAATAAAATTGAACAATGCTAACGTCGTCGGTATGATATTCTCTAGTCTCATTGTGCTTAGTTTCATATTGAAATATAATTTTTATAATAATTATCGTCAGTATATTAAAGTTGTATAATTTATTGTTGAAATATCCATTGAATATGCTAACGAATAGTATAAAATCAAATATTGTCCTGATATATGATCGCACAGGTTTCTAGTATACCGTGAATATTTGGTGAGACTACACGATCCCCTTCCTATGGCAAAACCAACACAAGCGAAATGAGGTGCCAGTAGTATTGCATCTCCTCTCGAACGAGCCTCACACACACGGGGTGAGCATCTGTGTTGGTTTTGCCGTAGGAAGGAGATCGTGTAGTCTCACTGAATATTCTCGGTATATAACTTACCGATCAGCTTTTCACGTATTTTACTGATTATGAAACTAATCAGACTTTGGTATATATATTTTTCTTCTTCTGATTCTAATTTCCACTATACCGGGATACACTTATTCAAATAATATATATATACAAACGGTGTGGGAAAATTTTTTTTATCAAAAAAATTATTCACAAACTGAAAAGTGATTCAGACTCAACCCCCATTATATATTAATGGAGTTTATACTGGGCCACAAGGTACACACGGTGTGAACATATATATGTGTGTGTGTATATGAAGAGAGGAATGTAGCAAATTGCATGGAAATATATGCGGTAAATTCACATGTGTTAAATTTTGAGGTAGGTCACAACGACAGACGTGGAAATATGCGCGAAAAGCATTTTCGTACTGAAGACGTGCTGCTATGGCTTTCGTATATTTCGTCATTTTATCTGAATGGTAGTTGCATAACATTAATACGTATAGAAGCTGCATTAAGGTGTGCATAAAATTTTTGCATATCACCTATAATACGTTATACATGTTTGAAAAGGAAAATTTCTTCTTTATATTGAATAGAAAAGTAAAAAGGGACGAGAAAAATTTTCGTCTCGAATACAGAAAACAGAAAAACAGGGTGAATGAAATTTTTTTCTAATGAGCTGTCTATATTATTGTTTTAACGCCTCATTAACGCCTAAGTAAAGTAATTCGACATTCCCTAGAGGGGTTGCCAAAAATTCTCGAGGCCGAGTATTGCGATTCTGTATTGTTCTACGATTTCGTATACAAATTCTTGACTCTAATTTCACTTCTTTGCAAAAAATAAACTCTAAGCCCCCCTGCGGGAATCTTGATATTTTTTCTTTTTTTTTTTTTCTTACACTAGGGTAATCGACGAACACTAAAATCATCTGTAAAACAGATTTTGATCTACTGATTTGCGATCGAATTTTTTTTAATTTTTCCTTTTAATTATCGTCAAAATTTGTGTTTAATTCAAAATGATAAACACATATTCTCGTTGTCGATTTCTGCTGTCTCAATATACCTAATATCGTGAAAGATATCATCAATTTGACTGCACATACATACATACATACATACATATATGATCTGCAACATATAGTCAAACTAATTCTGTAACTTCTATATAGAACAAGATGACGTATATATATATATATACATAGGTAATAATAATATCAGATACATAAGTGTGTCCGGCACGTGGTGGACGACGTTCTTACATTAGATATGCATGTATCTACCTAATGCATACATATTCAGTTCACATATGCATCTATATAGTACGTGTGCATCGGATGCCATGGCGTTCTAGACTCCAGAAATACGTTGTCATACCCGGGTCTGAACTCCCCCACCCTCGCCCCCGCACCCTCCCTACACCCCTTCTCGTCAATTTGACAAAGCGTATAGATATAGATACCGGGACGAATATTTTGAGGATATACTAGATTCGTCGTAACAATAATATAGAATTAATTTTTGTTAAAAAAGGAGGATTTTTAGTTTCATCATACCTAGATCACCAATATTTTTTAAACCATAATTAAATAAAATTTCAGAATTTTTAATCATCGAGTCGGGTCCTCAGAGTTATATCTAGTCAAAGTAAAATCAGTCTAATCCAAGTCCTTGCGTAAGATCCTTTTACTCTGATTTCATCTAACTTTGATACTCGATGACTTACGATTCTGAAAGTTATATGAATTTTCATTATTTCCTATTTTTGTCAAAATTTCAGTATTATATGTCTTCTAATTTGATATCACGTTAACTAGCAGCATCGTTCTGGTCAAAACCAGACAATCTCTCTCTCTCTCTCTCTCTCTCTCTTTCTCTCTCTCTCAAGGGATCGTGGTAGCAGAAGCTTGCGCAGGATAGTCGACAGATTGTGGCTTGTTGGTTGTCCGTTATCAACAGCCACATGTATGCACTAGACGGTTCTCTATGCATTCAACAGCGTCCAGTTATCACTGAGAGACGATCAGCAACGCGTTACAAAATATATTTCACTCAAAAAAAAGAAAAGAAAAAATAATAATAATAATATCCCATTCAATCCCCCCCTCCGATTTTATTTTATTCGTTATTAAATTTTCGAGAATATAATTCACACCAGGGAGATAATTTATATCGATCGATTCTACCTATATGTATTAATGAAGATAATGAAAGAAAGTATAGTAGTCTCTGACCCAGCTTCAGAGATTTTTTATTACATTTTTTTTTTATTTTTTATTTTTTTTTTTAATCATTTTTTTGGTCTCCTTTTTCACTCCTATTGTAAAAAGTCGTTGCCTTAAGCCCGTGAAAAGCTCTTTCGAGCTTAGAATCTTGCCGTGTCAACATCCCATACGATTAAGACAAAAAGCCATTCAAATATTTGACCAAAGGCTGTGACCACCTTTTCGACGTAGATAGCCTATCTTTAAAATTCACCAACCTTAGCTACGTGTAAGGGTTTAGTTTCATAGCTCTGAGAGACCTCCACCTAAAGTAAGTTCTAACGGTCCTGCAGTGCAATCAAAGAGCATTAAAAAAATTTGCGGATAAAATTTTTTCTTATCACGATTTTGTTAGAGTTTTTCATTTTTTTTTTTGCAAAATTTTTATATAATATCGTTTTCAAAAAGTTTATCAATTTTTTTGTATATGTATCCATAATATCCTGATAATATCAGAAGGGTGTTTGTGTCTGAAACTCACCCTCGCATTCAGACTTCCTCGGGTTCGACTTTTTCTCGCAAATATTCTACCGAGTAGAAATGACGGATAAAAATGGTTTCAGTTCCGCTTCCAGAGAGGAATAAACAATAAAATATCAATTACCATTTAATTGGAAGGACTTTGTTCCTGATGGATGTTTGCTGATGGCGTTATGCGTGAGGCAATGCCCAGAGGTAAAACCTCGACTTCCTTTTTCCCCTCTCTCTCTCTCTCTCTCTCTATTTCTCTTTCTCTTTCTCTCTTTATACAAAAAATGGAATATTTTTTTACAAATACATCAAATTTTTGGAAAGTGAAATTCGCGTTGTTCGTCCAATCGGTTTGCCCTAATATTTAATTCGTCCTTTTTCCATGTTACTTGCTTAACGATTATTCTCATCCCCCTTTTTACTCGAGACTTTGACAGTTTGTTTTCTGGACAGCAACTATCGGAAGACTATCGGTAAAGATGTCAATGAGAAAATCACACCGTGTAACAAAGTGAGGGGCAAAGTTGCAAATACCGAGCTAGTATAGGGGATGAATCCTGAAGGAGTTTCACGGTTTAAACGCACCGAACGAATAAGGGTGAATGTGTGAATTAAAAAATTCCTCTAAACACCTCGAAAATCGGTAGGGTGAAAGAACAAAAAATCTTTTTTTTAAATTAATAAAAAAACGAAGGGCCAAAAATTCGCTGATATCAGTATACAAGAATACGATTTTTGGAGATATCTGTAAGCATACCGATCATCGATATTGACACTGATTTAACGAGAACTGAGATTTCGGAATATGGATCGGTCGTATATCATATTTTGACAAGCGAGTATTCGCCCCCACCCACCCCCTAGCTCCCTCCCTACCTAATGTTGGTTAATTACATTTCGTCAACGAGGGGTAAAAAAAATTTTTTTCGTCGTTGTCATTTCAATAGATTTTCATCCCGATCGAAACAGTGTTGGGGGAAAAACTGGTACACTTAGTAGATTGATGTGTAAAATTTTGGAAAATTGTTTTTTCTCTTACTTTTTTATTTTCAAATTTTCATCTTTTTTTTTGTTTTTTATTTTTTTACTTCTTTCTCTCTCTATCTCTCTCTCTCTTTTTTATTTCACATACCTACAGGGTGAGAGATTTATTGAGGGTGACAACGGGAAGGCCGGACTGATTTATACGCTCGTCATATCGGTTTTTATTGAAAAATAAATGATTACCTCAAATCGCTATATAGCTATAACTCTATACCTTCGGGCATATTCATTACGGACTCGATTTCATGCGTAACGGGAAAATTGTAAATCCAGGTTAATTCCTACCGTTCAAAAGCACGATGTAAGCGAATCATCAATACCCACGTCATATATTATATACATCGCTGCAGTTGAATGAATAAATCTAAAATTTTGTATTTTAAAAAAAAAATTTTTATTAGATCAATGAAATTTTCGTAAAGATATTCTTATATGGTAAACATAATCAGACTATAAATGATAATTCTGAAAAAAAAAAATGGAATTTAAGAAACACGTTAGATACAAATATTTAAAAAAATCCCCTGTCCACGTATTTCGCTGATGAGACTAAAGTGAAAAGATATGTTTCCTCATTTTATGCATTATTTTTTTTTTTTTCACCTACTGCAGGGGTTTAAAAAAAGATAATACAAATATATAGAGAAATATAAAGATATGACTAAAGAAGAAGAAGAAGAAGCGACTAATTGGTACCAACATCGTTGCATCTTGAAGATATAAAGTCGAGTAATCCTGCAGGTTATATGTATATATTCCATTCATAAAACTTTCTGAATAGAAAACCTTCGCAATTAAACGTCTTTCACCGTTTAGGTTTAGGGTTCCAACCAACTAACAAAATCCTATATAATTTCTTCATATTCGTATAAAGTTAGCCTCGGAATTCAATCCAAGTACTATAAATCAAACGGTGAAAATTAATGCTGATCACAGTTCAGTGCCAATTTGTATTTAAAAAAAAAAAAAAAAAATTAAAATAAAAAAAGACGAAAGAAGTTACGAGTTAACTAGTGACGTCACGTTCTCTACGTCAAAACGTCAAACAGTAAACCATTCTTTGAACTCTTGAGTCTGATTCTTATTCGCAGTTTGCAAAAATTTCTCGAAATATTTCTGGAAACTAAATTCTGCTAATTATCTTTCATTCGCGGTTTTTATTCACAGTTTGCAAAAATTTCATATATACTGCAAGTTCGCACTTTGACTATTTACAGAATGAGAATAATTAATCACACCTTTTTCAATGGTCGATGTTATACTCTATCTATTGGTATTTCGTTCCTATCACAAACCGTGTCATTTTTTTTTTTTTTTTCTTTCTCTCTATTTTTTTTTTATTGAAAAATTTAATCAAAAGCTTCGCAGTAGCCATTACGATACGAGAAAAGTCAATATAGGTATACATATTTATTTTATTTACATATTTCACTATATACTATAAATGTAGATGAAAAAGCTGGCAATTGACTCCGCGATTGAGTTTCGCATACCAATTAATCCGACAATTATAAACGATTAGAAAAATTCTTTTCAATTTTTTAGTTAAGTCAGGTGTGAGAGACTCGATCTATCTATAGAATAGTTTGAGTTTATTTTTTTTGGCACCGTTTTATAATAGTTGAAAAAATAAAAATAAAAAACTCAAGTGGTCGTTCCCACTAATCTGCAAATGCTTCTTCTTTCTTTCTTTCTTTCTGTTTTTTTTTTGTATTCGCGTTATTTTGAGTCTGCAATATTATAGACCGTTACTTTCGTTCTTTTTTTTTTTTTTTTGGGTTCCCTGAATTCGCTTGATTAATTTTTTTATTTTTTTTATTTCTTGTTTCTTTTCTTTCTTTTCTATTTTTTATTTTTTTTTTTCTCATATATAAATAAAAAATAAACGCACCAGCTGCTTTCGTTTTATCTGCAAAACTAAGAAGGGGAGAGGACTTTACGACTTTATACGTGTACGGAATGAGACGGAAAAAAAATGATCTCAGTAAACTTTTTTCGTTTTTCGTTTTTCGTTTTTTTTAACTTTAACTTTAACTTTAACTTTAACTTTATACTACCGTGCCAATTGCCAAAAAATTTTTTTTACAAATCTGAACGTTGACGTCAACGCGGATTTTTTCGTCCGATTGTAAACAGCTCTTGTTGTTTGCCCGCTCCAATTACCTTTGCGTTAACGCTGTCCACTGAATAGGAAAAATGGTATGTTATACCTAAAAAACGTGAAAGGATCAGTCCTCCTCGCTTACTATACGATGCAAGTTATAGATATTATGGTTACTGTCCGTTTTTGGCTTTCGGATTCGTTCGTCCATATCGGTATGCCTCAACTCAATTGACTTTATTGAAATGAATATAAAATAATATAAAATCATAATATAAAATGAATAAATAAATAATTGCGTAAATTTGTATAACAGTGAATATATAGGTGAGTTGAAATATACATTTTTCGGAAGAAATATATTCTCCGCAGACTTTTGTGAGCCCCGGCGTCATTTTATACGATCTACATCTGACAGTTTTTTTCTTTCTTACTTTCTGAAGGGTGAATCCTTTTTATTTTTATTTTTTTTGTAGTTTTACTGTTTTTTTTTTTTTTTTTTTTTTTTTTATTTCACTCCTCTTCTTTCATTTTTGTTTACCATTTGAAAAAAAAAAAAAAATAGAAAAAAAAAAAAATACGATATTTCAGAAAGCTTATAAGGGTATATGAAAATAAATAATTTAAACGATACGATAGCTTATTCACAACCGCGTTGGAAAGTTTGAAATTCAATGAATTTGAGTAACGCGAAGGTAAAGATTTTTCGTTATAGAAAAGGGATGGAAGGTGAAAGGTGGAAGGTGGAGGTGGTATTCAATCTTTCAAATTGCAAATGTCTGGGCATTCAGAATGATATCTTTAGACAAAAATTGACATTTCGTGAGTTTTTTTTTTTTTTACTTCACTCGTTTTAGGCAGTAGTAATGACAATTTACATGTAATACATATAAAATTGGAAAGCGAAAGTCTTGGTATACGTTATGCATTGTCTGTTCATATATATATGTCATATAGAAATGGAATGTCAAAAGAAAATGAAAAAAGATAAATGAAAGAAAAAAAAATTTACAAAAACCACATATCTGCATAATGATCTCATGTCAGGGAATTTTCTTAACCGCAGCAAGACGAGATCCTTAACACGTGGCCCTGGTGATAATTATTCATATAACGTTCTCGATCAAAGTATAGTCTTTCGCGTATTTCTCATATATATAATATATATATATATACTATATGTATATCTATAAATTTTTATTTAGCATATTCGTATAGCAGATATGCGTCAAGAAGTTTTTATAAGTTTCAGTTGGTTCCGAGGTAAAATAAGATTCGCCGTGACTTCTTGTGCTTCTATTTATAACACAGTGAATTTTTAGAGTCAAGAAACATATAAGCTATTGGGTTTCAAGAGAAAAAGAAACATGGGTGAAAGACAAAAAAAAAGAACTGTAAAATAGAAAACCATAATGTTTGAGTACATAGTACATATTTTATTTTTACGGTTTTTTTTTTTGTTTCTTTGATTAAAACAATTATAATTTATGGTCATTAGGTAGGGTCGTCCTTGATTTCGGTCATATTTGAATTTCAATGCATCCATGGGCCAGAAAGTCTCGAAATTTTTTTTTTCCCTTTCCCATGTTTCAGATTTTTCGTTCTTCGTAGCAATACTGTAACAGGAAGAAGAAAAAAAATTAACCACGTAATCCGACACAGTACAAAACTCAAAAAGATGTCCTATGAACTTATCGACTTCTCATGGAGGTTTTATGGATATCTTTTGGAGTCTTGTGCTGCGTGGGATGTTAAAAATCGTGTTTTATTTAAACAGGCAAATTCGAAGGCTTTGAGAATTGAAATAGGAACCTGAGTCTTAGCTACATTTTTTTTTTTAAATATATTTGGAAACGTCCTGGTCCATGGGAGAATTGAAATACAAAAATGATCAAATCAAGGCACACCCTAATCGCCATACATATCTTCAGGTGTCAACGAAATGAATAATAATTCATTTATAAGTTGAAACTGTTCTTCCTTGTTGGGGTAGAAGAGATGGAGGCTAGGGGGTTGGGTGGGGGATTGTAAGGTGGGGGAGGTTGGGGTGTAAAACTAAGTACCTTATCTCAGAACTTGTTAAACTTGAGAAAACTGCTATGTCCCAAGTAAAATGCTGAAGGGGTGTTGCGGGAGGGGTCTAAGATTTAGTAGCGTTACGGTAGCCGGTTGTATACACTCTGTATACCACCTCAACGGTTAATTAATTTAATTACATACCATTAAGTATAATTTACCTAGTTAAGTACTTGAATTTCTACAATCTTTGTCAACATAGTACACCAACAGACTCGAAGACGTAGTTATACTATACAAATCCTGAAATGACAAAAATTTAAATTTGTTATCAAATTGTGAATTTACTATCATACTGCAGCGTAACTAAAAAATTAAAATTTCACCATTTACCCGACGATCCCAGGCCTTCAATAACATCAATCAAATTTATAGCAACAACTTTTCTCTAGCTCTATTTAAAACAAAAAAACAAAAAAACTATTTAAGCCCCGCGTTGCATAGTAGGATATAGAAAAGTGATTAAATTCGTATATTGCGATACTTTTATTTGATAACAAGAAAATCGTTGCCCGCTTGTCAATCCCAGGTTGTGAAAAAAAAAAGAAAAAAATGAAAATGAAAATATATATCGCATTTTACCACTACTATATCCTTTCGATCTAGTTCTAGTTTTTTTTTTTTTTTTATAACTTTACAACGCTACGTGACAGGTGACAGTCCAATGGCTATCTATCTATGACACCAATTGCTATTTCATATATTTGAAATACTTCGTTGTAGTAGTACTACTACTACTACGTAGATACTAGAGAAATTTGATATATTGCATGAGATCAAAGCTAGCAATAGAAAGAAGGATGATTAAATTCTTTAATAATCGAATTTTATTTTTATTTTTATTTTTTTCTATGGAAGAAGGAAAAAAGCTCATTTGGTCTCATCATCGTGCATATAACATTGAAGAAAATCTAATCGTTTTTGATTTGAGATCGTAGAAGAAATAAGAGAATTAAAAATAGAAAAATAAAAAAACTTTAAATCCTCGGTCGAAGTAATTTTCATAAATAATATAAATTATAAACACGTACATACAAAGGTATACATCGTACTAGTTGTGAAAAGCAAGAGAAGAAGAAGAAGGGGGGCTCTACAAATCTTTTGTTACGAGGTCGAGGAATAAGCATTGGTGGTTGGATTCACCAGGATCTAAGGAAGAAAATTACTACTGACTTACAACCCCCTTTACTAAACTCACACGAACACCGTAACTTCACATTTCACAATTCACAATTCACAATTTACAATTTAACACCTAAAACCATCCCCTGCAGCTAGCCTATACACCTACCTTTACGAACCCGATTGTTATTTTATTCGAGTTAATCAAGATGGTGGGGTGCTCGACAATGGACGATCAACCAACAATATACTATAGTGGTAGAGCTTTCTTAATTAGATTTTACCCACAACGTATTGTGAATACTCGGTCGTATCAGGTCGCTCCGTAACATATACACGAACACCTACTATATATATATTAGACAATCGTTTTTAGTATAGGGTTAAATTTCTTCTATGTATAATAATATATCTATATATGTATTTCAACCCTATATATATGAATAGCAATTACCTGCTTCGATACGTGAATAAACATAGTTTGTTATTCAACAAACCCTTCGTATCATTAACTCGAAATAATTTCCATACTATAAGTATAGCTACTATACAGGGTGAGTTTTTATTCTGTTATCACATACGGTTGGGATTTATCATTCTTATCACTCTTTCGATTCATAATAATTATCATCGTCGTATCAAGAAATCCTAATTTCATATTCACGCATCCTCGTGAATTAACAAATATTAATAAAAAGGGGCGGAGAGTTTGCGAAGATAAACCCATTCCTCGTGCTATATACCAGAGAAAATTCACCCTGTATAGTCCCTCATCAAAAATCTGTTTAATATTAAAATTACTATAACCGCAATGATATCAATTTCATAGTATAAATAATTGGAGTGTTTAATCAGATCCTGAAAAATTATTTACCCTGGTTTAACCAATACTTGATTAGTTGAAGACATTTGCTGAAGAAATTTTAGCTGACATGAGAATCAGCTAATGCTGAAGTGGAATTGTAAATGTTTTCCTAGACTAGGTCAGAAAAACATTCAGAATTACTTTATGTTTGTTTTAACTGATCCCTGCTGCAGCACACTACCCATAGGGTATCGCGATTCGATCTTTTGCACACTTATAAGTAGATAAACTATCGCAGGTATACTTAAAGGGGGGAAAACTAGATAATTTAATGGTCAATACTCTAACGACCATGTTTGTTGTTCTGCATAGGTAGCTGCTCACCTCATGACAGTTTTTATTTCTCACAAATAGATAAGACTGGCGTTATTATAGGTGGTTGTTCTACTACCCTAGGTAGAATTTTAACGGTTTCTACGAAAGTAGAACGTGCTATGAAATTTACTTTAAATTCGATAATTAAATTTGCAAGACTTTAGAACATTTTTCTTTACCCCAACCCCTCCGGCCTTCTTTTCTATCTATATATATATTGATTTTTAAATCCTAGATCTCAAATTTGGAATCAGGACTCAAAAAACTACCGATAGAGCACGATGCAAGGTTTTGAGTGTTAATTAAATAGGGAATTTTTAATATCGATTGTGGCACCACTTGGACATTGATCACGACGTTGCCCATTTGGGAGGTTCATGATTTTATATCATTGTAGAGATTCTTGGGGTGAGAGTTTGGAAGAGAAGTATCGATTCGTTTTGGCACTACCTAATGTAGATTCATGTACTCTGAGATAGAATTTTGTACGTAAAACTTTAGTGAAAAAAAAAAAAATAATCTAATTTTTGATTTTAAAATGAGAATAGTGATTCGCGCAAGGTATTTCACCAAGGACCTAGGACATATCCTTCGAGTATACGTGTGTATTGTCACTAATTATGTATATACCTTAGAATTATGCAGGACTTATCTTACTCGAGGATCCACGTTTCTCAAAGTTTCGACAAAGTTTCTGACATTCTTAACAGTACTAGTGTATAAGGTAGGGTGAAAACCTGCAGCCACCCCAACCCCCCCATAGCCTCTACCAACAATGGCGACAGATAAGATTCAAACATTTCCCAAAGAGGACTGTTGCCGTTGTGGAATATTCGTTATCGTTATTTCCCTACCTTCATACATACATATATATATATATATATATATATATATATATATATATATATATACTATAATACAAGAAAGCTAGAAATAACGCGTTGAAATTTCATACGAAAAGAAGAAGAAAAAAGAAAATCACAAAGATGAATTTTTGGTACCTCAAAAGTGTACCTCGAATCCATAAATTTTTAACCACTATCATCTCGGTCGTGTACCCCATATATATATATATATACCGTATACCCTATCTACTAGCTTGTAAACGTAAGGTGTGACAAAAATCTAGTAGCTAAAGGAATAAGGCGTCGACGTCGACGTCGACGTCGCCATCATCTTTGGCCGACGACTGTGTCTCCTCTTCATTTGTTATTCATAGGCGGATCATATTCTCGTGCTGATACCTCATCGAACTTTCGTCCCTATTTTCGAAGTTATACATCCCCCCATCCCCCTTCATTTCTCTCACCCCCTTCGGTCTTAATACGATAAAATACATAAGCAAAAAAAAAAGGAAATGAACAAAAAAGGTAAAGAGAGAAGAAGATGTGTATGCGTACATAATTCTGCTTATAAATGAGTCGTCTATAAGTAAAGCACGAATAACAAGTTTACGAAAAAGTGTCAATTTTGTATAAAAAGTGATCGTCGATATGGGGTATATCGAAAAATAAGGTAGTTTGGATATCAGATGAAAAAAGCTATATATAATAAAGTTTGTTGTATACATAGATAGAAAAGAAGGGAAAAAAAAAAAAAGTACAAATATAATATTGGACGACGAAATTGACATCGAACTAATCTTACGTTAGTTGCACACACGTATGTTTCCGGAAGCAAATCTACTTCGTAAGTAAGTAAGTAGGTATTTGGTTTGCGTAACGTGCTTGTGGAAACTGGATGCGGAAGTTATTATAACTAGGGATGAGGAAGTCGCGAATAGTCGTCAGGGTCTTGCCATCCGACGACGACTATGAGGAAGATGACGATCGCGGGGGTGAAAGAGGTGGGGGTGGGGGTCCTAGGCTAATCAGACAATTCCCTAATCAGACTAACTTCATTTGCTCTAACTCCCTTGGTTGAATAGATACGTCTTACGTAATGCATACATTCACCTGTATATATATATATGTTATACTCTCCTTGCAGATCTTGATCACAGGAAGATTAGAAGAAAAAAAAAAAGGATAAGAGAAGCATCCTAATTTTTGTCTTATATATTACATGAGATGCATAATATCGGTGAAAATTGTCTCCTTATTTTAAATAGACTAAATTGCATTAAGGGTCAGCATCGTAATACGATGCATACAGGTGTATTATATATATAATATATAATATATAATATACTATATAGTTGGGTAAAGAGAAAGGCAGGGATGAAAGGATGATAAAAGAGAAAATCCTAAGAAGGAAGAAAGAAAAAAGAAAAATGAAAAAAACAAATTCGAAGAAAGGATATTCTCTTTATTCTTTTAAGGAGAAGAAGAAGAAGAAGAATAAGAGAAAAAGGACTATAAGATTGCCAGGGGTTTGTAAACCAGAATGGAGGGGTCTACTACCCCGGCTACTTATTGTCCCAGTGAAAAAAAAAAATAAAAAAAAATAAAAAAAAAAAAAAGGAGCGAGAAAATTCTAGCAGGGTCTCTCACTGTGCTGTTTTTCTGCTAATGTAAAATATTGCTATCTCTTACGGAGAAGCGTCATTTCCTTCGTACTCTCCGCCTCGTTCTTCTCTTCGTCGTACTATTTCGTTTTTTTTTTCTTTTTTTCTCTCATATTCTCCAGCTCGCATCAAGAGATTATAATATAGTATTCGTTATCTGAATAAGCTACGAAACTCTGATTAGATATGATTTAATTATTTCTTTTATAGAGACAGACAGATCATTGACACTTTATAATGACAAAAAAAAATTCACCCATTTCATGATTCTAAAGATCAGCAACTATATAACGTTGATTAAAATTTCTAGTGTTACTTTTAATCAACGTTCACCTAATTATGTAATTAGTTACTTGATTTATGTTTTAAATAAATTGGTTCATTATAACGTAAAACATATACGTATGTATATATATAGGTATTATCAAGGTTCAGACAGGAGAGGAAACCTACGCGTAGTTAGTGCAGGCTGTGAATTCAACTGCGGATTAAATTCATAAGCCGGTATTCTAATCCGAAAATTATGCCACGGATGCAGCTGTGCACGGCGTCAGCATTTGCTAAACAGTTGTGCAAATTATTAGCGCCTGGTGCAGCAGTCGTGCACTTTTCCTCCTCCTCATCTCTATCACATTTTATATATGTTATTATTATAGTCATACACCTTCACCATATGCCCTATACCTTATGCTATTCACCCTAGGATGTGCAAAAACTGCTAGAAATGTGTTTTTTTTTTTTTTTCAAATTTCTACCCCAAAAAAATTCTAGCATTGCGTCGATTCATGATCTTCTCAAAAGTCTTAAGACGTGGTACTTAACGTCGATTGTGGCACCCCTTGGACTTTGATGACGACGTTCCCCATTTTAGAGGTTCATGATTTTACATCATTCTAGAGATTCTTGGGGTGAGAGTTTGGAACAGAAGTATCGATACTGAATAATCGACAATGAGATTTAACACGCAGGATCTTAATTTTCATATCATTTGACTGGACCAAATATCACGAAACACGAAAATCTGTATCAATACATATACAGGTAGATCTTCTCTTATACAACGAAGGCTAAAAAAATTCTCCTGCTCAATATATCTGTATAGTTTAAAATCGAATTATTTTTTTTTCCAATCACGTAATCAGTATCGTGTAACTAAAAATTATTATTTCATTATTTGGTTACTATTCTGAATGTAAACTATAAATAAATATACTAACGATGTTCGAAAGTCTTTTTTATACATCGCGAGTTAAATTGGGGTGAATTAAGAGTTTCAAGATTTGTTAAAAGTTATAGCTAGAGTTTTGACGAGCGTCTTTCCCGACGAATATATATATATAATATAATATATGTACACATCATTCTTTTATGTATTTTCATTCATCGCGAAGCCCATCGAGTATATATATACATTTTTTTTTTCATATACAATTCTTCATTTTTCATAATTTTTGAAAAACTTTTCGCCATAGATCACCGGCTTTGAATCTCGGTCCTATGTATATTATGCATATAATACTCTGCCAAGGCAATGAAGTATATATATATGTTGTTGTAGTTAAATAAGCCCTTACTTAATATGCGACAAAATTGCGCATAAGGCGACTAGACTGTGCCGACCTGTTCTATATACTTTGCTTACAGGGTGTTCAATCTTTCGTATTCACTTCGATATTGGGGTAAAATATTATTCAATAAAACTGAATTCGATTAACTCTGAGATTGAGAAATCGGCTTTGGGAATTGATCGTTGAATTTGTGTTTTTATTTTTATTTCTTATTTTATGGATTTTCTCCATTTTTTGAAAAGTCTGTATTGAAAAGGGAATTTGCATTAACCACCTTGTATGCAAATCCTTATTAAACTTGACTATATACGTTGACACTGAAGTCTGTAGTAGTAATATAAGCCTAGGATATAGATACATAGGGTTGGGCTAATATCATAGTAAATTTATATAAACTAAACGAGATTTCGTTGAAGATCCAAGTAATAATAGAAATAATTCATGTCAAAACGTAAAACGTACGATCGTATATATACACGCCCCCTTCTAGACGCTTTTACTCAAGTATATAGATATAATACCTCTATATACGTAATATACGTACATGTATATATATATACTATACTGTTTCGTTTCTACGTTGTAAAACTACCGCATATCCATCAATCCTGTCCATTCCAGAGTATTTGCCTAGCCGCGAGCCTTACGCTATATATATATATATATATATATATACCTATATACTATAACTATATGCTAAACCTAGTCTCTAAACAGAATAATGACTGTATAAACGAGACGTAACAACCGCTAAATTTAATTCAACTGGCCTGAAATTGTTCTTTGAAAGAAAAAAAAAAATCACGAAATACTTTTTTTTTTTTATTTTTCGCATAAACTTCGTATAGGATCAGAATCCTGATTCCTTGTTCTTTGTAAAATAATAAAAGAGGCAGACGTATGAATCCTGAAAATAATTATTTAAAACAATTTTTTAGCAACGTAAAGAAGTTACGAATGTCTGAGTGTTTTTTTTTTTTTCTTTCCATGAAACGTGTAAACGAAATTGTATAAATTTTTTTTTCGTTCTTTTGACCAATTTGTCTGAAAACCTTTCTCAGGGTAGTGGGTTTTTAAAGTAGATAAGATCGAAACCCCTTTTGGTGTTGATAATCCACGAAGGTTGAAGGTGTGTTTTTTTTTCTTCCTCGTAGTAATGTTTGAGAATTTATTATATTCTCGGTTCGCGTTGTTGGGTGTAACCTTTGGCCCCATGATTTCATTAGGGCCCGACATAGGGCGGGTGTATAAGGGATGGGGTGGTTGGGGGTCGGTTACGAAGGTTAGGGTACGTTACGGCGTCCAAGACCGAAGATTCTCTCTACTCGAGCTCAGGTTGTAGAAGAAAAGGCTGCTGCCAGAGATCGGATAATTCGCAAAGATTTAGTGTCACCGCGTGGTGTGGTTAGTATGCAGCCCATATGGTATCCTCCAAGCGTAGTATCAACCCGCCTCTATCTTTCCTCAGGCTGAGAAGCAGGGAACCCCTAGGACATCCGGAGATGACGTAGATACCCGGGGATACCCACCTGGGAACTCTCCCCACCTTTCTATCCTCGATCTTCTTCATCCCCCCCCCCCCCCACCCCTTATTTTTTTTTTTTTTTAACCCCTAGCTATACTAAAAACGCGAAGAATAGTGGAAGGAGAAGGTGCAAAGGTATATGTATGACCCTCTTTCCCCTTTTTTACTCTTTCCACTTTTTCTCTTTTCGCCCTTCTCTATACCAAACACCCTTGAATACCCTCTCCTTCTACCTAGGTCCTATGCTATGCATTTTAAAAAGCACTTCCTCCCTAACATAGAAATTATGCTAAGGGACACTGCATTGAAATAACAAACGTCGGGTAAAACCCTTGGGGACGACACGTTGCTGCCGACCAACTCACGACCGCTTTACCCCTCTCGAAAATTCTATATATTATACGACAGGGTGGTCGAGTGTGGAAAATAATCGGCTACAGTCTACACACTGTCACGCTACTAACAAAACGTCAGGATTTAACATGTTTGATTTATTTCGAACAATAGCCTGCCGAAACAAATCGAAATCTTTAGTTTCCTTTTTCTCCTTTTTCAAGATCAGAACTATAATTATGTCAAATGATGAACCCTTCAAAAGGATAACGCTGCCATCAAGGTCTAAGTAGTGACTTGGATCGGCGATAACATTTTTCGCACAAATTTCTCTGAAATTCAAAAAATGAATTTGGAATTTCAGAGCTCAGACCAACCCTGTAATCAGCGATCCAAAAATCTTGTAGCCCTGTATCGATAAGACGATATTATAGAATCGTTGTATTTTTGTATTTTATTTTTTATTTGTTACAGAAAAAACAGCACCGTTCTCGAAAAGTTTCAGTTGGGAATATCTAGGCTTGAGCTTTATCCTAAAAACTCAGTTTTGGTAGAACAGCTACTTCATCACATGGCAACTCAGCCGGTCCATCACGTTGGTGAGTGAAAAAAAAGAAAAAAAGTTACGAAATTCCCAGATTTAAAACAAGTTCAATTTTATTATTTTGTTAATCCAGTAAAGTCCAAGAAACAGAAATCTAAATTGAATTTGAATTAAATTAGGTAATTCCGTATGATTTTAAGGGTGATTTTCATTATTATAGAAGACGTATTAAAAAGTTTTTTTGTTTTTTCTTTTTTTTAATTAACTGTGAAATTATCGGGGATGAATGATGATGACGATAACGTATCTCCGATAATTTTGTTGTTATGTTATATTATTATTATTATTATTATTATCATTATTATTGTTGATCTTTCCGTTGTTGGTGAAATTAATTTACATAGTACAATAGAGGCATAGGCTCCGGTGCAATCAATCGCGGTTTAATATTAAATCGATACACGTCAGGCAGTGTTGTGGTTTATATTATACATAGCATGAAGGTAATGTTGTCAATATTGTCCAAGCCCAGTAAACAGACTTTCCTCCCTGTCCCTGTAGGTTCCCACACCCCCGCTTCCTCCTCTAGGTTTGATACATCGGGACCTGCCACGTATGTGGATATGCATATAGATTGATAGATATATACACACGTGCCTGAACAAAATTCATACCTCGTTGATCCATATTGGATATGACCGTTCGTCTAGCCTCAATTCTTCTTATGTATCTATATATATATATATATATACCATTGAATAATATTTTCTATACATGTATATACAGCGACCTAAGACCTTCTTAGATAACCTACATACGTAGGTAAATTCGAACGAGTATATAGAATAATTCCGACGTTCGAGGTTTTTCCAATTTTCTCATATATCGTATATATAGATTATTATAAAATTTCTTCGAAAGTGTACAACACGCAATTTATGTAAATAAACTTACCCATACTCATACTCTGATGCAACAAATATTTGATCAGAAATTTATATAACAATCGAAGAAAAGTACCTATCCTTTGTATTACTTCATATACAATCTTCGTAGTATAAAGAATAATACATTTATACATTTACGTTTTACGTTTATTTTAGTATCATATAAAATAGGGGTAGAATTTTTGAATACTGGAATATATGTATGTACCGAAATTAGTTTTTCATCATCGCAAGCACAATCATGAATAAAAACCTCGATGCAATTACTCATAGTAATCGTTGCATTAATTTCTTTATTTAATTAAATGTGAAATTTGAACCACAGTCCTCCATAGTCCTGAAAGCATTAAAAACTATGGAATAATAGCAAGTCGTGTGATAATTATCGTCTTGACATTTTTCTTATTGCAGTTCAAAAGGAGGGTGGCACGCAGATCAAACTGGTGATCGAGTACTCCGACCAGACTCAAGCACTCTTCAAACCTATGAGGTAAGCTGGCATTCGAGCTTTAACAGCACTTTGGTAAAGGTGATAATGACGGTACCAACGCTGTAATAATACGCCTACTTATAATTGAGACAAAGGCGGATGTGACGTATCATCTACTTGCGGCAGACAATAATAATTGAGTACCAGGCGTGGCTAGCTACTATGCTATGCTATGCTATGATATGCTATGCTATGCTTATGCTATGCTTATGCTATGCTTATGCTATGCTTATGCTGCAAGCTTACGAAACCAATTCAAGTGGTTTTCAAGCACCGCCAAGGCACTAATCGTAAGTGTACTTCGGCTCTCCGTCTACTCGCCTCCTACTTCCAATTGCGTCCATATATATATATATATATATATGTGTAATACCGTGCTGTGTCTTCGTCCGGGAAATGAAGACTGACGGTATTTTTTTTTTTTTCTTTCTTTATCTGATGTACATAATAAGAAGAAGAAGAAAAAAGAAATGAAAAATAGCTTCAATCCATCCTTAGAGTGAATATAAGTGAAACTGTACAGGGAGAGGAGAAAACTCATCGACAACCATTCATTTCTGGTATACGAGTTTGGAAATTTTTATCAAACTATCGTAAAGTACCTAAGGCTTTACCTTTTTAAACTTTTTCCCCCGTGTATAGGTGAAATTTTTTTTTACATTTTTTTCTTCATTTTATTTTATTATTTTTTTTATTTTTTTTTGTTCTTTTCTTCAGACATAAGTAGTAGGAAAACGACGGAATTTAAACTTGTAATAAGTTTAGCAATAAGTTTTCACCAAAGTTTCTATACATTCGGTTATGGGTGCACGGTTTTAAAATTGCTGCAGTCAAGTTTACCCCGCTAGTTATTTATTTTTTTTTTTTCTTTTAAACCGAACCTTTTTTGTTTCGTTTGTTGTTAGTTTATTTTTTACTTCTTACATTACGTTGGTAAGAAAATGAAAGGGAAAGAGAAGAAAAAAAAAAAACTCGTTTTCGTGCCACGAAATTTATCGCCTTTATAAAATCGCAGGTTTCTCTCTTCAAGTCTCTAGACGGTTCATCAAACTTTAACATACTCAAACCTTATACTCAAGGATCACGGGTTAAAGGACTGTCACGTTTTACTTTAAAATGAAACCCCAATTCACAAATAATTCATATATACGGATGAATATACTATTGCTTAAAGTTAATACAAAACCAAATCAATTATCAATTATTTTTTTATATCGTTTTCGTTCTAATCTAGCGTTGCGAACAAATTGAAGAAAAAGATAAAAAAGATAAAGAAGAAGAAGAAGAAGAAGAAGATAATCGGTAAAGTGACTAAAGTTTCACAAGATTTCTTTGCCTTGTTCAGACGAATCTATGCGCAGGGTTCGTTTGTCAAAGTTTTAAAAGAAGTTTAGTTTTTCTATTTTTTTTCTATTTTTTTGTTTTTATTTTTCCGACTCGTTAGAGCTTGAAGCTCTAAAAAAAACCCATTTTTCAACTTCATTTTTACAGCATTATTGAATCAATGACTTAACCGTCACAATATTTCCACCCCTACTAGGTATAGGTACTCAAGAACGATCCGTTGTGTTTACCCGGCTTATAAATTATCGCTTGTTTGTTACCAAAAAGTTTTTGTTCTTCGGTTAGTAGCCATACCGATTTATCGTTCTGTTTTGACGGTACGACGATTTTTAGTATACGGTATGGATAGGTACGTATACGTATGTATGGGCTGCAACCAAGGGCATAAAGGAATCGTTGAACTTAAGCTAGGAACGAGTTTAGGAATACTTCAGGATTATCCATATACATACCCTTTTAGTATATTGATCTATAAAACTAAAAAAAGAATGAATTGACTCGGTCATTTTTCGTATACGAATTCGGCGGTATATATGAACATTGTCAAGTTTTTTTTTTCTTCATATTTGACATAGAATCGAAATCGTCGAAATTATATTCAACAATCGAACCGGAA
Organism: Tenthredo notha; assembly: GCA_914767705.2. Classification (NCBI taxonomy): domain Eukaryota; kingdom Metazoa; phylum Arthropoda; class Insecta; order Hymenoptera; family Tenthredinidae; genus Tenthredo; species Tenthredo notha. Next base: position 8,980,837 of record OU611911.1, on the reverse strand, counting down.
GTTGATATATACACTATTTATAGAATATCGAGTACCTACGTTTACGTAGAGACTAACAATGAGCACAAAACAGCAAGCTTTATTTTCTTACATCGACGTGACGGAGTTCGAAGTGAGAAAGATGAATTATTTCTAACCGGGACATACGTACCATATACCATATACCTTAGGGGTAGTAGAATAGGGTCGATAGAGTATATATATATATAAGGGTACCGCAAGACGAAGAAAGTAATTTATTAAGACGACCTCAGAGAAAAAGTTTTCCTCTCTTATAGAAAGTTTAAGAACTGTTTCGTGGATTATCCTAAAATCGGCTTTAGTTCTTCATCGCGAAGACATCTGCACAGCTCTGTTATAACTCCAAGGACCTCTTGCCTCCCTTCCCTCCCCCTTACGTATAACACGCCGCATCAACGCAGTGACCAGGATAATGAATTATTATAATCTCTGATTGCGGGGTCTTCAGAAATTTCTTACCCTAGAATCTCTGTTTCAAAAGAGAGAGAGAAAAAAAAAAGGAAGTTATTGTATTCACGTCAAAAATGAAGAGTTCAGTTTTCACTAGATCTCTACGAGTTTTAAGGTCTAGAGAATCACCTCAAATCGTTTTCACATGTGTGTGTACATATGTGATCAATTTTTTTGTACGACGATATCTCGAGAACAAGTTACCGAATTTTTAATGATTCTGGTCTCAATCGACGTGGCTTTTCCAAACTTAGAACTGATTAGATTTTTAGTTTCAATCATTTGAAACCGTAAGGCATCTCTCCCGAAAACCAAACCCCTTACGTTGTTGCTGCTGCTGCTACTGCTTACTTTTTACTTTGAAAATAACTGTAAGGTACACAGAGCTTTTACAATTTTTAGTTTTGCTATAGATTATGGTAATTCGTAACCGAGGAAAAAGCGATTCCTCTAGGTGGAAGGATTTACTTGAATTCAACGTACCGTAAATGTCACGTAGCCTATGACCTTATACCACCGTAGATCCGATACGAATAGATATCGAATATCGTCCTAAGATGAAGTTGGACATTTACTATATGATGAATTCGCTTTTCGAATCTACTATTTCTTTTTTTCCCCCAATGGTATTAAATTTTGAATAAAAAAAATCTAAATTCCATTTTCTCGCGACAGATATAGTATACCATAGTAGGTACCTACAATACGATGTATGTCACATACAGGTAGGTATATAATATGGAAGGTCGAGAATCTCTGACAATTGCAATAAAAATGAACGACGAATAAGAGCGAGATATCGTATAGCTACTACAGAAAAGCAGATAATCCTAAATCCGTTTTCTTTTTCTTTTTTTTCTTTTTCTTTTTAATATTTTTTTATTCAACCCTGGGGAAAAAGGAGGCGCGAAAAAATTCTCGTGCGGCTGATCGTGTGTGTGAAATATTTATGTAATAAGGTCTATTCTTTCATGAGGGTAGAAAGTCCGGTCGTGGGTGGCTTTGTAGATCACTCGTTAGATATATATATATATGTATATATACCCTACCTACCTACATATTGTGGTACTATACAGCTTTTGCGGGACACAATAACTGTCCAACATGATGGCGCATTCATCATTCTCTGATGGCACGGGGACGCGGGTTCGCGGCCTTCTGCGTAGGTTGGCGTATGTCATGTATGGTGGTTGTAAAAAGATAAATTGCGTTATTACGTCCGTCCTAGAACGGACTGGGAGTGATCGAGAGAGGAAGTGCGGAAGAGGTACCTAAAACGGAAAAAAAAAAAAAAAAAAAAATAATAATAATAATAATAATAATAATAATAATAATGTCAATAAAAAATAAATTGAAGAAAAAAAGAAAAAGTTTTTAACGAGAAATGTAGAAAAATTTATTTTTTACGTTGATAAAAAAATCAACCTGATTATTATTATACCTATGTAAAAGTATATATGCGTATACTTCTTATAAATGGGGACAAAAAAAAATTTTTAATTTCGAAAAGCTGCTGTTGCTGCTGCTGCTGCTGCTGATGAACGTCTCTGGTTTTTACGAACCGTGAGAAATCTTAGTGATTGGAGTTAACGAAATGTGAAAAATTTCAACTTTGTCAATCTGGTGTAGAGCCGATTATTCCATCAATGATTAAACAACCCCCTCTCTACCCAACCCCCTATATCAAAGTTTCGTATTTAATTCCATCGATCGAAGAGTATATACCTATATATATATTCTTATAATATTTTTTAATCGTTTAAAAAAAAAAACGAAGAAACGACGTTTTATTATACACAACAATTATTATTCTATTCTATATTACCCTAACGAAAAATTTTGTTAAAAAAACATTTTTACTCAAAGATAAATATACCATCGGCGTTATCGGATTAGTAAATGAGGTTTTTGATTTTTTTTTTTTCAACAAAATTTTATTTCATAAATCGTGATAACTTTGTTTCTATAGATTATAGAATCGCCGTTCACAAAGCTCTGATAGGGATGATTTACGAGCTTAGTAATTAGCCCCTGTTCTGTGATTTAATTAATGTTACGGTTCTTAAGTAAAAAAAGTCACGCGTCATCGCACCTCGACGACACATGTGGTCAAGTGTTTTTTTTTTTTTTTTCTTGCAAAAAGGATCTTTTCTTCTTTTCAAAATTTACTTTTCATTCCCCATATTTCTTCTTTATTGTAAATAGCCCGATTTTATATCAGAACAGTTTCAGCCACGTATATATATATATATATACTTAGCCGTACAACGTAACACGGGTCAATAAATTTGTCTGCACTTTTCAGTATATGATCGTAAAATTTAAACTACTGTGTCGAGGTTCGTTCAATTATTAAGACTATATATATATATATAATACAATACTTATTTATTTTATTTATAATTTTTTTTCTCATATTTTTAATTCACAGATTCCCAAGGGAACAGCAAACTCTACCGAATCATTTTTACTTCACCGATTTCGAACGACACAATGCGGAAATTGCAGCCTTCCATTTAGACAGGTAAGATAAACGATTCTAAAAACAATAAATTGGACAATAAAAAAAGGGGATGATAAACAAGTAACTATTAAATTAAACATTTCATTATTCTGTTCAAAGATACAACAAAATCCATTTGAATTTTAGGAATTATTATTTTTTTTTTCTATATCAGAGAGATACTTTCCCCCTTTAATTTTCCATCTGTTTTCTTCAAACAGTGTTTTTTTTTCTTTTTCTTTTTATCATTTTTTTTCTCTTCTTTATATACAGGCTCCTTAATTTCCGGCGAGCAATGCCGGTCATTGGTAGATCCTTAAACTTAACGACAGAAGTGTACGAGGTAGCGGACGGTGAGCTTTTGAAAACATTTTTCGTCAGCCCAGTTGGAAATTTGTGTTTTCACGGAAGATGCAGTTATTATTGTGATACCGCACATGCTGTTTGCGGTAATCCCGATTCACTCGAAGGTAGTTTCGCTGGTTTTTTACCAGCAAATAATATAGGAGGTAGAAAAGTATGGAGACATCCGTGGCGAAGGAGTTATCACAAAAGAAGGAAAGCCCAGTGGGAACAAGGTCAGCAACAGCAACAGCAAACATATATATATATATAGGGGAGGGTGGGGCAAAATGGACCACTGAAAAAAAAAGCCAATTGACGATGAATATGAACTTTTTTGCACCAAGGGGTCCATTTTACCCCCCTGCACTCTCAATTCATATCTGAAAAAAAATGTCTTCATACATTTTTATTCCGCAGATTCCGACTACTGTTCGCTTGTAAGAGAAATACCGCCTTACGACGAAGGCAGAAGATTATTGGATCTCGTAGATATGTGCATATTCGATTTTCTTACTGGAAATATGGACAGGCATCATTACGAGACATTTAAAATATTTGGTAACAATAGTTTTCCATTACATCTGGATCACGGTAGAGGTTTCGGACGTCCTTTTCATGACGAAACTTCAATACTAGCACCACTTTTGCAATGCTGTATAATACGACAAACTACACTATCTACGCTACTGAAGTGAGTCATACATGTTTGTCTCTTTTAATCTAATTTTACTCTTTGACGGAAAATTTTCCTAGCCCTCACTTAATATACTTACAGAGATGACTAGGTTTCAACGAATTTCACTAACAATTATTCTTTGCTCTTATTTTTGTATTTTTTTTTCTGTATTTTTTAATTTTATAAAAAGTTATACGACACACAGTCTACACAGTCTAGATAGATATAGATATATATATATATAGTATATAATATGACTACAGCCATCTAACGCCGAAGAGAATAGCATATTATATGGGGATAGCCGTAGATTGCTTTGCCTGTAGAAGCTGTATGTACAAGAACAGGTAAGTTTGGTAGATGGTTGGTGCAGCATTGCACGGTCGCTGTCATATGCCTGAAATTGAACCCAGTATGTACACCTATATGAGAGCTAAGCTTAACTCAGTACCGTAAACCAGGTCTGAAGGTATTAGCTATACGACGTTGAGGTGTGTCTTGGTGGTTATTACCGCGTCCGATCACTCGGTAACAATATTATTTTTACCACAATTTATTTTTATTTTTATTCGTTTTATTTTTAATTTTATTTTTATTTTTATACACGAATGATCGATACCCCTTACACCTGTATAGAGATAACTAATTATATAGTCAAGTCGACTGACTATACTATAATCCATAATTATAACAACGAGCTAATTATTCATTTAACTAATTGAACGAACACGTTTCTCCGGTGTTATAACATCGATTTATCCGACAAGAGGGAAAAATTAGAAAATTTATATTGTTATAGAAAAATCACTAGATCATTTTTTTTACCGGTACAATAATACCTCTATGATCATTCAATTCAATGCACTTTCATTTCACCCGGACTAAAATTATACACATTTATACGTATAGGGTAAAGTTGCCATTATTATACCGCCACCTAAATTTTACCGTTTCAATTTGGTAATTTATTTGCAACAGTGTCTTCTCGATTTTGAGAATTTTAAAAATAGGAATGTTTAGAGAATTTTTAATACTGCGATGGTATCCATTTTTACAATTTTTAAAATTCAGGAGATACTGTTGCAAAAAAATTAGCAAATTGAAATGGTACGATTTAGGTAGTGGTCTAATAATGGCAACCTTACCCTACTCGTTATTTCCCATATCATCTATATAATATCTTGATCATCTCTCGCTAATTTATTTCACGGAATTCTTACCCCCCTCCCACGTAGGTACAAAGAATGACATAAATGTTTGACCCTCTTAATAACGTGATGATATGCCCAAGAATATCCACCGGGTAGCATTTGCCCGTCTTACTATATTTTCGCATTATACTATATATGAACAAGTTTTGAGATAAAAGAAGAAAAAAAAAAGAATAAGAAGGGATGAAAACAGCTCGTGTTTACCTAGTCATATAATTTCTTCTTATTTTCTTATACAGATTGGTCTATTTTGAAAAAAAAAAAAAAAAATCTTACTCTCTCTCTCTCTCTCTCTCTCTCTACCTTTGCCTTATCTCATTAACCTGTGCGGCGGCGTAACCCTCTCAACGTTTTAGTGTTAAGCCTGACGTGACGGAGGTAGATAGGTAAGTCGTACCATCAGGGATAATATTTCCTCTTCTTGCACGTTGGAAATCCTTTTGGGATGGGGTATGGGGTATGGGGGGGGTATTCAGGGGTCAGGGCAATTCCCGTTAGAATTAATCACGCGAATAGTAGATAAACGGACGCAGGTATAACGTATACGTATTATAGGTATATACATATATATATATATATATATATATATAGAGAGTTTGAATCATAATCTAATAAGTTGACCCTGCAAAACCCTTTGCCGGAAGGGTGCATCGATAATATCGTTAGATATTTTCACAAAGAAGTGATGCGAAGGGGGGAAAGGGGGTGGGCAATATCATCGAGTCGAATGAATACGAATAGAGTATTATTCTATGATTTTATGGGTAAGTGAGTAATGGGGAATGGTTTCTAGGCGAGAGAGGGGAGGGGGGGTGGTACGTCTTGATGGTTTACTCAAGTATGAGAAAACCTGAGATTACACTTACGGTGTTAAATATAGAAGAGAACTACTTAAATATATTTTATCTCATTGTCAGAAGTTCTATTCGCGGTATTCGAATGGATTTTCGAAAGGGTTCGCTAAATGAATAATGCACACTGGACGGAAACTGAGTTCTAGGGTAGTCGAAGGCTTCGGGACCGATTCAAATCCTCTTTCCTACTCTTAACTTGTCGACCTACGACGGTTTATCTCATACTACCAAGTGAAATAGAAGACGTGTTCCATCGCTTCTAATCGCTCTTCCCAAAGGACCCAAACAAATTCCATTCCCTAACAGAAGGGATGCGGGAATCCTGCAGGAACGATCGATCCCATACCACCATTTATCTACACTCTATCTATATATATACATTATACATACTTGGACCCCGTTTTACAAAACGTACGAAATGAGAGAAAAAAACCAAAGATGAGAATAGAGGGAAGATATTCCTGTGTTACCTGGGTACTTGCTCATTGGATTATTTGCGTAAAAATAAGAAGGAAAAAGAAAAGGAAAAAGTAAAGTAAAAGAATAAAAGAAAAGATAAACTGTAGAGACGACGGCGCTGTTTAAAGGCCAATTTTATAAATCGTTCGGGCGTAAATATCTGACGGCAATTTTCTACAGCAAATTAGCTTTTTTCTTTCAACAAGCTATTTCAATGTCGTCGAATACACAACGAATCTTTACCACTTGAAATTCGCCAATTTCCTGCACTGTGAGGATCACCTGATGCCAGAGTGAAATCGGACTCTTCCAATTCCCGGGTGCGATTCAGTTTATTTCTTTTTCCTATTTTATACTTTTTTCTTCTTTCATACCGCGCATTCAACATTTTTTATTCATTTTTATTTTTTATATATTAACCCCCTCATACACTCTGGATGAAAGAAGAAAAAAAAATATAAAATAAAGAAGAAAATTTTTTAAATCTCGTAAGGAAAAAAAAAAAGAAAAATCTAAGAAAGTTATCTCAAAGATGGTATAAAGCCGGCACTTAATATGATATTCAGATCGCATGACCCGCACCATATCGCATGCCCCGAGGATATTTCATTTAGTTTTTCGGTGTCTGGGTGAAATTTTTTTTTTTTTTTTTTTCCCTCTTCACTTTTTCTTTTTTGTCTTTTTGCTTCTCCTCTATTCTCATCTCGTCATTGGAGAGAAGATAATTTTCTGATTAAGTTTGGAACAGTGATACGCGATGACAGGTAAAAATGTTTTATAACAGATTATAGGAGATTAGTTTTTATTTTTTTATTTTATTTTTTTCTATTCGATAATACAAGTATTTCTTTGGATAAAGACGCGTTACATACTATGGCACAAGGTTCTCTTGATAATATATAATATATATACATCGCTATTTGCTTATGGCTAATTGCAAAATTGTTGAAACAAAGTTTATCGCGTTTAAACATTTTCGACAAGTTTGTTTCATTTTCGTAAGCGAACAAACATCCCTTCCCTCCCCTCAACCCCTAAAGTTAGGCACCGCGATTATCATGCTCTTTGAGTATACGATGTCAAATACTAAACTTTTCAACGTATATATATATACACCTATATGCGTGGATTATAAGCCAATGTAACCCGAGAGAAGTAGAGATCATGACATTAGGCTATATGTATGTATAGTACGCAGGTAGTACACGGGCTTATATACTTAAAAACATATTTAGGGGTGGGGAAACTAAACATCGTCTTGAAATTACATTTAAAAAAAAATTTTTTTTTCACTGAATCCAATTATCCAAATTTCTTTATGATTCGAACAAAAAAAAAGGATAAATAAAAATGTACACCGTCTAGGATAAGACCGTTAATAAGACCGTTAGTAACGCTATCCAATAAAGTAAGTACATCGTTAATTCGAATTATCTAGATCAGACTTAGGATTTTATAAGTTTATTGAAACGACGTTTTCTGGCAAAGAGTTGGATTTTAAAACGTTGAAATGGTTTTTTGGTCATAAACTTCGTATAATTTTCACAGATTAGTCCCTATTTGAATAAAACTTGAACCACTTATCTCCTACTTTAGTTCCTAACGACCCAATCCGTATTGAAAAAAAAAAAAGAAAAAAAAAACGTAAAAAAGGAAAGAAAACAATTCAAGTGAAACTGTTTGCTTTTTTACCCTTATACGTAAATGAATTGTTTTGAATGAAATAAATTTTCTGAATCTGACAACACTTCGTGGAGAATTATTTTATCGCTTTATTTTCAAGACGCTACTTTAATTATTTCTTAATTCATTTGTGCGAAATTAAATATCTGTTCTAACTAGACGATGGGAAATATAGTAGAGTTCGTAATTATATACGATAAAATTAATAAAGGAATAAAATTATATCCCGTTAAATAATCTTATTATTATTAGTTTATCCAAAGACGACGTTATTACCTCTTCAAGACAGACGTCTGTATAGTTTCAAGTCTGTTCGATATTTCTTTAATTATACACCAGCTAGTTATACTCGTAATTAATAATTGATCAAAAAAATAAATAAAATAAAAATAAAATAAACCTATTATGAAGATTTATTTTATAGAATAACTTTTGAACTAAGTTTATAAAACCACCTTGTATCTCCTTAAATAATAGGATGCAATCTGTAAGATATCTTGAGACTTTTGAACTCATCCCTATCAAACAAAATTCTACAAATCAATATTTATATTCAGATATTAGAGTGTGGCTAAAAAAATCGTCATTTTCTTCCTTTTTTTTGTGATTTGTAATTTGTTTTTGATTTTTTTTTCTCTTCGAAATTTCGTTTCAGATATCACAACGGAGCTGAGCGTTTGGGTGGTGCTCTTCGTAAAAGTTTGACAGCGGATCCTATAACACCAGTTTTATGGGAACCTCATTTCGCAGCAATAGACAGACGCGTATCAATTATTCTTCAAGGTGTGAGAGATTGCATTGACAAAAGTACACTACCTGACCTAGTTGTAAATCGCGTAAATTGATCAGAGGGGAAGATCAGCTATACAATGATTTTCGATCAATAAATCCGCGTTTTATATTAATAATTAGGGTTGTTTTTTTTTTCTTGTTTTTTTTATTTCTTTAGGGTGAAACTAAGGGCGAAGGATCTCAGCCTCTTATATATAACAAACAATAATAATTCAAAGTTTTCCAAAGAGAATTTTTTAGTACCCCATACCTATATATATATATACTGGGACGACTACGGTTTATTTAATTGCAGTTTATCAATTGACTTGTACAGAACGTTCTATAATATTAAAGGAAAAAGTAAAAAGGAAAAAAGTCAGCTGCGAAGGGATATAATTTATGTGTGAATGTAAGACCAAAACGATTATAATATACTATAGTGTTTAAATAAAAATAATTGACAAACTTATTTTTAAACTATGCATTATATGTATATATATATGTATATATATATCTATCGGATATATTAATTATAAAAATTAATATAATATCATATAGTCTTTATAGGTATATATTATATAGTATAATTGATTGATTGATATTCGCTTATCGTGTTTTAATGTAAATTTCCCGTTTATATATAAAATAAAAAATAAAAAATAAAATTGTAAAATACTAATATGGTACTAAATTTCTTGAATAAGTTTTATGACGATAGAAAAGAATTGATTTCGAAAAAAAGAAATGATTAACAGTTTTGAAAAATTATATTTGTCAATATGTCGAAGTTGAGGTATAAAACCTGCAATGTAATTTCGAATTTTTTTTCTTAAGTTTTTAGATTATATATCAAAAAATTTGTAAATCATTGTTCAGATTCTGTTGAACGACTGCATAATTACGCATAATAAATATATATATATATATATATATAAATATCTGAAATTATATTAAGAAACAAATTTTTGTATAAAATAACGCTTTAGGCTGTATAAATATATTAAACTATAATAAAAGGATAATAGTTTTTTAATATAATGAAATATTGATAATTTTTTTTTTCGTTTTTCGTTTTTTTTTTAATTATTTTCTGTTAGCTATATCAAATCCTAAATTGTAAATACTTAATGATAGCCTGATTAGCCAAAAACAAATTAAGAAAAAAAACAAAAATAATAAAAATCGTTCGAGAGAGAAAAGAAGAGAGAAACAAAATAAAATAAAACTTTTAAAGAAAATTCTCGGCAACGTTATTTATATAATAATTATGTAATAATTTTATTATTCTATAATTTGTTTGTAACTATAGATGCGCTATAATAATATACTATATATCTTATAAATAGGGATCTAGTCTATAAGTTTTCATAAAGAGAATATTTTTCTTTATTTTTTCTCTTTCTTTCTTTCTTTTTCTAATAAAAAAAAAGGAAAAAATATAGTTATAATAATAATCATATTAATAATAATAATATTAATAATAAAAATTGAAAATGTTGTTATTTTTGGACTGTGCATAAGGCTGTACATAATCATAAGGTTATTTACGCGAATAATAAATCGATTGAAAAAAATAATATATTAATATTATCTTGTTTTTGTTTACTTCCTAAATTTATTATCTCATAATTTTCTCATCGAGAAAAAAAAAAAAAAAAAGCGGGGGGGAGAGACGTGCAAAACCAACTGCGGACTTTTCTTATTCCTATTATTCAAATCGGAACGAATCGAATCTTGATAAACTTGTTTTCGTCTTTCAATCATCGATTCAATCGATGACACAGTATATATAGCGGTAAACTTTTTCATATCGCAGTTCAACCACGACCTCCGTATAGATCAGTCGGTGTATTAAATTCAGCGAGTAAAAACTTTTGAGAAATAAAAATAAAAACAAGACAAAATTATGGAATGTTTTTTTTTTTTTTTTTTTTTTTAAAGTTATGGAAACAAGAAAAAAAATCAAGAATTTTTGAAAACTCTTAATGATAACGAACTCCTCTTGTTGTCAGTCCAACAAGGTAGCAACCCTAACTGATTCGGTGACAAGTATATGAACGAGAATCTGGTTTGGGGGATGAAAAGGGGAATAGAAGGTCTACGGAATTAAGTTGCAACTCCCAAGTTCACCGAGGGTTGAACCCCACAATTTCTCCGTTCTTCCGATAAGCAGAAAATTTACACAACCCAAGATAGAACCGCACTCGTGAACCTTTACAACCTTTATTTTTTTTTTTTTTTTTTTTTTACAACCCTTATGTAACTCGTTCTGGATTGCGTTGCTTTAAAATTTAAAATCGAATAGTTTGAGTTGGACTTTGAGGAAGCTTAAAACGTTTTTATTCTTTACCTAGATGTGTATACTATACGTATCTAGGTATATACTTTCTCTATAAAAGAAGTAACAACGTAAGCAGAAATCGGCTCTAAGGCTGACCACTATCAAGGCTGTTCTACTACCAGACGCGCGTCTAACGCGTTACTTCTTTTACTACTGACCTTACGGCTGACCGTATTTCACGGCTACTACTACTACTACTTGGCTCTAAAAAAAAGTACTTTTCTTTCGCCTTAATCCACACGATTGTACTTGACTTACCAAAAGCCTTTATAAAAGCCTCTCAGGTCTTAGGAGAGGCTGAAGTTTCTATTTTTTTTTCCTTTTTTCTCACTATTTTATATCGAATTCTGAATCATTGTGTAGATGTAACAAAAGTTTTGGTGAATTGAAATAAGTGATTCGGGAAATGAAAGAAAGAACAATAAAAATAGAAAAACGAGGCGAAGGAATGATCGGCTTAACACGCAGCCACGTGTTGAACGGTAAGGGTGAAAAAAAAAAAACTTCAAGAAAATGAGAATAGGACAGCGAATGAAGGGGATGGATTAATTTCACAAAAGACTTGGAGAGATTAGAAGCAATTTATTGATGATTTGCAGGTGCATGGTTCTAGGGAGGTTTTCGAGTAATTACCCTCGCGCCCAATTCTCGTTCCTAATAATAGTGAGCTAAGTACCTAGTAAGCACGTCTCACTGTAAGGTAGAAACAAGCTAATACTGTGACTTTGAGTGGTCGGGTTAATTACAGGACTTGGTTAGGCTATGACGTCAAATGTCAGAAACAGTTCTCCCATTTCCTGATGGATCTTCGATCGAACCACCAACCTCGAACGACTCCGAAACCACGTTAAGGGTGTCCCTATAAATTCAACGAGATCACAATATGCCAGACATTAATCTGACGATTTCATGATTAATAATCTATTCCACTGCTTCTAATCCATGACGAATTCTTACACGATTTAAATTTTACATACGAAGAAGGAGAACCCTCGTTCATCAAACTGACGATAATCATTAATGTTCCTGAGTCGAAAATAACAATTAATGCGATTATTCAAACTAGAGCAAAAAAAAAACGCGTTAAAACGGTGAATCTTTTATTGATATTCGTATCTAATCAACGGACACACTGTGTGTCTTTCATATACCATTTGCCACTGATTAAGTAATCACTAGGCATACGTAGGTAATGAGATTTTTTTCATTTTTTTTCAACTATAAACGTGCATGTGATTATTATTATCGTTATACCATTTTTTTTCTGTTTTTTTTTCTTTTACACCAGTCAGCTGGGATCACGTAGCTTATAGCCGCATGACGGGGTAGAAAATTTTATGATAATTCTGTATAGGGAAAAACCTCTGATCGAGGGTAGTAAATTTGACAAGATGGTCACCGCACGGAACTGAGCTGAGACGTGATACCTGCGAAAGGATTTGAGTCAAATATTGAGGACGTAATCCCGGTTTCATATACGTGAGGGTTTGTTGCTGATCCGAATTCGGCTTCTTCCTTTACCCTATTTATTCAAGACGGTATTCGTTCACCTCTTCATTTATGCATAAATAATAAAACAAAAAAAAAAAACGTTAGAAGATAATGTGTGGAATAATTTGATAAGAAAATTTTTATTCAAGGAGAAAATGGAATAGATGGTAAATAAATAGATGAAGATCTTTGAAGCTAGGTTTGGGGGGACGTAAGGTACAAGAGGATTGAAACACTTTTGGTGATTAGTAAGCTCGGAGGAATTGAACTATTCAGTTATTAGTAGATTGCTAATAAGATATGTCCTTAAAGCTGCACGGTTTTAGGTGTACTATATGCAAATTTACATACTGAAATAGAAATTAAACATTAATTCTTGTTCGCTTGGGTAATTCGATTAATATTTTATTCTGATTTTATCAGATTTCAGGAAGGAGTGAAAACGACGATGATTTATCTCATACGCTACCATCACCATATCACATTTCTATTTATCGCTGTCAAAATTTTCCGATTAATTATTACTTAGCTTAATAATGAAATTTCTGGAATTCATATGGGTGTGAATCTGGTATATCGAATTATCGAAAGCTGATAATAAAACCCTTATAATTAATTCATTGTTAATTTAGGTAATATGCGAGTTGAATAGCTACAAAATCAGGGCGTTCAAATTCTTTTGTATGATAATTAATCTTTTTGAAATTTAACGGATATACACAATTCGCACACTTATTGCATAATTCGATAGGTAAGAGTGCAAAGAGTTCATCTGTTTTCTCGAAAAGCAAAGCTCAAAGTATTTGTCGAAAAGTATATTTATAGGTATAAGGAAAAGGGAAGTGGGTTCAGTCGTCCATACGGGGTAAGAGATGGGGTGGATTGGGGGACGAAAGAAAGTTTCTCGCCCCCCCTCCATTGTTGACTGTAGAATCCCGAATAGAATTATTGTTATTTTTACGAGGGTAAGTTTTCTACCACTAAGCAGAAATCTATACTAGTCAAGTCAAAAGTTAGCATTGGGTAGTTCGTTCTTTTCTACAGGACAGCCTTCCCTTCTCACGATGTATCCCTTCTCTGTTGTTGTCTCTCCTTCACCCCTGGAGAAGTCCGAGTTAAAAAAGAGAGAAAAAAAAAAAAAAAAACAACAACTATCGGCAAAGATCGAGAAGGCTATAGCCATTAAAAGTTTTATTTTCCGACAGTTCTATGATTTTATTACAATTTCATCCCCCCACGGAGTTCATCGGTCCTTTATGATTTATAGAAAAAAATACTAAATAATAGTCGAAGAACCGATAAGCCAAATTGGCTGGTTGTGAAAAAAGCCTGCGGGGCTCTTCTTCGTTCGACCGATTTTTTCCGTCTCTTTATCTTCATCCCTAATTCGGTTTTCTTTATTTCTTATTGCAACTTTAAGTGAGGAGGGAAAGTGGGAACCATGAAAATGGCGCCTTAGGAAAATTCGGATAGTCACGTACAGCGAAGTACAAACAACCGATGGACCGACTTCGTGAAACTCTTCGCGTTTGCTACTTTAGTGTTTGCGCTTTCAATCAAGGACGAGTTAACTCAAATGTGTTTTTGATAAAAATACATCTGAGATACTCGACCATCGAAAGAGGGCACGTTTACATTAGAAACAGCGTCTTCGATGCAGAAATAGGTGTGCCTTGGCACGTGTGGAAAAGGAAATATTATTTGTCTTACGTTTTTTACCGAGTCTCTGAGGTTCTGGTAATATTTTCAAATCGGATTCAAATAGTGTGACATAATTCAAATTGTACCTATTCATACGATACTATACTAATAGATATATATAGGAAATAGTTGAAGAAAAATTTCTAACCGAAATTAGTTCGATTATTAAAATGAAATTCTTGAGAGTTTAGAGGGTTGAGTGTAGCGCTTGCGATATTGAAATTACGTATGAATAGTGCGGTGAGGTTTATGAGCAACGATGAACCTTGTATCTACCTAATTTCTAAGCAAGTAAATATTTGTCCAAATACCATCAGGCGAAAAGGCCATGAAATATTAACGAAAGTTAAAACGCTAGGGCAAACGAAGCTTTCGCAGCTTCTACCACGCGAGCTAATAAATTCATACCAAAGAAGAAGAAGAAGAAGCAGAAGAAGAGATAATTTCAAATTATTTATCACAACAGTTATTATTATAACGCTTTACAGTTATATAATTTTACATATTTCAAGTAAATATAAACGAAAGCTATTTATTAAACGCAAAAATTATTCAAAACAAATCTTGTTACAATATTGATAAAATAAAATAAAAAACAGTACCGGATGTAGGAACTATAAGTTAATTATTGAGAAGAACGCATATATTTTTAACGCCTTGACTATACTATTCAA
This sequence comes from Tenthredo notha, assembly GCA_914767705.2. Classification (NCBI taxonomy): domain Eukaryota; kingdom Metazoa; phylum Arthropoda; class Insecta; order Hymenoptera; family Tenthredinidae; genus Tenthredo; species Tenthredo notha. The sequence continues at coordinate 8,965,654 of OU611911.1, read as the reverse complement.
ATTATTGAATAAATAGCTTTATACAGCTTGCGTGTGTATCTATCAAACAATACCAGACGAATAATAATTACGATACCGATTATGACGCAAATGACTATTAAGAAAAAAAAAAACTTAAAGAGACTTACGAGACATGATACGAATTGTTTCTATTGAAACTCAAATACATTTCAAGAAGTTGATTGGGCACACCTTGGTAATAATTTTTATTTTAATTACTAGTATCCATATAGAGTCAAACATGCTTTGAGGAAATATTTTATTTATTTTTTACAGCTAATCACCGGCGTTTTCAAGCGGATATTTAGAAAATTATTTACCTAAAGTCTGAAAGGCTGATTTGCCCGGAAAGAAAAAAAAACAAAAATATGAAAAGAGTTCATAGTTTTGGCTCCGATTTTAAGGATTAAAAATTAATTACTTGGATTCAATATTGTCGATTGGATAGATAGACAGAGTTTGAGCCGTTATTAACAGAAATTTATAGAACTGGGACGATCTGTGGTTTCCATAATACACATATGGGAGTAAATAAGCAAATAAATACCTACATAGATCCGTATGAAATTTTGATTACCATATATATTATCCATACGTACCAATACGAAGGGCGTATAATTCGCTAGTATTTATTAGATCTCGTTTTACTTTGCGAATAGCAGTAAACAGATTCTCGAATTCATTATGGCGTCAATATGGGGGGTAAAGAACCCCTAGCTATCGACTACCGTATACATATACATACATTGCATAAAGCGAAATTAAATTCCGTGCAAACTGAAGCCAGTCTATCTTTTCGTACAAAGGATGATCCTCGTCTGTAAGGGATCTTATTTGCAAAGAGGAGTAAGAAACAGGGAGGTCAAAGGTCGATGTGAACGAGTGAGTACAGACTTTGACTTCAGAATTCGACAAAAAAATCCGAAATTCTATCGTTCAGAGGGTCATGAAATAAGTAAATCGGCATTTCGGATACAAAAACTCTTCCGGTTAGACAAAAAATGATTTCCTGACTCAACATTTTTCACATATGTACCTCAGTCATTCTAAACTCAACTTCACTAATTGCACTATCATAGTCGATCGGTATACCTATAACAACGGATTAAATTTGACTTCGAAAAATCGTTACGCGAATTTGAACGCCGATTGGAATAACGAGGTAATTAGTATCGTTGCAGATATTGGCGTAGAAAAATTGACGTCAATGACTCGGTAGAAGTGTTTGATTTCCTAAGATTGAAAGAACCTATTGTCCCACCTATACCATGTATTAGTTCAACACACCTCGTACCTGACTAACGTATACACATCTGGAGTTTATCAATGATGTCAGTTTCCTGGGTGGGGGAACTTTTTCACAGGACGATGTCACACGTATTCAAAATCAAATATATACTATCTTTGCGTCTATCTAATCGGTCCGCATGTTATATATTCGATGAATGAATTAAGCGGAGTGATACTTCTCTCATACATATATTTTATAGCAAATACTTCTAGATGGTCTTTATTAATAAATATGGGTGGGTAATGTGGGGGAAAATTTGACAAGTACACGTGGCTATAGTGATATAACATTGACGACCTGGGCCATTTAGGCAGGGAAGCTTAGGCAATAAAACCATCTGTCCAGATCTAAGTCGTTACAGGTATATATAAGAGAAGTTCGTCGCAGCATTACCGATAATTATTTAATTGAAATCAATGAATTGATAATATAGATCGAAAATTATACTTATAGTATAAATAAAATATTGTGATACTATGACACCGAGTTTGGACAATGATTGTACGGATGATTCCATGAATTATGTGAAAATAAAAAAAGCAGGAGAATTTAATGGAGAGACAAAACTTTACAAGATACGTTGGCTCCAGTTAGGACTCTTCGTAATCTACGCTGCCACGAGCAGCATGCAATGGGTACAATACACAATTATAGGCAATATAATATCTCGGTAAGTGTGATCAATCGCAATAACCATTATGAGGATTTCATCGTTTTTGTTTTACTTATAAAAACGTTGAATTTTTTCCGTAATAACAAAATCCTCGATTTTACATAGATACTACGACGTATCGGCATTGGCAGTAGACTGGACTTCGATTATTTTCCATGTGATCTATATGATCGTTTTGCTACCAGCCTCTTATATAATGTCACGGGTTGGTTTGCGATGGTCTTGCCTCATCGGATCAATCGGAACATCTATCGGTGCTTGGATAAAATTTTTTGCGGTATCTCAAGATCGTTTTGTCTGGCTACTTTTCGGTCAAGCTATACTGGGCGCGTGTCAAGTCTTTGTATTAACTGGCCCAGCACGTTTAGCAGCAATTTGGTTTGGTTCTAATGAAGTGGCAACTGCAACAGCCATAGGATTCTTTGGCTCAATAGGAGGTATCGGTACGTTTTCTCTCATTATACCGATGCTCATCAGAAATCATGAAGAAATCGATGAAATTAAGGCCGAGTTATGTTACGTCTCCACTACAGTGGCTGTACTTTGCACTATTGTTACTGCTGCCCTGTTCTTTTGTAAGTACAATAATTTCCTGCAAACTTGTTGTAACTATATTTATTTTGTAACATTAGCGTATAATGAGATCCATTCAAATTACACGTCGATTATTAGTTTTCAAGGAGGAACCAGATCTGCCACCAAGCGAGGCCACCGCTCTTGCAAAGATAAAACGAAAAATTGAAGGCAAACTATTTTGGTCAACGGTTAAGAGAATATTAACGAATCGGTCTTTTCTCATGATTTGGAACTCGTCCGGTCTCAATGTAGGCTATTCGAATGCAGCATCTACATTGCTGAATCCAATGTATCTCGCCCATTTCAAGGTATTGCGATAATGATAACTCTTCTAAAAAAAATTTGGGTCGAATTAGCCCGGAAATTTTCGGTTCTTTGATAGCAATGTTACCTAAATTGGCAATTATCTTTATCGTTCATTAGAACGGCGAGACAGACGCCGGAAGTCTCGGTCTTCTTTTGAATTTACCTGGAACTGTAGCCTCGATAATCGTTTGCGTGATTCTCGACAGAACAAAGAGTTTCAAGTAAGTGAATGACCGGAAGTGTTTTTTTTTTTTTTCTAAAAGTTAATATTAAATTAAGTAAATTATGAAAGTCTTTAACGGAAATATACTAATTACAGATCGTTGGGACTCTTTATCCACGCTTCTACACTCGTTGGACAAATTTTGTTTGCTACAGGCCTGATTATGGAAATCAAATGGCTGGTATTCTTGGCTGTTACTATAATCGGGTAATCAATTAATTTCTCGACTTTGTAATTTAACTACGTCGCCCATTTATTATATACTAATCATATGATATATACATTATGCTTTTAGGATATTTACAATAAGCTGTTCAGCCGTAAGCTACGAACTATCCAGTGAAACGACTTATCCAGAACCAGAAGAAGTATCTTCGGGGATTTTGAGTGTAGCACAACAAGTATACGGAATAATTTTGATACTTATTGTTGGTAGTTTGCTGCGGACTTACGGCGACAAAATTGCACATTCCTTTCTCTTAGTTATTCTAATATTAGCTTTATTGTTGGCAATTTGTACGAAAAACGATCTTAGGAGACAAAATGCTAAAGAAGAAATAAACCCCAAAGCTGCCCCCTTGTTAGAGATGGCAGAACCCAACAGAGTTTGAAATTATTACTAGGTAACGCTAGAGTATGAAAAAGTAATTTTTATAAATGTCCCTTTACTATAAATTTTAAGACTGTTAATTAATTTTTTTTCTTTCTTCTTCTCTTCTACCCAGACGCTAATTAGCGTGATAAAATAAATCAATGTAAAGTAAGTTGTGAATATCGAATCCCTAACATAATTTTATAACTATCAATTCACGAATTGTAAATAATTTACTTACTTTTCACTATATTTCGAAAAGAATTGATCAATGCAAAAGCCAGTATTTTACTATTTTTTATGATCTTTCATCAGTTGATTTGATCTTATTATACCTTTGCGTGATTGCAGGTGATTGTGATACTGTATACCTGCGGTGAACTTCTGCACATTTCTAAAATTTCTATATTTTCACGCAATATTCAATGTCATTTTTCACAGCAGCGTGTTCGCTTTTTCAACCCCCCTGCCTCGCCAATTTATAAGCTCAATACATAAAGACACATTCGTATGGTTCGTACCAACACCATATGGCACTATACAGCCAATATCTACGAAGTGGTACATACTAGGATACCTAGTACCTAAGAGGTACATATACCTCAGTCATTCTGAACTCAACTTCACTAATCGCACTATCGTAGTCGATCGGTATATAACAACGGATTAAATTTGGCTTCAAAAAATCGTCACGTGAATTGAACACCGATTTGAATAACGACGTAATTAGTATCGTTGTAGATATTGGCGGAGAAAATTTGACGTAAATGACTCAGCAGATCAAATGTTTCGTTTCCTAAAATTGAAAGAACCTATTGTCCCACCTATACCAAAGCCATTCACAACGATCGAAACGAGCATGTATTAGTTCAACACACCTCGTACCTGACTAACGTATAAACATCCGGAGTTTATCAATGATGTCAGATTCCTGGGTGGAGGAACTTTTTCACGGGACGATGTCACGCGTATTCAAAATCAAATATATACTATCTTTGCATCTATCTAATCGTTCCTCATGTATTATATTCGATGAATCAATTATGCTGTTAATAATAAAGGCAGACTATATGTATGTATCGAAGCGGAGATATACTATACTGCTAAGTATTTGGTATGAAATATATGGTCTTTGTTGATGAATATGGGTAAGTGATGTGGGGGAAAATTTTACAAGTACACGTCGCTATTGTGATATAACATTGACGGCCTGGGCCATTTAGGTAGGGAAGCTTCGGCAATAAAAGGCTCTATCCAGATCTAAGTCGGTACAGATATATGTGAGAGAAGTTCGCCGCAGCATTACCTGTAATTATTTAATTGAAATCAATGAATTGATAATATAAATCGAAAATTATACTTATAGTATAAATAAAATATTCTGATACTATGACACCGAGTTTGGACAATGATTGTACGGATGATTCCATGAATTATGTGAAAATTAAAAAAGCAGGAGAATTTAATGGAGAGACAAAACTTTATAAGATACGTTGGCTCCAGTTAGGACTCTTCGTAATTTTCGCTGCCACAAACAGCATGCAATGGGTACAGTACACAATTGTAGGCAACATAATATCTCGGTAAGTGTGATCAATCGCAATAACCATTATGAGGATTTCATCGTTTTTGTTTTACTTATAAAAACGTTGAATTTTTTCCGTAATAACAATAACAAAATCCTCGATTTTACATATAGATACTACGACGTATCGGCATTGGCAGTAGATTGGACTTCGATTATTTTCCATGTGATCTATGTGATCGTTTTACTACCAGCCTCTTATATAATGTCACGGGTTGGTTTGCGATGGACTTGCCTCATCGGATCAATCGGAACATCTATCGGTGCTTGGATAAAATTTTTTGCGGTGCCTCAAGATCGTTTTGTCTGGCTACTTTTCGGTCAAGCTATAGTGGGCGCGTGTCAAGTCTTTGTATTAACTGGCCCAGCACGCTTAGCAGCAATTTGGTTTGGTCCTAATGAAGTGGCAACTGCAACAGCTATAGGATTCTTTGGCGTATTGGGAGGTATCAGTACGTTTTTTCTCATTATACCAATGCTCATCAGAAATCATGAAGAAATCGATGAAATTAAGGCCGAGTTATGTTACGTCTCATCTACAGTGGCTGTGCTTTGTACTATTGTTACTGCTGCCCTGTTCTTTTGTAAGTATACAACAATTTCCTGCAAACTTGTTGTAACTATATTTATTTTGTAACATTAGCGTATAATGAGATCCATTCAAATTACACGTCGATTATTAGTTTTCAAGGAGGAACCAGATCTGCCACCAAGCGAGGCCACCGCTCTTGCTAAGATAAAACGAAAAATTGAAGGCAAAGTATTTTGGTCAACGGTTAAGAGAATATTAACGAATCGGTCTTTTCTCATGATTTGGAACTCGTCCGGTCTCAATGCAGGCTATTTAAATGTAGCATCTACATTGCTTAATCCAATGTATCTCGCCCATTTCAAGGTATTGCGATAAAGATAACTCTTCTAAAAAAAATTTGGGTCGAATTAGCCCGGAAATTTTCGGTTCTTTGATAGCAATCTTACCTAAATTGGCAATTATCTTTATCGTTAATTAGAACGGTGAGACAGACGCCGGAAATCTCGGTCTTCTTTTGAATTTACCTGGAACTTTAGCCTCGATAATCGTTTGCGTGATTCTCGACAAAACAAAGAGTTTCAAGTAAGTGAATGACCGAAAGTGTTTTTTTTTTTTCTAAATGTTAATATTAAATTAAGTAAATTATGAAAGTCTTTAACGGAAATATACTAATTACAGATCGCTCGGACTCTTTATCCACGCTTCTTCACTCGTTGGACAAATTTTATTTGCTACAGGCCTGATTATGGAAATCAAATGGCTGGTATTCTTGGCTGTTATTATAATCGGGTAATCAATTAATTTCTCGACTTTGTAATTTAACTATGTCGCCCATTTATTAGATACTAATCATATGATATATACATTATGCTTTTAGGATATTTACAATAAGCTGTGGAACCGTAAGCTACGAACTATCCGGTGAAACGACTTATCCAGAACCAGAAGAAGTATCTTCGGGGCTTTTGAGTGTAGCACAACAAGTATACGGAATAATTTTGATACTTATTGTTGGTAGTTTGCTGCGTACTTACGGCGACAAAATTGCACATTCCTTTCTCTTACTTATTCTAATATTAGCTTTATTGTTAGCAATTTTTACGAAAAACGATCTTAGGAGACAAAATGCTAAAGAAGAAATAAACCATAAAGCTGCTCCCTTGTTAGAAATTACAGAGCCCAACAAAGTTTCAAATTATTACTAGGTAACGCTAGAGTATGGAAAAATAATTTTTATAAATGTACCTTTACTATAAATTTTATGACTGTTAATTAATCTTTTTTCTTTCTTCTTCTTTTCTACCCAGACGCTAATTAGCGTGATAAAATAAATCAATGTAAAGTAAGTTGTGAATATCGAATCCCTAACGTAATTTTATAACAATCAATTCACGAATTGTAAATAATTTACTTACTTTTCATTATATTTCGAAAAGAATTGATGAATGCAAAAGCCAGTATTTTACTATTTTTTATGATCTTTCATCAGTTGATTTGATCTTATTATACCTTTGCGTGATTGCAGGTGATTGTGATATTGTATACCTGCGGTGAACTTCTGCACATTTCTAAAATTTTTATATTTTCACGCAATATTCAATGTCATTTTTCACAGCAGCGTTCTGGCTTTTTCAACCCCCCTGCCTCGCCAATTTATAAGCTCAATACATAAAGACACGTTCGTATGGTTCGTACCAACACCATATGGCACTATACAGCCAATATCTACGAAGTGGTACATACTAGGAATTTCTACTAAATTCACCTACCAAACTTGAGGATTTTTGATCCATTTTCTTTCTTTACTTTAATCCAATATGTTCAATTTCTCAATAAAATTAATTAGCATATAAACTAATCGACAGGATTGAGCTAAGACGAAATGTGGAATCGATATCTGTAACGGCTAATATAGGCATTTAACTAATCAATTGGAAAACAATTTTGTATCGATTCTTTGGACCAATTTTAGCTCTCTGTAATTACTGACGTATTAAATTTTCGGGACTGTTCATGTCCCATCGAATATTCTATCTCATTCTCTGGTTTCAGACGAACTTACGCTAGTATTAAGTACTAAGTTTGTACGATCAAGTAATTGCATCTGTAACTGTTTCATCTATATGCTAGATGTGAGGGTATGCAGCTTCTATTCTACTTGCAGAATTTGCGTTAGAAAGTTTCGTTTCAAACGGAAGAAGACGGGAAACGGCTGAGAATGGCTCCTGCAGATTTATCCAGTATTGGAAAAAGGTAGATTTCCGGTCTATTAACAAATAGAATGGAATATTCTATCATTCATAAGACAATCCCCGTCGGAAAAGGAATTCCATCGCGAACGCAGATTCGATATTACGCTTGAATTAGTTCATATTTCAGTAATTCATCGACAATTTATTCGTTGAAAAATTCTTTCATCGAGGCCATATCCCTTCATACGCTGGAATGTAACTAGACCATTGCCTACTTTACATAATATCGTGCTTTTCTTAAATGAGCGTAAGTGTGACGGGACATAAAACTCTGAGATAATGTTCGATTGTAAATAATATTCCATTTTTAATAATATTGATAAACATTAGTGCGCCTCATTATATACAACCCGCACGCCTTGGTGTAGGAAATGTAGCGTTTAATCAGGCGTAAAGGAATTTACTGCGAAAGTAGATCGTCAACTTGACTGCGAGATGATGATACCATTTCGCATCCCATTATGGCATCGTGGTGTGCGTAATAGAGGTTTGTGTAAACGGGATACGACTATTATTGACAGACATTTCGTTGAAATTTAACTTAAAACTCGTCAAACTCCGAAAAACGCTAGTATGAACTAATATACTATAGACATGCATGAGAACACGCATCCATACCAGCTATGTATTTATTTATTCTAGCGTTATTCGTAGTAAGGAAGATTTTAGGTCGAGAATTGTCCCTGGTATCAGGAGAGTATCTGACCCGAGGAGGTGTGCTGAAATTATCTAAGGGAAAGAACAACAGTGTGCATGCAAGCAAGCCTTATTAACACGCAACCCGCGGATCTTTTGTGCATTTTTAGTTCTATAGTTGCCTAACCGAGGCGCGACCGAAACTGACCTACAACAATGGCATCCCTCCCCCGCTACACTTAAAGGCAAGCCAAAGACTTGCGGCGTTCAGTAACTTGCGCGGCTTCCTCGAGTGAACATGGGTGACACTTGTCGAGGAGATTTGCGGCTCGGGAAGGCTGACATCAACGGAGGAACGTTGGACATGAGTGAGTTTTAAATATTTCGATCAATATTTTACGACGGCAATAATTAATCGACAATTTTCAAAGCTTGTTGAAAACAAGTGAAATTGTATTCAATACTTTTCCGACAGATTTCACGCGTCCCGTATTTTAATCGTTGAATGGTTACCGGCAGACTTTGATTATAATTGCAGATATTGTTCATTTTTCAAGTATACATTCTATTCATACCAGCGAATAAATGTGCGAAAATCTAGATTTCTTACGAACATAAGCCCTCGGATCTGTTTCGAATACAAATATAATGCGCGAGAGAGTTTCGTTTGATAACTTGGCGATAATTATAATCATCCCCTTATATTATTGGCATATAATTCCGAGTCCCTCGCCCTGTAGCGTCGTTTGTTTTACAGCATATTTCGTGACTCCGAAGGAGTAACTAATTTGTCGTGTTATTTCGAGTTGACAAGTACTTTTCGGGATAATACTCATTCCCCGATTTATGCTTTTATTCGATTCTTTGACAGCATTATCGGTCGACGGAGATGAGAATGATCATCGCTGATACTTAAACTGCATAGATCCTGCGTGCCACTTGATCGGAGATGGACGCCAACCAACACTGCCCGGCTAGTCCTGGATTAACGGTCGACCAAGATAATGGTGAGCTTCCTATTATATTAGCCAAACACCCAATTTAACTATAAATGTATGTCTGCAAAACAATCATTGCTAAAACACACTTCGCGATCCGATACAGATCTCGGACAGATTACTTTTCCAAGTCTATGTACCACAACACTCATCACCCTGTATCTTTGACTCGATACTGGGGCCTCCGGCTTGCTTCTGTCTCCCCGTATACGCCAGAAACTTTGACGACAACTCGGTTTCACTCAGCTGCAAAGGATACGATACGAAATAATATACCTAGAGGTAAGATATTGTCCGTCTCGTTATAGGGTAAGCCTAGGAGAGAAAGCACACTCAATTCTTGGAAATAGCAATAAATTCTCTCTTTTTAATGACAAACCTGAAATATGAATGATAGATCTCGAGAGAATATGTTTACCTTATTGAAATATAGTAGACTCACCTCGTAGTAGAGAAATATTTGAATAACCAGGATCAAAGTTTCAAGGTTTGAAAATAAATAGAAGGGTAGATAGCTGTAGGCCTAATTAGGCATCACATTTATTTTTTTAACATGGAACATAATTCAATATTGGTGATAAATTACTCCAGAGTCTCAAGTACCAGTCATAACGATTGAAATATTGAAAAATCTATTCATGTATGCAATAGTGATACTAGCTTATTGACATTCTTGATTCTGTTGAAATAATAGTTAAAAGTTTATATCAAATTTAAAAATGGTTCAGGCAGGCTTACAAAATCAATCATAAGAAATATATTATAATAAATTTCATACAGATGTATAATCACAATTAGAAATTCTTTGGTACTTAGTTGAGAATGTTTGCTTGAAAAACACCTAAACTTAATCTATCCAATGTACCCTATGCTTATCTAGTTTTTATCTTCACAGGCGTTGTTCACCGAGGGAAACTAGCTCCTGCCTATCCTCAACAAAACCTCTTCAATATTCATCAGGACAGGGGATTCACACCAGGGAGTGAAGCAGTCCAAGCACCGGGGGAATGACCGCAAGACAACTCTGCACCGCGGAGTATTAATAAAGTAGCATCAGCGAATGGTTCGTAATTACAGTTCCTTTTGAATCATTTTTTATAAAATCTCGCATCTGGTCTGGTCTATAATTATTTTAAATTACTTTACTTTACAATTACTTTTACTAATTAAATCGAGTTCAATTACACATTACCAAACTATTTTAATTGAATAAGTAATTTCATTAAAAATGTAACCAGTGACTCGTAACACTGCAAATATCCATGTAATAATAAGATCGTTTATGCAATAAACATGTATTATTATAGTAAATTGGCGCATTCTTGAATAAATATCTCTTGAAATTGTAAATCATCTATCGTTGAATCATTTTCCTATGTCCTTTCCTTGCCTATAAGTCGAAAATCATGAAAATCGCATGATTTCATAAAGCCCCGAACAATATTAATATATATAAATATAACAATATTAATATATATAATATAAATATTAATGCGCCTGAGTATATGCAACCTGCATGCCATTCGTGTAAACGGAAGGGCCCATGTTAATTTTTGTTGCCTATTTGGTGTTTTCCGAATGCCTATATTCAGGCGAATTGTAGTAACGTAGAAAAAAGGTCGAAAAAAAGGTTCTGGCAGTTGATACCTCGATTTTAGTCGCTTTACGATGAAATATCTACTGCCAGAAAATCGACCAATCAGGAGGCTGCTTGAGCCAATTTAGGCTCAATTTCTCGAAAAGGAGCCTCCTGATTGGTCGATTTTGAAATTAAATCAAGTTACGGCGCTACAGAGGCTAGCCATCAGCAAAATTCTGGATTTCTGGCAGTGGCTGGATTTTCACGGCAGCAATTTACTGCCGCGGCGCTATTCGTTGTTAACCACGTGGTTGACCTACGCTATTCGTTGTTAATCACGTGTTGCTGCCGCAGTAAATTGCTGCCGTGAAAATCCAGCCACTGCCAGAAATCCAGAATTTTGCTGATGGCTAGCCTCTGTAGCGCCGTAACTTGATTTAATTTCAAAATCGACCAATCAGGAGGCTCCTTTTCGAGAAATTGAGCCTAAATTGGCTCAAGCAGCCTCCTGATTGGTCGATTTTCTGGCAGTAGATATTTCATCGTAAAGCGACTAAAATCGAGGTATCAACTGCCAGAACCTTTTTTTCGACCTTTTTTCTACGTTACTACAATTCGCCTGAATATAGGCATTCGGAAAACACCAAATAGGCAACAAAAATTAACATGGGCCCTTCCGTTTACACGAATGGCATGCAGGTTGCATATACTCAGGCGCATTAATATTTATATTATATATATTAATATTGTTATATTTATATATATTAATATTGTTCGGGGCTTTATGAAATCATGCGATTTTCATGATTTTCGACTTATAGGCAAGGAAAGGACATAGGAAAATGATTCAACGATAGATGATTTACAATTTCAAGAGATATTTATTCAAGAATGCGCCAATTTACTATAATAATACATGTTTATTGCATAAACGATCTTATTATTACATGGATATTTGCAGTGTTACGAGTCACTGGTTACATTTTTAATGAAATTACTTATTCAATTAAAATAGTTTGGTAATGTGTAATTGAACTCGATTTAATTAGTAAAAGTAATTGTAAAGTAAAGTAATTTAAAATAATTATAGACCAGACCAGATGCGAGATTTTATAAAAAATGATTCAAAAGGAACTGTAATTACGAACCATTCGCTGATGCTACTTTATTAATACTCCGCGGTGCAGAGTTGTCTTGCGGTCATTCCCCCGGTGCTTGGACTGCTTCACTCCCTGGTGTGAATCCCCTGTCCTGATGAATATTGAAGAGGTTTTGTTGAGGATAGGCAGGAGCTAGTTTCCCTCGGTGAACAACGCCTGTGAAGATAAAAACTAGATAAGCATAGGGTACATTGGATAGATTAAGTTTAGGTGTTTTTCAAGCAAACATTCTCAACTAAGTACCAAAGAATTTCTAATTGTGATTATACATCTGTATGAAATTTATTATAATATATTTCTTATGATTGATTTTGTAAGCCTGCCTGAACCATTTTTAAATTTGATATAAACTTTTAACTATTATTTCAACAGAATCAAGAATGTCAATAAGCTAGTATCACTATTGCATACATGAATAGATTTTTCAATATTTCAATCGTTATGACTGGTACTTGAGACTCTGGAGTAATTTATCACCAATATTGAATTATGTTCCATGTTAAAAAAATAAATGTGATGCCTAATTAGGCCTACAGCTATCTACCCTTCTATTTATTTTCAAACCTTGAAACTTTGATCCTGGTTATTCAAATATTTCTCTACTACGAGGTGAGTCTACTATATTTCAATAAGGTAAACATATTCTCTCGAGATCTATCATTCATATTTCAGGTTTGTCATTAAAAAGAGAGAATTTATTGCTATTTCCAAGAATTGAGTGTGCTTTCTCTCCTAGGCTTACCCTATAACGAGACGGACAATATCTTACCTCTAGGTATATTATTTCGTATCGTATCCTTTGCAGCTGAGTGAAACCGAGTTGTCGTCAAAGTTTCTGGCGTATACGGGGAGACAGAAGCAAGCCGGAGGCCCCAGTATCGAGTCAAAGATACAGGGTGATGAGTGTTGTGGTACATAGACTTGGAAAAGTAATCTGTCCGAGATCTGTATCGGATCGCGAAGTGTGTTTTAGCAATGATTGTTTTGCAGACATACATTTATAGTTAAATTGGGTGTTTGGCTAATATAATAGGAAGCTCACCATTATCTTGGTCGACCGTTAATCCAGGACTAGCCGGGCAGTGTTGGTTGGCGTCCATCTCCGATCAAGTGGCACGCAGGATCTATGCAGTTTAAGTATCAGCGATGATCATTCTCATCTCCGTCGACCGATAATGCTGTCAAAGAATCGAATAAAAGCATAAATCGGGGAATGAGTATTATCCCGAAAAGTACTTGTCAACTCGAAATAACACGACAAATTAGTTACTCCTTCGGAGTCACGAAATATGCTGTAAAACAAACGACGCTACAGGGCGAGGGACTCGGAATTATATGCCAATAATATAAGGGGATGATTATAATTATCGCCAAGTTATCAAACGAAACTCTCTCGCGCATTATATTTGTATTCGAAACAGATCCGAGGGCTTATGTTCGTAAGAAATCTAGATTTTCGCACATTTATTCGCTGGTATGAATAGAATGTATACTTGAAAAATGAACAATATCTGCAATTATAATCAAAGTCTGCCGGTAACCATTCAACGATTAAAATACGGGACGCGTGAAATCTGTCGGAAAAGTATTGAATACAATTTCACTTGTTTTCAACAAGCTTTGAAAATTGTCGATTAATTATTGCCGTCGTAAAATATTGATCGAAATATTTAAAACTCACTCATGTCCAACGTTCCTCCGTTGATGTCAGCCTTCCCGAGCCGCAAATCTCCTCGACAAGTGTCACCCATGTTCACTCGAGGAAGCCGCGCAAGTTACTGAACGCCGCAAGTCTTTGGCTTGCCTTTAAGTGTAGCGGGGGAGGGATGCCATTGTTGTAGGTCAGTTTCGGTCGCGCCTCGGTTAGGCAACTATAGAACTAAAAATGCACAAAAGATCCGCGGGTTGCGTGAAATATGACGTGCCCATATTTTTGGCACAAGTAATTCGTAGCTTCGTCCGTGAGATGACGATACCTTATAACGCTTCGAATGTAGCGTATAGCGGCAGCTGTCACAGTTTTAACTCCACCGGTTTCAATTCCATATAGACGTTCAGATAAATTAACCGTTTGAAATGGCGCCGCCGGAGCCTAGTGTTTACGATTTGGCTTACCGGGGTAAAACTCAAGCAGTAAAAATCTTAATCAATGAAAACTCCCAGCTCAAAACCGACGTGGATAGCGTAAGTATAATAAATACTCCTATAGACGTAAACCCTCATGTCACAGACCCGTTTTTCCTTCATTCACTAAAATCTTCGATGTTCAGAATGGTAGGATGCTTATTCACTGGGCAGCTTTAGGGGGTCATGACGAACTGGTCGCGTATCTAATCTCTCTAGGATTACCAACCGATCCAATTGACGATGTAAGTATTAATCTAAAAGCATATTATTCATCCATTGATCATGCTGCATTCTAGATAGTTGACATAGGTTAAGGATGATACAAGGACGAACGTCATAGGATGACACTCTACTCATCAATGGGCGTCGCCATCTTGTTACGTCACGAGTTAGTCACGTGATCGCTTCGTGACTAAGGGCGGAAAAAATTCAAATTCAAATTTATAAATTCATTCAAAGGTAACTAGGGATTAAACTGCTGCGTTCTTTTTTTAGACGAAAATGACGCCGTTGATACTCGCCGCTTCGGGTGGTCGTGACAAAGTTGTAAATCTCTTATTAAACCAAGGAGCGGATGTGAATGCTAAAACGACCGACGGCCACTCCGCGCTTCAATACGCAGCTTCGAAAAATTGGAAATCAATATGCGCTTCACTACTCGAAAAAGACGCCGATATTAACATCACTGATAATCTTGGCTCTACTCCTCTACACCGAAGCGCTTCAAAGGGGAATCTCGCTATCGTTAAGCTGCTCTTGGAACACGGAAAACTGCTAAAAATCGGTTAGTTATTTACGAGTAAATTAAATATTATCAATTAACTTGTTGACAATGTGCGTTTATGCTTGATTATAGATCAGAGAGACGCGTATGGTAACACCGCTCTGCATTTGGCATGCGAAGAAGACCGTCAGGAAGAAGCTAAGCTATTAGTAGCTAACGGTGGATCGATCGAAATAACGAATAAGGAACGTAAAACCCCGCTGGATTTATGCAACTTGATTTTGGCCAGACAGTTGAAAGAAATAAGCGATAAAAAATTAGCGATATAAAATAAAATCCGAAATCTGTAATGATTTTATTTATTATCGAGATAAGCTAAACAGTGTTTAAATTTTGTATTTTTTTGATTACTATGTGTATGATAAAATAATAAATTTATTTTATATCCTACAAGACACCGCATTATCCTGATTGTAAATATCTTGTGGCAAATAAATTCATAGATGTTTTTTTTATTACAAATTTTTCATCAGCATTTTATTTTATCAAACTTAAGGTGCAACCCCAATCTTTACTCGTTTCAATCGATCATAATACGTATAATATATAAAAGTTATAAAAACATTTTATTTGTTTTCCCTACTTTCTCTTTCTCTCTCTCTCTCTCCGTTTGATTATGCGTTCTTTAAACATTTTTTTTTCTTTTCCAGCTTTAGGAAATACAGGGAAAATTTCATTCAGTATCTAATATTACATTTCGAGCTTAATCAATTGTATATTATCATTATTTTCTGTTTTCTTTCTTTTCTTAATTCTTGTTTCTTGTTTTCTTCAAAATTGAATTATTTAATTATATGGGTAACTTATTTACAAAATACAATTCCCGAGCTAAGAGTATTAGAAAAAGAGCGCTGACCCGTTTAACTGAAAGGTTTTATCAAGTGGAATTTTCAATCTCTTATTATCTCCTCGTCCAGTACTCTTTTCGAATTAATACTCTTACAGTTTCAAGATAATGGATTTAGAGTTTTAGTATTATCTATATGACAATCTATTATCTGTCTCTGTCTTAATTAAATTCTTTCACTACTTCGAAACGGTGTGAATTTTTATCTATTTCATTCAATTACCAGTTAAACTAATTAAAAACTTAACTCCATATCCAATAGCTCTGCGATTACTATTTCCATCGATTTTTAATAACAAACTTAAAAGTTCTAAGAATACTCCGCATCTAAATTCTCGTATATAAAAAGCCATTATCGTTTATCTAATGTTACTGTTTCACCATTTTTCTTCTATTTTTTTTTTTCTAGTGTCTGGTTTGGTTTTTATTTTATTTTTACTTAAACGTCTATATTAATTAATTAATTATAATCCTTACTGTCACCTTTTTTTTTTTTTTTCTCTTAGTTTTTATTATTTCATTTTACTATGTATCTTCTTTAGTTTAAAAAATATACTAGCCTTTATTTTATAATAAAAAAGGCGATATTAACGTTTACCGTATTTTTTTATTTTTTTTATTTCAATTTTCAATTTATTATTTATTTATTTTTTATTGTAAATGTTTCTAAATGACTGGTTATAAAATATTCTTATTATATAAAAGGAAAAAAAAAAAACGAAAAAAACTTCAAGTCAAATATTTCATTCATCTATCGATTATAAATTACACGTGGAATTATATTGTTTAACAAATAGTTTTCTATCATTTCAATAATAATGCCTGTATTAAATAGTTTTTCTCAGTTTTACTTCTCCTTTTTCTTTTCTCTCTCTCTCTCTCTCTCTCTCTCTCCTCATCTCTTTTCCTCTCTCTTCGTCCCTTTTTTTTTCTTTCTCAATACACTGTTTTATTCAAGATTTTTTATTATATTTTTTTTTTTTTCTTTCTCATACACTTAGCGTAGTTTTTAAATTAATGCGAAAACACGCCTGATCAGTGGTAAAAAAAAAAAAAAATTCATGTATATTTATATGTATATTCATTTCATTTCATTTCAAAAGGCTTGGGGCTAAACACGATTCCAAAATCGGAAGACTAATTTATAAATGTATATCGTTAAGTACTGTTAAATATAAAAAAGAAAAGAAAGAAAAAAAAAATTGATAATAATAATAATAGTAATAATAATAGTAATAATAATAATAATAATAATAATAGTAATAATAATAATAATAACAATTTTTAAGTATTTTATTTGCTTTTTTTTTTTTTTTTGTCTGAATAATATGTATGTATAAATGACTTATTATCTATCGTTTTATGAAATATATTATATAATCATGCCAAAAAAAAAATATATATATATATATAAAGTATATATATATATATATATATATAATTTTTTTTTTGTATATATGTATATATATGTAAATTTATATTTATATTTATAATAAATGCTTATAATGCGGGTAATGTTCTGAATAAAAGGTTTTCGAAAAAGAAACGAAAAGAAAAAGAAAAGAAAAAAAAACCCCTTCCTGGAAAAACATGGGACCTAAAACCTTTTAAAATGAAACTCTATCCCCGGAAACGATGTGTTGCCTTTTAGTTTATACATATTATTAGTCAATTATTAAAAATATTTAATAATCATATTAATAATGTATGCGAAATTATTATTAATTTTTATTGTTATCAAATGTCTTACACTAGCTAAGAAGTGTGTTTGTTAATCTTTTAATTACGCAGTAGGTTTCACTGATTTTTTTTTTTTTTTTTCCTCTCTTTGTTCCTACGTATTTCGTTAATGCTTTCAATTTATCTTAATTCAAATGTCTTTGCTTACATATTTATCTATTTTTTCTTCCTTTCCATCTATCTCTCTCTTTCTCTTTCTCTTTCTCTCTCCCTTACACAATTTCTTAAATCTTTCTTTTATTTTTCAAAAAATCAGCTGTAAAATCACCGAAAGATTTTAATCCCTAATTTTCATTCAATTCATTAACATCATGCTGCTTAATAATAATTATCAGTGATCAATAGTAAGGTGTAAATTAAAGTTATTTACATATTGTAGAATGTTTGTTTATCGTTCTTTCTCTTTTTTTTTTTTTTTTCTTTCTTCTTACTAGTTTTGTTATTTTATCTTTATTTTTATTTCTTTCTCTCTTTCTAATGGCAACTCAGACTGGAGCTGAACTCTTGTTCAACTCTTTCTCCACCTACCTACCCTATCTATCTATCTCTCCCTCCCTTCGATTTCTCATTCGTATAACTTTAATCAGAATTAGAAAATTACTATTACGATGAATGATAGAAGCTTGGCAACCGGTTTATTCAGTTACCTTATCAAATTCTTATTCTCTTTTATTCTATCATTGAAAATGGCTAATTGACGAATCATTTAATGATGGTCCGGCTTACTCTATATATACTTTTATATCTTTTTTAATACCAATATTATCGGTTTCCTGCAGATCGTCCATTATGCGTTTAATACATTGTTAGACACAAGCTAAAATTATACTCCGAATTTACTAATTCGCAGTCTCTTCTCCGTCCATACTTTCATCCTGGGTTGTAGAGTCGTCACCAGAACCCCCTGTCTGCGATGAACCTCGTTTTGTAAGACGAGTAGTAGAGCTGAGACTCATACCCGGTGTTCGCCTTTAATACAAAAACAAACATAGTCAAATTTTTTTTAATGAATAGAAAAAGAAATTTCATCATATTTTCTAATATTTCGTTACTAACAACTCGCCAAGAAAATCATATCTCAACAATTCCATTAACATAATCTACAACCAAGAATTGTGAATACATTCTTTTCAATATCCAGTACCTACTCGGTGCATAAACTGAAGAATTCTAAAAATAGCATACTTTTTGCAAGCGCATTGTCACGTTCTTTTTTGGAAGAGAGGGGCTTTACTTAATGTCATAACGTTATTTTACACACTCTTTTTTCATTTTTGTACGTATATAAGAATCGAAATAGAAAATTGTTAATGTCTTATTTCTGTTACAAATTCTTTGTTAATAGATATGATAGATTAAAGAAACCCTTTTAGACAGTAACAATTTCCTCGTATTCCCGGGTATGAGATGAATAAAGTATGCAATAACATTCGATATATTTGATTTGATACAATTTCGTACATTGTTATATACTAGTTGAAATAAAATAGAGAATATCTGCAATAGATTTAGGGGTAGATAGACATTTATGATAATTATAAAAACACAAGCCCATCTATGAATGATATATTGAAATTAGAAATACGGAATTGGGATGTTTACTATGTACTTTTGAAAAAGACTAGCCAATGATCGTTGATGACTATGATTTTAAAATTTTGATGATATTTTTGTAGCTTTAGAATAAATATTCAAAGATTTTAAGGAAAAACGAGATCACTTACTCTACAATATTTGTCAGTAATCAAGGGGATTGTTTCACAATAAGTAATTTTCTTCTTTTTTTTTGTTCTTTTCATCACTGACTGATTACCGATTCGACAATTATTTTCCTACATATATATTATTATATCACAAATTAATAACTTAGTTATATTATATAATGCGATGAGAAATGCACGTTGGGTATCGACTGTAACGTAACGACTGGATTTTTTGCTTGCGCTCCAAAGATCAGTAGGAACTAAAATGAATTGATTTAGATATAACTGTAAACTATATGCATAAATGATTGATTATTGAGAATCAATCCACACACAAATCTCTCGTTAAATAAATGATAATATTCAAATTGAAACAAGATTAATAATTACCTCCATTTATTCCTCAAGTTAGCAACTTCACGAGTTAACGATTCGTGAGACTCCAACATGTCCTCCATCTCCCTCTGAGCCTTTCTTTTCTGGGTCTTTTCCCTCGTTACTTCTTCCTCAGTTTCGTCAAGCTGTCTCTTAAGAGCCTTCATTCTTGCATTCACCTTTTCAACCTGTTCTTTATATTGATCAGCGTTTCTTCTCTCATCCTCAAGCTGTATAAGCACCTCCTTATACTTTTTGTCTAATTTCCTGTTGATCTTCTGCTGTGCAAATCGCTCCTTGCCTTCCGCCTCAAGTTGTTCGTCAAGATTATTGATCTTAGATTCCAAAGCCTGAATCGTCGCCTTTGTTTTCGTACGTTGAGAAGTTTCTAGCTCAGCCAATTTTGCTTTCAATTCCTTGTTCTGTCTCTCCAACAACATTCTGTGGGTCTCAAGTTTCTGTGTTGTCGATCTCTCCGTAGCAAGATCTGTTGTAAGCTGTTCAATATTTATCTGCCCTTTCCTGGCTCGGTCCATCAATATTTCACTGTTCGATTGCTCCTCTTCAAGCTCTTCTTCTAAGGTAGCGATTCTTGCCTCCAATCTACGCTTCTCATCCAACAGTAATGTTCCTAAAAGAAAAAAAGATATATTATAGTTTAGTAAGTGATCGAGAAAGTACGGAATGTAGAATCAGCGGAAAAGCAATAAGACAAAGACAAACCTGGTTCATGAATATGCTTAGCTTATGAAGTTATTATAGTTTATACCTTTATTAGCATTGTTGTTAATTTCTTCTTGTAGTTCGTCCCTCTCGCTCTCAGCAGTTCGTCTGTTTCTTTCGCTACTGGCCAAATCCTCTGTAAGCTGCATGAGTTCAGCTTCAAGACTCTTTACTTTTCTTTCAGTTTCTTTAGCAGTAGCAGCCAAATCATCTCGCGCAGCTCTTGCCTCCTCAGTTTCCCTAGTACTGTCCTTAATTTGCACCTGAAGTTTCTTAAGCTGTTTAAGAGCATCTTCTTTAACTTTGTTATGCATCTCTAGCTGTTGTTCAATGTCCTTATAGTCAGCCTCCATCTTTTTACGCTGTACAATAGCAGCGGCGCGTTGTTTCCTCTCGTCCTCTAGCTCTGCCTCCAGATCTCTCAACTGCTTTACCAAACCTCTGCGTTTTTCCTCAGCCTGTTCCTCTTTAGCTTGAAGATCGCGCTCGAACTGTGCCCTCAAAGCCTGCATGTTTACTTCCAGTCGCAATTTAGCATCCTCTGTAAACTGCAGTTCATCTTCGAGTTCCTCCACCTGAGATCTCTGCTCTGCTAACTGGGACTCCAGTGCGCGTTTAGCTTTTTCAAGCTCGTGAACATTCTTGTCTGCAGTCCCCTGGTTGTTTACAAGCTCGTCTAACTCTGATTGAAGTCCTCGTCGGCCTCGTTCAAGCTCTTCGACCTTATCATTCAACTCGTCAAGTTCCCTGGTCAAGGAAAGTACCCTAGTCTCTTTCTCGCGTGCCTCGCGTTCAGCAGCATCACGTTGTTCGGCGAACTGTTCAGAGATGGCTTTTTCCTCGGCAAGAACCTTGTCGAAGTTCTTCTGCTTCTTCTCAAGCTCGATAACCTTGGCTCTTTGAACCTCAAGCTCGATGTTACTGTCCTCTAGCTCAGCTTGAATCTTCTTCTTAGACTTATCCAACTTGTCATTAGCCGCTTGAAGTTCCTCAACTTGTCTCTGCAGAGCTTCGATGTCTTTCAAGCACCGTTTTCTTGCCTCTTCTAGAGCTACGGCTGACTCAGCTTCTTCGTCGCCCCGTTTCTTTGCCTCGGCTAAAAGAATGGTCAGACTTTGCACCTGCTTATCCAAAGCCCGCTTGGCTTCCTCTTCCTCGTCTAGCTGTTCTTGAAGACTCTCTTTCTCGCCCTCAAGAGCTCTGAGTTTTGAGCTGAAAGCAAGTTTCTGCCTCGTCTCTTCTTCCAACTGTTGTTGTATCTCAGAGAATTGTGATTCGCAAGTAGTCGCTGCCTTCAGGGCTGCAGAGGCCTTAAGTTCGGCAGCTTCCAGCTGTTGAGAAACGCTCTCAGCCTCCTGCTGTAATTTAGCGGCTCTCTCAGCCAGCTCCTGCTTAGCCCTTTCGACTTCGGCAACCTTGGCAGTAAGTTCGGCCAATTGTTGTTCAGCCTGTTTACGTCGGCGATCAGATTCCTGTCGGCTTGCTCCCACAGATCTTAGCTCTGTGGTAAGATCCGCATTCTCAGCTTCTAAAGTACTCTTAGCCTTTTCCAAGCCAGCTTTGGCCTTCTTCAACGCGTCCATTTGCTCGTTTATTACAGTCAATTCGTGAGAATGCTTGTGACGCATATCTGCCAAGGTTCCTTCATGCCCGGAAGTCTCATCCTCAAGGTTCTTCTTCAAGGTTGCAAGTTCCTGTTCTCTTTTGCTCCTGAGTTCCTGTTGTGCCGCTGTTACATCCAGAGAGTCCAATAGCTCGTTTTTGAGAGCCTCTAATTCCTCGTTAAGATCACGTTTCAATTTCTCTGCCTTACTTCTAGCGATTTTCTCAGCTTCCAAATCTTCCTGAAGTTCTGCGAGCTGTGATTCCAGTTCTCTCAATGCCTTCTGAGCCTGGGCCTTGGCTGCTCCTTCTTCATCAATTCTCATCATGGCTTGGGTCAGTTCTTCCTCACGTTTACCCAGCTGTAATTGCAGCTCTTCGAACTGAGCCCTGCGTTCAGTGAGCTGTTCTTTCAAGTCCGATACCTCGGTTTCAACCTTACGTTTAGATCTATCAACTTCTTGTCTTTGTTGATGATCTTTGAGCAGTCTCTCCTCAAGATCTGCAATCGTCGCCTCATGCTTAGCTTTGAGCTTGGCAAGATGTTTGGCCTTCTCTTCTTCCTCAGCCAAAGTTTGTGACAAGTCGTTTGATCTCTCTTCAAGAATCTTCTTTTCCTTCAGTAATTTCTGGTTTGTATCGTCAGACAAGGCCAGATCTTCTTCAAGTTTTTTTATCTTGCCGTCGCACTGGACTTTCTCAAGCTGTAACTTCTGCCTAGCAGCTTCTTCCTCCTCCAGCTGTTCCTCGAGGTCGCTTATGTTCAACTGCAGCTTTTTCTTCTCTTGATTCAAAGCGGTGCTACGTTCCTCCTCCTCTTCAATCCTGGCTTCTAAATCATGCAATATTTCCTCCAGCTCTTGTTTCCTCGCTGCAAGTCTGGCCCGCATTTCCTCAGCTTCAGCACAGAGTTCAACTTCGGCTTGCAGCTGTTCAGCGAGTACAGTTTTCTCCTCTATGGCTTGCTGGTACTTTCTTTCGTACTCTTGAGCGGAGTGTAATTGCATGTCGAGTTTATCCCTGACTTGTTTGAGCTCATCTTCTTTCTGTGTAAGTTTTTCCTCCTGTTTGGTCACCTCAAGAAGAGGCTTGACCTTGGTGTACAATCTCCACCATTGCCAATTACGGAGTTTTAAGTAAGCCGCACAGTTCCTCTGGATGATACGAATCGCATTGAGCTGCTGTAAACGTTTCTGGTAGTTTCTACGGGCCAGAAAACCGCGACAAAACGCCTGGAAGTTCACAATGAGATCCGTTATCTTGTAATCTCTTTCTTCCTCAAGCTGCGCCAGCACTCCGGCGCGGAAAAATATCTTCGATTGACCAACGCGGTAGAGATTTGGGTCCAATTCAAGGGCTTGAATCTGTAAAAGGGGTGAAATGTTGTGTTACAATTATTCAAGTACAAAAAAAAAAAAAAAATCGTCCGCATTTGACGAGATCAATTCTTACCATTTTTTCACAAGCCTTTTTGCCGTCCATGAAACCCTTCGGAATAACGTTGGGAGTAAGAAGCTCGTATCTCTGCCTGAATTCTTGGAATGGTATTCTGTTGGGGAAGCCTTGTCTGCATATACGAATGCCCTCTAGAACTCCGTTGCATCTTAGCTGGTCGAGTACCAAGGGAGCGTCGATTTTTCCTGCGCGTTTTTCGTGGTTCGGAATAATACACCTTACAAAATTTGGGTTGGTATTACGCAGAGTGACCATAAGCTTGGCCAATTGCTCCTTGTAGAGCTGAGATACGGTTCTAAACATTCCTTTTCGAGTACGGGCCCCAAATTGGGTGTCGGTCAGTGCCTGCTGAGCCATTCCGACTATCTCAGCGTCTTTCCATATATGGCAGACGAAAGGATCCTGAGAAGCTTGCAGGAGACTAACAACGTTCTCGTTCAGAGGGTCCATGTTCTTCATGAGCCACTTTGCCGCTGAATAATCAACTTTTCCGGCGTAGTGAATTATCGCGAAGTCCGCAACCCCGCGAAAATCAGTTTTCATGAACTTTGGATGGACGCTGTGAGCCCCGACCAATTTTTCAACAAATGTTTTGTCCGTGGCCTTAGGGAACCAGCATTCTTCATCCAGCAGAGCCATTATACCCATAGGTTTATCGATCAAATCAATTGTCGGTTGAAGATCGAGACCGAAATCAATGAACTTCCACTCTATACCTTCTCTCTGATACTCTTCCTGTTCGAGAATGAACATAGTGTGATTGAAAAGTTGCTGTAGCTTTTCGTTTGTGTAGTTTATGCACAATTGTTCGAAAGAGTTCAGTTCGAATATCTCGAAACCAGCCATATCGAGAATTCCTATGAAACTAGCTCCCTGTCGTTTAGTTCTGTCCAAAGACCTGTTAATCCTGTTCACCAACCATCTGAACATCCTCTCGTAACAGGCCTTGGATATTGCTTCGACAGCAAACTCCACCTGCTCCTTAGTCTGGGCTTTAGTTACGAAATCTCTTCCCACTTTGATCCTTGGTTTGAGGAAAGCTTTAGTCATTTCGGTGACGCTAAGCCCCAAGAGATGAGATACTTTCTGGGCTACTGTGTTATCCGGAAGTGTAGCTTGGTCGGAATTTCTTTCCTGTCTGAACTGCATTGATCCGAACAACATAACTGCGGACACAATTCGGAATATTGATGAGAAATCTTCGTGCGTCATCCCCATTATATTCATAGATTTAACTGTAGCCAAGTACTCGGCGGCGTCGTCCACTCCGGGTACGGGCAACGATCCGTTTGACAAAAACAGGTAGTTTTTAGGATCTTCCAGGATAAATTCCTCTGTAAATAAATAAGTAGTGGGTATAATATTGCTGATTAATTGGAAATATTGAGTTTCTATCCTACTGCTTGTTCAAAAATTACTTCTTTGTTCAGGAGAAGCGCCAGCCAAAAGCTGGTAAAATATATGGAAGGTCCTTTCATCCTTTGCTTGACGAATGGCACGGGATTTCTCAAGTAGATATGTCTCGATATTCGCACCAGCGATGTAGCCGGAAGCATCGAAATTAATTCTGATGAATTTTCCCTGTGAATATAAAGCGGATATCATTGTTATAGTATTGTATAATAATCCATCGATTGTAATAATAATTCTGTAATAAACTGATCATTTGGTCTTACAAAACGTGAGGAATTGTCGTTCTTGACTGTCTTTGCATTTCCAAATGCTTCTAGGATCGGATTTGCCTGTAGTAATTGCTGTTCTAGTTCACCCTGCGAAAAAAATTTAGTATTTTATGTGAATATGTAAAATCTCTGAGATTTTGATTCATAGAAATGAAAATTCTGCATCTAGCATGTTGCATTACTAGCATTACTACTAAAGAAGTTTAGAGCGAGAAGAAAATTAAACTTTTGAACTAATACGGATAACAAAAATAGGATAATATGATAGAAAACTCGATTTTATACACTGGAAAATGACTATAGAATCGAGTTTGATTGAACTTTAATGGTTTTATAAAGTTTCTCTTACTCCTAATAGAAAGAAAAAAAAAACTACAGAAGAATAATACCTATGATATGAATCGAAAGTTAAAGTAAACATTGAATGTTATCACAAATTACAATAAAGTTTTATCTTATGAAGTGTTAGCTTCTATTTAACATTTTGCAAGCATAGCTATATTAGTGATGGAATGCAGAATAATATTTTGATGTTGTAACATACGATTGTTAATACATTAGATTACATACACACACAAGAGAATGAAGAGCAAGCATTGATTAAATACCTTTGAAAGAAATACCCTGTGTTTGTGTTTAATATGTGAGAAAAAAAAATAAATAAAGTAATATAGAAGGATACTAATATCAGTGACATAAAAATGGTAAAAATTACCGAAAATTTCTCCGTGACCATTCCTGTTGGTGACTTCATTTACGAGAGCAGCAGGAAAGCAAGAAAAAATACCCTTGTTAAGAGTCGTTATTAATGAATTAACTTGTTACTTACTCCAAAAGTGAAAAACAATAACAAACAAACAAATGTGGTGTAAAACTAACACAATTACAGTTACGTTACGTTAAGTTTAATCATTTAGTACCTAATCGTGAAATTGTTTGTTAGTAAAATTGTGATTATTAATTAAGCGCAAAGCAGTGTTACATATTATATACATATAATATAGTTAACTGAATTTTTTTTTTATAACTCACTATGATCAATGCTGGACTTGGAGTCTGTAGATAAATCATCGAATGTCAGCACCGAAAATATGAAAATAAAAAGTAAAGAAATTAGATACACATTAGATTATCTACATTTATACATGCGATGACATTTTAAAAGATCTTTGAGGAGGTAGCGTGAAATTAATTTTGCCAAGAAAAGAATTTAAAGTCTATTAAATTGATCGATAAAAAAATTGCTACTAAAACTGTTCAATGAATATAATTAAATAAGGAAAATTATATAAATTTAAATGAATTATTTTATAATCTACATCGATGTTTATAATACAAGAATAGGAAAAAAATAAATAAAAATAGATCGACTATACGCTTAATTATGTAATTAATAATTATAATTAATGATATTTTAATGACGATTGTACCACGCTAATTGATAATCTACCACTTTTTTTTTTTCTTTTTCTTCTTCTTCGATATATAGAGTGTCGCGACTTCCTGTATACAAAAGATAAGACAAGAACAAATAGAAAAAAAAAAGTGTTTTACGCAATGAAAGAATTACGACGGGGCGTGTCAAAGTCCTCGCAATCAGTATATATACTATATGGAACGTATAGTATGTATGTACGTTATTCATTCGATGATCGATTTCAAGTTAAATATATAATCAATAATTATAAGATTGTATAATAATGAATATAGAATCAATTTTTACGATGGAAAAAAAATTAAAATAACAAAAAAAAATAAAATAAAAATATTTTCGACTCTCTCCTAATTGAAAATTTATTATAATTCTACAGAGATATTTAATTTCTGATTTACAATGAATGTTTGATTTTTTAACGTTGCAGCTATCGCGAAGTTTAAGAAATAGAAGAAGAAGAAGAAAAAGAAGGAGAAAAATGACTCAACGTCTGGGACCTTTTAAAAGCGGGTATATAAAATGAATAAAATAAAAGTGTTATAGCGCGACAGTGAAACCGTGAAATTTATTGTGTCCTTATTAAAGAAAATAAAAAAAAAAAAAATGGAAAGAAAATGAAAATAAAAAAAAAAGAAATTACACACCTAAGATCCTCGTGTTAATAAATTCGCGAGGCGATTGAATGTATGTCGAGGTTGTGAAATTATAAAAATATCTTTACCTATACCTCGGGTAATACTTGTACTACGTCTGCACTGATCGCGGTATAACAAATATGTAGTAC
Source organism: Tenthredo notha (assembly GCA_914767705.2). Lineage (NCBI taxonomy): Eukaryota > Metazoa > Arthropoda > Insecta > Hymenoptera > Tenthredinidae > Tenthredo > Tenthredo notha. The sequence continues at coordinate 8,937,994 of OU611911.1, read as the reverse complement.
AAATTATACTTATACATCGATTTAATAAACGGTATTGAGAAATTCGAATTAGTTAAACTAGAGCAATAATCCACAATGTATAATACATCTCCCCTTTTCTTATTTATTTATCTATTTATTATTTATTTATTTGTTCACTGAACAAAAAAAAAAGAAAAGAAAATAGAATTAAAATAACCGATTTTCAAAAGTTATTATTTATTATAAAAAATAGTAATCGACTGATCGAAAAATTCGATGAAATTTAATGAAAAAAAAAAAAAATTCTAACTTCAGGATACGTCTATCTGTCTATCTGTAAATTGTGCGATATCGTACACTGTGAGAAAAACAATTTTGTGGATATTGCTCGTAATCTAGAATCCAATATTATCATTTCATCATCAGGCACGTATCTATCAGCCATAAAATAATTTTTAAAAAAATGTATATATCTCCGAATATCTCGGATTAAAATCGTCGATTTAAATTGCATATGAATTTTGAAGAAAAACCTTCGAGAATCCGTTAAGTTAATTAAATAAATTGATTTCATTTTTTATCTTCTCATTTTCATTTATAATGTGAATAATTAGACAATATATATATTATATATACTCAAGGCACAAGTGTTATCAGCCTGTGTTGCTTTCGACTATAATAACGTTATACGACATACGTTAATACAAGTTTTACATGAGGTGGTTATACCTAGAGTGAGAGTATGACTATTGTAGCTATGTTATTGAATTACCAAGGACTGCCTTAGGCGAGGCTATAGGGTAGAGAAAAAATTTACTTTTATATTAAAAAAAAAGAAAAAAATTATGACAAGACCAGGTAAAAATGATAAAGCCATAAATAAAACGCGTACCTATCAAATATTTTCATGAGACGATCTAGTGTCATGAAAAAAAAAAAAAAATTATAATATTTCGAAATTCAATTTCATTTTTGTTCGTTTGTTTAATAATTATCTACCAAACTCATTATCGACGAATTCTTTTCCAACTTACAAATACAAAGCACCTTATACATTCATAAACTTAAATATATACCTATATACGTTTTATAACTCTATGTGGTGATATAGAGTCGCACCCGCATTTGTGCAAACATGTAGACACTATTACGTATTACATACCGAGAAAATTTTAGCAAAGAATTTTATCACCGTTCAAAATTCGCGTAATTATGTTATTTCTATTTTTATCGATTTTTTGTGCCAATTTTTTTTCTTTCTTTCCTTTATTCGTCTTTTTAATTCCGAGTATAATTTATAAAGTAGAACGAATTAACTATACAGAGACGTCAATTCATACCATCTATGGTCAGTTTTATACAAGTCTTGAATGTTACGATTTTCCGGTTTGCGGTTTTGTCAGCGGTTTAACAAACATCCTACGGATTTGGTTAGCGGAAAATACATTTCAAAATCACATACATCTCATAACGAGTTCTGTTATCACGTAAACATACATATATGTATGTATGTATGTATGTAATGTATATCTTATCACTTCGTCGCGATTCATAATTCCCGTCAATTATACGATATATTCCTTCTAATTTGTAATAATGTAAAACCTACGATTATAGAAGGAATCGAAAATCCTATAAACTTCGTAATTCAAACAATAAATTTTTTTTTTTTTTTAATTACATTAATACGATGTGAAAAAATAAATAAAAAATGAAATAATTGGAGGGGGCTGAGATAATAAAAAGGAAAAAACTTACCGCATTTGACTTTGGCTTCGAGGCGGCAACGTAAGCCAAATACTGGATCACCTTTTTCGTATTTTCAGTCTTTCCAGCGCCAGATTCACCGGTGCATAAAATAGCCTGATCTTCACGATCTGAAAAGAAATGTGTAATGAAAACAAAAAGGAAAGAAAGAGCCAAGAGAATTTTTTATCTCTGTTCATTAGATGCTAAAATAAATCCAAAGAGATAAATATTTGTTGAAATTAGTGAAAAAGTCTATTTTTCGAAAGAAAACCAATACTTTTTTTGATCACCAAGTTGATGAATAGTGAGAAAAAAAAAAAAAAGCGTGGGTGCAGAGGGGAAAAGTATACAACGTTGTAAAAGAATAGAAGAAACAGAAAAATCAACTAGGACATAGACATTTACGTCTAAAAAATTTTTTTTCACCTGATCATATTGATTTTAGTTACAGTCTATAAATATTTATTATTTTATCTAATTACCTTGCAACATTGAGCGATAAGCGGTATCAGTGATGGCAAATACGTGTGGCGGTACTTCGTGGCGTTTTATACCCTTATACCTTTCCATTATTTTTTCTGTATAGATCGGCAGTCTCTTGTAAGGATTGACAACCACGCAGAAAAGGCCGGAGTAGGTCTGCAAATATTGATAAAAAAAAAATGAATAAAAAATCTCAATTTTTATATCAGCAAAAAATAAGAAAATCTGACTCAATTTTTTTTTTTTTTTTGAATTCGTTCATTTTCGGTTCATTCATATATATATACCTATGTATAAGACTGGAAAAAACGTTTCTTCTAATTTTATAAAATTCAAGAAATATTATCATTCAATGTTAAACGTTGTTATTGATCTATAATAATAATTATAATTATACGTAAAATTGTTAATCGAGGTTATTGTGCAATTCCTGTATATATAGGTACATGTATATAGGTATGATATAAAGGGAATTGTATTAATTATGACAAATGTTAATTAATAATGAATCGAGCCTCGCGAGTGTTTAATTTACCGATAAAAACCTGCACACCGGTAACAGCTTCGTAAAAATGAGGACATTATAGATATATAATAATTTGTATGATTAGAGCGTAGGTCGGTATATAGTTAAATCGCGGACGTTATACCGCGAGTACGAGTTTCGTATTTCGTATTTCGTATTTCGTGTTTCTTCATTCTAGCATCGTAGGCTTGAATTTACTTGAAAGGCATTTGTGTTGTGCACCGTTGCACATATTTATAATAAGGAATGTGTAAACGTCTAAATCGCTCGACTGCACCGCAAATTATCGAAGAGTATTATAAATGAATCTCTCTCACACCGGCGCGGCGTGGGCGATGTGATTAACCCACGGATTAATATAATAAACTTGTCCCGTTCAAGCGATCGTCACGGCTATTCGAAATCCTTTTTTCTTTCTCGATATATGTACGAGGTGGACAGAAACAAAAAAAAAATCATCATCATCATTTTCGAAGCATTCCTTGTCAAAAATCGCGACGAATTTATCCCACGTAAAATCTATAACAGTTTTCAAATTAAAGCGATAGTTGAAATTCTGACCAATCGTTAAATTTAAAAAATCGTTACCATTTGAAAACTATTAGAGTTACAAATTTTTTCGTTGAGAAAATTCGGTCTCAATTTTTTTTTTTTTCACAACGAATCTTATCGCGCTAATTAGGTATATGTAAAATGATAAATCATGTCTCGTTGAACGAGTCTAATTATTTAAGACGATAAATTCAATTATTGCGAAAATTCTGCAATAGCGTATTATGACCGCATTAATTGTTGCATCAATAAAATAACGATAAAAAATCATTGATAAATCAATAAACCAGCTGCGGCTGTATGTGTTGCTTGATTGTTGCTAAAAATAGGGTATATAACGAACGTAGAAAACCGTTTATACTGAAATTGGTTGATTTTCTAAAACGCTTACAGTAAGTATATATAACAACTAGATGCTTTACTGATCTTTGCCCAACCGCGTGTGAAATAAATCTATTTATAAATTATATATCTACGCAGTTCATATAAACGAAAATATATTTGTTTTCCAAAGATTTTCATACAAATATTAAATTCCATACATTTTTTTTGTATTTTTATTTTTATTTTTATTGCAAAAAATAAAATAAAAAAAAATAAAAATGATAACACAATACGTTGTATGAAAATGTGCGTTTTATTAATTTTCGGACTATAAATTCACTTTAATTAAGTTTAAAATAATGAATAAATAAAAAAATTTATTATAATGAAATCTGGCTGCTGCTGTCACGCCTAAAGAATTCAATCGTGGTATTTGTCATAGTGGTTGTGGATTCATTCATTCATGGCAAGAATAATTATTTCAAATAAAACAATGGATTCTGTATATATCTCGTCGAGGTTTTCCTCGTTTGGTTACCAAAAATCTGAGAAAAAAAAAAAAAAAAAACGTCGACAATTGCAAGAATTTTCTTCATTTTTTCTTCATTTTTTTTCATATACAGATAACGGTATACGGTAAATTGTAGACTATAAACGTGACGTAAGTGTTCGAACATTCCATCTCACATATCACTCATACAAATTCATTAAAATTCTATAACTATATATACCGTACTACTATAATAACATACCTAACATACACGTTCTACATAAAAGTATGTAGAATATTTTTTAAAGTAAATATTTTTCAATTCAATAAAATATAAAGTATAAATATTGTTGTTTAATCGACTTGGCTAAATTTCAGATTTGAATGCATAAATTCCGTATATTAATTTATTTTCTTCTCTCTCTCTCTCTCTCTCTCTCTCTCTCTCTCCGCATGTTACAATTTTTCGTATGTAATATAGAACGTCGATTTATGCTTACGACTGTGTGCGAATGAGTATGAATATAATAATAATTAAAGTGTTTAAAACGATTGTTATAAAGTATAGTAAAGTATATATATGCATGCTTGGTGTTAGCAGCATTGGTATGTATGGACTGTTGCAGTAGTAGGTAGCAGCAGTCTGGTTGAGTAGGTAGGCCTTGGTGGGAAGAAAGTGATGGTGAAAGGTTCAACAAACGATAATTGACATTGATCTCATAGCACAGCACGTTATTAAATATATACACCAAAAATAATGATCACCGGGTGTGTGTAAAGTATCATTAATTCTTAGAAATTTTTATTAAATTTAAATAACGAATTGAGAACAATTCTCACACACATATCGCGTGACTAATGCCATAAGGTCGTAAGCGCCGAAAAAAAAAAAAATGTTTTTTTCGCGGATATGTCCAAAAGATGTTATCTTGCATGAAAAATATTTTGCCACCAAGAAACCGAATTTTATTTTTTTCGCGCTTACGACCTTATGGCATTAGACACGCGATATATGCGTCGTGGTATGCGTCGTGATTTTTACTAATCATCTTTATATACATTATATATGTATTGTAGAAACAAATGAAACAAAAATCAACGTCTTATCATAAGATTCTGATTCTGATTCTTTATTATCCTACGATCAGATATTTAAGATATGTATTAATTATCGTTTGTCATAACACTTTGCTATCTTATAAAATTCTGAATTTCTTCGATAATCGAAAAAATTCTATGTGTAGCCTCCAATTATTGTGTAATTAAAAAAGAAAAAAAAATGTAATCGACTATGTAATACATAGAAATATATTTTTTCTTCTTCTTTTTTTTTTGGGTTTCTACCAACGAACTCTGTAGATTTGCTTTATACCTATCCATCTGTTTATCTATTTATCTATTTATTAACACGTAAGATAATCTATGGATTAATCACCGTATACCTATATCATAATCAAAGATTATAAAAATTTTTCGATATTGTTTATTAGATTCGTATATATATATATACGTGCAGCATTTGGTATAGAGATAATCACCTATATACAAAGTACAAATATTTGAACTAATCTTCGGGTCGGCCAGCGTTGTTTGATGAAAATACCGACCAAAACACGAAAAAAAAATAAAAATAAAATAGAATAAACTAAAATAAAAAATGATGAAATATAGAATATAATTACAAAAATATACTCAATATATTTAATTGTCGTTGGTTTTCCGCGATTAAATGGTGTAAAATTTCGAATACGTTGGAGACAAATTTCGGAATTTCGAGAAAATGTTGAAGTTCAGAAAATTTAGATTCGAAATGCGGACAATTGAAAACTCCGAAAGTCTAGACCCGATTCGATCTATTTCTCGGGAAGTAGAGACATAAAAAAAAAGTCTTTCATTTTAATCGAGACCCTCTTCACGAAAATCTATTTTATCTACTTCGATTGATAACTCGATGATGTCATAAATAATTGATAGAATACACATATTGGTTTCGATTTGGCCTTTCGGATATTCAACCTTCTGGAATTTTGAACCTTCGGTGTTCTTAGTTGAAAAAAAATATATCAAATCTGCTATATATGTAGACTTTCGGTGAAATAACCTTTTCTAAACAAAAAAAAAACTGTAAATCAGTAATATTCAAATTCGGAATTTTTACCGTTTGGGTATTTTAAAATTCGAAACTTCCACCCGGTTGCTACTAATAAAAAAAAAAAATTAAACTATACGTTCAAAAAAATGCCTATATATTATAGTATAGTATAAAATTTTTGTCTATATAATAATTCACGGTCATATATTTCAAATTGCACTTATATATCAGCTTATAGGTATGTATAACTTTCTTTATAGACATTTTTCAATATATTAGTCACCAACTTAGGAAATCACTGAACTTTTCCAGTACATTCCTTACGGTCATACGTTTAGGAAAAAAAAAAAAAAAAAATCAAGAACCAGGTAAAGCAATTATCCCTTGCGTATAATAATAATAATAATAATAATACTATGCCGTTAATTTTGTATCCGGCGTGAGTAACCCAGCTGACATCGACCTTCTTAATCTATATACCTCATCTTTTCTTCCACGTTAAAAAAAACATATCCTATCCCATATTTCTTGCTAAGCTCTCGCGTAAACGTGAATCATCAAATACTTTCCCTTGCAGGTACGTACGATACGATACGATACGATACGATGACGACTACTAACGAAGAACGGAGAATAAGAAAAAGGAAAGAAAAAAAAATGAAGAACTAAGAACCACACAACATACGTTGGTATACTAAACACGCGTGTAGTATACTACTATAGTCATACGTGTATATGTAATATATTACACATACATACCGAAGATCGATTCTACTATTCGTCATCGTACCTGATCCGCGTAAATGCGTGAGTGCGTGAGTTTTAAAGACGACGACGACGCTCACCTCATGATCATAATGATTAGAGAGAAATACCGCTAATCGTAACCACGTATATCACACATATGTGATATATACTTTGATATTACATACTGAGTGTAGTTATGATCATCTTCAATATCAGAATAGAATTTATATTAGGGTGGTTCTTAATTTGATCATTTTCAAATTTCAATTTTTCCCATGGGCCAGGCCGTTTCGAAATATGTAAAAAAAAATATAATATAGCCAAAATCCCAGATTCCCATCGCAATTCTAAGTAACGTCCCAAAACCTTCGAATTTTCCCCATTATAATAAAACACGACTTGTGAAATTACGCGATTATATTTAATTTTTTTTTCTCCCTATATGCAGTATATAGCTTCGAATAATCTCAAACATGATAATTTTCTAAGTTACAGCGCACCAAAAAAAAATATTCTTATCTCAAAATTGTAATGAATAAAAATTTAGATTCAATTAATTATAATATAGTAAATATGAAATTAATGAAAGTGTATAAGAAACTGAATTTTCCATTTTTATGTCAATGAATATTTTCTATTTCTTCAAGCATTGTATACATTTATATATCAATGCTATATTATAATAAAGATTTTTAACTAATTTAACATCATCAATTGATATATATATATATATATACTATATACTATATATTCTTTAGTCGTTGATTTTTAAGATCTGTCGTTTCGAAGACCCTGAAACCGGTCTCTCAAACCGAATGTCGACGACCTGTCCAACATTCCTGTTTAGCTTACGTATCCGCGATGTATGTACATATATGCATACACATATACGTCTACGTATAGATTTAACAGAGTAAAGAAACGCTATAGTAGTTATAATGTGTTAGACTTTAAAATCAACCCCTAATTAATTAATTAATTAATAAAGAAAGAAAAAAAAAACCAATATTATTTCAATGTTCGCATTAATATTCATGAATATTGAACGAAGTTTTGTTTTATTTAGGTTTTCTTTGATTTTTAGCAAAAGAAAGTAAAGAATATAATTGAAAAAAAAATAAATAAAAAATAAAAAAAACTTTTAATCTCCACGATCAAAACGTTCGACGATTCGATTGAGGAGACTCCGAAGTATATGGGGCGACCATATAAGGCAGCAGAGTGAGCGCGAGCGTAGTTGTACACATCGCGCGGTAGTGTTCGATGCAATGTGCGAGCGAGTAAGCGAATGAGTAGGTAAGCGTAAGCGTAAGCGACGAACGAGGGCCGTTTGCTGCCGCTTGGGACTCGGTCAGCGTGTTCTTCTCATAGTCAGTGTTCGTTGTCGGTTTTATTTCCTTTGGGTATGTGGTTCGAGCCAGGCCGGGAGTTTAATACGGCTACAACACAAAACCGGGTTAAGGACGCTCTCCCTTAAAAGGAAGCGTCTTTGCCGGTTTGCCATTTTAAAACCACTCTTCGTTTGCTTGGCTTGACTTGCTTACTTACTTACTTACTTACTTACTTACTTGTTCGATTACGCTATACACATATATACCTATAATTGCGATGTTAATAAAACTTGACGAACTATCTATCTATCCATGTCGATCGAAATTACCGATACTATACATACGGAGATTCGAGAATCGGCGTAATTATAAGAGAAAGACAATTCATCATCGCGATGATGTGAATAAAATTTATGACCCGCGTCAATATGATATTAATAGTCATATAATTTTTTCGACTATTAATAAATATCATTTTTTTTTTTTTTTTTGAATCGAATGATCAGAAAAAATAAATAAATAAAATAAATAAAAAACGTCGTTTTATTATAGCGAAGATTAAAATTATCCCAGAGATCAAGTTTTTCTGTATAGGTACACCATAATACGACGAGTAACTAAAATAGTATAAGAATTACGTTAGTGAACTTTGAAGCCGATAACTTGATCCGCTAAAAATCCGACTTACCTAATATAATATGTTAATATGATTATATATATGTATATTTACACCTATTCTTTATTTTGACATTCTTCACGAGTGTTTAGTGTCAGAAATCGATTGAATACTACTATTAAAAGTTGTTAATTTTATTTTGATCGCTGCAGCAGCATAGTGAATATATAAAAACATTTTTGCAAAAACGATTTCCTAATTATTTTTTTTTGTTGATCCTATTTCGGAATTTTTGAGTACAAAAATTTTTCATCTATTCGTTTTTTGTTTGCTTGGTTGTTTGTTTGAGTAACGTTGAAAAATAATTATAAAAATTGTTAATAAATGAAAATTAATTAACTAGAAACAAGGATTTTGCTCAGGTCACTAACATACGACCGTAACAGGTGTATATCTACATATACGTAAAGAAATACGGATGAATAGTTAGGTAGATATTATAAGGTTTTAAACCGTAAATTAAACGGATCGCAAGCGATTCGCTAGACGAGTTTTATTTAATTTCACCGCACCCAGAAGCTTACATTATTACCTGCCTTATATTAACCAACCCTAATTTCCTTATTGTTTTTCAAATTTTCTATTACAATCGTTATAACTATATAATATAATATTAGATACTACGCCCATTATACCTATTATAGTTATAATAATGTTATAATTATAGATTAATTTCCGGTGTTTAAATAATTTTATCAAAAAAAAAATTCTATATAATATACAGAGATGAATGATGAATGATGAATGATGAATTCGTTTCAAAGAAATGAACGATCAGATCAGATAAATAATCGACTCAAATTAAAAATCGATAGAATATTAATTTTGACTGATATGTGAAAATGTCTCGATTTTTTGTTTTTTTTTTCCGTAAAACAGAGAAAATAAAAATTATAGGTATATTTAATAAATGTAATTATATTTGGAAATAATGAAGGAGGGGAAAAAAAAAACAACCAATAATGAATAAAAAAAATGAAAGAAAGATAAGAATAATAATGAATGAAATGGAATGGAATGGGAATAGAATGACAAGGACGTAGATGTATAGATATATAATAATTCCTTCTTTACAATATAATGACAAAAATGATAATGTATGTTATACTATATAAATATTACACACACATATATATATATAGTATATGTGAATCTATGTCGATTGTGTTAAAAATGTTATTATTTCGCAAAGAAGTTGTAATAATACGTGTATAATAATGTATAATGTGAGATATTCGTAGTCGTCATATCATTGGTATGGTATATATATATATATATGGTATATGGTATATGGTGGGTAAGCGAGTTCGAAAATATTTATAATGTTTTTACACCGGTACGGTACGGTATGGAGCAGCAGCAGCAGCAGCAAAGCGAGTGACATCATCCTGGACGAGAACCGTACTACACACATATATATATACATATATACGCATATAGATAGCAATACACGATGACAAGGAACACACATGGCGAGCTGGTTCCATTCGTTAAAGTGACGTCATTCGTTCCTGGACATGCCACTCGATAAAACAAACTCATGCATGTAGAAAAGTAGGTATAGCATATCTACGTATATATTAGGGTGGTTTTTTTTAAACGAATATTTTTTTTTTTCAACTCCCCATTGAAAATCTTGTAGTAGACGTCGAAAAAGGAATCCTGTCCAATTTTTAGCTCTTAATTCCAATTCTAAGTACTCGCACTTTTCTTTTTAAGTTTTCCCATGCTAAAAGCATGTAAACATTACGAATTTTTCTTTCGCCGCGCACAACTCAGCCACATTTCGATGGATTATTCTCATCCAAGACTCATTTTACAGAGAATTTAAGGTTCTTCAGAAGTGCCTCAGGTAGTTTGGCTGTGGTTTCAATCGCTACACCTGTGTGAGCCTTCAAAGTCGATTTTATGCATAATTCTTCTTTCTCACTGTAGGCGAATAAACAGTTGGACTTGGAGAAAAAAACTTTTTGACAATTTTGTAGGAAATTTATTTCTCTACAAAAAAGTCCAATGAATAAAGTCTCTCAAACCAGTATTTCAAAAGATATAAGGACTTTGATTTTTTTAAATATAAAATTCTGACAAAATGTCAAGTTCAATATTTTCAAATCAATCAAACTATCATGGGCACTTTTGAAGAACATTAAATTCTCTGTCAAATGAGTCTTGGATGAGAACAATCCGTTGAAATGCGGCTGAGTTGTGCGCGGCTAAAGAAAAAGTAGTAATATTTACATGCTTTTAGCATGGGAAAACTTAAAAAGAAAAGGTCGAGTACTTAGAATTGGAATTAGGAGCTAAAAATTGGACAGGATTCCTTTCTTGACGTCTACTACAAGATTTTCAATGGGGAGTTGAAAAAAAAAAATAGTCGTTTAAAAAAAACCACCCTAGTATATATATATATATATATATATACATATATGTACCTACTACCATCACTAAAAAAATATATATACACACCACAGAGAGCTTTGACTCTTGTCAGCCTAACGCCGGTATTGAATACCATCCGTTGCGAAAATAAGGAGAAAGAGAAAAAAAGAAAAAAAAACAAAAAAAAAAAACATTGAAAAAGATGAAAGAGACTTGAAAGATGAAAAAATGTTTGAAAATGTAGGAAAAAAAAAAAAAACAGACAAAGATTTCGAATTGATGTAGTAGTAGATGAAACGGTTTGCGATTTTTTTTTCGCTAATGTGAATATAAGTAAAATCATATTTTGAACAATTTATTGTGAAACAAAAAATGACAAGCTGTAATCATTAATTAATTAATTAATTAATTGATTCATCAGTATCATAGGTGAAAATAAATAAATAAATGAAAGGCAGAAAACGTAAATTGGTTTGAAAGATAAGGCTGTATGATATATAGCTGCGAGTTCGAGGATATACCATATGATATGGATTAAAAACGCAGAGATAAAAATTGTAGAGAGTTTAATTGATTAATTAGCAATCGAGAAATAAAGTGTAAGTAATTATCTGCAGGTAGATAATTATGCATATATATAAAAGTGTAGGTATAAGTATACATACACGTACATATAGGTTTATATATAAGTACCTATATATAAGACGAAAAAGAGAGCGTATAATATTTTTTTTTTTTTTTGTTTCTTTATTTCTTTCTTTCTTTATTTCCAACCTGTCCAACGACTCTAAATCACCTACAATCAATTTTAACATATTAGGCATTGCCAATCCTTCGCGAAGCTGACGTGATACAAATTCGGTCCTTTTAAGGTAACGAATAAACCCATAATATATATATATAGTCCTATATAACTATTATATATTACATATGACTATATGACTAATATGTAACGTGTATACGAGAGGTCAGGACTAAACTCTTCGTGCAGAATATAAAGACTGTCCTAATTTATATGATTTTCATTTTTATTTTTTTTTACATCCAAATATCAAGACTAAAGACAAGATGATTATGATCGAAGGTAGTTGTGTGGTATTAATTTATAAAATCAGTAATTTATTAATTACTGATGTGATTTAATTTAATTATTATAAGATTTATTTTCAGCTGCTAAAATTTGTAAAGAAAATAAAAAAAATAGAAAAATAAAACATCGCCTCTCATATACGTGTGTATTTTCAATCAATACTCCCGTCTGGAGATACGAAAAAAATCGAGATAAAAGTATAATAAGATATGAGGGAAATGAAACTATTGAATAAAAAAAAAAAAAAAAAAGAAATAATTATCGTATTCATGAATGAAAATAAAAACAGGAAAATAAAATTTAATTATAATTCTGAAATTCTATAATTCTATGTTCGAATTTGATTTTTCTTAAAAATTCTTGATGTATAATTTTTAACCAATTCTTAACCTAAGACAATAATTCATAAATTAAAAATGATTCAAGGGTACGTTCACCCCAGACATCGGGCGACACCCCCAACCGCGTACCAGACGTCTCCTAGCCTCTAGTCTAGCCTACCCCAACCCAACCCAACTTTACCGTAACTTAAGGCACGGGGAGAGGAGAGGCGAAGCTTTGGATAAAATATATTTCATTTTTTTTTTTTTTTTTTTCGCAAAATTATGACTATGAATATTGAATACTGAATTGATTCACGTCTTCTTTAATTCTTGGTAGAAAATTAGAAAATTCTGATCATATCGGTGCAGTATCGACCTTTTTTTTTTTCGTTTCATATATGCTCATGACTCACGGATGAGTGATTCTGTAAATAAACGTTGAAGAGACTCATCTCTAGATAAATATTATGCATACGTATAGTATAGTTATTTCCAGTGATTATATCAAACGTTAAATTATTATATATAATTTTAATATAGAAAATTTGAACATCATGCAATTATTCTTATCTTCTATTTCCTATTTTTTTTTTTTTTTCCTTTCTTGAAAAATCTGATGACGCTATGAATTACTTAGTCGTGTGTAGTAATTCGTATAACGATGTATAATATATATTTATTCCGATCACGTGGTCTTGTGTCAGCAAATTATTTACGTTTAGTTCAAAGTACGTATATATGTAAAATAAAGACAATATCATTGCGTACAAAAATAAAAATAAAAATAAAAAAAGGTACGTAATATAATAATCTCGAAAATACTTTGAGTAAATTGATGTATCGTCAATTTCTGTATAAAATCCTGTATTTATTGAAAATCGGTATAGGTATAGTTCTTAAAGACAGATGGGTTTAAAGCCTAAAACAATTCGTGATTTTTGTTATGTATTCTTAAACGACAATAGATTTTTAGTAGTCACATAGTATAGTTCAGTCGTCGAGGAGTCAGTCCAGGTAGATAGGTAACCATCTCGCATTCAAATTCCATCACCCCACCTTATTCCGAGAGACCAGTTTCGTATAGATAATGTGAACAAGGACGTATACAGACAGACAGACACAAGCCAGTATCATATACGTTGTACCAAAAGAATTTCTCTTGGTAAATAGGATAACGATATTTATAATATTACGAGGAGATCAAACTTTGTGACAAATCAAAGAAGATGAAAAATTCCATTCCATTTTATTCCATTTCATTCCTCTACCTATACATATGCATATGCATATAACATCGTATTCGTATACGGGTACAACATAAAAAAAAAAAAAAAAACTCTCTATTATTATTTATTACTTTCCTAAAGAAAAAATCATTCGCAAATTCAGTCGGTCGTTTTTTTTTTTTTTTTTTCATTGCTCAAGCTTTTCGAAGTTACCTGACACCACCTCCCACTATTCCACGTGGCTACGCCCGCACCCTTCCCAACACATTGAAGCATATATAATATATATATATATATATATATACATGAATTCTTGTTGTTTGAAGAGCTAATGGATTTTGCGTGAATAAAATCTAAAAAATTACGGACATTGGTATACTACCGCAGGAGGTATAATATCAGTCTATTTATAACGATATAGCGTAATATAATAATATATATAATAAATTTGATAAGATATCATTTTGAGAAATCAACAACCATAGCTGCATACACATAAGTGTAAAAAATAAATAATTAACAAAAATTTAAAAAAAAAAAAAAAAAAAAAACGCACCCATTTGTTGTTATTTTTATGATTACGATTATTATTCATATCATCGTATAATCATTAAGGAGAATAAATATAAAAATAACATATCATACATGTATATATATATGAATATAACTGAATAATTTGCGAATATAAATTATAGTGCAAATAGAATTATTAGTAGTGAGAGAGAGAGACTCGCGATAAACGGGTATAGAAAGACCTAGACAGTTATCTGTCAAGCTGACAGCGCGTTAAACTCTGTGCTATCTCTGCACGTGATGAAAGTAAAAGGAAGGAAACTAACGAATGAAATGAGACTCTTGCATCTATTCTGTACATATTCTATATGCGTTATAAAAAAAAGAAAAATCAATGGCTTAAAAATATTGTAAGATTTTGTGAGTATAAAACTTAAATTTAAGCAAGAATTTTAGAAACGAGGATATTTGTATAAATTAATAAACTAGATATGAGAAAGAAATAATGTTAATGAAAATGGAAATGAAAATATGTTCGTTGTATGTAAATTGTCTCGTAATTTTTACACGCTAACGGACATAATATGGAACTGAGAAACGAAACAAGTAAGTAAGTAATGAAAGAAGAGAAGGAACAGCAGCAGGCCGGTTGAGTTAGGCTGTCGGTGATTCTCACGTCTTGAATTTTCGAAGGGGGAAAAACATGACGACGAAATATCGGTACGGATGGGCGGAGCCCCCGAACAAAGACGGATCATGAATTGTGTGAAAAAAAAAAAAAGAAAAAGAAAAAAACTTAGCCTTATACGAGCTAGCGAACGCTTATCAAAATTTTGATAAGATGTACCTAGACGTAATTTCGTCAGGTTATGACTCATACGTTTCTAATTATTATACCAGTTTAAACAAGGTTTATGTATTTCTAAAGAAATACACCTCGTTGTAATAATAAAAAACAAAAAAAAAACAAAAGACCCAAAAACTTAACTAATCGTAAGAAACGAACGTTTCTAACAAAATAAAAAAAAAACCAATTATGTTAAATCTAACTGTAAAAAATCTTTTCTCTCTGTCATGTCTGACTCATTATAATTACTAGAATTACTACTACTGTCATTGGGAATCGCCCAAAACTTATTCCTAGAATTAAATGATAGCAGATTTTCAATCACCTTGTATAATGAAAGACGTGAATATGTAAAAACTTCGTTCTAGTTTTAGTTTATACTACATACAACGATTTTGAAACCAGTTTAACTATCAATTGGGCCAACGACTGATAGTCTTTTTGTTAATGAATATATTTGATGAACAATATAGAATAGAAAAGAAAGACTTTGGGAATAATATGTGTAAATATAATGTGGAGTATGCAGAGTTATTTTTTTTTTTTTCATTTTCATTTTTTTGTCATGTAATAGTTGTAATGTCACTTACGTAAATAAGGCCGGAATAGTAACGATCTTTTAGGTTATGAAGTACTGAAGCTTCGTTGAGACAGGTCAACTCTGCCATATCTTCAACCTTGTCAAATTTAGGGGGATTCATTTTTTGGATGTCATCTTTAGCAACCAAGACGCGTTTCCCGGTCTCGGCAACCTCAACCTCAACTTCATCACCACGTTCCCCTTTTATACCGGCTGCAACGAATCCTTGTGATTCGTGAGGTACCCATACAAGCTTTTTCTGTGTCCATTCTGCCTGTGTAGCTGGATCGTTGAAGCTGTTTCTATCCACGGAAAGATATTTCAGCTCAGGATCAGACCGGTCCACCCTGGAGTCGCCGTCCGCCATCTTTGTTTAGCGCGACAATGCGCCGAGGAACGCGGTTTACGTGCGAAAATACACTCGAGATATGCGGAGATTAACGCCAACGAACTATATTCACTTCTATATAATTAACGTCCCGTATTTAATACTCGCACTTTTAATTTTAACCGATAAATGTTTTTTATTATTATTATTATTATTATTATTATTATTATTATTTATTAAAATCGGTTAAATTCTTTTAATTATTTAACGAGTAACGATGTACTATTTTACCTCCGAGCTCTACCGTTGCCACACCACTTCTGACTCTATGGATGCGTGCTCTCAGGTCTCAGGTCTGCCCGTGAGCCGAGCCACCGCACGACTGTCGGTCGAGTTTCGTTGTGTTTGTGAACGTCGGTGTTCATATGTTTTACTCTGTATGCGCGACAGCCGGTGTTTAGAGATAGTCGACTTTTGCGGTCGACTGTCGACTGTCTTTAGAACGCTTTTCAACGAAGAAACTAGCATTCAGTATTCCGTTTATGTTTCATGTCTCATTTAAATGATTCAAACTTAACATTATTTATTTCAGGTTGACATTTTTTATTGAGAAATATGAAAACACGTATACCCATCGTTTAATCTATTACTATATCTCTTATAGTGATAGATTATTTTAGTTTCGATTAATCGCCGGTATGCCAAAGGCGATATCGATTCTAAACACCTTTGTATCTCGTTTTTTTTTTAATTAACGGATAAAAACGATCCAATTATTCAAAATTACGCTTTATTTTCACTTATAATAACGGATTGAAGTCATTTTTGGTCGATAGAATAGATCGCATAGTTTTCTTTTTTCGAGATACTTCTATGAAACTAACATTCCTTTTACAGGTGATAAGTAATGGGTTTTATTCTAGAAGGATAAATATAAATTATATATGGTAAAATATCTGGCGTACTTTTCGCGGATTGTTACTTTCGAATTTATTTATTTTTCCTTTTTTTCTTTCAACTATCACACAGTCGTATAATTCAAAGCTATGTATGTATAAAGGGACAGCGACAGTTGGTGGTAACGGCTGTTACTCACACATAGAAGATCGCCACTCCCGAAGATTATACTTCGCTAACAAAAGTCCAGAGCGCGCTAGTGCAACGTGTATACAATATACACATAGATTTTAATCTTATGATGATTATTTTTGAATGAATATAATTACCACAGTTTTCATTTATGCATTTTTTTCTTTCTTGGGTTTATCGTACGCGTTATATGATCTCCCGGCGGCTCTTACTATTTCGCGTTCTAAATATGAGACAATTCTTGTTGTAGATTAAAGAGCCGGCATTACTGATTTATGACGTATACACATCATATATGTTATAATGTTTACAAACGGCGGTTATACACGGTTACGCACTGACCAACTCGCATCCCGTTTTCTCTAGATTATCGCGAATTTCTTACCACGATCAATCCTCTATATACGAAGTCCTATCTTTCTTTAATCATAATATTCATATTGTCTAAATCTTACAATGCTCCCATTTATATATAAGTATTTTTTTCTTTATTATTTTTTTATATATATATATGGATATGTAGGACTGTCTATATGCGAAGAATTAATGAATTTCATTAGAATTCCTTACACCGAGAGAGATATATATACGAATATATGTCTTTAACCTGGTTTCTAGTACTTAAATCTTCTGACTCATGGTTCATTCCAAATATGGAAGATATATCGGTTTATTTTTATGACGCAACGTAAAACTTGTATATTTCAGAGTTTCAGACCCTGTTTGGACTCCCGCAGTCCTCGTACCGTATACTATCATGCAATTTTAAACAGAGATCATACAAATGTTATATGACTTTGGGTCAACGCGATTGAAGTAAATGTGTTAATTTAACATACCATCCGAGCAGGGGGGGAGGCAATCTTACACATAATATATTTATTGCATTAAATTATGAATCGTATAATACATATTAAATTGTTATATCTCGGTTAGTTAATTTCCAAACGATTTACGACCTTTCATTTATCTCAAATAAGTAGTATTTAATCATGCACGGTATATGTATGACGAATAACCTACCATATTTGGGCAAGCTAAGCCTCAGAGCGAATATGTTATGAAATCTGTGAGCTGAGAAAGTTATATCTCACACACGTATAACATATCCTTTAGTGTAGTCAGGCATTCGCATTATAATGTCTGTTTTTTTTTTTTTTTTTTTTACGTTTTCTCAATGTTATACAGTATGTCAAAGCCATCATACAAACATGATATCAGAGCGCGATAATGCGTGTATTATATTATATCTCAATAAAACAATTGAAATAAAATTTATTTCTTTGCATTTTTGTACTTCGAAATCAATGTAGTATAACTAAACGAATTGCGATCGCAATACTGATCATACGGGTCAGTATAAATTGAACTATCTAAACTGTAGACAATATTTGATGACGGCTATAAATACATCGACTCCATATTTGGGACTTATCATATCGTACGATTGTCTATAAAAATAGCTTGATCGTATAAGAGTTGCTGTTTAATAAAACGGTTAAAAGTTAGATGACTCAATCTCGCAGGAATCTCGAATACCTATAGGTAGTGACAAATTTATATCTATTCGAATTTGCGCGCTTTGAAAATCGATGGCAGACGACGATCACGGTTCGAGTTCACCAATCACGTGATTGAGATATGATGGCGGGTCGATTTTGAATTCAAATTTGAATAACTGGATAACTTACCCTCCGCTATTTTCTACGCTTATATATTCGTCGAAATTTACTCGCCAACAAGTTGCTCGGCCGTACCATTTTATCTTGAATCCAAGATAACTCATTCAAAGATAATGCGGTGAATAAAAACTATATATGGTAAATCTATGCCTTTATATGTATGTAGATACGTGTAACTTAATACCAAACTGACGTACTATTTCCATGGCTTGTTACGATCGGTCACAAATGGGATAAATTATTTTTAACTTAAATCGAAATCATTATGTCATTTGAATTCCGCGGTTCGTTATTCCCAACTTCCATTGCTTAGTGCCAATTTTTTTACTAAACTTCAGCCAATCCGAGATAGAAACATGATTCTGGCATAGCTAATATAACTACTTTTATACTCTCATTGGTCACATCTTTTCTATATATCATATTTAATTGCGCAACTCCGGTCATACTGCTCGGATGATATTACAGCGACGTTCTAGTGTCGTAAATATCTATTCATTGTAGTTTTGTACTCTACAATTATCCATTTCGACATCTGTCGTCTTCGTTCGATAAGTTTCGCTTCGCATCTCTGATTACTGATCTCTATAACTTTGCGTGAGTTTCTATGAGCGATAGATTCAAACAAATATAGATTTCTATTTTTTTTTTTTTTTTCTTTCTTGTCAATTAGTCTGATAAGTTATCAATAAGTATAAAGCGATTCCACAGCTCGTAGCACTTCACTTCATCGACTTGTAACAACCATGGCTAGTTATGGAGGAAGCGTTGGTGATCAAATACATTCTTACGCCATTGAAAAAAATGTGAGTATAAACTGAAGTATAATAAGGTATTAGCATAGGTATAACTCATACAGCAATGACACATTTCAACAATATTGTTACAAGATCAAATTGTTATCTTGCTCATATAGCACTAATATTTTATCACATCACTACAATCTCATATTCATAAGCAACGTGTCCGAGTCACCGCTATGTTCGCTTTTATCACATTACATCTGTAATATTGAATAATGTTTCATTATTATATAAAAATCGAGGAAATTTTGAAATATTTACTTTCGACAATTATGATTACGTGAGGTCGTACATTTTTTAGGCAACAATCGTTGATCTACGAAGCGATACCTTTACTAAACCTTCTTTGGCTATGAGACAGGCCATGTTTGATGCCGAAGTTGGCGATGATGTTTATGAAGAAGATCCTACGGTAAAGAGTACGTATTATGATAGAAGATAGTTTTTAGTAGTCAAAGGTATTTATTGTTTCATTTTTATTTGAAGAACTACAAGAGAAGGCTGCATCTCTATTGGGAAAGGAGGCTGCCTTATTCGTAACTTCCGGAACCATGGGAAATCTGATAGCCAGTAAGTATACGGAAGTGAAATATAGATAACTTTATTAGTTTACACTAGGGTAACAACTCTTTTGCCTTAATCTCCCAATTTTTTAGTCTCACCCCAAAATTCCGTAGTTTTTGGTATTCGAGTACCTAAGCCTTATAAAATTTATCTGCGATCAAACAATCTTGAAAAGTTGCTTAAGAATTTCGGAGTTAATTCGATTGGTTAAAATTCGATTTTTAAAAAAAATTCCATCTCGACTCTCACCCTCTGTATTTTTTTGTCGTCAATATTCATGGAAATGCTCAAAATTCTAGGCAAAAATATTAATATTTAGGAATCGCTCAAGAATTTTTAATTAAAAAACTACAGAATTTTCGGGTGAGAGCGAAAGTTGGGAATTCTAGGTCAAAAAATTGTCGCCCTAGTCTAGAGCTATGGATTTTTTGTTATAAAACGATTATTTACGTTTTCCCTTTTCTCTTTTTCTCTTTTTTCAAAAGTCATGAATCACTGCAACGTGCGATCCAGTGAAGCATACTGCGGCGGAGAATCGCACACATTTTTGCACGAACAGGGAGGAGCCGCTCAATTAGCTGGTGTAACTCTCAGCACGATACCAAACAACCCGGATGGAACATTTGATATAAAAACGCTGAAAAATCGGCTAAGATCCGACCGCGTCCACGAGCCAGTCTCAAAGCTTGTTCTAATCGAAAACACATTCAATGGAAAGATTTTACCACAATCATGGATTGAGGAAGTATCGGTTTTCGCTAAAAAGCATAATCTTAAGCTTCACATGGACGGTGCAAGACTTTGGAACGCCTCAATCGGATCGAACATATCCGCAAAAGAGATCGTCCGATCTTGCGATTCCGTAACGTTTTGCTTAAGCAAAGGACTGGGGGCTCCAGCTGGCTCGGTTCTATGCGGCAGCAAATCTTTCATCGATGCTGCGAGGATAGTTAGGAAAGTTCTAGGCGGTGGAATGAGACAAGTTGGGATACTGGCAGCAGCCGGATTAGTTGCGCTAAATGAAACTGTTCCAATCCTCAAGGACGATCATAGGCGAGCATATATGATCGCAGAAGCGATAAACGGATTAGATTCACCGGTATTTTGGGTAGATTTGAAGACCACCGCAACGAACATGGTAATGGTGAACATAAATTCGGAAAAAATAACCGCCCAGAATTTCGTCGACAGATTGGAATTAGTTTTGGATGACGTAGAGGACGATAAAATAATCGTGCGGAGCCTTATGATGAATTCTAGGCTTTCCAGATTCGTTTTACATTACGATGTTGACGATGAGGCGGTGGCAAAAGCTGTACGAAAAATTTCTTACGTCATCAAGAAACTTGATGGTAGAATTTAGTCTGAAATGATGGAACATATATTATAAATAAGTATATTTGTATTTTTAGCTTCATTGATTCTGTAACGGATGTTTATATCGTATCACAAACTATGTACCGAGTATTTCCGGTTATTTTTCAACATAAAAATTTCGAAAAATGAGAATAAAATAAAATAAAATACCTAAGGCATTGAAACAAATCCATTAACGATTTTTATTCTTCCGCCGGTATTATTTACAATTACAGTCATCGTCACGATTCTTTTCTGAAATGTATATGTATTTGATTAGGAAACCGGATGTGTAAAATAGTATCTGGCAGTATTAATAATGTTGTGTAGTCTTGGATTTATTCATAAATCCATTTCTCTGCCCATGAAGCCCAGTCGACAACTTCCTTAGTATCCTTCTCTCCAAACCACAGTTTGATCTCCTTGTTGGCAGATTCAACGGCGTCTGATCCGTGGATAATGTTACGGCCTACTTGCAGGCAGAAGTCACCACGGATTGTTCCTGGCGCTGAATCTTTTGGGTTGGTCTCACCCAACATAACACGGCCAGTTTTAACTGCATCCAGACCCTCCCAGACCTGGTTAATCAAATATTTAGTAAATTTTTTTTCAAAATTCATCCTCCGTTAGAAATAAAAATCATTTTTCTATAAACTTGGCATTAGATACGCGATATCTTACCATTGGCACTACTGGGCCAGAGCTCATGTACTTGACTAGACCTGGGAAGAACGGTCTTGCAGATAAATCGGCGTAGTGCTGTTTCAGGAGGTCTTCTGAAGCCTGGAAAACGTTAAGAATTTAATGATATGTCCATAGGGTCGCTTAGAGAAATCGAAATCATATAAATCGTGATATTTTTTCAAAAAAATAGAGCCAGACGTTTAAAATCGGCATAATTAACTCATCGACCTTTAGATAATCGTGAAGGTCAATTAATTAATCTAATATCTGCGATTCTATATCAACTGTCAGAACCAATTAGATTCAACATAATCAGATTACAGGCTTAGACTCCTTGGCTCAAATGCAATACAACACGGATTTTAAATCTAATAAATAAAATGGGTATCGTATTGGTCGGTAATAATGGAGCTGCGCCTTGTTACGAGATCTGAATGAATCGGTAGACCTAAATCGTTTCTCGTTAAAGATATGAGGTGGAAATAAAATACTTAAATAATCGCATATATGTCTAGATTTTCGCATTATTTTTATTCAAATTAATGTAGAATCGAGACAAACGGGTTCGTCGTCTAACTAATATATTAAATACACCGCGACCACGTGTTCGCTGACAATGATGGCCGCGGTGGTTAAGATATCGTTCGACACTTACCCACACCATCTTGAGAGCGACAAGCTTGAAACCTTTTTCTTCAAATCGTTGAATGATCTTTCCGACAAGCCCGCGTTGAACACCGTCAGGCTTAATCATAATGAAAGTGCGCTCTTTGTTGTCGCCCATTATGTAGATCTAAGTATTTGGAAATTAACCAAAAACAATCAGAACAAGAAGGTAGACAAACGACACCGGCAGGCGACAGGAGAATGAGACCGGGATGACGGCTGATGGTAGCTAAAAAGTGGTGGGAGTTGAAGATTCTCATGCTAGGGGTGTATCAATAAATGCATTTTCAATAAATATGATTTTTACTTATTTTTTAGGTTAAATCGGATCAGATAATTCATAGAATAAACATATGATCAGTGGTTATAGAAATTTATGAGATTACGGAACTAAAATCCTTCAATTCTCTACCACTCATAAAATTCCTGAAAATTTCTCTACCTGTGAATATAACAGAATATTCATGGGCCTAGGTTCCTAGCTGGGTACATACGGCCCTGTTGTCTCTTACCGGAAGCCGGCGAGGTTCCATGTTTAAAGAAAGTGACGTATGTATCGCATGTGGAAAAAAGCCTCGTACCCAGACGTCCCGCATCGATTTTTCGTCGATAAATTGGCAACAAATGATTAAATAAAGAGTTTAAATTATCATATTAAGAGAAAAAGAGTTAACAAACTATATGCAACCTGAATAATTGTAAATGTAATGAGTTTTATAGAATAAACTACCCGGTGTCTGGGCTTAATTCAAAATGGCCGCCGCATGGCGATCGCGTTCGTGATTTGGCCGACGAAGTTGCGGTTGCAAGATATTGTTTTGTTTTATCAATTGGCTTGTAAAGACGAGGTGATCGAGTCTTTACGAAGTAAAATTTCATGCCAAAAGTATAATCGACATAAATATAACCTTCCATGATCTCTAACGACGAGTTTTTACCCGTTATTATAAAACTGGAAATAACTACACCGCAGAAGACTTAATTTTTGGAGTACGGGATAAGAACTTTTATCACTATTCTCAATGCAGGCTCAGCAGCAGCAGCAGCAGCAGCAGCAAGGACACCAGCAAATTGCAGGAGCAAATGTCATATTAAAAATGAATGAAATTCAGCAGTTGTCAACAGTCGGTGAGTTCATATTTCAACTTAGTTATTCTCGAAATAAAGTAAGTGTTCTTAATAAAATATGACTAAATTAAAGAAAAGAAAGACAATCCATTTCCCATAGAAATTCGCAAAAAATTTTAACAAATCCACAATCTTATTTCTCGCCAAAGTTTTCATTTGTAGATTCGCATATTGAAGCAGACATAACTAGTCGCAAGCATGTCTGTTTCACAGAACAGAGACTTACTCTTGTTATCTTCAATTCGCTAAATATCAACTACGTTTTATTTTCCATCTCTTAACAGAGCCTCCATAATTATATCTGCTAATTAGAGGGAACATATTATATATTTTTCTTTTTTCTTTTCTTCTCTCATCTTTTATTGATATAATTTTCATTCAAGATGGCTTCCTCGTCTTTTTAACTCTCACTATAAATTATCTATAAAAAGAAAAGAAACTAGATGATATTTTATAGATTTTCTCTTTTCAAATACTTCGACACACAGACTAGGTACACGTGGGCAGAGAAAATGAGTAGTCAGTTTTGCCTGTATAATACAAAATGGCAAATCCCATTCCGTCCTTCTCTCTCTCTCTCTCTCTTTCTCTCTCTTTCTTTTATCTGTCCGTAACCGCGATCTGTGTACTGGACAATAATAACTAAGACAGGTGTGTTTTTTTTTTTCTTATTTTTTTTTTTCTTATACCTAATACATGAATATTATACTCTCCTATTGTTTCTTAAATAAATATAATCACTTAGGTCGTGACATTGAACTTAAAAATTCAAGAGTTGCGTAAGCTTAGCTGCACAGTTTGATTATTCTTAAAACCTATTATCGGTATTACGAAACTTAACGGGTCGGTATAAAAAAAGAAAAAAAAAGTATATATGCATGTATTTTCATTTGCTAGTTAAGATTCGCAGGAAAACGACGAGGAAAAAAAAAGAGATAGACAGAAAAACGTTAATAACGTGGCGCGGGAAGAAGCCGTACAATTTTTTTTTGTTCTCTTTCGTATTTATTATTATTCATACATCGTTCGTTCGTTTGGTTTTTGCCAGTCAAATATTGTTAATAATAATATCGTTGCTGTCATCATTATCATTATCGTACATGTAGCCGCAAAATCCCAAGGAACTCGTCAATCGATTAGACATTGAATAATTAATGGACTGAAAGAAAGAATATTCGGTATTCCGTACGCGTCTTGTGTTTCATTACAATATGTTATTAATTATTATTTTCGTATATAAATTTCGAATGTTATTTAGCATCCTTCGAATCTTTAAAAAAAAAGACGCGTATTCGAAGGTCAGCTAATAGCATGGCTGTAAAGCAAATACAATAAGATACAAGAATCTTTGCTGTGCTAATGAAATATGATATTTCTATTTTATATAAAAATAAGAAAACACATAATAATAATAATAATAATTAGATAAGAAAAAAAACGAGATATACATTCTTCTGAATAATACAATTATTTTACACTTGAATATAATATCATACCGTTAACTTTTATTTCTTCTACTATATACCGCACGCGTCTCGTAATAATCAAATAAAGAAAAAAAGAAGAAACCCCTTTGTTAGCTCTTTTTCCCTCTTTTTTTTTTACCTACTTCCCGGTGTAAATTTCTCTACGCGGTACGGGACGGAACGGTTGGCTGGCCGGCTGTAACCTTACCGCTGTCAAAACCGATGGAATATTCCACTGGGTACCGATGCCATCTGCTCAACGAGACAAGAGTGGGGGATTCCCCTTCGTTGGGTATACAGATTCCTCGGCCAACAAAGTATCGCAGTTTTCTTGTGCCAGTAGCTTATATCGTTAATATTTCGAAAACCCGTTTCAAACACAAAAAAACGAAAAAACGAAATTTTTTTTTCTCAAACGGTGATAAAGTTTTATTAAAATTTAGAAACTTATTTTCGAGGTAAATTATATAGCAGTTATATTATAGTCGTCGATGTTTGAATTTTAGGTAAAATATAGAAATTTTTTTTTTCTTCTTTCTTTCTTTTCTTATTTCTCGGCACCCTACTACTTTCACGTATTGAAACGTCCCTGCATTATCCCCTCCGTTGTTCACAGTTCACCCCTACTTTAGGTTTTTGGCCCCCATCGTTGTCGGGGGTATAATATAGGTTCTAGGTATGCCAAACGCGAAACTAAATTCAAACGGCAAAGTGAAGCTAGTCTGCGTATTATAGCTGTGAATATCATACATTAAATGATACAATTATATCGCGAATTTATTATTCATCTATAGAAATTGCTTTTTTTTTGTGTGTGTGTGTGTTTTTGTTGTTATTTTATTTTGCTCATTTAAATCGTTGAAATATGATGAGCAGTCAAGTGCAGAGTAGAGTTAGCGTAGGCATCGATTCTAAGAGCGTAAATAGCATCAACAATGGTCCAATATTTATTGATAATTCACACACCATTATTGGACAACAAAATGGACAAAACCTGTTGGTTGTTACCCGAGACGCACAAGGCAAGGAGGTGCTTGCTGTCGCCGACGAACAAACCATTGCTAATCTCACCCTAGACTTGTATTGTTAGTATTTCATACAATTTTCATTCATCTTCATTATTCATATATTGTTTTATCATATCACAAAACATTCTTACAACACGATTTTGCAAATTGAAATAGAATTCATCACGCAATTTCTTGCAAGATAGAAATGCATCATATAGCGTCTCTTTTTTTTTTTTTTTTTTCAAAATGCCTTTTTGGTTATAGAGACGAGAATTATAACAATGGGGAGAGTTTCATATTTTTTTTTTTTTTAAGTCAAGTGAGACAATCTATCACAGAAGTATTTAGCGATGATCCATGCGAACGGTGTCTTTAAATTCGTGAAATATATTGTACAGAAAAATTCTCATTGCTTGAAATTTGGCTATTTTTAGGGCTGCTGGAATTGGCTCATAGAGAATACCAAGCAGGAGATTACGAGAATGCAGAAAGACATTGTATGCAGTTATGGAGACAAGAAACCAACAATACCGGAGTCCTTCTTCTCCTGTCTTCTATTCATTTTCAATGTCGGAGGCTTGATAAGTACGTTTGATATACTTTTGGTATTAATTTAATCAGATTAACTTAATCCTTAATCCTTAAGCTATTTTTTTTTTTAATGTAACATTTCTCTAAAGACAAGATATACGATAAGATAACTGATCTTCGTTGGAAACTATAGATTTCTTGTTTGTTCATGGGATTTCTTTATTTCGATGATCATACTGAGTAAAGACCTTATTTTTAAGGTCAGCACACTTCAGCACACTTGCAATAAAGCAGAATCCACTACTCGCCGAAGCTTATAGCAACTTGGGAAATGTATTCAAAGAACGTGGCCAGCTACAGGAGGCTTTGGAAAATTATCGTCACGCTGTTAGACTGAAGCCAGACTTCATCGACGGATACATCAACCTTGCAGCAGCTCTTGTTGCTGCTGGTGACATGGAACAAGCTGTACAAGCTTATGTTACCGCCCTGCAATACAATCCTGTGAGCAAATATCTTCGTTCTTAGCTTTTTTACTATATTTATATTCCCAGAATTGATATTTTAGGACTTTTTTTTTTGGAGTATAGTCGAATAAGAACGTTCAATTGGTTTTCTGTCTTCAGCATATTACTGTTGAACTTTAAGTAATACATGATGTAAAATATGCATGATATGGGTCAAACTCTTCCCAAGCATCATGATTTTTTCGATTCTATCAGAGTTCTTAAGTCGTCCGCACTAATTGATTTACATTTGAGAATTCAAACCCATTTAAAGGTGTATTAAGAAATCAAGAAATTCAATTATATGTGTTGAAAATAGAGAATAAGTTGAGATCTCGGTTTATATTTTAAACGAATTGAAAGTGAAATGTTTTTATAAAAATTGTTTCAGGATCTCTACTGTGTGCGCAGTGATCTTGGTAATCTTTTGAAAGCATTAGCAAGACTTGACGAGGCCAAGGTAAGTTGAAGTTCAAACCCTGTGTAAATTTAGACACTAATCCTACACTTCACATCTGATATGTGTTTTTACTTGGTTTGAAAAGTATCTAGAGAACTAGATGGTTGTCTATGGAATCAATGGAGTTGATGATATTATGTGAAAGGAGAGAAAATCCTATTGAATAAAATCTGGAAATTATTTGTTTGCTTAACTTTGGATCATTCAAAAATTAGTAGAAACTAATATAGGTGTGTCGTGTCTCCTGTGGCTAGTGTAGTTCTGAGGAATGTGTAGAGCGAATGTTTGTGTATGTAGCTCATGCAGAAAGCTGTCTTTCTTTGCCATGCTGGAAAAGTGCGCGGCGCGCGATCTGCCATCAAAATAAAAACATGTGTTATACAATTTTTCCATTCTCTTGTTTCAGCATTAACGTTTTGATTGCAGACGAAATATTGTTGTGTACTCTTGCTTTTGGGAATTTTGGGTTTACCATATTTGACACTAGCAATGAATGAACAATATTATTAATTACTATTGATTAAATTATTCAAAATTCATAAAAAACCTTGACTTTTCGTTTATTCATTCAAACTCTATTCGGACTTAAACTTTTGTTTTATTCTTGTGTCAGATATGGTTGATGGGTTTAGGTTTGTGAAGTTGTTGGAGGCGGCGCGGAAACAACATCAACAATGCGCGAAATTGATGCAACGCCATTGATTACAATCATTCAAGAATGGTGTTACAGCAATTCATTTAATACCTCTTTTTTGTTGACCCTGTAAAAGCCTATCACTCAGATAGAGAAGACAAATATCTAAATAAAATTTAATAAAATTCAATTTCAAATCAAAATCAATTCTTCAAATTCTATGTGTAGCATGAAATAGGGTCAGCAGTCAGCGCGCGCGTAGTACGTAAGTTTGTCCCTAGAACTTTGGTTCCTATAATTTATTTACTTTTTTTTGTACAGCTCTTTTTCATCTCTACACTCATAGTTGGTTTCAGCTGCTTGTATTGGCGCGAGATTACTTGATTAGTTTATATATCAGCTGCTTTTGTATCAATAATAAATCTCATTTGAATATCTTTATTTTACAATCAGTTCCAACCAATGAGAATGCTTATGCCGTCCGAAAATAGTTTGAAAACAAAAAAAAAGAATAAATAAATGAGAATCTTGATGCAAAAGATTGTTGTGTTAGTCAAGTAGTCTGCTGCGGCGCGGCGCTTGCGATCTTCGATAAGATGCGATCTGAATTGAAAGTATTTTTCGATTGCATTGAAAACTTTTTCTATTCACTTTCATTCATGATTATAAAAGTCGTTGAATTAATTCCAAACGTTGTTTTGTTTTCACCTTGCGAATTTACAATATCAATTCAGAACGCAGCGGCAATGAGGGAAGTTTTCTGCAACTTTAATCGCCATTCCTAAGAACTCACTAGCGTCTCATCTCTTCCACTTCTCATCTCCATCAGCCACATTGATTTTCAAAAAGGGTCATAAGTAAGGCCGATTATTATAAAATTTTAAACGCACCAATTCATTCTTAAAGAAAGTGACGAAAATTTAAGTTTACGATATTGATTTTAATTTTGATTATCTAATCTTTTGAAAAAAAATCTAGAAAAGCTCAATTTGAAAGCCTTTTGAAAAAGAAACTGCAATAAACTTTAGATGAATCTAATTTTCAATATATTGATAGAATACTTGTATCTAGTTTCTACAAGTGGCTGATGAGCGTAACGAAACTGTGTTAATAACGGAACTATAAGCAACTAAAAAAAAAAGTTGAGGTAATGTAGTGGTGAAAAGAGATTAACGCAGCTATCTTGTTGTTGTCGATCGAATGAACAGCTCTAGGAGGGGAGATTGGAGCTATGCAAATGGCCGGTATCCGTGCTGGTTTCTTCGTCAAAGGGTGAAAATCTGAATCTGGTTATTCAGTAACACACTCTCAGTCTATGTTTATTATGAGAGATTTCGACCCATACCTACCATCAACCTACCGAAGGGTACTCTGAAGGTAAAGTAGCTCCCGCGGCCGGTCTCTATCCCATCCTAAATATATTCCATCGACAAAGCTTAATGCCCAAGCAATATCACAAGTCGCTATTACCTTTCGCAGATAGTAAAATCATTTTATGATTAACAGTTTACATCATTTCAGTTTGATAAAATCTGATATATCATAAATTGAGTTTCATTATTTGAAAGTTATTAGAAACTTTTGAAATGCCGGTATAAGCGGTCTCGTTCCATTGGGATAAACGTCCAGTCAGGAAGCCTTGCCTCTTTAGAGACCGAGCCAACTGAAAATCCCGTTTTTTAATATTTATTTTTAGGCACGGAATTATAATGTTTTCTAAAGAAAAAAAAAAAGAAAAAAAAAAAAGCAAATGCTGCCCGACCTCTCTGCGTGCGCGACTCATACTCATGCTTGTAATCTGGAGCGTCATTGCATTAAAACCATGAAATAATAGTTATGGCGGGAAAAGTGGATCCCTAACAGAACAGAAATTTAATATAATAAATTTCTCTTTACTCATTTACAAATTCTTCTATTCTCTCTAATCAATTTTCTACTACAATACTAAAATTAACTTCAAGAAAATGATAATTAAAGAATGAAAATTCACTGTTCAAATCGCCAATTTAAATGTAACAAAATTCAAGATATTTTTCATGAATTATTAGTGTTTGCGTGCCAATTATTCCACCGGACGCATTTCGGAGAATATCTAGCACCTTACCTTAACAGGAGTATGACGCTTCAAGCGCGTTGTATACCTATCACTAATTTCTGTAGTATTTTTATAGAAACACATTGGTACGTAGAGTTTGATTCAACATATCGTCAAAGTATCTCTGAGAACACAAGTGCGGAAGTCGGGGCATGTGTGTGATAAATATTGTAACAACGTACATAATTATTGCAAACCCATTGCCTCTACAGAGAATCTCACACCGATACAATTTTCTAACGATAAATATTTCTGTTTTAGGTTGGTCTATACCTGTAGTCACAACTCGATCAGTCAATCAATCAATAGATAAATGATTAAACAAATGAATAAATAAATAAATAAATAAATAATACAGTTATTAGTTATTGTCACACTCTAGTAGTAACAAACTTTGAAATTATAATGCTGTTGGAAAGTCATTCGTTACTTACAGTATAAATTTATTTAAATTACTGAATATTCATTAGATAACTTCTTTCTACCCGCAAAATTTTTAGTCTGTGCGCTCGAGTGTGACGATGATACTGCTCATCCTTTGTGTAGAGTTTGTTGTTGCGCCAAAACATATACATAATGTGTTCATCATTGGGATATTGACTTTTTAAAGCTTCTTAAACTGTTTTGTACTCGACAAAAATCAAGAATCATCAAATAATTGAGGTTTTAAATACCAAAAAATTCTATCTTAGAATTGAATTTCTCCATTTATCAAAAGATAATGAAATTCATTTTGGAGCCGATGCGATGTCAAAGAACATAAAGCCACTAGGAATGTTTTAAATTCTGGGATTAGTATAATGTAAATAAAACATTACGCAGTGGCTTTGTGATCTAAAGGATTGAAAATCGAGCGTTCTTTTAAGTCTTATTGTTGTTTATATGATTAAATTTTTGACGGGTTCAATACGGAGGCTGCTGCGCGGCGGATAGAAAGAGCGAAAGAGAGAGAGAGCGAGAGAGAGAGAAAGAGAGGTTGGGCAAAAGCGCGGCGCATTCATTTCAGAATCGCGAATATCATTTATCTAACGTATTATTTTTTACCTTTAGGCCTGCTACCTCAAGGCCATTGAAACACGACCTGACTTTGCAGTCGCTTGGAGCAATCTTGGATGCGTCTTCAATGCTCAGGGTGAAATATGGCTGGCTATTCATCATTTTGAAAAGGCTGTTGCTCTCGATCCTAATTTTTTGGACGCTTACATCAATCTTGGAAACGTTCTTAAGGAGGCAAGGATATTCGATAGGTAAGAAAAACTTTAATTTTATGAAATAAAATTTTACAATATATTTACTCGTATCATCTCATTTCGGTTTGTCGATCATCTAACAAAGATTTAGGAACTATTTCGTAAGGTATAAAGCTGACGACAGATTCTTGCGAAACACAGATAATATCGTGAGTGGAATAATGTATGCACCATTTTCGAGGCAGTTATATACATATATTTTCTCTTCGGGTACCTTAGTATATACTTTGCTTTAAAATATTTCTGCAATCTTATATTATTAGAGTGTTAGTTTTATACGCTCTGAATAATAAGAAGCAAACTTTATTGAAAAAAAAAATTGTACGTCTCTGTTTCAACTTATTCTTTAATACTCCAAATTTACACAGTTTGTAAATTGGCTCTTCTATCATCAAATAGAAATACTTTTGATGAAGTCTGTTTTTTCTATTTTTTCTATTCTTTATTGTTTAAAAAAAATTCTATTTCTTTAAAACTATGCAACTACGTTTTTATTTCATTTTTTCTTATACAAATGCCCATAATAGTTTTATCCGGGGCATTAAGATTCCAGATATTTTATCGGAGGATATTAAATTAAATCATATGCAATTCTACCGTACGAAATTCATACATAAAATCGTTATTCACAGGGCAGAAGAATATCCGCTTAAGTATAATATAAATGACAAACCTATTTCATGAATTATTCATAGAACGTAGGTATATATTTATTATAGTACAGCCCAAGGACTCTTATTTCATAAATAAAAGACACGTAGAATGAGACACTGATATAAATAAAAATAGGAAAATAGACATACGGTTAAATTGAATTGAACTCGCAACGATGAAAATGAGCCAATAAATACTAGAAATACTAGAAATACTAGAAATACTAGAAAACGAAGTAAAATTCAAACTGCTTGAAAATCCTTAGCAAATTGTTCTTCTTTCTGTTCTCTTTTTCTTTCTTAATTTCTAATTTATCATTTCCGAATCGGTAGAGACACACTCCATCTATAAATCTCGGGGTTTGTAAAATCCGAAAATGTTCAGGTCAGCAGATCCTTATTGTTTTTATCTCTCAGCTATGAATGAAGATTTTTCATGAGACGAGTTATAATATCAGTTTTGGTATAAAAGATCTGATCATCTTATGCGATGGTTTTTACGCTTTTGTTGTTAAATAAATCACAGTGTTATATCATCTCATAAGACATTGGATGTAGATATGTAGGTAGATATTTTTTATTCACAACGAAATTTTAAAGGAATATTAATATTATATAATCGTCGTGTTATAAACTATACGATATTTAACTTGAGTATTTCGCTTTTTATCGCAATTTTATTCTTCAAATATCACGTGCCGATAGACCAAAGACTTTCGCAAGTCTGATTGAAAGGATAAAGAAAGAAAGAAAGAAAGAAAGAGAAAAAAATCTATACGAAATTTGCTATGATGAAAAAATTCTCTGGGGTCTGATCCTGCCGAAAGATTCGTCAGCACGTTGTCTCTCGTCAGATATCGATAATAGGACTATCCAGCTCCTCTTTGTTCCTGAGTATAAGAGTAGTAGGTAAAAAATGTGTAATTGGATCTCTTTGTTTGCATTTTTTGTGCGTTAAAATCTTTTTTTTTCGAAAAATTTCTTTCACAAGGTTTCGCTAATGATTGAATTGAATTTGGAATTTTACTTTCATTCGAAATTTATTAGTCGATTAAATTTCATCTTCATATAAATTAATTATTATTATTATTATCATTATTTTGGTTAAGTTTCTTTATATTATTCGATACGTATATTTGGATAGAGCAGATTATATTGTTTTATACAAAAACCATATGGTGTCCCCTGCGCGTTATTAAATTCTTTCCATAAAAGGCTATAGGGTCAGATAAAAACTTTAAGGTATGCAAGTAAAACTCGATTTTTTGCAAAGTGAGAAACTTTATAATATCAAGTCTTTTTTTTATTTTTGTTTAGAAGAAAAAAAAGAAAGAAAATCAAAAACGGTAAAAATATGCTCGAGGTTCAAACTTTTTGGGTTTTGGGATACCTAAACGAAGATGAGAATAAAAAATAAAAAATAAAAAATAAAAATCATCGTATAATAAACAAAAATGGGTCGGGTTAAAGTTTCGAATTTTCAAAGTTCAGAATTGTATAAAAATTCCGAATTCGTTTCAGACGATTTCGAAGTGTTCGAAAGTCTGGAATGCGAACAGTTCTAAAACTCCGCAAGTCCAGACCCTCGAAATCCCAAAAATTCGGCAAAAATTTTACTTTATTTCTCGGGGTGTTAGAAACCAAAAAAATATATTTCATTCTAATCGAATATTCAAATTCGAAATAAATTTTTATATATTTAGTAAAATATTCAATATTCATGTCGTATACTGTATATAATCCTGTTTTACGAAAACACAGTGAAATCTTATACTTTAAGGATAGATATATGGTCTATATTGACTACAGACCTCGCAGACAAGCTTGTCCAACCATTTCTATCTCTATACCGCTATTAAGGGTCGTCTGTATCTCTACAAGAGACGATTTGCCAATCGACTACACATCTTCAACATTCGTCTCACGGCGTTTATTGTCACAGAGTACTCGACTTTGACCGAGATCAAACTAGATTGAGGTACACGAAGGGTATAGCGACAGTAATTGAAGACCTACCTACCTACATAAATTCTTTGAATTTCCGATAAATCATTGCGGTTTACTCTACACTCTAATACGATTATAATTACACGTCGATCCTTCGTACTTTAGAAAATTAGAAAACTTGTTTTTCGATTTGATTAAATTGCATATGAGTATCTCTCTCGGAATATCATCATAATTTCAAAAAAAATCTGCTCTCATTCGAGACTACATCCTCTTCAAATTCGAAATCACGTTTAGGTTCTTTTTTTCGTTTTTTTTTTCTTTTTTAGTCTCGGGTCACGCTGCTGTGACTAATTTTTCTAATTAGTATAGATATGGGTAAAAACAGATTGGCGTTAAAGTCTAGACCCATATAGTCGGGAATTCAGAATTTTGCGAGGTCAGCTGTACATATATCTGGTATATATATATATATATGTACATTGTACATATATAGCGAATAGGAAAATGCGCACTGCTGCAGTACTCGTTGCAGTCCAGAATCCCTTTCTCTCTTTTTCACTATTTTTCAAGCTTGAATTCAACCGTTTTCTCGTATATACTTTAGCAGTGAAAACTAAAAGAGTTTAAAGTTGTTGTCGCATAGTTGTCTCCTCGAGAACAACTCTTTAGAAGTGTAAATAAAAAAAAATAAAAAAAAAATAACTGACTGAGACAAATCTCGGTGATAAAACTTTTTCCATTTTCATTATCTTCTTTTCGGTATTATCAAAAGCGTATCTAAATTCTCGACAATCCTTATAACAACCCTCCTTATTTTTACAGACACTAAGTCTCTCAATTTCATTAAAAAAAAAAAAATTCAAATCGGGATTGCAATTGCAATGACTGTGAGAAAAAGAAAATTCACTTCTCCGTGTGAAAAAGGTACAAAGATTTGCGGGATTATAAGGAAAACAAATGTTGAAAAAATAGTTTAAAATCGTATAAAATCTCGTCTCGAGAAAATAAAATTTCTTTACAAATATCTGACGGTTTTCTCAAGTCATGGGAGAGATCAGCTTATGAGAGACGACAGACGTCGTCGCGACGCGGCGGTCCCCAGCTTCCAAATACTGTCGACGTTTAGACCCCCCAGAATGCCCGCAGTAGCAAGGACGATATTCCTAAATCAATAACCCCGATCTCCCAGCTTGGGTACCAGGAGGCCAGGAAGCCCTTTAGAATTTGAACATACATATTCGGCTTATTTGTTTCGCGATGTTTAAACGTTTTTAAATTATTCATTTCGCGATGTAATAATAAAAAATAAAAAAATTTCATAAAAAAAAAAAGGGAAAAACAAAACGAAACGCAAGAAGAGAAAATAAGGAAAAACTTTTATCGCAATTGTTTCGATTTTTTTATGATAATTAAATTTATGAGAGACACAGAAAGAAAGAGGCGATATTGATTAGCTTGCGTGAGGATTTACACATCTATACAAATTTACGATATGTGATTATAATTTGTGTATATCAAAACATTATAGGTATTACCTATATTAAATGGTAATGAAGAGAATCGATTTATTGTATAAGCCGTAAAATATTTCCGTTATATAATAAATCGTCGAGAAAAGTCTTAATCGTCTTTAAAGCCTGTGTGCTTTTTCTTTTTTTTTTTTCTTTCTTTATTTCTTTATAAACCGTAATCCAGAAAATATTCGAGATGATCTCTCCTCTCCCCATTCTTGAGACGGAAGATTTTTCATCGTTCAAGTAGCTACATATTACAATTCATGAAGTAGGTATATAGTGTATATATACGTTAGGTGGTTTTATATACCTATATACCATCAGTGAATTCGAGGAAACGAGGCGTTTGCGTTCCCCTGACAGCCTCGGGCTAATAAAAAAGAAAAAAAAAAAAAAATTCGGTATAAAATTCCATTCAAAGTGTACGTTTGTGAAATTTCTAAGCGAAAAATTAAAGTAGGGGATGAAAAAAAAAAGGAAGAAAGAAATTTATATATAACCGTTAAATATACGCGAAATTAATAAATTATTTACTTTAGAATCCTGAATTAGACCTAAGGGATGAAATTTTTTTTTGAAAAACTGGAATAATAAAAACAAACAAAAAGGAAGAAGGGAAACTGGACTAACGATCTATCGATCGAAATTTCTATTCTTTCTTTTTCGTTTTGACTGTTCTCTTAGATTTCTTTCTTTTTCTTTTTTTTTTTTTTTTTTATATATACAAGGGATGCGGCGAATCCTTTATAACATAAGCCGCTTTATCACGCTCAAAGCCACGCCCGTAAACCTTTTGCTCAAGCCCTTGCTATTTGGAGATATCTAGGATCTGAATACTGTGACCATGTTGGGTAAAAAGACTAGGCCGAGGTAGGACTAGTCCTCCTTTGGATTTTCTTGCCTCAATTTAAGGGTTGATTTATCCTCAAGGAGAGAACCTAAAAGCGTATCCGTATTCGCAAGCTTTAAGGAGATCGAAAAACGGGGGGGAAATACGAAAAGAAAGAGTCTTTTTCTCCATTTTCTCCCCTTCTCGTTTTTCCTTTTTTCCTTTTTTATAAGAAAAAAATCCCAAAAAATTATCAGAGCCAGTGTTAAATTTCTATGTTTATAATGGGGTTGGGTTCGAATCAGGTTACAGCAGGGAATCTGCTAAGGGTAGTAGGGGTAGTACTTCTCAGTTAGATTTCTCAGCCATTTCTCATTCCCTTTAAACCTTGATGGAAATGTCCTAAGGAAACGAGCTTCAGGCTATATACGTATATATATATGTAAAGCATGAAGCTCCAGTTTCTAGGGTTTCCTTCTTGGCAAAAGGGCGTCTAATAACCTCGCTGGAAATTACCCGTTAATGACTCAAGGTAAAACTTCTATCTATGTATCTCTCTCTGTCTCTATTCGGTTGAATTCATTTACTTACACATCTCTGTTTCGTACGGATAATAATAATAATAATAATAATAATGGCAATAATTTAACAGCAAGGATTTCTTCCTCACTGACCGTCTGATCAGAGGGTGTTTTTTTGTGGAGAATTTAATTCCCCGTGAAATAAAACGCTGCGCCTTTTTTTTTTTTTTGGTTTTATTCGAAAGAATTTTTTAGGTATATAAATGCTCACGATACTGTAGGTGGTTAACTAATATGTGTAATAAAAGATGTCGAGCCATTTGAACCGTGTAAATAATTCCCAAGACTCAAGACACAAGACTCCGGGATTAAATATTCATGAAATCTGAGAGTTTTGTATTATAAAACATGTATAAAGGCCGTTTAGCTCATTTCATATAAATGCGCGGAAGACGTTTCGACGTTTTTTTTTTTTTTTTTTACTCTGTTTATCGTTGATACGAAATTATTTCGAAAATGAGAGATACACGGTCTATTCTTCTCCCTATTCTTCCCTCTTTCTTTCTTCTTTTTTTTTTATTGATTTCGTATTCTTTATCTTGGATAGAGAATAAACTTATTGGTGTTTACTTCAATAAAGAAAATTTGAGTGGAAGCTAATATTGTTATCTGACAAAAATCAGCTTCTTGTGTTTTTTTCTCATTTTTTTTTTTCATCCCACGCAAGGTACTACGTCTTGTCGCGTTACTCCCACTTTAAATTAATTAATTTTCAATTTCGGAGAGAGGGACTATATTGATGTCAAATAATATTTACCGGATTCGACAATTCTGTTTTATCGTAGAGGGACAGAAATTTTTCGCTCTTTCAAAGGGTTAAGGCGGGGGGGAGGGGGGGACGTGAAAAACTGATTCACCGATAATTGGGAATCAAAAACTCGTTTGTCAGACCTGCGAGTGGTTTTTTTTTTTTTAATTTTTTTTATTCTTCTCGTAAATGTGAATTTTGATGCGAAAAATTTATATCTTAGTCGATAAAATGAAAACGTCTTCTTATTTTCATTCTTTTATATCAAAAATTTATATAACTATAAAGTAAAGCCTTGGAGAGACAGGGAGACTTTGAAAAATGACCAAAAACCTCCATAAAAATCTCCGCTACACTTTCGTATACTCTGATTTATTGTTAAGAAATACGCAAGAAAACGGCTAAAGACTTTTTATACGATATTTTAACCCATTTCCATTTTTTTTCCCCAACATATCTACGGCGAATCGAAGTTTAGACACCCGAGAGCGGTTTGGTAAACAGGAAAGCTTTTCTTTTTCTATAGAAAATTGTTGATTTTTCCTTTTTTTCTTTTTTTCTTTTCGGATTCCTTCTTATTCTCGACTCAATAAAATTTTAGAAATGAAATCCTCCGCTCTGTAGCTCGAGCTTGAGGAAATTTCAAAGAACTGTCATATGCACAGTTTGATCAATTGCTGTCCTCATTTTGTGGGCTTCAATTTTAAAGTCTGTGCTAAATTAATGTGGTAGCTCTTTATATATCCATGGTGTCTGTATATATATAGCCATGGGAATTCGCAACGCCTCGACAATTTATAAAAAAAAATTTATAAAACAATTTTCTACCTTCGCTTTTCTCTATTATTAGATTTAATCTTCATCAAACCGTTGCGAGTCTTTGGCGAAAGGGAAATAAAATATAAAGCGAAAAAAAAAAAAAAAAATTTACATCCAATATAATTATATTGTTAATTAATTCTAAAATTTGATTAACAATTTGGTTTCTCCTGCGAATCTGTAAAAAAGAAAACTTGAAATTTTCCTACTAGAAACGGAGTAATTAAGGTTCTGGCAAGGTGTGCCTAATTATTCTAAACTTTCATTAGTCGACCAAATGGACGGGGGGTAGGAGTTCTACGTTCTACTTTCTTATTTACGACTAATTTAAAATTTCAACATTTTATAACATTTTTTCCATTCGAATTGAGAGTTGAATAAATAAAAAATTCAATTTTCCTGTAATTATATGAATGCTGATCGTTCTGGCTTTTATAACTTTTTGTTTCCATCATCATTCTGCATAAATGCAAGAAAGTCATATATTATACTGAGACGAGTCATAAATGTAGAGCAGCTTTACCTCGTGTAGCTAGGTATAAAGAATGGCAAAGTCTCATCGTATTTAGCGTTGAATCTCATCTCGCAGAGCTTATCCCGGGGCGGGGGGAGGGAAAGGTAAGGGTAAGTTCTCCTAGAATTTATTGCTCATTAAACTAGATATGTCTACGTGCTAAGGTATAATTACTCGCGAAAATCTAGGAGCAGAATTACCCAAGTATAACTAAGCAAGTAAGTATAAGTAAGGAATGAGTATAATTTGGCGACATAGCGAGCTGTTATAATCATAATTTTGCTCTAATGCGTTTAAAGTTGATATAAAAATTTTCTATTTTTTTTTATCTTTGATAAAAAAAAGAAAAAAAGATATTATATACATACGTCGTAAAATGAGGTAAACCTAAAAATTGGTATTTACCCTAATTGATCAAACGTCAACGCGATGATAAATATTCAAACAAGTTTTTACAACCCCTGGAAATTTTTTTTATTTTTTCTACAAAATTTCTACAAAATAAATATGATATATCTATATGTGTTCCTGTATCTGGTATAGAGGAAAAAAAAAAATTGCGTACGATGTAATATTGAATTTTTAATATAAAGGGAATTCTAATAATTTTTGCGATCAAAGAAAAACGGGCATAAAATTGGAAACGCTGTTTCCCTTTCTTCTGCTTCTTCTTCTTTTTTTCTTTTCTTTTGTTCCTGTTTTGGATTAAATATAGCCCGAAGTTTCGACAGAGGGCCTCTGTTCGCTTCGAGCTGTTATTCCAATTCGGTAAAACTACCTACCTAATCCCGTTAAATCTTACGCGGAAGTAAAAGTACCGCAGAAACTTTGCAAACTTTAGCCTTACGTAGCAGATTTTTTTATTTCAACCCTTAGAATTTTCGGGTCTTAAAATACGCCCGATTTATAATTACGCGAGTATATACTTTTAAGGATTTGATATAAGAAATTAATTACCGAGCTATTATACGATTATCGAAAAATTACATCAGTTATAAGTAATTTTTTATTTATTTTTTGTTCAAAAAAGATAAATAAATGCGTTTTCGAATTAGATATCATCCACTAACCTACCCTGAAATTTTGAAATCTAACGTAAGTCGTGCGTGGGCGAAGGATCAAAGGAAAGAAGATAGCAAGGGGTTATAAGGGTTTATACCATAAAGGAACATAAGCTGATGTAAAAAGGTTGCCTTGGTCACCGCGAGG
Organism: Tenthredo notha; assembly: GCA_914767705.2. Taxonomy (NCBI): domain Eukaryota; kingdom Metazoa; phylum Arthropoda; class Insecta; order Hymenoptera; family Tenthredinidae; genus Tenthredo; species Tenthredo notha. Next base: position 8,897,036 of record OU611911.1, on the reverse strand, counting down.
AAGCTGCGTCATTAGTTCAAACTACGTGTATATATATTCCTGTGCTAAACTCTTTTCTAAAGAGAAATATATATACATAGAGAAAGAGAGAGAGAGAGAGAGAGAGAGAAAATAGAGTTTGCAGAATAAAGGGGATGTTGCATTAGATATACGTCGCCTCGTATCCGTAAGTCATGATATACCAGCTATATGGGAGAGTCTAGAAATTTATTACATTATTTATAATTTGTGAAAAAAAATCTGTTATTTTCAACCTAAAGAACTTTATATATACGGTAGGTTGCTGTATTTCGTTCGACAGTGAATTTGAAAAAAAAAAAAAAAGAAAAAAAAAAAGTTTCAAGTTTGTTTTTCAAGGTTTCAACAGCCGGGTGGAAAACTTTTGAACCACTCTCACAGGATTATATCTATAAACTTAGTATACAGAGCTGAAAGCAAATAACAATTGAGATTGTATATACGATTTCGTAACAGAAATGAAAAGATCGCGATTAGGTAAACGAGCGAAATGCAGAGAAAAAAAAATATATATATCGATGGTTTAATGCCAAACGGACGTAAGCCTCAAAAAAACAAAAATCGTCTCTTTGGTGGCAAAATCTTTTTCATGCAATGGAGAATCTTGTGGGCATATCCGCAAAAAAATAATTTTTTTGTCCCTTACGCCCGTATGGCATTAGTCCATCGATATATGATATCTCTGTATGATTATATCATTCACAACTTTGCTAAATAACGATAATCAGATAATATAGAAAAATATTACATCAAAAAAATAATAAGTTTACGATTTTGGGTATATTATAGTTATGTTTGCTAAGGGATAACGGAGACTTCCGCGTCTGAAGTTATTTTCGTGAAAAAAAAAAAAAGAAAAAATAAAAAAGAATCTTGAGAAACGGCTTAGGGGTAGATCTAGCGAAAAAGAATAGCGGTAAAAGAAAAGAAAAAATAAAGAAACTAAAGAATGAAGAAAAAAATTTTATAGCAGAGAGAGGAAAGCTATTGATCGACCGGTGATTAAATGAATGGAATAAAACAGACATTTCGAGAGGTTGAAGATTCGAATCTTTTTAATTATCACACGAAACGATGTGACTCACACGGCCTTTTTTTAATTAACAAACATTTTTTTAACGACAGATATAAACCAGAAAGAAAAAGAGAGAGAGAGAGAGAGAGAGAGAGAGAGAGAGAGAGAGAAATGCGAAAGTTATATATGTATGACGATAAGTTATCTCTTACAGATTTAATTTCCTTGTTATATTATATAATATAAATATATACTTGAATATAAATTAAAAGCAAAGAATATAATATAAAGTTTAATCATTACTGCAGCAAAGCTACACGTTATGTACCGAGTAAAGTTTACCATGTATTTCGTACTTTAACTTGAGTGTCTGAAAATGACTATCATAACTAACTATATAACTAAAGTAGTAGAAGTAGAGAATTGGTCTGTGAAGTTTTCGCGAATATAAGTATATTGCACCTAGTGTGATAAATAGATTTTCTAAAACTTTACAATTACCGTTTAGAGATTGAAACTTAACACTAGTAAGGTTGAAACTTTTTTTTTACACAACGAATTTTAAGAATTGAAGTTAATATCGCAGATCAATTGATCGGAGGACTTATATAGGGGAAAAGTATCGAAGAAATCTTGAGAAAACTTATTTTTTCCTGTGAAATTTTTTTTATATTATCAACTCGATTTCGTACGACTTAAACTGTGTAAGTCAGATTAGCAATTCTAATCCTAAACTGTGGTCAAATTTAACGAAGTTATATGAACTATCGATTTCTACTCGTAAGCAAACTCTCAGGGTTTGATAATTGCTCTTACTGAAGCAAGCACCTGCACTTACGTACAAGGTAATTTAATTATACTAAAATAGTGTTTGAATTTGATAAATTCACAGCTGAAATATATTTCATATAGAAATCATTACGTTATGAATAAGTTCACAGCTGAGAAAAGTTCTCGGAGATTTGATCAGCTGCTATACACGATTCACAGAGTATTTTAACGACAGGTACAAATTGGACGTCGTTTTTTTAAGGCGGTTTGAATTTGTCACGTACTTTCGAGTAGATAAATTATTAACTCTATAAATCACGTCTCGTTTTTATCATATAACTTCGTATTATATAATACCAGGCAGTCCATCAGCTTTCTGCTTTCGACTTATGGGATATAAACCCTTCGGAAATATTCAAGTTACGTGACGTTACCCGATTTTTTTTTATTTTTTATTTTATTTTTTTTCGAAATTACGAATAATGAAAAATGAAAAACAATATACAGAAATTTTGGAATCAGTATAATATACTATAAAAGGCGCATGAGCATGCTCCCAAGCTCTGAATGGGAACGTGTAATCTTTTGAATCAATATCGGGACACGACGTCTCGGTGCTCTTCACATCTCTAACCCGGATTCAAATAAATCCCAGTTCTTGATACAGAATTTGAGAAATTTGGAAATCCATCCTATACCTAAATGGGTGTAGTATATATATATATATATCGATAATTCGCGAGCGTGATAAATCAAAGATCGAAAACAATATGCCATAGAAATTACTAATTCATATGTGTATAATAATTTCACAATGAACAATAGACATGAACTAGAACAGCGAATTTCGGTAGGGTGCATTTTGATCAGTAATTCATTGTTTCGAAATAAATTAATTCTCGTATTTTTGTTTTTTTTGTTTTCGAAAAATGCTCACGTAACTGTAATGTGTATTTTAGATAGTACTTATATAACTAACTACCCCCTATATATACTATCTGCAGTAGTTTCGTCTCGTAACGCGGTCCAGATTTCTTGTCCTGCAGGGACGCATACAAATTGCGGTTTAAACAATTCGGTTTGAAATATCTTTACCTATACCCTCGTTATCTTCATACAATTGTAAACCACCAATTCGCATATATATATATGATAATTCAGATTCGATATTTGGGTATAAGAAATGTTTTTCTTTATTTTCCAAATAATTTTCTTTTTTTTATCTACATAAATAATCGCGTAACAAATTTTCGGGTATAAAATTCGAATTGGAATTGATTTCCTCCGTTGTGTAATCCATTCCTAATTGCTTCCGAACGAGTACCTGTGCTACTATATACATAGCTTCACCCTGATTTCCTATAAAAGCAAAAGAGTTAACGGTTAAAGCTTGCCCATATAACTTTATGTGTTTGGTTCTTATATACCTATGTACAATATAGTTATATAACTTTATACATAGCAATTTACACGACAGTTCCCTTTGAGCACTCAAATCAAATAACCCTTCACAAAGTAGTAGCTAAAAGTCTCGCGGATAAAAAGCTCCGGAACAACAATTTTACGCGGCGATATTTACATCGTAGCTAAAAGAATTTTTCTATTCTATATTTTATAACTAAGATCTTGAAATACGTATCAAAGATGATAAAAATTCTCAAAGAAAAAATTCAACTTTTAACAAAAATAAAAATGAAAAATTATGTATAAAAAAAAATTGGCCAAATTTTTTTTTTTTTTCTTTAGGTAGAAATAACATCAGGCCATTTTGCCTTCTTCTATTACCTACTATACCGTTTTACGTCTGCAACAATAACCAGTAAATTTAATCGACCTGTCACCACAGTCTGTTACGCCTACGCAAATTACCGCAAAGTTACGACAACAATGTGCAATTAATCTTTGAGCTTTGAGCTTTCGCGGTATACAAGTTTCATATATAAACGTGAGAGAACGGGGGTTCTTGCATATATCGAGATATTGTTGCCAACAAATTTTCATTAATTGATTAATTATTATGCGAAAATAGCTATGGAATAGGGGGGGTAAAGGGAGGGGAAATAAAAAAAAAAAAAAAAATACCCCGGAAGTTTGCAGCATATTGCAAATTTGCTGGAATAACTTGTGAAATGCATCGCCTTGCTATAGCTCGGTAATATTCGCAAGCAAGAGAGGAAAAGAGAAAGAAAGAAAAAAAGAAAAAAAAAAACAACGAATTGCCTAGCAACGGCCACCCCCTCCATAGGCAACTCGTCGACGATGAGCGTCGCGACGCGCCACTGCCGCCACCACCGCTGAAGCCACTGCCGCCCCCGACGGCCGGCTAACCAGTAGTTTAGTTCGTAGCCTCCGCAACACGCTGTCTATCAGTCTATCTATTCTTCGATGAAACTTATCCTATTCTATTATTCTATATATATCTTCAAGAAAAAATAAAAAGAAAAAAAGAAAAAAGGGAAAAAAGAAAAATCAGAAAAGACAATATAATAATTCAGATCTTAGATCAATTTATTCATAATTATTAATACCATAATATTTCGTAAAATTATTATATAATTCGTACTCGCGAATTACATATTCTATCGCTGTTCATTATTATTATTATTATTATTATTATAGATTTGTTTTTATTTTTTATTATCATTTTATATCGAGTGATAAAATTGATCAAACTTTCATTCACTCATCATATACAGATTCTTTGTAATTAGCATATATAGTATTTATTATGGTAATTATCTATTAATCTCTCTCACTTTCTTTCTTCTTCTCTTCTCTTCTCTTCTTCACGATTGTTGATCAATTTTCAGTGTCAATAATTGAAAAGAAAAAAAGTAAAACAAAACGATCCTCTAGTCTCGATAACTAAATCTATTAATCTTTATCTCACTTTATCACTTACCGTACTGCAAGTCTGATGACCTATTTCTGAATCTTTCATTCCCAACAACAGATTTGAATATTAATTTTCCCACAAATCGTAGATTTTTTTTTTTTCTCTCTCCCTTAGTTTTTAGTTTTTGTTCTCGTTTGATTAAACGGAAAAAAAAATCGTGTTACTCAAATTCGGCGTAAGACCGTTTGTCAATTTTAATTTATTCACATCTCTCGCAATGTTATTTACAATATAATATAATGAAAATGATAGGATAACGAAAATTTCTTCAATTATTATTATCATTATTATTATCATTATTACTTCAATCTAGTAGCTCGGATTTAGCAGTGTAATGAAATATATCTGTGAATTATAAGGAAAACGATGATAAATAAATAAAGAATTGAACTTATATGACGATTACTTGATCGTGGAAAAAAAAAAAAAACGAAAAAAAAATTTTAAGTGCGTGGGAAATGGAATCTATATACCCTAATGATGATTCATATTTTCACTAAAGATAGAAATATCAACCCCTGAACGATTAGACCGTAGAATTACTCTTTGGCTATCGAGGAGAATAATAATAATAATAATCATAATAATAACAATAAAAGAGAAAAACAGAAAAAAGAAAAAAGTGCGATTAAATAGCAACTACGAAGACTGATAAGGGGAGAAAAAAAAAAAGCTTTTTAAAAAAGAGAAGAAAAAAGATCTGAGCTTTAAATTGAACATTCAAAGTGACGAATATAACTCGAGCAGCGAGGAATCGAGTTAATTGAGATAATAATTATTTAAGTTTTGTCGTGATTGAACCCAAGAGACTGAAACCTCGTATATTTGAAACTAAACTGCGAAAGCTCAAAATACTAATTGTAGAATGTTTAACTGTGTATAAATAATAACGTGAATTTTCTTCGGGGTTTAAAATAGCGGAGAAAGACGAGATTATAGAAACGTTCATTAAATATACCGGAAGATATGAGGCATAAAAAATTTGAAAAAAAACAAAAATTAATTAAACTGAAAGCGTAAACTCCGTATTATTAGTTCGAGCTTAATAAAATCTTTACGAAATAATCCGAAGTTTTATACGCGTACGTCTAAAACTCGCGAAATAAAAATGCCAGTCGTGTAAATGTATAACTAGTATATAAAAAAAATCATAAATAATATATAAAATGTTGAATGTTATCTAATTTTTATTAATATTAATATAATTATTTAATATATCTATAGACGTTTGAAATTTAGATATAAAAATATTGAAATCTATGATCGTTAAAATATTAGCAATGGATGAGGAATGGAGTACCAGTGTGTCATAGTTTATACGGTGATTTCACCATCAACTACGGTTGCACCATCATTTCGTCTGCAATTGGAAAGCACTATATCCCGTCCTCCACCTCCTGGATGTATTGCATGGATAAAATCCTGGATTAAGAGGTTCATAAGTTAAAACGATTTCATTTTTTCACAGTCAAATATATGAGGTTGAAAATAAACGGTTTCTTCATCCCCCTGACGATCAAATATACCGTAAAGAGAAAATTAAAATAAAACAAGAAAAGAGAACAAATGGGTAATCAATTCGGCAAGAAATCGCAAAAAAAATACTATACGGTTCATCAAACGATTTCTCAAGGCGAGAACCGTGATTGAATTTTCTTAATGGAAGAAGCTCCTTCCTTCATCCAGATCTCACGATTCTCTGATCTCATTTCACCGCAATTTCAATCCCTTTATTAAGGATTATCCTATTCTGCAAAAATCGTTATTACCGAATCGAAACTCTGAACAAGTTTAATTACCATCACATCCTAGTATATGAAAGCATTTTTACAAATTGGCGAATCATTGCCTCATTTGCTTTATCCAAAAAAAAAAAAAATTAAATAAAGGCGAGAATATTATTAGGCGATAGATTATCCCAAATTATGATTCATAAAATTTCCAAGCTCTACCTACTACATTGAATTTTATTCTTTCTACATTATCTACCACATCTCTTATCAAACTACGGCATTAGTTGCCATAGAGAATCGCAATTCTGCCCGTAAACGGATGATACACGATGACTAATCCGTGGATAAAAAATTTAACAAAATAATTTCCAATCTAACGAAAAAATATTATCTGTTTCTATTTCAGAGCTGTAGCAGCTTATCTAAGAGCGCTAAATCTCAGCCCAAATAATGCAGTTGTTCATGGAAATTTGGCCTGCGTTTATTACGAACAGGGGTAAGGATAATTTATTCGTAATTATACAAAATTAGTGTTTAGGTATATCATTTAATTTTTTCGAATATTTCACATTTTCAGACTCATCGATCTTGCTATCGATACCTATCGTCGAGCCATTGAACTGCAGCCAAATTTTCCAGATGCTTATTGCAATCTGGCTAATGCACTTAAAGAAAAGGGCCAAGTTGTTGAAGCAGAAGAATGCTACAACACTGCTCTACGTCTTTGTCCAACCCACGCAGACTCCCTTAACAATCTGGTGAGTCGATCGGTTAATTTCCATTATTAAGATCAAATTTATTCATTCTTTTATTTTAAATCATGAATATAGTACATCGGATGACAAAGCCTTTCTAAAATACAGTTATGCTTAAATAGGTGATGCAATAATGCTAACGTAGTACCCACAGAGCATCCCACGGCTCTGAAAGACTTTACAGCATCAAACATAAGCTATAAACTGTTTAAATTTTCTAATCTGCCAATTAACAGCTCAGTTTTACAGTTAGCATCTCTCACTATGGCTCTGGTATACTAGTACTCATGTTATCTCTGTTGAAACGTCAGATTACATTGTTTATCACTTGATAAATCAAACTGGGAACGCTGAATGAGCTTCGGTCTTTTAACTCGTTCACTAGACAACACTTTATGCAATAAGCACAAAATTAAACTCAATTTATGTTGGGCTTGTAGAGCAGCATTATGTTTCACAATGCAAAATGGGATGGTTACAATGTTTTAACTCACATGGTATAAGCTTTGAATTCATTTGTTGCTTTTACTGGTCTAGTGATATATTTGTGTAAGAATTTTATGTGCAAGTCGATGAAAGAACTAGACGTGAATTATTTGTTATCTTTGTCAACAGGCCAACATAAAGCGTGAACAAGGATACATAGAAGAAGCGACGCGCTTATATTTGAAAGCGTTAGAAGTATTCCCAGAATTTGCCGCAGCGCATAGCAACTTAGCATCTGTTTTACAGCAACAAGGGAAGCTGAACGAGGCACTCATGCATTACAAAGAGGCAATACGCATTCAGCCTACCTTTGCTGATGCGTATTCAAACATGGGAAATACACTTAAAGAAATGCAAGACATTCAGGGAGCTCTACAATGCTATACTAGAGCAATTCAGATCAATCCTGCATTTGCTGACGCTCACTCAAATCTGGCATCCATTCATAAAGACTCGGGAAACATTCCGGAAGCTATACAATCTTACAGAACTGCTCTGAAACTTAAACCAGACTTCCCTGACGCTTATTGCAACCTCGCTCATTGCCTACAGATTGTTTGCGATTGGACCGATTATGAGGCCAGAATGAAAAAACTTGTCTCTATAGTCGCTGAACAACTGGATAAAAATAGACTACCCAGTGTTCATCCACATCATTCCATGCTTTATCCCTTATCTCATGACTTCAGGAAGGCTATCGCAGCTAGACACGCTAACTTATGCATTGAAAAGGTAAACAAACTAATTATTATTCATTTTATACCATCGATTCGTCAGTTTTCATAGCTTCATTATTTTGAATTAAAAGTATATTTCACTTAAATCAACGATGCGATGAACGATCCAACAAACATCTAATTAAGAAATGATTTTTTTTTTTTACAGATCCATGTCCTACACAAACAGCCGTACAAATATCCTCGTGAAATAGGAGCTCGTTTAAAGATCGGCTATGTATCTTCAGACTTTGGTAATCACCCTACAAGTCACTTGATGCAGTCCATACCGGGTCTCCACGAGAAGAATAACGTCGAGATATTCTGCTACGCTCTAAGCATTGATGATGGAACAGCTTTTCGTGCCAAGATAGCCAGAGAGGCTGAACACTTTATAGATCTTTCCCAAATTCCGTGTAACGGAAAGGCTGCGGATCGCATAAATGCAGATGGAATCCATATCCTGGTCAATATGAACGGATATACCAAAGGAGCTAGAAATGAAATCTTCGCTCTTAGACCGGCACCCGTCCAAGTTATGTGGCTTGGATATCCGGGAACTTCTGGTGCCAGTTTTATGGACTATCTTATCACCGACGAAGTAACTTCTCCGTTGGAACTTGCCAGTCAATACAGCGAGAAACTTGCTTATATGCCGCACACTTATTTCATTGGAGATCACAGGTGTGGATTCAAACTCTTTTTTTTCAATCATTTTTTTCTAACTTTATTACCTTTCTTTATGCAATGATTGAATATCTTTGGTTTTAAAATGTCTTTTGATTATATTTTCAGACAAATGTTCCCACACTTGAAGGAACGCCTAATATTGACGGACAAATTAAACTCCAAAGGCAAAGTTGCTGATAATGTAGCGGTAATAAATGCTACTGATCTTTCACCAATGATGGAAAGTACCCTGATAAAAGAAATCCGAGAAGTTATAGTACCAGATTCCAAGAATAAACCCGTTGAGATGACTTTGAAGATCGCAGAACTCCCGACTACTACACCTATAGAGACAATGATTGCGTCTGGACAGTGCCAAATGTCGGTTAATGGAGTAGTAGTCCAAAATGGAATGGCGACTACCCAAGTGAACAACAAAACAGCGACCGGAGAAGAGGTCCCGCAAAATATCGTCATTACGACTAGACAGCAGTATGGTTTGCCAGAGGACGCGGTTGTCTATTGCAACTTTAATCAGCTCTATAAGATCGATCCGCTAACACTTCACATGTGGGCATATGTGAGTGCGATTCGTTTTCTATGTTTCTTGATTGTTTTACTACATTTGGGATCGAGGAGTGAATAATTATGCCGTATTCTACTCATTTTCAGATACTTAAACACGTGCCAAACGCGGTTTTATGGCTTCTTCGATTCCCTGCTGTCGGTGAACCTAACTTACAGGCTACAGCTCAACAGCTTGGTCTTGCGCCGGGTAGAATTTTGTTTAGCAACGTAGCCGCTAAAGAGGAACATGTCAGACGTGGACAACTAGCTGATGTCTGCTTAGATACCCCACTTTGTAATGGTCACACTACTAGCATGGACGTTTTGTGGACTGGAACACCAGTCGTCACACTTCCTGGTGAAACTTTGGCCTCTCGAGTCGCTGCTAGCCAGCTTAATACTCTCGGGGCTCCTGAACTCGTTGCTAGAACGCGACAGGAGTATCAGGACATTGCTGTGCGGCTAGGAACCGATCGGGAATTGTAAGGAAACATTGCTTATCAGTTATTGAGTCATTTAACAGAAAATTTGAAGCTTTGAAATTTCAATATCTGATTAAATATGAATAACTAGTAACATTTTCTGGTAAATACTTCTCAACTCTTTTGTTGGGAAGTCTTTTATGTTTTTCTCTAGCCTGCAAGATAATTATTCCCTTGATATTCACATTATTTCTAATTATAAAATGGAGGAATGATTCCTAGAACAGAATTCTGCTTCTGAAAGACCTGAATATTCATCGTAATTCGATTCCTAGATATTCCCAGCTTCCTTTACACAATCTTACGCTAAATTCCCAATCAATCTAATCGAATATTTCCTTCTTTATTCTCTAGCTTGAAGGCAGTTCGTGCCAAAGTATGGAAGGCACGATCAGACAGCCCGCTGTTTAACTGCAAGATGTACGCACAAGGAATGGAGATGCTTTACGACCGTATGTGGGAACGCTATTCTCGCGGCGAAAAACCCGACCATGTTGCAGCGATCGACAAATCAGATCAATCCCAGAACCAGATGTCTGATTAGATCCCGGTTCATCAGTCGTTCGTTTATTTTCATCTCTTTGATTATCCAATTGATCGATCTACCGCCACGGTTATTATCAGCAGACTATTAGCCTCCTACAAAAAGCTTTGCTTCTACTTAAACGCTGTCCCGATCGTCTCAATTAACACCATTTCATCTACCATCAATTTTTTATCATATCATATGACGATGCTAGACTAGCATTTCGATATTTATTCATCCTACCTAAATCTAGTTAAACTAGTTTATTGTTTTAGTTAAAGCGGCTAAAACCGACAAGCTTAACTAGTTAAAAGTGCTTCAAACTTTACATCAGAAACTAATTTCATAATATATCATTTGACAAATAGCATAATCCTAGAATGTAATTTAATTTTCGAAACTTCATCGTTATTATATAGACATTTGGAAATTAGAGAAGAAAATTAATGTTTTTCATTCATTTAAATGAACATTTGTACATTAGAGATTGAATATTGTATTTAAAATCGTTGGATATTAGTTGGTAAAACTATAAATCTGTTTATTTTCATTTGTAGATTCAGTTTTATCAGCTGATATTCAAGTATATATTGAGTTTGTGGATTATATAATCGATCTATGTCGTACAAATGTTCATCAAAAACTATAAACCGTATTTATCTATAACGAAGAATCTTTATAATCGCATGATGCGCGGGCTTTATGTGAGTTTAGTTTTGCTGATGATCGGTGACTTGACTAGAATATACATTATAAGTAAATAATAAAACCCTATAATAGCAAAGTATCTGTGAATTTTAAAGAAGAAAGAAACAGAAAGAAAGAAAGAAAGAAAAAGGAAATGAAATGAAATGTGATCGTATCGGAGAGGAGCGTATTATCTATTACGCATTCATTGACGATCTAAATTTACTATGATTGTATGATATTGGTCGACTATTGATATACCAAACCTGTACATAGTTGAAATATATTATTATTATTATTATTATTATTATTATTATTAATATTATTATTATTTTAATTTGATAGTTTATAGAATAAAAATGTGAAAAAGATCGAAAGTGTGAGATAGGTATGAAGCATTGTAATACTTATACCGTACATACTGATGTGAGTTGAAAAAAAAACAAATATATAAAATGTGTAAAATCTTAGCATTGATATTATTAATCATTCATCCTACGATTTAAATGACTGATAATATGAAACGATAGAAAACAAAAAAACAGAATTATATTACAATATTGCTTTGATATAATATAAAGGTAGATAATAAATAGACTAATTAACGGTAACGTAGGTATATTTTGGAAAAGTTTTTACTTTTTAAGCGAGTATATAGTACACCTTTGAATGGGTTTATATTCTCAAATGTAAATCAATTTGTACAGACGACTCGAGGACTCTGATAGAATCTAGAAAAATTACTGATGTTTGGAAAGGGTGTTGCCCTTATTATACATATTTTAAATCATGTATTACTTAAAGTCCAACAGTAATGTGCTGAAGACAGAAAAATACAAAATCACTCGGTTATTGCGAAGAATAAAATCTCATGTTAGACCGATCTTCGCATTTTTGGTCTTCAATCGTTCCGAAGAGATGCCTCTATCAGATGAGTATCTCTCCTGAAAAATTTAAGTCCAAAACTTCCAAGATCGGTACAACAGTTGATTTTATTCTCTCCAGCAAGCGAGTGATTTTATATTTTTCTGTTTTTAGCATATATCAACGTTGGACTGAAAGTAATACATGATGTAAAATATCATGTACCTTCTCCAAATACCATGTTTTTTTTTTATTCTATCAGAGTTCTCAAGGGATAGATCGTACAACATATTATAGTACACAGTTTATGTCAACAAATTTAATAGCTTTATTGAATTTGTCTTATCAGTTATGTTTATTTTATTTTATATTGATTTTCAAAGTCTTACAATGGTATAATACCTCTATACCTACTACTTTAGTTCTTTTCTTTACTTTTCTTTTCTTTTCTTCTCTCACCACAAACATAGGCAGATTTGATTTGATTATTAATCTAGTGAGGCATAATTTAATTTTAGTAGATGACAACTAAATCGAGATTTATGGATATGTATATTCACAGTAGGTATACTTATATGCTCAGTAATAATTCATAGAAAACGTTACGTAAAACTATAAATAGTGAATCATACGCATATAATACTTAGTATATTTATTTCATTCACAGTATATGCGAGAATTTTATTCAACTATACCAAGTCTTGTGTGAATATATTTATTATTTGTCCTTATATATATATATAATATATATACAGTTTCTGTAAGTAAACATCATCATCAGTATTTATACCAAATAGTATATTACGATATTATAGTCAGAAACATGATTATCTTCAAACAGAAAGTAAACATAAACTAATGAATGACTAGGGCTTTGCATATAAATTCTATTATATTACGATTACTTTAATTACACGACACCGATTCTTCATACATATCTTTATTATTATGAATAATTTCATAATAACATACGATTATAAGACTTCGTTATTATATTCACTAAAGGTAGGTATTTATATGGTGTAAACGTGGGAGAAAGATGATTTACCAAAAAATGAAACTAAACCATTTTTTTATTTTCTTTATTAATTTTATTCAAAAAATACAATCTTATATTATCATCAATTATCCCGATAACTTATAGCTGTGAACACGTATTATTATTATTATATACTCAAATATTGTCATATAATATAATATCTTTACAACTGAATATACTATATGGGACATATTGGACATGATATACCAACGGACGGCATATTAATTAAATTCAATTGTATAGAGTTACATCGTGTTCTAGTATAACTAAATGCGGGACACAGTTTCTCATACAAAGACAACTCTACGTGTATGTATATTGTAATAGTAGTAGTAATACTACATATTATAGATTTCTAACTGCATAACTAATATTTAACCATAGGTATTATAAATTAATTTTTTTTTCTAAATTATGCAGAATTTGAATTCTGACTTATTATCATTCTGCATATGACTAGCAGTTAATTTTGCGTAAAAAATTTAGTATTTTTTTATCTTTTTTTTTTTTTTTATAGCTTGTTACTATTTTTAGAATGATTTATTAATTCTTTTTTTTTTTTTTACTTTTCATAGTCTCTGATCTACCAGCTGAAAAAACTCAACTGCGGTATCCGGGAACTTTAACCATCTATTTTTTTTTTATTTTTTTTTTTTTTTTTAGTACGACAGTTAACGGCCTCGTTTGATGAATATATATAAAACCATTTCTAGACACCGGGATAAACGGTTTAAAATCTTTAAAGAAAAAAAGATAAAAAAAAAAAAAAGCTTTCTTCAATCATATTATAGTTATAGTATATCTCATACTCGTAGTTAATCATTTTCTTTCTCTCTTTCTCTCTTTCTCTCTATACCTAGTATAATATTAATAAATTAATACATAACTTATCTATACAGATTATAGAAAAACGAAATCTTTCGCTACGTATATGGAATCAATGGGTATACGAGTTGGATTTCTAATAACACATATCTAGTTTTTTCAAAAAATTAATCTATCTGCCGAGAAGACTTGAAGATAAAATTATCACGAATAGCACCGCCAAAGGCAACGTTAAACATGTTATAAACTGGATAATTTATAGATCTGCGTGATTAGTGTCTGGGACTTGGGATTCGCTATTGGATCTCCATGCCAATTAGGTATACCGAGCGGCGTTTTATTTCTTAAACAATTTTTTTTTTTTTTTTCAGCAAAAGATTTCATCTTTTTCGTTTTTTTTTTTTGTTTCTTTTTACCTTATAGAACTTGTCTATGCATAATCACGGAGACATACAATCATCGACGGTATTACTCACATGCATGAAATTTAATTCATAGTATAAAATAATCAAAGTTTTTTTCCCTATATGCAGTTAGATAATAATTAAATCGTGTTTCTTGCTATTCCACACGGAAAATAAATTGCTGTCATTGCAACAACAAATGGAGTTAAGTTAACTACAGAATGGAGTGATAAAATGACAACACCAAGTTGAGGTTAAATTAGCATCATTGGAGTAAATCCAACTTATCAATGCAGTAACATTCGCGGCATATGGAATAATTTTTACTATTTTTGGAGTATTTTTAACGACAGTAAATTTAACCCAATCTTGGAGTAAATAGCGTCGCAATTTATTTTCCGTGCAGTATTTCTTAGACGTGGTATGAATACGCAACCCTTCAAGTCTTAGATATGACTATATAAGGTAGGGTGGGGCAAAATGGACCAAAAAAATAATGATTGATTGATTGATTTAAAAAAACTTGAGTATGAATATGAACTTTTTTTCCCCAAGGGGTCAATTTTGCCCCACCCTTTCCTACACGAGACCTTAACTATATCGATGGTTTAATGCCAAACGGGCGTAAGCCCCAAAAAAACAAAAATCGTCTCTTTAGTGGCAAAATCTTTTTTATGCAATGGAGAATCTTGTGGGCATATCCGCAAAAAAATAATTTTTTTGTCCCTTACGCCCGTATGGCATTAGTCCATCGATATCTACTCTAATCTCTATCTTATTTGTTATAAAATCCTGAATTATCTTTTCGTTAATGGGTACTTAATGTAGCGAATTTTTTAAACATCCCCTGTTCGTTCATATGAATGAAAACGATTTTGAAATTCGATAGAAAATTATGAATGCGGCATTATCACCTCAAAGTGAAAAAAAAATCTAGTATAAGGTACGCGCCCGGCCACCGCAACGGACAAGTTCGACTAACGTTCGTTCATCCAACGGAGCAAGTTTCCCGTTAAGCCAAATCTACCATACGGGGCCTGGGGCGCTCCCTAGTCCCTAGTCCCTAGTCTCTAGTCTCTAGTCTCTAGCTCCCCAGCTCTTCATCATCGGCTAGGAAACTACGGATAATTATTTAACGGAAGCGTTAGACAAGGAACGATAAACAGCCAAGATCATAGCCCAAAAGTGAGACGCAAGAGTTAATGCTATACCAAGTTAGGAGCCAGGCACGAACGTCGCGACGTCTTAGTCTTTCCACGTGTATGACCTACGCCCGCGCCTGACACCTGACTAACGTAAGGGGCCATTCGCTAGCTAAAGCCTGCTTTGCGATGGTACCTTGGTGTGGGTCACATTTAGTGATACACGTAGATAATACATGAATATTGGCTTATCGATAGCTATCACTGAATCACTTCGATTCATTTCAATTCGTGATGTAGACTTAGTGTCTCGCGATAGTAAGTCTATATCGCGTGCTATATGATTTCTTTAGACAATAACTTATAGAGAGTTATAAAAGCACGGAGTGCGTTGTACTGGTGACCTTCAAGGGCTAGAAGGCGTGGGAAAGTACCGCCTACGTACCATCAATTTTATGTATAGAAGAAAAATTTCAACTTTGTCCAAACCCACGAGGGTAAAAAAGAAGAAGCAGAAGAAGAAAAATAAAATAAAAAAAAATTCTTTTTGATCTTCTGGCATCGGTTTCAATTGATTTGTATATTTAGACTAAGTTTTCAGACCCATAAGTTGTATAAAAAAATTTGTAAGTAATTCTAGATGGGAAAACATCTCAGACATCATTTTTTTTTTTTTTTTTCATCTTGTTATATAGATTGGTAATCCCGGTTCTTAAAAACCTTAAAGCTATGGTATGGAATGGAATGGAATGGGGGGCCGGAAGTAAGGGGAAATAGAAATGTTACTCATATTCTCATGCACGCTTAGGGTAGGTACATATATTTAGGTAGAATATACAGAGATGTTCTGTGGAAAGTGGTCAGTCTAATGGCGGCACAATTATTTCTTTTCGCGAATGACAACGCTGCCGCTCGATCACAGACAATCGATCTACTGATATTTTATATGTCTGTGACTGATAATAGACGACGTAGCGGTAGCTGTCACGTCGTAGGTTAAAATGAACTGTCATATTACAATATTGTCTAATTAAATTGTAATATCGTTCATAATACGACGGTATACGATACTATTTCATAAATAAGTAGTAATGAATTGTTAAATTAATTACAGATATCAATTTCTATTTATTTATAACAATAGGTTATAAATAACTGTCTTGGTGAAATTTACGAATCTCGGAGTGATAAAGTTAATTAGGCAATAGCATACGAAATTGATTCTTTATGAATTCATTGCAGGTGTGGATTTCTGTTTATTTGCTACATTATTTACAACCGTGCATTTCGTCGGTGACTGACTGATTCGCTGCATCCCTTGGACAAGGAGGGTTACGAACATAGCGATGTGAAAATCATTCATCGAGCAATATAATATACAATATTGTGTAATTGAATTGTGATATCGTTCCTAATACAACAGTTATCTATTTCATAAATAAGTAGTCATGAATTTTTGCTTTATTCTACACAGCAATCAAATACACAATTAAATAGATTCACAATAAGAACAATAATTTCAATTAATTTATTACTCGATGAAACTTGAACACGCATTGATGGACTAACACATCACTTACGCAGGACTGTAATATCGTTTATAGTTCTTGTTGAATGATATTTACATCGCTTTGTTCGTAACCCTACTTGTCGAAGAGATGCAACGGGTCAGTCAGTCATCGAAGAAATTCACGGATGTAAATAGTGTGGCAAATAAACAGAAATTCACACCTGAAATGAATTCATAAAGAATCAATTTCGTATGCTATTGCCTAATTAACTTTATCACTCCGAGATGCCCAAATTTCACCAAGACAGTTATTTATAACCTAATGTTATAAATAAACAGAAATTGACATCTGTAATTAATTCAACAAGTCAGTACTACTTATTTATGAAATAGTATCGTATACCGTCGTATTATGAACGATATTACAATTTAATTACACAATATTGTAATATGACAGTTCATTTTAACCTACGACGTGACAGCTACCGCTATGTCGTCTATTATCAGTCACAGACATATAAAATATCAGTAGATCGATTGTCTGTGATCGAGCGGCAGCGTTGTCATTCGCGAAAAGAAATAATTGTGCCGCCATTAGACTGACCACTTTCCACAGAACATCTCTGTATATTCAGTGTTAAAAATAGCACTTGTGAATCGTAAAATTATTTATAAACATGTGTATCTGGACAATATTAGAACAGATATAAACCTAGACATGATGATGGTATATCCATAATAGTCCAGTAGCTTAGATGGTCATTAATATTGGCTAACTTATTTTCATTTAAAAATGATTAGATCGAAGTTAAATCAAAGATCAAACGATATCTTGTGTAAATATTTACGAATAAATTAATATTCCATCAGTTTTCATTTGCAGAACTTAGAGTGAGGTTTGAGAATATTGATATTCGGACACCACTTGTAGCTAAGTTTTTTTTTTTTTTTTTTCATAATTACAAAAATAAATAAATAACTTCAAGAAGAAACGTCATTAGAGAAGATAATATGAAGAATCTACTGGTCCTTTAAAAGTTTAATGGAAAGGGGAACTCGATTTCATAATATTATAAACCAGCGTGCGTGCAGCGTGCAGCGTGCAACGTGTATCGTGGTAGGTACTATTATAGTGAAACTGAAAGAAATATATATATATATATATATCTAAAGATATAACATAAAGTGAGATAGAAAAAATGAAATATAATTCATCGCACGCTTCCTGAACCAGTTAAGTACCGCGGTAACCGACTGTTGCTACTAACTAAAAACATAATATCCTACCGGCATTTGGTCACCGCAAATAAGACCTACTATAGAACAGGTTTCAAAATTTGAACAAAAAATAAGAAAAGAAAAGAAAAGAAGAAGAAAAGAAAATTCTTAAACTATACACAGAAATACGAATTCTGATTATGATATCCTGTAACTAGGTACTACATACATTTAAGGATTTCGTCTTCGTCTGATCTTAGATATACTTTAAATCTGATAAATCCGCGGAATTATATAATAGAGACAAAGTAGCTGTGAGACGGGTAAATAATTTGATCAACTTGGTTTTATATACTGCAGTATCGTACCAAGAGGTCAACGGGCCTTACTGACCTTTCGTTCGATTCGAGTTTAAAAAAAACTGGTTCTATTTTTTATATATCTGGTCAGAGTAATCCAAAGAGGGGAGATATTAGTGACCAATCAGACTAATTATCTTACCTCCAGGTGTGTAAATATATATATATATATATATATATATATATATAAGTATTTATTTCCATTTCGGTTATGAGAGGTATTTCATGTAATTTTTTTTTGTTTTTTTTTTTTGTTTCAAAAGCAGTAAAAGTTTAACTAATCTCTGTACTGTATTGGAGCTATGGGGGGCTGTAAACTCGTAATAAATATATAATGACGGTGAAGAAGAAGAAGAGATGCGAGATCTTTAGTGGTGCAGCAAGCAGTATACGTATAACTATAACTATATATATATATATATGAGCGTAGAACTGCGGCATTATTAGAGGTGTAAAAAAATAAATAAAAATAACGTTCTTTAAGGAATCATAATTCTTAGTAAGTTGATGAAAAAAAAAAGACACGTCTTGACTCTAGCGTTTTGTACTATTTCGAAGTAAAACGTAGTCGGCAAAACGTTAAAGGAAAAAAATACGGTTTTACTCCCACTAACTACGCCACTGATATCTCCCTCTTCCTGACTCGTTCTACCGCACGTATATCCATTCTTTCAATGCTTCCGCGGCTCCCGAAGGATCATAAATTTTGTTGAAGGTTGGGGCGGTTCGCCTTAGACTTGGTGGACCGTATCCGGCATTGGCGGCTTTAGGATCCACCCTCCAATTCTACTATACTGTAGGAAAAAAAAAATACAAAATAAGAAAAAAAAAAAAGAAAAATAACCCGACGCCTTTACCTGGAAAGCAAGGAAACCATTGGGTCCCAACTAGAAACCCAAGGACTAAACGGCCGTGCCTTGCGGCTGTTCTATGCACGGGGCAACCGGCTAGCTTGTAAAGGTGTGCATATAACCGCACCGAAGCTAACTCTCAGCCAGGTATCAGCCCAGGCAGGTCAGTTAGGCTCTGAGCCCGCCCTGTTTCGTCTAGCTGTGTATAATACTACCTGTAAAGCGTCTATACCTATACATATACATATGTGTATACCTGCACATGTGAGCTGATTATTTTTACAGGTAAAAAAAAAAAATAATACCTGGACAAGTTTCGTTGCAAAATGGTTTTAGGGGGCTGTGGATATACGACGTTGAAATCGATGGTATAAGGAAAAAAAATAAGGACTTTATTTAAATCATCCCCATAGAGACAAAGAGAGAGAGAGAGAGAGAGAGAGTCAAAATTCTTGAAATAATTAACCGGACGCGGTTTAGCCAGGATATTAATTCGAAAAATGTCTATAGACTGAAGCCCATGTTGGATAATATGGATTGTATTATATTATCAGTATGAGGATGTATATCCAGATACATTATCAGCCATTTATTAACCATACGCGTATTTACATATGAGGAAATCGTTAACGGTCGAGTATCGCCACAGCCACAACCACAATCGGTATAGAGGATTAATTATATAAGCTTAGTACGGTGGTAATAACCGACATTTTATACCTATGGTATATATCGTGTATATATACATATATATATATATAATATGAGGGCTGCGTGACATGGGATCTGATGCGTGCTGGTCGTCGATTAGGATGAACAAACGATAATCGAACTGCGTTAAACGAAATTAGTTTTTTTTTTTTTACATCGGAACTTTGAATTTTTTTTTTAACTGTAGTTAAATATACCAGACGTTACTACAACTTGCAGGTGGGACGAGTGTGTAGTGTTGACGGTTACTAAATGCTTGAGGGTATGTTACACCACATGTGGTGTAAGAGAGAGAGAGAAGAAAAAAAGATTTAGAAAATCTTGTTCATCGTATCTTGCGTTTTTTTTTTTTTTGGTATTTCAAACTCATTTCATTATTTATTTAGCTTGAATTTGTACCAATTACCGATTTCAGATTCCCACTTGTCCAATTGCTAAGCCAAACGTGATTCTTACCAATTTTCACTCTTCAGTTTAGTTCTGATGTGACGAAGTCCAACATCCAGGAACTGCAGGGATTTAGGAATCATATGGGAATTTGTGGGGTAAGTTTAGGACAAAATAAAAAATACCAATTCTATACCAATTCAAATACCAAAAAATACATTTCTCTACTCATATATAATGGCGTTTTAATATTTTATTATTATTTATTCATTATGTACATCGCTATGTGTATGGTTTAGGAAATTTTGTCTTTTGTCCCGGCCAAAAGTATATAAGTCGGAAGCGCAGCTCCTTCGTCCAACACTCGAGAGCTGAAGGTGATATCGATTGGTACGGTAAACTACCTTAGGGGGTAACTAGGTCGAAACTACCCGGTTACTCGTTCGCTTCCTATACCCCTTCGCGACTACCAAACACGGGCTTCTGGTAGCCGATGCTGGTGCTGGTGCTGGTGCTGGTGCTAGTGGTGGTTGCGATGACGGTGCGGCGCAGGATCCTTGACATAAATAATCAGGAGTAGAGCATCGCGGCGCCCGTAGCCATGACGACGCCATTGATCGAGACGCCTTCTTCGACGCGACGCTCCAGACGGCGCGCTGCTCCTATAATCGCGTTCTAGTTTCGCGAGGCGCCCTAGAATCTGACCATATCGCGGTATAACTCAATCTCTATTATATTTTCAACATCTCTTTTTTCATACCTTCATTAATCATCATTATCAATAAACCAAAACAAGAAAAACAAGCTTCATTGACATTCGAAAGAATATTGGTCAATTCACATCGCTGGATGATTAAAGTCATTTTCAATAAAAACAAAAAAACATTCGAGGCCTGGATGAAACAAGGGTCTAATTTGATCCAGGAGCTGTGCCGAATGAAATATTGACAAAAACATCATTTTTCACTACACCAGACTCTTGCTATTTCCAATTATACTAAAATATATGATATTTTGCAGGATTATACCGCAGTGCAGTCTTCTTACTTCTGCATAATTAATTATAATCATACTCTCCGTGGTATACCTATACCTATACACATACATACATCTTTGTAGAATTCATTTCGCACTGCATTTTATTACGTTATACCTAAACTAAGTCAATCCACAATATTCTTAGTTATATCAAAGATAAATGTTTCAGATGATTGTCAGAATTCGTCAACTGATCTGCACATTTCGTAAATGGAGAATATCAACCGCTGGAATAAATTAATCGCAATTTTTGTTCTTTTTGAGTCTTATGAAATACATGGTGTACACACACACACACGTATGTATGGATTTATGCTGGAATTGACTCTGGCGTAGCGAATGAGGGTACGAGTTTTGGGCCAAATTTTTTCCCCCCCGGTGAGTTGGGGCACTAACTTCACCCCCTTTTACCAACCCCCTCAAAGCCCCTACGAGCCAGGGTTCTCTTAGCCTCGCCCCAGTTCCTCCCCTACGAAGGGTTTTCGTTATGGTGCCATGCCAGCTCTCCGTGTCACTACTCCAGCCCTTATACCCTACTATCCCCTGGACTCTGGAGTACAGAGAACTCCACCCCTGGTGCGTCCCACTTATGGAATTATGTTCTACAAACGCGTTACACATATACTGGGCTGCAACAGCTATTATATATACTGCAGTGCTCTGCTATGCTGTGCTATGGTGTGCTATGGTGTTACAACCCCTACTCTCATTTTTCAATTATACATCTACAAACAAATGTTAGGGATTGTAGGTGCATGATGCTTAAATATCGAGGTATATGAATATATGAAGAACGTATATATCGTATTATATCAACGAAGTGGAACATCCTAACTGTGTCTCCTAACGCACATATTCCACATATCAAGCCACGTGTAATGATTAGGTATTACTAGTACCTGACTGGGATATACTGCTCGTAACTTAACTAAGTCTAGGGCAAAAATCTAGGTGATGGAAAGTGACATTTCAAGTAAGTAATAATAAGTGCAGGTTTCAATAGCTCTGCTATATGGCTATAGAATCTTTGCTATGAGAGATTGTAAAATCGTTATTCATACTATTTCATAGTCATTTAGAGAATAGATTGAGTTTATGCATAAATCGAGGAACCCCCTTTATTGTCCTACATCGACCACCATATACGGTCAAGTAATTCAGGTAATTTTTGGAAGTACCTACCTGGGTCCTGCAGTCTCCTGCACACGTATTAACGCATATATATATATATATATATGTATATCCTACTCATATGTATATTCTTACAATTTTATTCTCGAGACCCGTTCTGAGAACCGGAAATGGCCAGTCTGACGTCATCCCCAGAAAAGATCGTTCTCTTCTCTCACGTCCCTCTTCTCCTCAGATCAAACGTCACCGTATTTAAATTTGAAAAATAGAGTAAACAGAAAAAAAAAAAAAAAAGCGTTACTTTTACCGAGAAACTTGGATCTACTGGTCTCTTTTTCTCCTGTAATTTTGGGAAGGGGAATAAGGAAAAAAATACGCTTGCTATCGCCCGCTCACATTTCGCGCCCACTTATCTATCGACTTACATATTATATCTGCTTTTATACACAAGGAATAAAGAACGGGTATTTTCATCCACGTATAGTGTGGCGAAGTAAATGTCTGCGTGCGTGTGTCTATGACGTTCGAAGGTATAGGCAACGCTCGCCTGGTGTTTCCTGTACATCAGAAATGAGGAGGCGTTCCCTTTTTTGGCAGTTTCTCGACTCCCTCCTAGCCAGGGCGAGGTAAGGTAAGGTAAGGTAAGGTAAAGTAAGGTAAGGCAAGGTTCGAAAGGCCCCGAGGAATAACCGTTACCATCGTTGTCTTGATGTTCATGGACGACGCCAGCGCCCTGAGCCATTCAGAATTTGGCGTCGATCGAAGAGCCGAAGGTCGAGAGGTACGGAAACGAACGCTACACTCCTATACCAAATCCTTCGAAATTCTAAAGCCAAGAAAATTTCAATCTCAAACATATTCTTCAAGGAGAAAGAAAAAATCATTTTAATTTATTCATTTGCATATATATATTTTACATTTTCATCAAAATCATCAATGATCCTTCTAGCACCCTTGACGTGCGATATAAAAAAATATTTCAAGAATAATACAGGAATGAATTGTGAGATTCTTCAACTTCATATGTTTATAGGAAATGGATGATATTCCATTTGATATTGACAGTTCAAATTTCAATATTTTGAATATTGGTTGGCGCCTGATGATCAAGTTTAGTCTATATAGGCGGTTGTATAGATCGTTATACTTATACATATTGCGTGTAGAAAGAGATCTCTTTGAGCTCGAGCTAATCTAGGAGTACCTTGGAGTCCCACGCACATGAGGCTAGACCCTGTTCTGTTCTGTTCTGTACTTTGTGTCCGGGGGTATAACCTCGACGCAAAAATACCAAACTGTAGTCTCGCAACGTGCATAACAGGGGGTTCACCTCGTTCCCATGGCAACCAACTTAACCGAACCTAGACCAACCTTGATTATCTCGATTTCTAAGTTTCCTGACAGCAGCGCAAGTCGACATTTCCTAAACCCATTCATTCCCTATCTGCATAATATAATCATGTATATATATATAATAATTGGATGGAATCATTCACAGGCACTGAAATTAATTTCAAAGAAATAACGAATAAGAAGAAGAAGAAGAAAGAAAAATAAAATAGATCTACGAAATCTTATCAATTTAGATTTTCGTATTGATCCGAACGGATAGACTATTCCCGGCTATACCAAGATAGCTAACAAACCCGAAGATTACAATTTATGGAATCAAATACATCAAAAGGTTTTACGTAATAAGATTCGACCCAACGAATGTAGATGCTTAAGGCAGTAGCAACTAATTACTATAGAAGCTAACAACTACTGCTGGTATGAAATTATGATTTATTATAATATATATTATATCATACGACTAAAAATTCATTTATCATTATTATAATAATTACCTCATTTAACATTGCAGCAGGAACTCAAACTTCATATATACACGTAATACAATAGAGAGAGAGATATGTTATCAAATATATATATACGTATATCTTCTCCAGACTCCAATTACTTAGTTTTTATGTGAGTGGAGAGGAAAGATTGTTCTTCAGAAATGAACACGAATACAGTAAACGATAAGAAAATAAATGGGAATAATATATTGAGTTGAGTTCATTTATGATTCTATTAGAAATTTAATCGCGTACATAATTACACCGTCCTATTATGTATGCTAATTTTTTGCAATTTAGTTTCCCATATATAACGCAGATCGTTATTTGGTACCATTGTTATTACACCAAAGTCTCATTGCCTTCCCGAAGGGATTCCTTGACGAACCTTGTTCTATTACCTCTTATTATAATAATCGCAAAGTTTTTGCGAACTACCTCGCTGGATTAAGGAAGTAGGGCAACGTACAGGCGCCCTGGCGCTAGCGTGGATTCGCACAAACGAAACACCATCCCAGACGAAGCGATGCTTCGATACTCAGGTATGAATTTCGCAGCGATCTTTTGCACAAAAATTTAAATGAAACTCGGTGTAATTACGACCGAATTTCGTTGCGGTGAAAGAAAAAACTTATACAGAATCTTAACTCTGTTACAGATATCATATTATACAGTAAGAAAATAAAGAAAATTTTCATTGCTACTTTTCGGAGCGTGGAACCGGTCTTTCATTTCATTCAATTTCATGCTCGCTGCAATTCAAGTAGCATCTCAAAGATTTTTGACCCCATTTCCGGTTCTTGGACGCGGCCGGACGAACACGTTCTCATACTTAGCCACGGCTGTGTGGTATCACTACTGGTACGTGTTTTCTTAAGAAGTTAAATTCAAATTTGTTCATTCACTGTAATAGTGACTAGAAATAATTTTTTTTTTTCTTGATACATAACGTATGGGTAATGCAATTACAAATAGAATTATAGATACTTCATCATAACATATGAGTATCTAAAACACCTTTCTGATTCGTCATATTTATAAGCATATCGTGATATACACGCGCAGATATGTATTTTTTTTTTTCTTCTTTCCTTCTTCTTCTTCATCTTGTTTCTCTGGAATGTAGTTTCCACTTTCCAACTACACTGCGGTAAAGTATGAACGAAGCTAGGGGGATAACCATAAGGCCTTAAATTGCTCGCAATTTCTAGTTGTTTTAGCTTTTTTAGTTCTTTCGTTTTTTTCAATATTTCTACCTCACTACTATACCAGGTTAAAAACCACGCGGTAATATTCTCAAAGTTTTTTTTTTTTTTTAGCTGCATTGTATGCATACTATATCATGCCACAAGCTAGGTAGTCATACCTATACAACCTGCACCTACCTAATCTAAAAAAAATTTAGTTTTTCAAGTGCTATTGAAGATTCATATTGGTAAATTGACCAAATCTTGAAATTCTCGGAAAATCAGGTAAAAGAATAATTCATACCATAAGTATATTATACATGTAGGTGTACCTATAATGTGATGGATTTCATATGCTATATATAAAAGAGAGACAGAGAGAGAGATAGAAAAAAAAGAACTGTATCGCAACGCGTATAAACTTACACCTATACAAACATTGTAGATATTATAGTAATCGGGCGAAGGCCAAGTGCCTTCTTTCACCACAAAACATCGCCAGCACCTGGTACTTGCAGGGTCGTGGTTTTGTGCGAGCGAATAAATACCTCATTTTCTCACATTTATATACCTAATACATTGGCTTATAGTATATTCATGTGAGATTCGCCTATATTAGGTAGAGTTGTTTAAAAAATATAAAATAAAAAGAGAGAGAGAGAGGGAGGAAGAGAGAGAAGA
The DNA here is from genome assembly GCA_914767705.2 of Tenthredo notha. Lineage (NCBI taxonomy): Eukaryota > Metazoa > Arthropoda > Insecta > Hymenoptera > Tenthredinidae > Tenthredo > Tenthredo notha. The sequence continues at coordinate 8,870,527 of OU611911.1, read as the reverse complement.
AAAAATCAGGTAAATTTATTTTTCGATATATTTTACTGTACGTAATTACAGATTTGATACGCCTGACTATATGCAGTATTATATCTTCAATACCATTATATACTTCTGGTATTACTGTTGCTGATACATAGAAACGATATACCGTTGAGAATTTGATGAATCGGCATAGCGTATCCGACTCTGCTATTATTATCGTTATTTGCATTACTCTTGCAAGCATATATGTGTAGCTACATCGTCAGCACTTGTAGCCTCCGGCAACTAGATCTCCAATGACTCGGTCCTGCGCTTACAGCAGCCTTTGACAAAGAATGGCTCTATAGCTAACATGCTTTAGCTTTATAGAAACATGTATCAGTAGTTATACCAGAACAAAGTATTCGAAATCCACTAAACGAAGGATTTCTAATTTAATTTACTATCTGTCGGTTTTTGATAGTTTCTTACCTGTTCTTCTTTTAGGAATTACGTAAGCGGATGAGAAATGCCTTACCTGAAGAGACCCTCGCAGCAAAACTCCATTTTTGCTTGATATATTCTATACCGAAGTCGGAGCTCGAGGCAAGAGTTGAAAAAAAACGAAGTTCTCAAAAATAGAAGCAAAGAAAAAAATTTAGAAACCATACTTCGCAGTTTGTAAAAAGTCGAAGCCATATATATATATGGCTAAAGAGTATATAATGAGTGCGTCTGGTCATTGTCAGTTAAAAATGTTCCGGACAGCAAGGGTGTAAAAATAATACGCAAGGCCAGCCTTGCGAGGTAATAAAAAAAATAAAAAATAGTATATCAAATATAAAATGAAAAAATGGAACCTTTCTAATTGTCATGTAGAAAAATAATTTTTGACTGATTTATTACCAAGACTAACCTTATACATATGTATAATTATGTCAGTAACTAATGTCTTATACGATAACTAATACTATATAGAATATAATATATATTGTTTGGATTTATATTTCGAGCGTGATATAGCTTTAGGAATTTCAATTATTAATCCAACCGAAATGATAATTATTCAATTCAGTCCCTCGTTCTTTATACTTGAACTAAATACCGCAGCATCATTACGGTTCAGCATCCGAAACAGTTAATTAATTCAACCGAAAATTGTTTTTTTTTAATGATAATATGGTGGGATAAAGAAAATTTAGTAGATATACTTATACTGACAGAACCAGAAATCTGTTGAAGGGCCGAAAAAAGATTTATTTCCGTTCTGTTGGTCAGTAGATGTATATTACGTATACCTTATACCTGGTATGGGTGGTCAACTGTGCCTCCTCCTCTCGCACAACCGAGAAAACCACGCGAACAACTCGACCGAGCAAAGCGGCTTGGCAGCTCAAGGCTAGAGACTTAATACTGAACGTTTCGTTGCGTAACGTAGCGTGAGGGATCTCGTGTGAGTAAGTAACTGTATATATGATATCTGGTTGTGTATATATCGTACGAATATGCGTATAACATACTAGCGCGTGTGAAAAGTTAAGCGGTTTCAAAGAAAACTGTGAAAATCTTTCTTCTCTTACTTTCTTTAATTTACAGATATTGAAATCCCTGAAATGGACAAAAGCGGTACTGTACTAGTCCTCCTTGGATTTTGGATAAATTTGCCACATTACTGGACATGGGTGGGAATTACAAGCAAATGCAGGAATACATTGAGGATATTTTAGTTGGTAAATTTATTTCATTTTTAGTTTAGATGATATAGGATAATATGTAATAATGTAACGGTATAAATGTATATCGGATATAAATATTTTGAGATTTTTTAAAATTGTAGGGATATGGTATATCCTGTGAATATCTATGACGGTGATAATTTGTGTGCGTAAATGGATAAACCTCGGGTGTAACTTAAGTACATAGGTTGCTTACGTAACAGTCTTATTTCTTTAGAAACGATTCCATAATGGATGGAATTTACCGGTACCAGGCAGACCCAACGATGCGATTCGCATATATATATATGTGTGGTTATGCCTATGTACTCAATTATGTATATGTATAGGAATATACGTACGTCTTACATACCGAGTAATCGTTGTTAAATCTCACTAGATGTATAATAATTGTTAACGCAAATATCCACGTGGTTTTTAAATAGTAAAGGTTGTAAATAGCGATAAGAAATTTGCTTTATACATATCACATACGTAGATACAATAGAAAAAATAAAGTATTATACCTATGTATTGTATAGACATTCGCATTTCTATAAATAAACTTATGCATGTTTTTGAATAAGTGAAATTATATCCTTTCCTTTGTCCTCTGGGAGTCACATCTTCTTTAAATAACATTAAGATAAGGATTTTTTTCGCCTGATCCGTTATAGCTAACAATATACACGTACAATATAAGAATAACTGTTTTTGTATCCTGAATCGATGGAATATAATATGAGGTTTTATGTTGAATTATTGAAAGCGCATTTACGACATGTATCTTGGCTGTACGTAACTGGCCTTGAAAACGAGTTATCTCCACTCGGCAATCTTTAATTGCAAGATCTGTACAGGTGGGGTATATAATCGGAGTGTCATATAATAGATATGATTGTCACGAAATGAAGAGAGTGTTGGGTATTACACGCCGGCCTATTCACTCCAATGCTACTCGTCGGCGGACACGTAACGCTCCAGTGGAAAAGCCTGTCTTTCATAATTCGGTGATGATATAATAGAACCACGTAAAGAGATGAAATATTTAATGAATTTATTCAAACAATAAATCATTGTGAACTTTCAACGCTGAAATGCCATCCCTACATGAAGAAATATTGACAATCATTCATAAATGTACATGTATATGTAATGAATAAAAAACTTATTTGAAGGATGCTGTGTGGATCTTTTCATACAATCATAGTCCTATAAAATTAGATTCATGCATGCACAGCGGTGTGTAAATAAATCAACGAGCGGAAGTTGGAGTGACAAAGATTCTAGCTCGATAAATGCTCCTGGTCGTTGCTTCATGCACGTCCCTACTCTTATCTTATACTAGCGATTTTCAGAATTATAGAAATTTAAAGTCGAAAAATGCTCCTGGTATCAGGAGACCATCTGACCCGAGGAGGTGTGCTGAAATTTTTGGAGGGGAAAGGAATGGTGTATTGATACAGGCATGCACATGTTGCTTCATGCACGTCTCTCTACGTTCATTCATATTAGCTATTTTTACAATTTTTTGAATTTTAACTCGAAAATACAGGCAGATACAGGCATGCACACGTTGCTTCATGCACGTCTCTCTACGTTCATTCATATTAGCTATTTTTACAATTTTTTGAATTTTAACTCGAAAATACAGGCAGATACAGGCATGCACACGTTGCTTCATGCACGTCTCTCTACGTTCATTCATATTAGCTATTTTTACAATTTTTTGAATTTTAACTCGAAAATACAGGCAGATACAGGCATGCACACGTTGCTTCATGCACGTCTCTCTACGTTCATTCATATTAGCTATGTTGACAATTTTTTGAATTTTAACTCGAAAAATTAACTCCTGGTATCAGGAGAACATCTGACCCGAGGAGGTGTGCTGAAATTTTTGGAGGGGGAAAGGCATAGTGTATTGATACATGCATGCATACGTTGCTCCATGCACGTCTCTCTACGTTCATTCATATTAGCTATTTTGACAATTTTTTGAATTTTAACTCGAAAAATTAACTCCTGGTATCAGGAGAACATCTGACCCGAGGAGGTGTGCTGAAATTTTTGGAGGGGGAAAGGCATAGTGTATTGATACATGCATGCATACGTTGCTCCATGCACGTCTCTCTACGTTCATTCATATTAGCTATTTTGACAATTTTTTGAATTTTAACTCGAAAAATTAACTCCTGGTATCAGGAGAACATCTGACCCGAGGAGGTGTGCTGAAATTTTTGGAGGGGGAAAGGCATAGTGTATTAATACATGCATGCATACGTTGCTCCATGCACGTCTCTCTACGTTCATTCATATTAGCTATTTTGAGAATTTTTTGAATTTTAACTCGAAAAATTAACTCCTGGTATCAGGAGAACATCTGACCCGAGGAGGTGTGCTGAAATTTTTGGAGGGGGAAAGGCATAGTTTATTGATACATGCATGCATACGTTGCTCCATGCACGTCTCTCTACGTTCATTCATATTAGCTATTTTGACAATTTTTTGAATTTTAACTCGAAAAATTAACTCCTGGTATCAGGAGAACATCTGACCCGAGGAGGTGTGCTGAAATTTTTGGAGGGGGAAAGGCATAGTGTATTGATACATGCATGCATACGTTGCTCCATGCACGTCTCTCTACGTTCATTCATATTAGCTATTTTGACAATTTTTTGAATTTTAACTCGAAAAATTAACTCCTGGTATCAGGAGAACATCTGACCCGAGGAGGTGTGCTGAAATTTTTGGAGGGGGAAAGGCATAGTGTATTGATACATGCATGCATACGTTGCTCCATGCACGTCTCTCTACGTTCATTCATATTAGCTATTTTGAGAATTTTTTGAATTTTAACTCGAAAAATTAACTCCTGGTATCAGGAGAACATCTGACCCGAGGAGGTGTGCTGAAATTTTTGGAGGGGGAAAGGCATAGTGTATTGATACATGCATGCATACGTTGCTCCATGCACGTCTCTCTACGTTCATTCATATTAGCTATTTTGACAAT